>OY390718.1:54081944-55281944 GCA_959613365.1 Balanococcus diminutus | reverse complement strand
AATTCTTGAACCTTTTCTTCCCCATATATCGCCTCAATGCACTCTGTCTGTTTTCCATCCATCTCTGTAGTTACCCTATCAACATAACACAACCCATTCTTTGTATTGCATTTCTCCCTATCTTCATCACAAGCTAGCAATTGATTCCCTACCTCCAAGGTACATGTCTTATTCTCAAACCTAAAAGGCACCGCTAAGTACCTATTCAATCTCCACTCACTTCTTATTTTTTGGATAGGAATTTTTATTTTTATGCTTAATTTATGATTTGAGAATTGGCATTCTGCCAAAGGTAATTTGTAATATTTGTCAATGTTATTTAATGTTAGTACTAATCGGTTATCTTTTTTCCTTAAGCTCTCATCCAGTGCTCTCAAATCTTTCTCTAACTGCTTCCTCTCTATTATCTCTGCTGGGATTCTATTATTCTTACATTCATTAGTAATTTCGCGGTGAAAATCTAATGCAAAGTAATTCTGCATAATTTGGATCATACCCGAAAATTGTCCATATATCTCCATCAGCTCTTCATTTATGGTACCAATCGGTTATCTTTTTTCCTTAAGCTCTCATCCAGTGCTCTCAAATCTTTCTCTAACTGCTTCCTCTCTATTATCTCTGCTGGGATTCTATTATTCTTACATTCATTAGTAATTTCGCGGTGAAAATCTAATGCAAAGTAATTCTGCATAATTTGGATCATACCCGAAAATTGTCCATATATCTCCATCAGCTCTTCATTTATGGTACCAATCATTTTTCTCAGTTTTTTTTTCGATATCCCTCAGTCTTTCCAGCCTTTTGTTATTCTCCACGGCATAGTTTGTTACCTCGCCTGTGATGTTCAGCAAACTTGTATGTTCCAATGTAACCACGCTCTTTAAATTCTCGTAAGCTTTACTTAGTGTCTCTTCGTTTTCATACATTGGCGAGATTTGACGTGTTGTTATAATATTGCAACACCAATTATATCCAATTATATATATCTCCTATAAACTGGAGTCCTCTTTTTTCCCTGAGTAATTTTTCCTCACGATCAGCTTGATGTTTGTCTACTTCCACGGCGATGTATCTGTTCAATTCCCTATTTGCTCCGTCAAATGTTTTTAGCTAATAGGCACATGGTGTCTTCTTCTCCAGTACACATCCTTATCTTCTCTTCTGGGATTTGCCCGAATTCTGGTCTTTTGTAATTGATAGTGTATAACAATGGCACCGCATTTTCGTATATAATTACGTTCTCGATTTCGTTAATTACTACACCAGTGTGCAGCGTAGTCATTACAGTTTCAGTTGTCACCATCGCGATCACATTTAACAGGTAATAAATAAATTTTCCCATTTGTCACCAAATTTTTCTCGACACTTCGCGTGAACGTTAACGTTTTCTTAGTAGTCTTGATACAATTATGATTCGCTTTGTTTTTCTCGATATGATTTTATATTATTTTTGATGCATTGCGCCTATCTCTGTTTGTTTATAAACAACTTACGTTTACATTTTGCTACCTATCACACATGCCTTCCTATTCATGACACAGGTGTGGCCATTCACCTGTACCTTGAATTTTCCACCCACAGTTCAGGCAGAGTTTGGCCTTACTCAACCTGTCCTGTTTACAAACTTTTATTTCGCTTACATAGGCGTTTTACTTTTGAGGTATAAACCTCTTCATTCTCCTAATGTGAACAATTTCTTCCTTCAGCATTTTGCTATGCGGGAGTTTAATTATGTAATTTAATAAATCATTCAATCTTTTTATGACCTCATAAGGGCCTGTGAATTTCCTTGGATTTTCTAGTAATATTTTATCTCCCTCTTCAAATTTTTCCTCCTTATGTTTTCTATCTTAGTATTTTTTATTTTTCTCTTGGCTTCTATAAATTAAGTTTGGTACTTCATAGCGGATTTCTTGTAATTTTTCTAATTCTTTAATCCTTTTTATTTTCTCCTCCTATACCTAATGTATTTTGTAGCGTGGTATTTGGTTCCTGCCCAAACATTAAAAAGTAGGGGCTTAAACCTTTTAACTGACTCAGAGGTGTTGTATTGTAAGAATACACCACATAGGCCACATACCTCACCCAATTATTTTGCTCTTCGTTTATGTAATGGCTCAACGCCCTGCATAAAGTTCCATTAAAACGTTCTACTGAGCCTTGTGATTGAGGACTATATGCTGTGCTATGCACAAGCTTGATCCCCAATTTTTCACACACTTCGGTAAGGTCTTTATTTTTAAAATGCGTCCCTCTGTCGGTTGATATTTTTTCAGGTAGACCATATCTCGTCATAATTTCCATCAAAAAGTTGATTACACTATCTGCGTTTGCATTTGCTACTGGCTTCACTATTCCAAATTTCTTACACACGTCGGTTGCTACCAATAAATATTCTCTTCCTTCGCTTTTTGTTAATGGTCCCACAAAATCAATCATGACATGTCCCATTACCTTACAATCTTCTATCTCGACATGCTGCATAAGTCTATTCTTTTTCTTCTCATATTTTCTCATTTGGCATGATTCGCATGATTTTATGTATTTTTTCAGGTCAGTATTAAATTTTTAATTCTTCCGAATGTTTTTTCAGTCCCTTGGTGAATTCCTCCTAATAGGCTATCATGCGCCTCATACATTACCTTCGCTTTCACACTCTCTGGTATCACTACTAATTCCCTTCTTTCTCCATCATGAAACACCCTATACCTCAAACAGCCACTTCTATCTAGATCGTAATTTCTACTCGCATCTATAGAACTCCTTGATCTCCTTCGGTGAAAATTTGTTACTTTTTGGGTGTTTTTTCAGAGCATTCACGATCCCTCTACAAAATCTATCCTTTTTCTGCTCCTCAATTAATAATAAATTAAATTAAATTCTAAATTTAATTAATAAAATATTTAAAAAATTAAACTAATCCTTTCGTACTAAATTTAAATTATTATCGGGTACGCTATTGGTCACGCCCCTAATATGTTTAATTTCAAAATCATAATCTTGACAATTTGGTTGATCATCCTAGCCAACCTGGCTGATGGCTCCTGAATCCTTGACGGATGTATCAGTGCCTGGTGGTCGGTTAGCACAGTGAATTTTTTCCCATACAAATATTCACGAAAATGAGAAACTGATTCTGTCAATGCTGTGAGCTCCAGATCATACGCACAGCTCTGTTTTTTCTCTCTGAAATTTTCTTACTAAAATAGGCGATAGGCTTCTTCTGTCCTTGCTCATTAATCTGGCTGAGAACAGCCCCTACTGCTTTTGCTGACGCGTCGATTTCTAAAATCGTCTCTCTATTTTCATTATACATCTCTAACACAGGCTTCGATGTTATTGCCTCTTTCAGCGCTATGAACGCTTTTTCCTGATCTGGACCCCATTCGATTTTGGCATTCGATTTTGGGTCTCCCTTTGTGAGTTCTGTTAATGGTTGTGCAATTTTTGAGAAATTTTTTACAAACTTCCTGTAGTACGAACACATCTGATTGAACCCTTTTACTTCTTTAATAGTTTTTGGCCTAAGATAGTTCAAAACAGCCTCTACATTCATTTTCAACGGTTCAATGCCTTTTCGCAAAATTTTATGTCCCAACATTTCTATCTCCTCCATAAAAAATCGGCATTTCATCGTTTTCAGCTTCATATTCATTTCACTTATTCTTGTCAACGTTTTTTCCAAAATTTTTAATGCATTTTCAAAATCTTCGCCATAGCTACAAATATCATCCATGTAAATAATTGTACCTTCGTATAACAAATCTGCCATTTTACTAGTCATTTCTTTGCAAAATGCAGCGGGTGAATTAGCTAACCCTTGTGGTAGACACGTAAATTCGTATAAAATATTATCAACTATTATTGCAGTAATATGGTAACTAGAATAATTAGAAGTGCTCCGCCTCAGTACACCTGCTTCAAGGTATTGGTTGATAATTTTTCGCATCGCTCTCCTCTCAACTGGTGCCATCTTATAACTCTTACTTATCACTGGCTCGTCATCCTTCAGTTTTAATTTGTAAGGTTTTTCGACATTTGCCTTCTTCAGCTTCAATGGGTCAGTCGTAAATAAGTGTAAAAATTTTTTAATCAAGGCTACCACTTTCCCTCTTTGTTTTGGTGATAATTTTTCAGATATTAAAATTTCATTCCCTTCTTCATCGAACACTTTTTCACTTTCTCGGCTTTCTCTTTTTTTCCCTTCGAGTTCATTGCCTTGTTGATCTATCACGGCTATCTTTTGGCCTTGGAAAATTTCTTGCTGACATTCGTACAATTTTTTACGTGCAATACGTGTAAATTTTCGTCTACTCCTCATATGTGTAATATTTTAATTCCAGATTTGTTTAAAAAATGTTGACTCTGCGTTATCTTCTCGATCGTTTGGTTTCGCGAGTTTACTAACAACGATGCTTTGCTTTTCGGCGGTATCATCACGTCGCCTATGCACGCTATGTGCTGATTTTGCACAATAAAATTACTCTCTTTCATAACATTCTTTACCCATTGTTTATCAAAATCTATTATTATTTTATCGTTTATTGTGATTTTCACAGTTTTGAAGTCAATGTTCACTTCATTGTTGACCATGAAATCCACACCTAATATCAGCTCTGTACATAAGTTCGTCGCCACGTAAGCTTTTACGCCTACCTCTACGCCCTCAATCTCGATTTTGGTGTTGACTGCTCCTTCTACGCTTAAAGGCTCATCTCCTGCACCTGCTAATGCTATCCTTGTTTCCTCTAACTTTACATTTTCTCCAATTAGACCACTTCTCATAAGCGTGTGGTTACTCCCTGTATCCAATATGGCTCTTACTACTTTGTTATTTCTCACGACTTTTACAGGAATTTTTAAATTTGATATATTCAGTAAGTATGTTTTTTCAGGTTCTCGTTCTTGTTCAGGTATTTGTTCATTTATTTCGTCTAGTTCGGGAATTGTTTCTAGTCCTTCGTTGTGTTTGGGGAGCAGGGGCTCCCCCGTTACTCGTTTTTTTTATGCCAACACTTGTCAGTATCGTGTCCTTTCTTGTTACAGTTTTTACAAAACCTATCCTCATACCTGTCCCTGTACCTGTACCTACACTATTTGGTTTCGTGTCCTCTTTTCTTACAGTTTTTACAACATTTTCCATCTCGTTCCTCATCCCTGTACCAGCATCTTCTAGTTTCATGACCACTTCTTCGGCATATTTCACAATACCAATCTCTGTTATCTCTCCTATTATCATAATTATTATCCCTCCTATTATCATAATTGTTATCTCTCCTATTATCATAATTATTATTCCTCCTATTATCATAATTGTTATCTCTCCTACTGCTCATCTCTCCTACTGCTCCTGTCTCTATTTTCCCTTCTACCTTGGTCTCTCACTAGTAACAAATCCTCTAGTTCCTTCTCCATACTTTTTTCTTCTTTTTTCATTTTCAATTTTTCCACTTCTGCTTGCAACTCTTTCACTTTTTGTGCCATATCTTCGTTCGTTTTTTCCTCCAGAATTCCCTTTTCACATTGGTACTTCAGAATATTCTCTTCAATGTTTTTTAATGACGAGTTATCCATCATACCTATCTTCTCACCCTCTCAGTACTATTCTACACACGCTACTGTCCGGCAATCCTGCATCTTTTGCCATACTAGCTACCTCCGTTAAAAATTCTATCGGGTCTTCATTCGGTTTTTGACGTTTCGCATATAGTTGATTTTCTAATAATATAGGTGTCACTTTGAATCGTTTCCCCATTTTCAACAAAATACTGTCCCATGTTGTTTCCTTGTCTAACTCCGTAATAAAGTACTGAAACGCATAATCTACTAAATATAACGGAAATCTCTTTACCATATCTTCAGCCATCCACCCTTTTATTTTACTAAGGATTTCAAACTTTTTTATGAATCTCTCATAATCTGCAGGTTTTCCACTAAATTTCCCAATATCCAGTTGCGGTTCACTAGCCATTTTCCTATTTTCTTTTCTCCTATTTTCTATTTCTATTTTTTCAAACTCTTTCCTCAATCTTTCTTCAAGCTTTTTTCCTAGTTCTTCTGTTTTTTTCTTCTCTTCTTCCTCTTTTAATTTTTCTTCTGAATTTTTTGCACTCTCTTCTAATTTGTTCTTACTTTCTAATTCTATTACATTAGAGAATGTTAAGTCTTTATGTTCTATGTCATATATTAGCTGTAGCTTTTCTCCTAATTTAACGTTTTGTTTTACTAACTTACACAATAGTTTCCTTAGTGAGTCTAAATTTGATCTGCTGTTTTCTTCTTCTTCTGGCCAGTTTTCGTTTATGATTTTCTCAATACTTTCCTTTGATTGAAGGTAGATCCATGAAGTCCTCAGATATTTAGCTTCTATATTTTCCGTCATGAGGGTGTTTGCATATTTCTACGAATTTTAAAGGACATGACTGCTTACTGAATCGCAGGTCGAACTGTTGATCAATGGATTTCGTGTTGAATTTTCCCTATTTCATCTGTCATGGGAGCGTTTTCCTAGGACAAGGGTGCTTGTTGAACCAAGGTGGGGAGCCGAGAAATTATTTTTATGTTGACTTTAGAACTTGAATACATTGGATAGTGACGAATTAATAGCTCGATCACCGATTTTTCCGCGCACTGTTTACGTTTCCGCACTTTTACTTTTGTTTCGACATACTTTTCTTTTCGCGTATTTGCATAATTATTTATAAACTATTCGGTCACTACCGAGAACGATTTTCATCATTAAAACATTTTCGTACTGAATTACAACTCGAAAAGTTCGGCTGTTGGGCGCCACTTGTAACTGAGCGACTTGAACACCCTTGTAATAACCAACACTTCGTATTGATACGTATATTTGGTTACTCCTCGATACATTCGATTAACACCTATTTTATATCTTATGTATACGTGATATTTCTCATTTAGTGCTAGTCCTTATTTTCAATAACATCACATACAATTCTTATTATTTTACAAACTTATGTACCTACGTGAGACTATGCATATTTTCCCCGTTACACTAGGAAAGTAGGCTAACACCGAGCATGGCACCGGGAAAGGGTAGATAGGCTACCTGCACTTAAGAACTAAAAGGAAGAAAAAATAAACTATTTGAAAAAGGCTAGTCCAGTTCAGTCGAGGCTTGGGTTTGACCTTTGTAATAATAAATGACGAATAATCGGTACGCATATAACGCCAGTGAACACCCAACTTTGCTTTTACGAACAACAGCAGAAAGAATTTATTACCACCTGGCTATGGCTAAAGCTATGGCTAATGCTCGCTGTTAGTGTTACTCACTATCAGAAAGAGACGGGCGATGTGGTACTCACTAAAACATAAGACTAAGAGGTAGGTATCGATGCAGAGGTAAGTATTTAAAACGTGTAGCGTAGCGAATGTACTACGTAGGTACAGGTACTGAAGTAGGTAATGAGCTTCAGCTTGGTAGCTATTGCGGATTCTGTTGCCTATTAGCGTTGCAACTTGCAATACAGTTGAGGTCCCAAGATAGCTGTACACCTGTCGCTACGAAATCTACGACAATAAGTATTACAGCGTGACGTGACGTGATGGCCTGATACGATGTTCACGTGTCCGCCTCTCCTATGAGACGACGAGACGCGTATATTATATGTACATCTACATACAAAGGTACGACGTACAAGTATCTACACTTAATTGTAAAGCACCCTGCGCCGCTACTGCACAGCTGTAGCCTGTAGCAGCAGCGTTTCTGGTTAGATTGGCATTTAATGCCGTATTACGCCACATCTTTCATTTGACCACACAACTCTGGTGATTTAGGTACCTACGCCAACGCCACTCGAGTCGTCGTTATACATCGCGTCGCGTGTGTGCCATAAGTACAACCCTACCAGTAAAATATCACCACCACAACTTCAGTGTAATACAGAGGCACAGAAAAAATACCTAAATTAAGACATTGTAATAAAACTGAGTTACTCGGCCTCCGTGTTGCAATATATTACTTCTAATCTGAAGTTTTCGTCGAGCACATCGATCGAAATTCACTGAAAAAGATACATTTTCGATTTTTTGGAGACCCAAATCTACGTCAAAATTTTGAAAAATCACTTCTATCGCAAGTGGAACACTCGAAATTGTAAAATAATTATATCGAATCAGACGTTGAAGAGTGCCAGATAGGTACATTCAATTTATTTGAAAACCTCCGAAATTCTTATTTAAGTCAAAGTGGAAAAAAAAAATGTAAAGCAATAAAGAAGACGAGGTAAAAATAACACGATAGAATCCATCTTGTTTTAACGTCCAATCGAAATTTTTAAGACGATGAACTGAAGTAAGGAAAAAGAACACAACAGGGATTTGATCCAAAATTGCATAGGCGATTAAAATTTAATAGCAAGAAGCCGAACAAGAGAAGAAAACAATTTAGATCCCGTCTTCTTTTATGGAATTCAAATTTTTTTGAACAAAAGCAAAATGACGCAAAACTAACTTGAACAAAGGAAAAAGATTACATAGGATCTAAAAATTAAATAGGTACCTAATACATACTCATAACAAACATTTTACCGATACAGCTACACAAAAGAGGTACACACCAAAAAAGAGAAAAAAATAACACCCCAGAGCTCAGCCTCTTTTATCAAAACTGAAATTTTAAAACAATAAATCAATCAAAATAGAAATAACACACGATAGATGTTTCATTTCCTATATTCAATTTTTCCTAAAATCAAAATTACCAAAAAAAAGTAGTAAAAACTGAAAAAAATCAACGTTTTTTTAAAACCGATTTCTATCTTCTTTCAGTTGAGCTTTTCTTTTGGCGACCAAATTTTGAGTCCGACACTGGCACGCTAAAATTAGGGGTGTCCAACTTGTTTCGAAAACTTACCAAAAGAAAAGAAAACACTTTTAAAACAAAAATTTTTTTTTGTTTTAAACCTCGTCCTACTTATGTTTTCTTTTTGGGCGTTTAAAACTCCCGAGTGTGAGTTGGTTAGCCGATTAGGTACATACTACATAGTACATACAGAGATGAGATGTGTACACTTGTATACAGTATAACTAACAAATTGACCCCCTACAACCGATATAAGGGGTGGGTTATACGCGAATTATAGTCAACAAATAAACGTTACCCCATTATCAATGTACCTCTCCCTTTCTTTCTCTTCCACTAACTGCGAATCTACACGTACCTGTTCGAATGTATGTTGTATGTATACCCTGTATTCCAGCTTGTTCTAATGATACTGTAACGAAATAAATTTCGAGTTCGCTTAATTAATCAAAGTTATGTCGTTCTCGCTGTCGGTAGCTCGCGGTATGTTCCAATTGAATCTCTATAATAAAATTATGCCGTCCCGCTCAACTTCACCGCGTCACGTCCCACCACTGTTCATAGCCCGTCCCGAATACTTAAGCTTATAAATTTTTATTTCAGTTCGGCTTTGCTACAGCAATTATTGTACATATTTGTATTTTGTAATACGTAGACATAGATATAGGTGGGTACTGGACTGGGTAGTAGGTACCTATCTACTTAACTATCTAGTTCTAGTCACGCTCGCTCAGAACCGTTCCACTTTTCCAACAGGGGTATTTTAAGAGGAATATGGGGGTGTCTCAGCCAATCGAAAAAAAAAAAATGTTGTTCGGAATTTTTGTCAGAATTGATGTTGATTTTTTTTCTTTCAAGCATCAAGCCTAAAATTTTAAGAGTATTTGCGTATATGTTTGACTCTGTAAGTCGGTATTAACTTATTTTAATACGACGTCAGTGGTGAAAACTTTCGATTTCAATTGGAAAAATGGTTTTTTAGCATAGTATATGATTTTACAGAGACCAAAATCCGACCCTATTGGGTTAGGTTAGGTTCAAAAGTTGGCCGATGGACCTACGAGGTCATTCCAGACATCTTTAGCCGAGCCAGCAACGATCTTCCACTGGACTTTTGGCTGAGTCAAGCAGTCAGCGGACACGGATGCTTCCGCAGATACCTTGCAGTGATGCATCGAATTCTGGAGGACCAGCAGTTATGCCCACACTGTTTGGTTCCGGAAAGCGCCTGCCATGTATTTTACGACTGTCCTCGCTTCGACCTACATCGACCAGCAGAACCAATGAACGTCTTTAACCAGGAGCACCAGCGCTTCCTGCGATGTGTAGTCAAGAAGCTGTGGCAGGACAAAGGAGACGGAATGGTCTTCCTGCCTGTCGACTGTAGTCCTGTCTCAGCCACCTTTTTCCCCCCACTTACTTATTATTCTATTCTGCTAACACTGAATCGAATAAATGACTAACTGTTGTTTTTCTTTCGCAGGTCAACAGGAGCAGTTACCTCCAGATACCATCGAAGGTCCCGTCACAGGGGTGAAGAGCCCACAAGTGGAGCGGGCCTATGATGAAGAGGGGAGAAGACCCTGGCCCCCTTCGCACCCATTGAAGGCCTCGTCACAGGGGTGAAGAGGCCTTTAAGGTCGGACCAACGATGAAGAAGGGAGAGACCCTGGTTCCATCGTTCGTTCCAGCCCCAGCGTACCCTTTGGATCAAAATTTCGAGTTATGTGGTTGTTTCGGTTTCAAAATTTTCCATTTAACCGCGTTTTGTTTGGTCCCTTGTACAACCTGCCAAGGTTTTCCCTCCCTCGAGCGTGGGAGGGTTTTTAGCCCAGGCAGATTTAACTTAGTATTAAGTCCAAATTATAACCACTTTTATTTTTGCGTAGCTCCCCACTCCTCTGAATAAGTCGCTAGGCACCAGAGGTGTGGGACTAAGTTGTACATCTAATCTAAGATTGTCCTTGAACGCGTTAATAAATTTGCCCCACCCGCTTTGGTTTTGGGAACCGAAAAAAAAAAGGTTAGGTTAGGTTGCATTAGGTTAGGTTTGGAGGACATAAAAAAATTGGAAAATTTTTAAAAAATTCGAAATTTTACAACTTTTAGACTTTTTATTTTTTTTAAAGAAATTTTATGACTTTTTGGACATTTTTTCGGAAATTCTGAAAATTGGATACATTTTTAAAAATTTTATGACTTTTAGGATTTTTGTCAGAAATTCCAAAACTTGAAATTTTTTAAATTTATTATACTTTTTAGATTTTTATTTATTTAATTTTTTATAAATGTTAGTTGAGGCTGGCCATTGTACGGCTGTAGTTTGATTTTAAAAACATCCCGTGTAGCAATTGTCGACATCGACATTTATGTCAACAAAATTCAGACACATTTTTTCTCGGTTAACGATGAATTAAAAATGATATTTGAGATTTAAAGTAATGTTCTATGTTAAAACATAACTGTTCAATCAAAATTTTTGAATTTTTCTCAGTATTTTCCTATAATTTAGAAAACGTTGGTTTTCTACATAGACAAGTCGATGTAAAAATCGATACTCGATAAACGCATCGACATTTATGTCGACAATTTCTGCCAATTAAATTTACAAATTTTATATCTAAAAAGAACTAAAAACAATTAATAAGAACATTTTAAGCTCAGGAATAAATAATTTTTGAAAGAATCACAAAATTTTCTTATTTTTCAAAGTTTTGAATAATACAACGACTTGTCGAGTTATTGTCGACCAGAGGAATTTCAAGTCGAGATAGTGTCGATGTGATTGTCGAGGGTCGAATAATGCATCGACTTAACTGTCGACAGTGTTGACCAGAGGAATTTTAAGTCGAGTTAATGTCGATCTAATTGTCGAGGGTCGAATAATTCATCGACTTGACTGTCGATGTCTTGAGGGTGATTGTGATACTCGCAGATAAAGTGTGTTGTGAATTAGTACATAAGGTCTAAGAATCATCTCTATGTTAGTTGGACACTCGCATGTGTCCAGCTACAAAGTTGACCTCAATGCCGCATATTTGACAAAAAATGTCGAAATGTTGGCTTGAACACTATTTTTGGTGTAATTTTAATATATACTTATGTAGGTAGTGGGTGTCCTACGGGTAGGTAAAGAGAGAAGGGTAAGTCGACGGGTGCGACTGTATGCCTACCTATACACTCTGGGAGCAAGGCGACACCACCGAGCTGCTCCAGAGGAAGACTTTAGACCAACAAAAACACGATTTAGAGTTGTACAAAAAGATGTGTTTTATTAGGAGTCGGTTAGTCTACAATTACATAAGGATCTGGCCCGAGGTTATATAGTGTTTTCCTCGGCCGTTTATATGCGAGTAGCAAAGTACTACGTATATAGACGCGATTGGAAACCGAGCACTACACACCCCCTTGCCAGAAATTGCAAAATTTCGAAACAGCAAAAATAATTAACAATAATTATGTACATAAGAAAAAAATTGAAGAAAACCAAAATATAAGCTACCTCCAGGAGCAAGGCGGTACCACCGAGCTATAGGCGACACTACCGAGCTAAATACACCGGAGAGTAACTATAATATTAAAATAATGTGAGAAAGGAAAAAAGAAAATGACCCAAAAAAAATGAAAAAGAAAAGATGAAAAAGTAACAAAATGAACAAAATGATGAAGATTTTCGAAAAAAAAATTGAAACAAGTATGTATATGTGTACATGATAAAAATTGACAAAATTTGAACAAAATTGATGTAAGAAGTTTTATGAAAAATTTGTTGAATTTGAATTGAGTTGACGATGATGATGAAACATTTGAAATTTCCATGATTGGCGTTACTCACTAGTCAAAATTTTCGAGTATTTTGGTCATAGCGAGGATTATGCCTTTGAGTAACTATATTGAGTCAAGTCGAACAGCGTAAAATTGCGTGCGCAGTTGCGTTGCGTTGAAAGCGATGTGCATTACGTTGCGTTGAGAGTGATGCATTGCGCGCGTTATTTTGAGAAGAGCGTTGTGCTGAGTGTGATGCATTTGAGTGGTGCATCTGAAGTTGTGCTGCATCTCGGCTCGTATTGTCATTGTCAGCTCACTACTACCGCTCAGTATATCGAGTGTTACAATTCGGATTCTTGCTGCAATGTGTCGAGGCTTATGAGAGACTTTGCGACTGACTTTTAAGTTGCGAGTCACGAGTACTTTGCGATAGTTAGGTTTCTGGTAGTTTTTAAGAAAAAGAGGAAAGAGCTCTAACTTGCCAGAAAGAGTAGTCTTTGCGCTGCTGCTACCTGAATACCAAAAATCTCTAATTGTACTTTGTAAAAGTATTAGATAAGTAATTGCTGATTATGTCCATATCGGATGATTCATTGAAACTGCCTGTGATTTAGCGTAATACTTGTAGCTTATTTAATGCTTCATTTTAAAGTGAAATTTTGATTATTTGTGGTGAGTGAACTAGTCTATGGCTTATTCTACGACGTAAGGATAGCATTTCTTCGATGAATTAAACTGGCTTTATTTGGAACTGCGATGCAACCTCTGCTTTACTGAATGAAGGAGTTTTGTAATACATTTTGGTAAAAAACATCTCGCTGAATGACATATTACGCGGGTGTATCTATAATGGTATACCATGGTATAGAGGGATATCGATACTCGCGGACAGCGAACTGGTTTCGAACGGCGCGGACACTACGCTGTTATACTTAAAAGGGTCAGAAGGGTAGCTTTAAACGTCGGAGGTTACCAATGTAGGTAGTGGGTGTCCTATGGGTAGGTAAAGAGAGAAGGGTAAGTCGACCGGTGCGACTGTATGCCTACCTATACACTCTGGGAGCAAGGCGACACCACCGAGCTGCTCCAGAGGAAGACCAACAAAAACACGATTTAGAGTTGTACAAAAAGATGTGTTTTATTAGGAGTCGGTTAGTCTACAATTACATAAGGATCTGGCCCGAGGTTATATAGTGTTTTCCTCGGCCGTTTATATGCGAGTAGCAAAGTACTACATATATAGACGCGATTGGAAACCGAGCACTACACTTATATTGAATATTTGAACTTAGCATATTTTTCAAAATCTCACCATTGCAAATGTCGACACATCGAAATTAGCATCGACGTTGCTACACGGGTTAACAATAGTGACAGTGTATCTACTGTACAGCATCCTATAACATGTTTTTTCATCCAGTTACCTATCTCTTCTCATTCTGCAAATACTCGTACAGTCGTACAATTGTACAATCGCATATCATGTACGGCTAAGTACTGTACATGTGTGTACATATATAAGCATACGTTTTTTGGTTGCTGTTTTTTTTTCACCCCATTGCATCGTCTTTTCAATAAGAATTATCGGTGGCTGAGCGAAGTGGCGTGGCGCGGAGGTGGTATTGTGTTTATTTAGTATAGGTCTCGGGTATAGTCGGGCAGCGAAAGGTGAGAGAGTGCGCGAAATGATGGCGTAGGGCGCGGGCGGCAGGGCTGGAGCTGTGGCCGGAGCCACCGCTGCATAACATAGTGCCAACGCCAGCCAGGAGCCAGTGGCGAGGCGAGATGGGGCGGGTGAAGCGAAGTGAAGCGGAGTACAATTGTACGCGTAGGGCAATATACGTTGGGAAAATTCTACTCGCAACTATCACAGGTGTAATGCAATTACAAGAGGGAAAGTTGATAATTTCATTACGTATTCAGATACGCCGGATACCTACTCGTACCTACACCTTGCACGCTTATATTTGTAATTACGCCAATGTACGAGCCTAAGCGTTAATTTTAAGCGCCCTTTTTGTTCGGTTTTTACCATATTTATGTCATATACTCGTATCGTTTCGTATCATTCGTTATTTCACTTCAGCCTGGCTGCCATGGCATGGCATGGCGTAGGCTACACATACTCGTACTAGGTACTCATAATACCAACTCCAACAATATACATATTACACGCGTAGAAGGAGCGGAGACGTGAGACGTGCCAACGTATGAACGTACCTAGCCATATTCGTATAAACGATATTACCTATGTAGCTATATGTTTATACGCGATACTTATGATTACATAGAAGACGTTTGACGTAGCTTTTACATTATACTTCGGTATAATTTGCGATGTCGGCGTAGGTGCTGTATCCAATCTACTGTTACGTTGCGTTGGGTTGACCAGACGCTCAACACAAACCTTGCTTACCTATACCTAACTTGTAATAGCAATTAGCTAATAACAACGTAGTAGGTAGGTAGGTAGGTAGGTAGGTATAAGCACTTTCGCACCAACTTCTAGGTACCAATATTACGGTTGGCCTTGGAGCATTGTAAAAAAACATTCAGATTTAGATACCTACAATCGGGTACCAATAAAAAATTTTTTACATACACCTAGTACCTATCTCAAAAATTGAAGGGACAAGGCAAAATAAAATTGAGATTTTTTTTTCGATTGGGCATTTGGGTACGTGGGAAAATGAACACGTTTTATTCTTGAGTTTTGTTGCCGATGTAACTATGTTCGAAAATCAGACCAGAATGCTACAATGCTTTGAAATTTGGATTTTCACATTTTAAATCATGGTATCTACCTGACTTTTTTTTCTAAAATCACTACTTTTTCATTCCCTTCTTTTACCATCTCAAAAATTTAAACCCCCTCCCTCAAAAAAAAGGACAGAAAATAAGGACTTCTAAAAAAATTGATTTATTCCTAAAAAAGTGACACCCCCCCCCCCCCAACAAAAGAAATGACGATTCAAATACTTTACTACAGAAGAATTTTCAAATAGGAGGAAAAAATATATTTTGAAAAAGTTCAAAATTGTAAAAAATATACATACTCATCTAACTGAAAAATTTCAACTTCCCATAACATTTGCATTGATTTTAGGTTATTTTCAAAATTTTCATTCATAACAAACGTAGAGGATGAGGGGATGCGGTCAGAATTGAAAAATTTTGAAATTTTTTTTTTATTATTTTAGAAGTCACTATAATTCATTTATTTACACAAAAATCGAAGATGAACATTGCCCAAGCGAAGCGAGGGCGAAAAAGCTTTTTAGGAAAAAGTACTGCCCGAGCGCAGCGAGGGCGAAATATTGAAATTTTAAATGAAGAAAATTGGCCATTTCGTTATAAGTAGACGAAATTCATTTGTCGATTTTCAATTTTGATTTTTTCACTACCTTTACTCCAAAATCACTACTTTTTCACTACTTTCACGTTTGGTAGACACCATGTTAATACACCCTAGCTCCTTCATTTGTAAAGATAGACAAATTTCTCACACAACAGTTTTTGTTTTTCTCAAAGAGTTACGCCGATGCATTGTCATAACTGTCATAAGGGAATTGTTTCGATTTTTTGTCTGGCTACTAGCTAGTTCCCCTCGATAATTTTGAAGAAGGCAATAGCTATGTTTTTTTAACGCAGATTATGGATTATAAGAATCTACTTCTTAAAACAAGGTTTAGAAAATGTTCTGATCAATTATTCTGAAAATTTTATCAAGAACAAAGCATAAGAACACAGTAGAATCCATAATCCACTTTCATAATCTACTCATATGGCAGATTATTGAATGGATTTTCACAAAGCACAAACCCTCAAAATCCAGATTATGCAATAATCCGCGTTAAAAAAACATAGCTAATACCTTTAACGTGAGTTTCTTCTTGCAAGTGGGGGGGGGGGGGGGATAACAATTTTTTTGTTGTTGAATGCATATAGTTGACAAGCGAAATTTTCTAAGACCTTTGCATGACGTCATTTTGATTTTTCATTTATGAAATTTTGAAGAAAAATTGGAAACTAATTTCATCTTGTTTTTTTTTTACGAAAAAAATTAATTTTTGATTTTTGAAAAATAAAATGCATGGAGTTTTTAAGAAAAGAAAATTATACATTTTGCATTTTGATGATGTCATTTTGTAGAAATTATTGATAAATTTTTTGGAAATTTTCATCGTAGTATTCCAGTCAACTCGGAAGAAAATTTTGAGAAAGTTTGATAAAATCGGGGAATTTTCCAAAACCCTCTCGTCAGATTACAGACCAGACTCTACTGAACAAAAAACATTCTAAGAAAAAGTTTGGTGGGTTGCATAGTTTCCCTGGAAACGGGGCATTAAGCAAAAGTAGCGTTTTTCTTCAAATGTTGACAAAAAAAATTGTAAAAAAATTTCATTTTCCAAAAAATTTATCAATAATTTCTACAAAATGACATCATCAAAATGCAAAATGAATATAATTTTCTTTTCTTAAAAACTCCATGCATTTTATTTTTCAAAAATCAAAAATTAATTTTTTTCGTAAAAAAAAAGCAAGATGAAATTAGTTTCCAATTTTTCTTCAAAATTTCATAAATGAAAAATCAAAATGACGTCATGCAAAGGTCTGAGAAAATTCCGCTTGTCAACTATATGCATTCAACAAAAAAAAAAAATGTATGCCCCCCCCCCCCTTAAATGACTTGTTCAATTTCAAAAATAGTCGTCGCGATTCAAGAATTGTTATTTTTTTTGTTTTTTAGAAGTACTATTCTCTGGCGGCGAGGGGAAAATTTTTTGAATTCAGCGTTGCCAATGAATTTTGCTCAGAAAGATCCGTAGTGCCTTCATTTTTAAAGGTAGGTAAAACATCTCGAGAGTAAAAAATGTTTATTTTTTCAAGTACTGCCTATATGTCAGATCAAAAAAAAATTCTCAGTTTCATTTTGCCTCGCACCTTCATGTTTTGAGACAGGCACCGTGTGTATACAACATTTTTTGTTAGTGTTACCCAGTTGTATTTAAATCTCAAGTTTTGCGAAGTGCTCTCCGCGACACACTCATACACTGTCTCCTAAGACGAGAGGGGTCTACCAAAACAAGAAATTTGGATACATCGGATGAGCAGAGTAGCACCAATGTAAGTATACCAGATGCCTACCCAGATTTCGAAGGGGGTAAGGCTTCGAAAAAATTTCAAAATCTCGTCAATATAATACGTGGAACAGGTGTAACTTTTTGAAAGGAACAAAAATGGTAATGTGAAAAATTTGCCTACTTTTAAAAAATAGGACCCTACAAAACTCGATGTACGTTTAAATTTGGTATTCGTACGCGAGTTCCGATATACACGAGTACGTTTGGTCGACGAAAAAACGGCGAATGGCGATTTCAACTTCCGTTCACTTCGCAACGCGTCATCACCAGTAAACGAGTATGTGTATGAGCTGCTTTCAAAAAATAACAAAAACACAATTTACAAATTACCCCTCATGTAGGTGAAAAAAAAAATTCCTATGCGTATGTATGTGCGTGCGTCCACTCTACCGTCGCGTCCGACTGTCTCCTTTTCAATGTACAATCGCGGTCACAATAATATAAATTATGTGGAAATGGTAATTAGGATAGATTTGGCAGGTACATACAGGGTGTCCGGCGAGTGGTGTGCCAAACTTGAAATTTGGATATAACCGAGTACCACTAACAAAAATCTTCATGTACACATGGTGCCTATCTCGATTTTGAAGGGGCAGTGGTGTTTGTGAAAACAATGCACAAAACAGGTGTAACTTTTTAAAAAGAACAAAAATCGTTATGTCAAAAATTTGTCTATCTTTGAAAATGAAGGCGCTACGAATCTTTGAAAATTGATATTTTTGAAATTCAAAGCTCCGCAGCGCCTTAATTTTCAAAGATATGCAAAATTTTTACATGACGTTTCTTGTTCCTCTCAAAAAGTTACACCTGTTTCATGTATTTTTTGAACGAATTTCGCAATTTTCATGTATCACTACTGCACCGTTATAAATTCAGGTAGGCAACATTTTTGACTGGAATTTTGCGTTGCTGTAACTCCTTCAATTTCAAAGATAGGCAATCTAACATGATGACAACTTTTATTGCTTATTCGAAGATCTATCCACTGCCGGTGTCGAAATTTTTTTAAACGCAGTGTTGCCAATCGATTTCGTTAAGTAAAATAGCGATTTTCAAACCTTTGTAGCTCCTTCATTTTCAAAGTTAGGCAATATGTGTACATAAACCTTTTTTGTTAGTGGTACTCGGTTATATCCAAATTTAAAGTTTAGCACACCACTCACCGGACACCCTGTATACGTGAGTTGCGTATTTTTCAATTTCTCTCACCTTTTACAAGCTTTCACTTCTCACGCCAATTGCAACGAATTTCGGAAACAAATCTCGCGTGTTTGCTTTAGTTTGTTAACAAATTTTATATTAATCTCATTATTTCTTCCGATTTGATAGGCTTGCCGTATATAAATTTTAGTTGAAAGGGTCTTTCCCGGTAAAATGGTGAAATCAGCAACCAATCCTATCGGAACAAAATTCTGTTGAAATGTATCAATTAATCAAATACGTAATGATAAGAACTATACATATATAGCTAATCATAATGATGACTAATCTCGTTAACAGTTGGTAGAGCGCTACCTACGTAGCATGTAGATCACTTTTTATTCAATAAATCAGTTTAGTCTCATCGTTCATTTCAATAGGTTATGGGCCCAGAGCTCTTAACGATCTCGGATCTCGGTTTTAAAAATTTCGATAATTAAACTGTTGTCGTTGAAAATATGTCATCTTCTCAAGTAAATCTTTCGTTCGCGCAATCGTTTGACAGCAAAATTGATATTGAGAACAGAGATACTGAGTCGCAAAATAAAACCGATAACAAACCAGCTGAAATTCGCAGGTCGGCGAGAAATAAAAAGTCTCCTGATTGGTATGGTATAAATTCAGTTGAACGTTATAGGATGCAGGTGGATTTTTAAAATCAAGAGGACTGAAAATAATTACGTCGATCGATACAAAGCGAGATTAGTAGCAAAAGGTTATGCACAGAAATATCTATCCGATTATAACGAAACGTTTCAACTTTAAGATTGTTATTATCTTTAGCTGTGAACTTCGATTTCCATATAATTCAGATGGATGTCGTAACAGCATTTCTTAATGGCGAGTTAACAGAAACTATTTTTATGGAAGTTCCTGAAGGAATTGTGTATGAAGGTGATAAAGTGTGCAAATTAAAACGACCTTTGTATGGACTGAAACAAGCACCTAGGCAATGGAATATGAAATTTGATAAATTTTTGAAAGAGCTTGGGTTCGAAAACAGCAAATCAGATTATTGTTTGTATATTCTAAAGAGAGGTTCTGTTGAATTTAATATCTATATCCTACTGTATGTAGATGATCTCTTGATTTTTGGTAAAAATTTGGAAATTCTCAATAAATTGAAAAATAAATTGATGTCAAAATTCAAAATGAGTGACTTAGGAAATTTAAAATATTACCTAGGTATCAAAGTTGAAAGAACTCCTAACAGCATAACTTTATCGCAAAGTACGTATTTACAAAATGTGCTAAAGAAATATAATATGAGCGAATGCAAACCGATGTCTACGCCTTTAGAAGTTGGAGTAAAATTAGATTTTGAAAAATTAAAATCAGATGAAATTTGTGAAAAACCATGTAGAAATTTGATTGGTAACCTGATGTACGCCATGATGTGTACTAGACCTGATTTATGCTATACAATTAGTTTGCTAAGTAGATATCAGTCTAAACCTACCGAAACCCTATGGAAGTTATTAAAAAGAGTATTACGATACATAAAAGGAAGCGTGAATTATAAACTCGTACTACACAAAACTCGAAATATTCAAATGCCTATCACTTGTTATGTAGATGCTAGTTACGCAACTAACGACCCACAAGCACATTCTACTAGTGGGTATATCTTAAAAACGTTCAACCAAAATCCAATAATTTGGATATCACGACGTCAAAGTAGTGTAGCTTTAAATACAATGATAGCTGAATATTACGCACTGTGCGAAGCTGTTAAAGATGTACTTTGGTTACGTCAAATTATGAATTTTCTAGGAATATGTACTTTAGAGCCAACTATAATTTTTGAAGACAATCTCAGTTGTATTGCAATAGCCAAAAATCCCGTAAACCATAAAGGTACACGCCAATTAAATACCAAATTATTTTTTGTCAGAGATGAAATTACAGTTAATAAAACCATTCAATTAAAATATATTGAAACAAAAGAAAACGAAGCAGATGTGTTAACTAAAGCTTTACCCGCCACCGATTTTAATAAATTTATCAAAAAAATCGGAGTATTTGATTTGCCAGCTATCTCTAACTGATGATTACGTCTTACAGATTGACTTATACCTACCTATCCAGTTAGAATGAATACTTGAACAGATACGATTCGTAATCAAAAATATTCACATTACCTATTGATATTCATATTTAAAAAAATATTTTTTAAAGGAAATTCCAATACCTAACTATGTATAATTTTTATACTTTATTATGTTATATTATAATTTCAACTCTGTATTTCATTAATTGCGGGGGAGTGTTGAAATGTATCAATTAATCAAATACGTAATGATAAGAACTATACATATATAGCTAATCATAATGATGACTAATCTCGTTAACAGTTGGTAGAGCGCTACCTACGTAGCATGTAGATCACTTTTTATTCAATAAATCAGTTTAGTCTCATCGTTCATTTCAATAAATTCATCCTAGATATCGGTATCGGTATACGACCACCCCAAAAAAATTGAGACCTCCTTCCCCCTTCCCATTTCCGAGATATTGCTTCCTACAGGCCCTATATACGTAACGAAAAATTCAATATTTCCCATCTCCGAATTGGGTGATCCAAGAATGAGCAAAGTACAGGGATACGTAAAATAATTTTTTCAATTTGTTTTCACGCATTTTCTCACTTTTCCCGGCCGTTGAAAATTTCAGAAATTGGTCAAAGAAAGGAGGGAGCAGCGACTATTTTTTTCTAAAGTTTCGTTATACCCTTTGATACAACAAACGCTGTTTTTCGGAGCTCAAAAGTGGATGCAACGTAATGAAAAAAATTCAAACCCCACAAAAAACATGTTTTTCGTTAATTTTCTGTCATTTTAAATCTCTGGGTTATAAAAACTCGCTGGTAAAAATGTTGGTATCCCGCATCATCCCTAAACCCCCTAAATATACCCAAAAGGTGGGTTATGGTAGTGAATTTTTTCAAACTCGCAGGGATAATGCATTTATATAATTCTCAAGAATAACAATTTTGAGGAGAATGCACGTTTCAAAATTGAATTTTCCCCTTGTTTTAGGCCAAACAGTGAAGGACTGATGAATGATATGGAAGATTCTCGAACGTTGGAAATTTTTTGAAAAATTCAGTCTTGTTTTTATATTAAACGTTTCATTTTCAAACAAAAATAAGAAATTCTAAGTAACAAAAAAAAAAGGAAACTTATTAGTAGGCGCTTGTAAATCTTTGAAAATGAAGCAACACATATCGCTTACAGGTAACGAAATTGCCTATCTTTGACGTTAAAGGGAGCCGCAGACCTGGTGAAATTTTAGCTAACGCGCGTGAAATTTTCTCGAATAAGTAATCGCGGTTATATTTAACGTAGGTATTGAAAAATTTGAAATTTATCGCCATAGGAAAAAATAAGTCTGCGATTTAAAAAAAATAAAATTACTTATTAGAAAATGTAACAAAGTGCGACTTTGAAAAGACACAATGAATTTGTCAAAGCTCAGGTAAGTAAGTAGGTATTTTTAGTTCTCTGTATTGAAAAATTATCGTTAATCGAGGGAAAATGAGCACTCGTCGATTGACTACTCGTACATTCTTGAAGTTTTTCTCATCAGTTATCATTAGGGTGGCCCTTATTTTTCGAATTTTGGAAATGTTGTCGGGAGGGGGGGGGGGGGGGGGGGTCAATTGGTGACATATTGGTAGAAAACAATTCCCTATTTTTTATTTTTCCTCTAACTGAATTTTAATCCGTTTCTCAGGGGCCCCCAAATTTTAAAAAAGAAAAAAAAAAGAAAAAATAGAACATTTCGAAAATTTTTAGCAAAATGGTCATAGGGATGGTATTTCTATAAGACAAGACCATTTTCGATGATTTCTTATCTTTACCCTCCTTTTCATGGGACATGAAAAAACGTCATTTTTTACGTTTTTTAAAAAATTTGAAAAAAATGGCTACAAATTAAAAAAAAAAAAAAAAAATTTAATAAAATGGTTTCAACATACATGTTATCACCCAAAAAGGTCATTTACGGTGATTTTTCACCACTGCCGTATCAGTGAGAATTTTTCAAAAACTATCAAAAATTGAAAAAAATGAGGTTCCCAAAAATGAAGGTAAGGATGAAAAATCGCCGTAAATGACCTTTTTGGGTGATAACATGTATGCTAAAAACATTTTATTCAAAAAAAAATGTTTCTTTAATTTTTAGTCATTTTTTTCGTATTTTTTAAAAAATGTAAATAATGACGTTTTTTTTTATGTCCCATGAAAAGGGGGTAAAGATAAGAAATCATCGAAAATGGTCTTGTCTTATAGAAATACCATCCCTATGACCATTTTGCTAAAAATTTTCAAAAATTTTCAAAATGTTCTATTTTTTCTTTTTTTTTGTTGATTTTTTCAAATTTGGGGGCCCCTGAGAAACGGTTTAAAATTCAGTTAGAGGAAAAATAAAAAATAGGGAATTATTTTCTACAAATATGTCACCAATTGACCTCCCGTCCCGACAACATTTCCAAAATTTGAAAAATAAGGGTCACCCTAGTTATCATCTTATCGTTCTCTCAGACACACCCGTACAAAATTTTACAGTCAATCTGCGAAGCTACTGGTAGCGATCGCCGACTGGCCTACTCCTCCACTATTGTCGACTAATACGAGTAGAAATATCTATTTCTTGTCCGAAAATACGTGCAATTTTTTTCCGCCGCGAACTATTCGACTACTCGCACGTAAGTAGGTAGATTTTGGCGTAACTTTTCGTAAATGACACCATACAGTACCTAAGGTAGATACGACTTTTTCGATAAATCGCGACACCTGCACGCGGCGAACAAATGACGATTTTTCATTGTTCAATTTACATTTTTACAGACACTAAAAAACAAATAAAAAAAATAGAAGAACCGACAAATCACCTACGCCTAAGAATATCTAAAACTTACATATACTCGTATAGATAGGCTATATTCGGTGGCTTGTGGCATAGCGCGTATATAGAGGCCTAAGCTTACGTACGTAATAATCGCTCGTCTAATTCGGCAAAACAGTAGGTACTTAACTAAATAAATATTATACGCTATATGTAATTAAATGGAAACGGTTGAAATTAAAAATTACCTCGTCGCAGGTACGTGAAAACGAAAGTGTAATATCGAGAGAGTATGAATATGACGATGCGCTTCCTTAACACGCAGACGAAATTACACGACTGCCACTGCGAGTACTAAACAGTAAAGCTGATCGCGGTTGGTTTTCGTTCGGCTCCGGCTCCGGCTTCAACTCTGTTGAATGCGAATTGTGATTGATGCAGAAGGGTTACACGCGTTCCTTTATTCTACTCTACCGCTAATTTTCCCGATTCGCCAGAAACCGCCGTTGCAATTTCTGAATTTCCAATTAGCGACCAAATTTTAAACAGGTAGATTAAAACATCGACGCGACGCACTCCTCGTTATCTCTATAGTTGAACAAAAACAACGCGATAGCTAATGGCTAATAGCCGATAGTCGACGTACATATGTAAATTGTAATGTACATCTACGTATGTACGTACGCTACGTAGCTACGTACCTATTGCCTCTGCCTATGACCGGTAATTAGTTACTTTTCACACGACGCCACGTCATAATATGTACAACTACGAATAAGACACGACACGAACTGTAGGTAGTGTAGGTAGGTATAGTGTATAACTCGCGAACAATGGCGACTCGACGCGACTTAACGAGTAACTGATCAAATTACGAGTAAGTAGTAAGTATGCTACCCATTTACGACGAATAACGAATGAGAAACGCGAGGATCGCTCAACGACGCGACGGCTGGCCGGATTCCGAATCGAGTTAAAAACAGACGATGAAATTTGAAAAACATAATGGTCGTACCCGCTCGCAGGTCTAGGCAGCAACTAGCACCAGCGAGAAGAAAAAATACGATAAATTCAAAGTTGAAAATCTTCAATCTCCTAGCAAAATTCATTTCATTTTTTTTTTTTTTAAATAAAAAATAATAATGATATAAAAACTTGAAAACGCATTATCAAAAGTGATAAAATCCTTTGTCGAGGCGTTCGATAAGAAAATAAAAGATGAGATGAGTCACCGGCGGCGTAAGACGTTATCTATTCGTATCCATTGCTAGCTACACACATTGTACGTACATTCTTTTGTACAACCAAGTGTGTAACTGTACAATAAACGCACTACTCATGTACCTACGTATATCTAGACCCATGCGTCATAATTATAAATTTAAAAAGTGTCTAGTTTATTTAGTTTGTTTACACGAATGTGGATCGTTGTTGTTGAATTTTACCAAGTCCAAAACTACACCAGATACTTGAGATTCAAAATTGGAGGGAAGAGAAGGGTCCAATCGAAATTTTTATAATAACCAAAATTATTTCGAGGACAACATTGAGCAATTTTGTTTGAAAATTTTTTCGATTGACTCCTTCTTTCATGGGTGTTGTTATTTCCACCCGCCTGGGTGAGTAGTTCATAGAAATGAATCAACTGAATCTCTGGACTAATAATATTTCGTTCAAGTTTCGATTGACATTTATTTTATTCAAAATTGGAGGGGAAGGAAGGGTTAAATCAAAATTTTTGTAATATCCAAAATTATTCCCAAGTCTTCAAGCTATAACTTTTGTTTGAAGTTTTTTTCAATTGGACCCCCCTCTGATTTTGCACAACACTTCGAAGATATTAATTAAAAATCTCAGATAAATAAGCGAGGAAGGTACCGATTAAAAAAAATTTCAAATAAAAGTTGTAGAGCAAGATCCTAAAAATAATTTCGGTTATTATAAAAATTTCGATTGGATCTCTCCCTTTCCTCAAATTTCACATAATACCTATAAATCAGGTACGATACTTTTTCAAAAATTTTCGAAGGGGTCCAATTGAAAATTTTTTCAAATAAAAGTTGTAGATTGAGGTCTAAGAAATAATTTTTGTTATTATAAAATTTTCGATTAGACCCTTCCCCCCCCCCCTCCCCTCCAATTTTGCATAATGGCTTGGACACTTATATTATTAAAAAATGCTGAAGGTAGAGGTCCAACTGAAAAAATTTTCAAACAAAAGTTGTAGCTTGAAGTCTTGGAAATAATTTTAGTTATTACAAAAATTTCGATTAGAGCCATCCCTCCCCTTCAATTTCGAATAAGCAATTTCGTTCATGTTCACTACAAATCCAAGCAACATACTCACCCAGGCGGGTGGAAATAACAACACCCTTCTTTCATCACTCATCGTATGCAAAATCGGCGGGGAGGGAGGGGTAAAGTTGAAACAATTTCCAAACAAAAGTTGTACCTCGAAGTCCTAAAAGTAATTTTGGTTATTATAAAAATTTTGATTAGACCCCTATCTTCACTCCAATTTTGAATATCAAGTATCTTAGCAGTGATTGGATTTGGTAAAATACAGCAATCATCCATAACGACGTAGGTAGTGGATCTATCGATACGGTATGGTAGGTATATTATCGTTGAAAATTTTCAAACTGAAACAAGGTGGTTAGTGGTTACATTAGGGTACCTAGTGGCACTGGGTATGGCTACCATCCTTGTATAATAGGTACCTTATACCGGGGGAAAATAAAAAGTCGAAAACGAGTCTTTACGTAGGTAGGGATTTACGTACGAACGTTGGACTTGTTTTCAACGTTAGAATATGTAGATATAAGCAGGTACAAATCATAAGACGTATATTGCATACGAATAATACGAGACCGTATACGAGTATAGGTATTATTATTACACACCTACGCGCGTCTCAAGATTACCTTAAATAGATACTAAATATTTGTACAAGGTACGAAAAAATTATTCGCTGCACGGAGCGTCGACAGTTAGCAACTTGCGCTCGTACCTGCAGGTCTAGGTAATAGCGACTTGACTATACCGATTGGTTTTCATTTCAATAACATAATCCTTGATTTTGGTCACACCATGTCGGTTCGATATGATCTGGAGCGATACCTCGGCTCAACATTCTCTGCCTTTGCGTTAGTATTCTGGCTTCGGCCGATTTCCAATCGGACGACGGACTTATCCACAAACGTTCGGCCAAAGCGCAGGCTCGCGGCCACAAACGAGAATCCAGAGTGCTGTCGTCCGATTGCTCGGACCATAGGGTAGCTTCGGCGCCTAAAATTTGATCGGCGTATCGAGCCGATAGATTTGCCGATCGTATTACGCTGTTCGGATCGTTGCCGTATACTTTTTGCCAACCGATATACGGCGAACACCAATTATTACCTTCGCCGATCCAAGCGCCGAATCTAGAAACCGTAGATAATTATACGAATTAATTAGGTACCTATTTCGTTTAGGTACGAACGAAAACACTAACCCGCAATCCAAATATAACGCGTCGTAATTGGATAAAATCACGTCGTATCCGTTGCTGAGTAAATGACCGATTTGCTTGTCGTTAATCGTCGTCCAAATTTGAATTACGTATCTTTCTTTATTCAGATACCGAGTGATGTTTGTCGTTTCCGTAAGCGAGCTGGTCCACAAAATGACGCGAGTATTTTTAATTTTGGCCGTTCTGTCGAACTGCTCCAAAGCTTTACTTTGAAATTCGTTCCATAATTCGATGAAAAAGTCGTCGTCGGCGTCGCTGAAATGATAAAATTCCAAATAACAATCTAGCTACGACTAAATATGTACAATGTACATACCTAATATAATAAAGCTCCGGCAAGTACTTCGGATAAAGTAATAAAATGTAATACGAAGGCGACTAAGTACATGTACCTTTCGGTCAGGATCGAGTAAGATGTTAGTAAGACAGAATAAAAGAATTCTCGTGCGATCATCGATCACCGTAGAGTAGATAGGTTGTCGCCAGTCGCGTGTCTACGTATAATCGTATTCGCGAGCGACTGAAAAACGGTCATTTTTCACGCCGTATACGGTATAGGTCACCTACCGTTTAACGTTATCATTCGGCAGCGGTCTGTTCGTCTTCGACGAGGTTCGTTTCTCCATCGATTCAACGATGGAAGGCGTGTTACGCCAACAATACGGCGAAACTTCATCGCCACCCATATGGAAAACGTCCGAGTCGAACAAAAGATTGAATTCGGCGTAAAGATTTCCTAAAATTTCGTAAACTTGCGGATTAAGCGGATTGAGTAAACCACAAGGTGGTTCTACGCAGTACTGCCTCCATGGTTCGGCTTTAAAGCAGAGCAGCACGTCGCCGGTGGCGTTGTTCTTCGTCGTCGCCGACGTCTGCTGCTGCGTAGGCGTATTGAAATTCTGCCATCCTTCACCGACGTGCGACGGTGCGTCGAATTCCGGAATCACTCGAATAC
This sequence comes from Balanococcus diminutus, assembly GCA_959613365.1. NCBI lineage: Eukaryota > Metazoa > Arthropoda > Insecta > Hemiptera > Pseudococcidae > Balanococcus > Balanococcus diminutus. The sequence goes on along the minus strand of OY390718.1, from coordinate 55,253,685 downwards.
CGCGAATTCTCGCGTATCTTACGATATCTTTGATGTCGGACCACGAATAAATCTGCGTAAAAAATACGGATTAAAAAAGTCGCATTACCGTTGTTTACGATAACGTAGCATTAGCAGATACCTGAGAAGCGGAATAGGCGCCGATTAACGACATTTGCGGGTAAGTCTTCGATTCGAAAGGAAAACTATGGCTGTCGGTGATGTGCCAGTGGAAAGTATTCAACTTGTTTTGAGCCATAGCGTCCAACGTGCGTTTGATCGATTTGACCGAATAAAAACTACGCGACGTATCCAACAATATTCCTCTGTGCTGGAATGCCGGCTCGTCCGATATTTCCACCTTCTCCGGTATCAACAAGTGACGCGAAAAATCGTCGAACACCACCAGTTGGCAGAGCGTTTCGATTCCGTGTCTAACACCTAGGTAATTTTCACCTTCTATAACGGCTACAATCTGAATGGAGAAACGAAAACAAAAGCAAAATGACAGCGATCGTACTATAATCGACGACACGTGATGTGAAGTACCCACTTACTCGGTTTTCCGCATTCTTCGTGTCCAAAATAACGGTTAGATTGTACGTTTCGGGCGTACCGTAAGTGTACGAAATGGCGCTTTCATTTTTCACTTTCAACACTATATTCAATTCGAATCCGGCGTTTTTCACTTTCGAAGACGAAGGTATGGCGTGCAAGAAATACTGCTGCAACTCTTCCAACATATTCCATAACTGATTCGAACGTCCTGGAAACGCATCAAGTAAAAGTTGATGTTAGTAAACACAGCTGCAAATCTAAAGTAAATCTATACGCTTATCGATTGATTATAATTATACTCACTGGGAATGTCGAGTTTGAACGATATCTTGCCGCTTTCGATAGGAATTAAACCGCCTTTAATGACGAGATTTTTCGTTGGTAACGGCCATAACGAGCCGTGACGATCGCATATCAACTTACAAACGTTCAGCGAATACAAGCACTCGTCTTGCGAAACATTCGCAGCCAAGGTACGCAAACATTTTCCAGTCGTCGAATCGCAGCTCCAACCGACGACCACGTTGTCTTGACCTTTTCTGTAACCCCAACCACAACCAGTTGATTGAACTCGAATCTAATCTAGGTAATACTTAGTAGCGTAGTGTACGGTACACCTACGCGTAGATTAGATGATTGGAAATCAAAAGTAATAATCTTACTTGTAGCAATAGGAAGAATCTGTTTTTTTCGCTGGTTCAGGAACTGTCGCGCAATAATGTAAAAACACGCACGTCAGCGACACACACAAATACCACACACGCATAACTTTAACGAGACTACCCTATCGAGTATATAGAATAACCGAACAACACTGAACAGAATTGGGAGAAATTCGACGAAAACGAACTGGGAAATTGGAATTGGCGGTTTAAACACGAGTAGAGCGTAACAACCGATCTACTGCGACCACACGACTAGAAAGACGCGATCTAAATAAGCAGCGATATGATCGTCTATCGGATCGTACAGACAACAAGAACCTGTTTCCAATCGTCTACTCATTACGTATTAATAATAATATGTAGTAGGTCTACATGGACAATGGACATTAACGAAGGTGAGTGTTCGTGTAGTCATCTGCATGGCTAAGGCTAATCGAGCACGTTATGTAAATTACTTACCATCGCGACAGAGTAGTAGGAACAGTAAACATTTTTCATTGTCGTACAATGATGACGCGACACAACACGGCGAGGCGGAGACGAAATATTTCGACTAAAATCACTGACGCGGCGATATCTTTTCAATTTATTCATCTTCAAACGACCAACGAAATCACGTTCGTCAGTTCGTTTCGATAACGGTTCATCTGCATAACTATTTACATCACAATATCGCGTACACTTACCACTTCGAGTAAATAATGAACGTTAATTATCTAAAACGAACAAACGTTTAAAAAAAAAAAAGGTTACATTGTTACAAAATACTTTTAGAATCGGGTTTGAAATGAACTGAACCGTTAAAATTGAAACTTTCAAAGTTTCAAATTTTCGTCTAGTTATCAAGGACCAATCATCGTTCGTCATCACCCCTCCCCTTCCTTCTGCCCGGGGAATGCGTAAAGTTACGCTGGTCCGCCATTTTAACTAACGTGTAGAAGTCTAGATTGATAGTTTTGTTTACATTCATGGGGTGCAACTTCGATGAATTTTTACCAAGTCCAGTGCTACATAATACTTTATATTCAAAATTGGAAGGGAGGAAGGGGTCTAATCGAAATTTTTGTAATAACTAAAACTATTTATATGATCTCAATCTATAACTTTTGTTTGAAAATGTTTTCAATTGGACCCTTTCCCCTTGTCCCTTCAATTTTTAATTAGTATTTTGGTAGTGTTATGCAAAATAAGTGGAGAGAGAGGGGCTAAATTGAAAAAGTTTTCAAACAAAAGTTGTAGCTTGAAGTTCCACTAATAATTATGGACATGACAAAAATTGCGATTGGACCCCTCCCTCCCCTCCAATTTTGGATAATCCAACTCATTCAAATACATTATTGAAAACGGGAGGGGGGGGGAGGTAAGGGGCCCGATTGAAAAAATTTTCAAACAAAAATTGTAGCTTGAAGTACTAGGAATAATTTTGAAATTTCAATCGGACCCCTCCTTCCCCACCAATTTTAAGTAATATAACTGATTCAAAATACATTATTAAAAACTGTGGAGAATCAATCGGACCCCTCCTTCCCCACCAATTTTGAGTAATATAACTGATTCAAACTTATTCAAAATACATTATTAAAAACTGTGGGGAAGTAAGGGGCCCAATTCAAAAAATTTTCAAACAAAAGTTGTAGCTTGAAGTTTTACAAATACTTTTAGTTATTACAAAAATTTCGATTAGACTCCTTCCTCCCTTCCAATTTTGAATATAAAGTATTATGTAGCACCGGACTTGGTAAAAAAAACTTATCGAAGGTCCTGCACATGAATGTAAACAAAACTATCAAACTAAACATTAGTCGTTTAACTGTAGAGAATTGAAAAATATCACAATTCACAGTTGCAAAAATATTTAAATTTCGTGTAGTAGAAGCTGAGAATATTATAATATTTTTGAGAAATCAAAGACAAATTCTCAATTCTCTACAAAAAAAAAAACTCATGTAATTGTGAAATTATTGTGTAAATGTCATAATACCCCCTGCCCTAGTTGTTACGCTTCTTCGTCTTCGCATAGTAAGTAAATAAAACTTCAAAACGAATGAAACAAAAAAAAATTATGTATATACGTAATAATAATAAGAATAAAAACAAAAAAATTATCTCATAGATACGTCTTATTACTATCGAAGTATTTTAATTTTAAAAAAATTTCAGTTCTTCTTTCTCCTTTGCAACTAGTTACCGCTGCATAACCTGGAAAAAGATAAGGAGTTTCGAAATTTAATTTTCCAATTATCGAGAAAACACCTCGCAACGTAATAAAATTATAAAAAAATCAAAACATCGCGAAAAATTACCCAGTCCACGTAGATAGACAGAAATCTTCGTCAAATAGCTAGCGAGTGTCTAGCGTACTTAGTATAAAAAACATTTCAACGATTTAAAAAAAAAAAATTAAAATAAAAAAAGAAAGAAAGAAAAATGTAAACAAAAAAAAAAACAAAAACAGAATAGTCAAGAATAGGAAGATAATCTGTCACTAGACCATTTCTGAACACATTCTACACACAATACGCGTACATAATACATAAAATTATCTTTTTTTTCAATTTCTTTTTTTTTAGTGCTTAAAGGATATAAAGAGCAAAAAATTTAATAAAAATGGGAAGGGGTATTAGAAATTAAAATAAAATAAACTGCGTTTTCACAACCATTTCACGGTTAAAATTTTCATCTAAAATAGGTACGTTAAAAAAAAATTAAAACTTCGTAAAATACATACTCATCGGGTTTAAATCAAGATTAAACGTAAATATACCAACATTGAAAAGGAAAAAAAAAATTAATAATAATGACGATAAAATAATAGTAACTAGTAAAAGTAATTATTAATCGAAATCGCATAACTTGATAATTACAAGTAGTGGTTTCGTCGTAAAATTAAAAGAAATAAACGTAAAAATTTCATCAACTTCACAAAAATACAAAAACGCATTACTCAGGTTTAAAACTAAATGCAAGTAATTGAAAACTACTGGTTTTGAAATATATAAACGAAAAAAAAAGTAACACAACGCACACACAAAATTGAGGAAAAAAAACAAAAAAAAAGAACGAAAAAAAAAAAACAAAAAAATAAAAATTAAAAGGCAAGAAAAATTATCAACCACAGTTCGATCATTGAATGAATTAAAAAAAAAAAAAAAAAAATTACATCGTATAATAATATCACTAATAGTATCAATTTATAATTACAACCGAAAATGAAAATAATTATTGAAATTAAATAAATAAAACGAGGAAGGAGAAGGTACACGAATTGTTTAAACCATTTCAAAACGCGAAAAAATATCCTTAATATAAATACGAATACACATAATGTTTTGTAAAAAAATTTCACGTAATTACGCGCACGCTAAAATGTATTATAGTACAGTACAAGGGTACATTATCAGAACAAAATGAGAAAAGAAAAAAAAAATAAAGAAAAAAGAGAGAAAAAGGGTAAATAAAAATAATGATAAAAATGACTAAATTACGACGAGGTTACGCGTATAATAACTAATCGTAAGTTGCGTTTTGAACGAATCGTTAAAAAGGACTCTTTAAAACCAATACGTGGTGATTGTTTTTCGCTACAGTAATAATGCAACCTTCCGAAGTAATTTTCAAGCCGCAACACCGCGAAACCTAGAATCAGAACAAAAAGATGCGGATGTATCGCGTGATTACACAACGAATTCGTATAATGTAATATAAGGTAGATGGTTCACTCGTATTCACCTTGACGTAAGGGCATTCGTATTCGCATAACAAAGTGCCATCCGGAAGGAAGATACAAATGTGGAACTTATTTCCGTGAGAATCGCCGACTAAAATATGTCCGTTGGGTAAAACGTCGATACCATTGGGGTAGTCGGTCAAGCCTTGGTTGCCGATTCGGTTAAGAAAATGGCCGTCGGGTGAAAAAACCACAACGCAATGTCCTTTGAAATCGCAGATATAAAACTTTTGATCTGCAAAACGCGAACGGAGAAACGAAATTTAGTACTAATCGATGGCGAAATTTGCTTTATATCGCTTGGCGAAGAATAAGCTAGCTAACCTTTGACGGCAATATCCGACGGCTCAGTCATGACGCCTTTGCAATCGAACCAAGTGGATAACGTTCCGTGTTCGTCTAATTTATAGAGCGAAGGTTGAACGCTGTCGACGATGACGATTTCGCCTTCTTCCGTTACGGTCATACCGGCCACGATGTCCACGTACCTATACGACATAAAAGGCGGTCGCAATTGTTAAAAAGGCAAAACCTTGCACCTCGCCTCGTTTTAGAAAACTCACTTCAAGCGGATTTTCTTGATAAACATTCCGTCCCTGGAGAATAACTGCAAACGCGATCGTTCGTTTCCGCGATCGCAAATCACAAAATTGCCCGAGGGTAGAATTTCCACTTTTCTTGGATACCAAAGCTGACCTTCTAATTTACCGGCCATTCCGAACTGCGTTCTAAATTCGCCGTCCTTGTTGAAAATCTGTACATGGCGAAATATTCGATTTGTACAACGTGTGAAAATGGAATATAATACTCGTAGTCGTAGTATCGATGTGACTCGAGTAGGCTACGTACTTGTATGCGATGATTATTTGTATCGGCCACGATGATGGCGTCGTCTTCGCCGATACAAAATCCGTGCGGAGATCCAAACTGACAAGGAGCCGAACCGAGTTGACCAAACTTGAAATGAATTTCTAGCGCCGCCACTCGTTGCGAACTGCTGCGTGAATAATTACTAGCGTAACCGTTATGATGGCTCATACCCATATTATGCATAATGGACGAATCGACGCCTGTCGAAAAGAAATTGAAATGAGCAAACGAGTCGAATATGGTAGCGCGTTTTTAAAAAAATGAAAATTTCACCGTTATGCGAAGCGAAAAAGTGCGAATTGCCGTTATCGTAAGGTGAATTATGACCATTCACGACGGGTAAGTTGGTTCCGTTGACTAAATCCAAAACCGAAGACGCTTCCACGTTGGAATCGTACGAAGGACCTCCAATGACGCCGCTGCCATTCATGCCGTTTACGCCGCCATATCCGTCTGTCATCATATCTATGCAACGCGGACAAATATTATCAACTATCGTCTAAAAACAAACCGAAATTTTGACGCAGGACGCGAGTTTGTTACCTGGATCCGACATATGAACGTTTCCCAATTTGGCCAACGCTTGTATGTTATTTATCAAGTTGGACGGTAAATCGTTGGGAGGACCGAGTAAGTCTAACGGAAACGGCTGCCCCATACTGCCCGAATTGCTGATTGGAGGCGAAGGAGGTTTACCGTTGCAGGCTGCCAGCGAGGCCAAACGGGTCAAATTAATTTCGCCCAACGTCGTCAATCCTTCCAACGGCGGCGTCTGCGGCGTGACGCCTTGAAAATTGAGATCACCGTCGAAAGAAGAGGGCATCGATAGCGGACTGCTGGTTACCGGACTCGACTGCATGCTGACCGTGGTATTCGAAGTACTAGCGCCACCTCCCCCGCCGCACATTCCATTACCGTTCATCACATTTATGGCCAAAGTATTGCTTTGTACTAAACACTCGTTGCTGCATTCCAAATTTTGATCGCGGAAGCCGCCAACACTACCGCCGCCGCCATCACCACCATCACCGACACTTCCTTCGGAGACCTTTTCACTGGGTACTACTACCGTCGCATCTGGATCTTCAACGTATCCGAACGTGTCCTACGAAATTTATTGCAATAAAAACGCATTAATTTTCAATATTTATCACACCACAAGTCAAATAGCCAACACTAGAATTAATTCATCTAAATTTTAAGCAAGAACAACAATAGAATCAGCAGAATATTGTTTCAATTTTCAACTTCAAGTGTCAACCTAACTATGTGTAATAAGGTTGACTATTTTGCAGTTTTTTCTTCATCTGTTCCGTTTCATTATTTCTCTACCCCCCCCCCCCCAGCTTTACCAAGACTTCAAAATAACGAGGTGAAAATTTGACTAACCTCCCCTCTACTCTGTGTTTATCATTTCCCACCTTCACTCGATATTACACAGTGATATTATATTCAACCAACGAAACCATTTTTAAAAAGATCGTCTCGATTCTATTGATGTTCTGCGCGGTTATTTTAAACATACACACCTTCGTCACTCGGCTAAATTCTTCCATATCGGTGACGAAATTCAAAGATGTACAAAAGTTGTGTTGAAAATTGACGTTTTGGCTCAACATTTCCAGTTGCTTGGATACTACTCGATTCAACATAAGCAGCTCGCTATCACTTCCGTTTTCTAAAAGACGTGCTGCGAATGAACAAGCGTGCTCCGTTTTGTCTATTCTCTTTTCCATGCTTCATTCGAAAAAGAAAGAAAAAAAAACATAAATAAATACATAAATAAACATTTCAAAAAAAAAATCGCGTATACTGCGTAATATTACTATTCGACTATACAAAAACGTTATACTCACTTTTGCATCGCATCCATTACTTTGAGCTCTTGGCAAGTATGAACTTTGCCCAACTGTTCTAACGCTTCGTCTCGACATTTCTCTAATACTGCCTTATAACTCTGAAAAAACGCACACAATAACATAGAATAAGACGACGGTATAAAATTGTAAATTAAAAAATACTCCGCAATGCGTTACCTGAAAGGTTTCGTTAATCAAATCCTTGGCGCTGTCGTGTTGTATTTGCAACTCGCTCAACGCGTTCTCGAGGTCTGAATTCGTTTTCACACATTCGTCCAATCTGAGTTTGGTGTCATTTACCAAACTTTCTAACTTCTGCCTTTCATTCGAACCGACGGCGGTCAAATTATCAAAAACATGCAACGGAGACTTGTGTTCATTGTTGGTACATTCGAAGCAAATCGCTTCCTAATCGATTAAAAAAATAGAACAAGTGGTTAGAAAAACAGAAATACGTTGATCTGAAAAAACAACATGCATTTTAATCAAACATACTTGGCACGTGTGGCAGTACAACTTGATCAACTGTTTATGAGCATCGCAATAAATCGGTTTATGAAATGGTATCTTATCGTTGGACTGCTTCAGTTCTTCCAACGATACGACGTAATGGTTTTCAAAACATCTCATATACTGAAACATTACAATTCGCAATGCGACAGATAGATAGGCGCTACACTTAACAGATAAATACTAAAATAATTTAATGGCTGCCGGAAAACAACAACAACGTACTTGATGAGCGGTACTGCAATTCGGACACAAGAAGTGAGGGCAATCCACACATCTAGCTATTGCCTTTTCTTTAGCTTTACAACTGGTACATAACAACGAAGATGAGTTTATAGCTCCTATTTCGAATAAGTTCATCAACACGTAATCGCAAGGTAATGACGATGCTCCGATTTTCACCTAGAACGCATATCGAAAGTTGCCGATAAAATAAAATCTTCGCAAGAAGCATCAACGAACGAATACAGGAGCAAACTAAACTTCAAAACTTACATTGGTAACTTGTTCACAAATAACACAGCGAACATCTTTTTGTCCATCCGGCAGCTCCGTCGAAGTGTCGACCAATTTGTCGACACAACTCTCGCAAAATACATGCAGGCATGACAAAACGCGAGGTGAAGCGTTGCAATAAGGTTCACTATTGGAAAGAAAAGAAAAAAAAATGTAAAGAACCAGCATTATCACATCAAGCTATTCATTCGAGTACGCGCCACTCGGGTGAAACAAGAACAAAACGTTGGCGGGCTCGTACAAATGTCATTATTTATTGAATATACTCACTTGCATATCGAACAAACAAGCTCTTCTTGTTCAGTATTGAGACTAGAATCATCCAATAACCCTCCTTCCAGACTAGCATCTTTGAAACTTTCGCAAATTTCGTCCATCTCGTCTTCACTCCTCATCATTACGAAGAAAAACTTCTTGTTATATCGCCCGCTGAAAATGAACACAAACAATATCATTAACAAAACGGCTACAATAGAGCGGGAAAATTTTTAAATTAAATTCGAAAAATAAGGATAAACATAATTCGGGTTGCGGTGTTTACGAACAACTCAAAGAGGTACAATTTCATCATCTATTATAACTATCATCAACTCACTCTCGAGTAATTTCGTAAACATCAGAATTTTAGTATTAAATTTCAAAAATTGTTGCAAATTATAACACAATAACACATCATTTTTGTTATTAACGCAGAGGTGATGCGATACGTTTCTATGCGAAAAACGTGCATGGTGCCCACACTTTGGCTAATGTCCTCTCGTGTTACCAACGAATAACTTAAAATAACTCTACAAAGCAAAAAATACTACACCTTTCGCGAGTTCACTCGAAACGCAGCTTTTGAATACGTTAAATTACAGAAAGCACATTTTCTTCGCCATAGCAGAAAATCCGGACAACGAAGACTATTGATAAGGCGTGCAGCGTGAGACGGTTAAATTTCAGCATGAAACTAAAAACGAAAATAATTATCATTACAGTGGGAAAAAGATCAATTACGAAAACACTAGAACATTAAATCGCAGTATCGAAAAAGATACGGCGGAATAAATCATAAAGTTATTTACTTTTACGGTTTATATGTATAAGGGTATGTAGGCCGAAAATGATTAGGTTCGATCACACACCACCGTGTTCAGCAGAAAATAATTTGTAACCGCGGAAAGAACGACCTTGTATCGATTATGATTTCGTACGAGCGAAAAGAGTATTTTGAAAGAAATACCATTACATTATAAGACGCGAAGATTAAATGAAATAATGTACGATTTTCTTCAATAAATCTCAATTTAACACAGTAAAGAAAATGCTTCAATAACCATCATAACCATGCTTGTGGTATTTACAACGGAGGAACAGCAAGGAGTGAACGCAGATCAATTTTTTAGCAAAGTTATTTTGGAAAAATTACAAATCCTACCACTTTTTCAACGAGAAACATGTTCGACAGTGTTGACTTTTGACTAAATACGAAAATAGTTTTGAAGTTTTCATCGTTTTCTTTCTCACGTTGTCACGTTTTTGGAGTCGAAAGACCAACCATTCAGAATGGAATTTTACTAGCGCTTACTAGAAGTTTCTCAAGCGCGAAGCTTGTTGAGGGGCAAACGTTATCAATGGAAAAATTCAGCGTAAATACCGATATCACGCTAAATTACGTTAATTTCTCAATTCATAAATATTCAGTGTTGTGACTTGTGAAATTCTAAAATCTAATATTACTATATGGAAATAAGCGGCGAATTTTTCAAATTTTCACTCAACGACTCAACGTCCAGCGGGTTTTTACAAAAAAAACTTTTTCACGACGTTTCTGAAATGGTGAAGTACCAAAGGAAAACAAGAATTATTGTAGATGTAATACAGTGTATATTTACAAAATGAATGACGATCTTTTAGTTACACACCGTGTTGACTCAAGTGAAATAAAACCTCGTCACGAATTTGAGTTTAATATAGTAAAAAAATTGGCATTCCGCTTTTCAAGACGCACCTCTCGGTCCTTTGGATGATACTTTCGTCAAGTCAACCCGTATTTAAAGAATCTGTGAACAGTAAAATCCGAACTAACCTACTGATTATAATAGAGCTCTAAATTCATTCCGTCATGGATTTCATCTAAATAAATTCATTAAGGAAAAATGATACTTGTTTCAATTCATATAAAATGTGTTCAGATTTTGAAGTATTATCCTGAACAATTGAAAGATACAGATACTAAAATTAGCATGTGTGAAAGGATACAATCTTCCAATTTGATATGATCTTTGAAAATGGTGTACCATTTCTTCAAGACTATTTTCTCCCAGTGTGTACCGGTTTGAGCAGTTATCAACTTCTTCAAATCTCCAATCGTGTCATCAGGATTGCATTTGACTCGTACTTTTTTACCTAATCTGTCGTTACACGTAACTTCAATCATTCTAAAATCAAAAATTAAATTTTACAGTCTTAATTTTGGTCTAAATTTGCATGTTCTTCAAGACTATTTTCTCCCAGTGTGTACCGGTTTGAGCAGCTATCAACTTCTTCAAATCTCCAATCGTGTCATCAGGATTGCATTTGACTCGTACTTTTTTACCTAATCTGTCATTACACGTAACTTCAATCATTCTAAAATCAAAAATTAAATTTTAGTCTTAATTTTGGTCTAAATTTGCATGTTATCAGTTATCATTCATCTGATTCGATTGAACGTCAAGTATCCATTTGAACTAATGAAATATACTTACTTTTATGGCTAATTATAACGTTAAATCAATTACGCAAATGAAAAATTCTGGTAAATTAAATTATATTTAATAAAATTTAGTGAAAATATAGAAACTGAATGAAAAATTAAAACAACTTTCAACTTCAAGTTTCAATTCATAGAAATGATAAGATTTTCGCAAAAACAAAAACAGTGTTACCATAACACAACACTCAATAAGTCAACAAAGAAGTCAACCACCTTTCAAGTTTCAGCATTATTTTATTTTATTTTTTTTTGATTTTCAATTTCTATTCTATTCCAACTTTTTAAATCCGAACTGGCGAACTCCGAAGCAAAATATTATGTTTTTGAAAAATTGAAGAAAAAAAAATATAACGACTGCTTAACACTGCAAAACCTTGTGAGTGCCAATTTTTTTTTCGAAAAAAATTTGCAGAAACACGTAAATCAATAGTGTTTTTATGTGTTTTGATCAAAAATCAATCTACAATTTTTGAAAAATGGCACTTTCAAGGTTTTGCAGTTAAGCAGTCGATAAGTAAACTAGTGTACTGTGCTCACATTACCCACTACCCAGATCTTAGTAAAATTATAATAAAAATTATTTCAAGAACCCAAAGCAAACTTACTTTGACAAAATAGGTAATAGAAATCCATCAATTTTCAAAACAGCTTGCCAATCGTATCAATCATGCCCCCTGTCGCGTCTGCACACCTCGCAGAATCAACAAACTGCTGGTCCAGCGAGGCCCCAGCCCCCACGACGAGGACGTGCGACTAGGAGTTGAAGTAAGACAATATGAATGTCTTACTCCCATTCGGGGGCCGCATGCTTGCCTGCCTGATTTTATGCATGCGAAAGCCTATAGATTTATAACCTACTGCAGCGAATGTTTCACTAGGAAAATTCGCCGGTTTGGAAAACTATAGGCCCTTCTTGTATGCTTTCGTCTCATGCCTGAGTGCTTGCCAGCTATTAGCTTGCCTTTCCTTTTCTTGCCTTTTTCTTGCCTGCCTTTTGCTTGCTTGCCTGCCTGTCTGCCTGCCTAGTTGATTGGTTGCTTGCCTGCCTGAGTGCCTGCCTGGTTGATTGATTGATTGATTGATTGATTGGTTGCTTGTCTGCCTGAGTGCCTGCCTGGTTGATTGATTGATTGATTGGTTGCTTGGTTGATTGCCTGTCTGCCTGCCTGTTTGGTTGATTGGTTGCTTGTCTGCCTGAGTGCCTGCCTGGTTGATTGATTGATTGATTGGTTGATTGCCTGCCTGCCTGTTTGGTTGGTTGGTTGGTTGGTTGCCTGCCTGCCTGCCTGCTTGCTTCTGAAATTATCGCATAATATAATTTATAAATAAAACTAATAAAACTGAAGAGTTAAATAAATTAATCATAGTTAAGTACCTACACAAGATCGTATGTACTAAGTTAATAACTTCTAATTTTTTTCAAATTCAAGTTTTAGGAAATTTATAAAAAAAAATTCGAAATCGTTGTTTTTTCAGATCTTTAAAAATATGTGTTATGTGAAAACTACCTAATCACATTTACTAATTACTTCACTCATTTTCAAAGAATATTTCTCAAAATCGAAAAAAAAAAAAATGAAATCGATCACCATTCATTTAAGAAAAATATACCTATCATTATGAGTCAAAATTCAAGAAATAAAATCATTTAAAAAAGCTCCCATTACCAACGCGATTCAAAACACAAATATTTAAAAGAAAAAATGTAGATAACTTACTCAAAGATGGCCTCAGTATTTTTGTATCTCGGCGATCTTCGATTGGGTATTGGTATTAAGATAGGCGTGTTTGAAGATGATATTCTGGTCTGGTCACTTTCTTTTATGAGATGAGAATGTTTGTGATGTAGGTATCTTTTTTACTCGACGAGTAGAATCCAGAGATTATCGGCATAATAACGTGAAATTCTTCCTACATAATCTACCGTTCACCTGAAACCGAAAAATAATCAAATATATTGCAAATACGTACTTCACACAAAATCACAACAAACCAAAAACACAATAATTAACAAAATACTCACCCTTTGAAAAAATTTCACTTTCGAAGCAATCAGCATGCTTAGCTGAAAAAATAATGACAATGTAACTCGTGAATCCAAAGTACATGACGAACCTGAACGTGAACCTGATAAAACAGAAAGTAGACACACACACACATACACCCACAAAAATGAAAAAAAAAAACAAGAAAAATTGCAAAGAAAACGAAAACACAAGAGCAAATTAAATATCAAAACATCAATAAAGGCAAGTCAAATGCAAACAGAACCACAATACATGCTTTGCTGAAAAATACACATCCACATAATATATATTACCAGGGTTGCGAACCGTTTGAGAATTAATTGGTGGTGGTGGTGGTGGTTTTGAAAATTTTCGAATAAATGGTTTTTGGTTTTGGTTTTGGTTTTTTTTTTGAAATGATTTTGGTTTTGGTTTCGGTTATTTCAACTTTTGATTATTTTGGTGGTGGTGGTGGTGGTTCTCAAAAACCAAAACCATTTCAATTGGTTTTGGTGGTGGTTCTCAAAAACCAAAACCATTTCAATTGGTAAAACCAAAACCAAATGAATTGGTTTTTAATTATTATATCGTAAAATACCGAGATTTCTGTGATTTTATTAATTTATTTTATTTTAAAATATTGTTTTCTCATTTATTTAGGCATTTTGGCATTATAATCGAAATTGGCTCGAATAAAAGTCATAAAACAAAGAAACCGATTCAATTGATTTGGTGGTTTTTCAAATTTAAATGATTGTGGTGATGGTGGTTTTTTTTTAAGCTCTTTTTTGTGGTTTTATCAAATGGTTTTTCCATTTTTTCTGCTTGCAAACGGTTTTGATTTGGTTATGGTTTTACAAATTTTCCAATTGGTTGTGGTGGTGGTGAAAACCATTTGAAAACCACCACCAAAACAATTTTATTGGTGGTGGTTCGAAACAGTTTGCAACCCTGTATATTACAAAAAATTTTTTAAAAAACGTAGAGAACACACAATGACAAATTAAATACCAAAGCATCAATAAAGGCAAATCAAATGCAAATAGAACCACAACACAAAAATAATTTGAATACAGGTACACACACATTAAACTGAAAAATGCAAAGAAAACACATCAACAAATTAAATATCAAAACATTCATAAAGGCAAGTCAAATGCAAAGAGAACCACAACACAAAAATAATTTGAATACAGGTACACACACATTAAACTGAAAAATGCAAAGAAAACACATCAACAAATTAAATATCAAAACATTCATAGAGGCAAGTCAAATGCAATGAGAACCATAATACTGAATAATAAAAAATTGACGACTCGGCAGATCTAGAAAAAATCAGAATAATAAGTATATGGTAGTAGGTACGAACACACTTCCACACACTCACACACACCCAACTTCACTCCCAATTCCAAGTTCGTGGACAAAAAATTGAAAATTTACAAAAATATGCACATACAACCATAAATCAATAAAAGGTTTCAGCATTTTTACAACAAAGGTAGGTACCTACCCATGATATAACCAGTTCAATGGCTGAAAAGTTGGGTCATTTGAAATTTCGCCAGTATAAAAACTCACACATTACTATGAAAAATCAAATTACTTCATTCAAAAAAACGAAAATGTTGGGAGAAAATTATAATCAACATCGAATGCAATCATATTATAGATAATCATAATAAAATAAATTCACTCACCCAACGATAGAGTCATACAGCCTAATGACTCACCGGATTACTATTCGCCAGACACAATTACTCATTATCGCACTAGAAAGTAAGCAGAAACAAAAATTTATGAGAAATAAAATAAAATCATAACGGCGTGCGTATTAGAAACTTCAAAAGTTGTAACAAATCGCGAACAGCTCGAATCACTTCCGAAAATCGAAATTAATCAGCAATAATCAGTTGAAAATTTTTATAAAGAACTAAAGAAGGAATGATGTTCCATCATCCGATTCTGAACAGAGACTGGCCCGGAAAACCAAAATGGCCAAAACTGACCCAAGCAAGCTCCACGCAAATCTATCGTTTAAATTTGAAACCAGATTTCAATCAAACCTTTTTTCACTCCGCTATCTGTGTGTATTTCACGAAACCAACACAACTCAAAAGGTCAGAGAGGTGAGAGAAAATTATTTAATTTAGAATAATATTTTTTTTAAATTTTTTATTCATAAAAAATTAAAAATCACAGTTTTTTATTTTATTTTTTTTCGAATCAATAAGTAGATATCCATTCAAAATGTTTCGAAGACATTCTTTTTTCAACTTTTGATTTTTTTGTAGGCTTTTTTATTTTTCAAATGAATTTTAAATTTTTAAAAATTAAAAGTAATTTTTGTTTCCATGTCATGTCTCGATTTTTAGGGCCATATCATAGAAAAAAACTTATGCTTAACTTTTTGTCTCAAGTACAAGTCGAATTTGGTATCATAGAACAAAACTTTCATGAGCATAAAAACCAATGAAATCGCTTGAAACCAAAAACCGTCGGCTACACTTGAGCTTAAAATACGTTCTATGATAACGTTTTGCTCAAGCAAAAATGTAAGCACAAGTTTCGGCTTAAGCATCGACCTATGATATGGCCCTTAGTCATTTTACTGTTCAATTATTTTTTTTTTAATTTTCTTTTTATCAATTTTTAATCAATTAATCATCTTTGAATAAAATTCGCTTGTTTCTTTTAAATCTGTAATTTTCCAGAATTTATTAAATTTGGAATACTTTCATTTACCATTTTTTTTTTTTTTTTTTGGTTTTCCCCATTTTAAATTTTTTTTCAAGGAGGTATTGCATTTTCAATATTTTAAATTTGTGATTTCGCTGAATATTTTCATTTTTATATATTGTACTTATTATTTATTTTTTCAACTTTGGCAGTTTTTCTGATTTTATTTATTTTTCATTTTATTTTTTATTTATTTTTTGTTAGGGGTATAGGTACTTACTTGAAATTTGTCAATTTTTCGTCAATTCTAAAATTCAATAAACTTCCAATTCTCGTGATTCTTCTTAAAAAAAATCTAATTCAATTTTTTTTTACACACTTAATTATTTTGATTGAGTATTATAATTTTCATTTTTGTACCAGAACACCTGCAAATTTCTCAACTTCAGATTTTTTGCAATTTTTCTAAATCTATTAATTTTTCGCTGATTTATGATTTCCAATTTTATTGCATTTTTAATAATATTAATACTTACTCGTAAGTAATAAAAATGTAAATTCTCTACTTTTTTGCTTAACAATTTTTCTAAATTATTATTCGAAAATTTTCGCATTTTCATCATTCATTTCTTTTACTTATAATAAATGCAATTTTCAATGTTTCATTTTTTCATGAATTTTAAAATCAATTATTAATCAATTTTTTTAAATTTTTCTGAATATTTCAACTACACCTACCTATAATAATTTTATAATATGTCATTTTGATTTTTGGAAAGTTGGAATTTGCTAATAAATAAATGACAATAAATTTCCTACAATTTTTCTCAATTTTTCATTTTGTTCAAATAATGTTATCAATTTTCCCGAGTGTTCTGTACTTACACAGGCACATATTATAGCTACGTACTATTTTTCAATTTGAAGTTTGTTTTAATTTATTCAAGTTTATCAAATTTTCAATAATTTTGAGGTCAATTTTTTTTTCCAAACGAATACCTTCAAATTTCTCACTGCTTCGTTATATTACCAATAATAATTATAGAAACATATTTTCGCAAACATAATTATACTCGTTTTTAAAAACAAACAACATCCATAATTACAATACTACATTCCGAAATTCGTCCAATACAACTTGCTATGTGCATTTATGTACCTACGTAATATCATGTTAAATTATAAACGCTGTCAATTTAGTTATACTATCATAACGTTGATATTATTGATTACCTATTTTTTTATGAGAGACCATTACAATTTTTCAAACTGCCATTAAAATATCATTGAATTTTTTATACGATAAGTATCGTGATCAAAGTATTCGTATTATAAGGCTTTATTTATATCTACCATTCGACTAATGGTCATTACTCTTCTAAGAGGTATGAATTACGTATTTTTTTGCTTATTTATTGGTTCTTATGACTTTGAACTATCATCCAATGGATTTTTTCGATTGGTAAAAATCATGTAGGTATAATCACAATCAGTTACTCAAAATGAAAGCACGTAAAATAAATTTCAAAAGAAAAAAGAATAGTAGTTCTCTAATAAATCGTAGATCGACACGATTAAATAATTCAAAGCAAAAAAAAAAAAAAATCGTACCTCCGAGACGAAGAAAAAAATTCAAAAATACACCGCAGGTCTTGAAAGTATCAAAATAGGGATATTAGGGACCGTTCAATTCTTCTTCAACTTTTTATTGCTGTCATCGCTCCGTTCGCCTAAAAAAAACACACACATACAAAAAAAAAGTTCAATTAGAATAAATATTGAATCGACGCGACACTTTGTTGTACCAATTTTTAAGTAATCAGAACCTGATTTTCTTTTACGCGATGATCCACTCGAACTATCTTCGGACGAATCGCTTTCGTTTCCGTGGTTATTTGCAGACGTGTCTGGAGGACTAACAATATTTAAATTTAATATTGGTTCCCTCACGAGGTAATTTTTCTTGCTACCAGACGAGCGCGACGTTTGCTCTGAACTACCTAAAACAATAATTTCTAATATTACGTAGGTATAATAGTTGTACGTTGTATATCGTTTCGGTACCTATAATTGAAAAATGATAAATCACCTTCGATCTGGCGCGTGGAGCTTTTTTCCTGCGGCGTATTTCCGGCTCCATCCGGTTTCTTTTTGTTTGCAGCGTCAACTAAAACGATAATTTAATTAAGATATTTTAGCAAGAATGGTTAATATGTTCGGGAGAACAAGAAGATGGTTACGTCTTTACCTTGTAAATGTCCAGGGATGGGGACATCGTCGTAATCTCTGTCCAGATTAAAAATTATTCTACCGGCATCACTTCGGGTACGAGATTGAATGAAATTCGAAATGCATTTCACCGCTTTTCTGCAAATAAATTGAAATAATTAATGCCATTACGTGGTGAAATTTTATACATGAGAATAGAGGGTGGTATATTATCTCTTCAGCGTCACTATCGCCTTGAACGTATCGCACTGGATTGGGCTACCTAGTACCTAATCAATTACACTAACGTCTACCGGGTTCCTAAGAATATGTGGACCACCTACGTCATCGATCTACGGATCAGCCAATCGGGTAACTAGAAATGGTTATCTCATTGCTCTGATTGGTTGTCGTTATCTAGGTGGTCAACATATTCTTAGGAACCCAGTAGTTTGATAGTTTTGTTTACATTCATGGGGTGCAACTTCGATGAATTTTTACCAAGTCCAGTGCTACATAATACTTTATATTCAAAATTGGAAGAGAGTAAGGGGTCTAATCGAAATTTTTGTAATAACTAAAAGTATTTGTACAACTTCAAGCTACAACTTTTGTTTGAAAATTTTTTCAATCGGGCCCCTTACCTCCCCCCCTGTTTTTAAAAAGGTATTTGAAGGAGTTGGATTATCCAAATTTGGTGGGGAGGGAGGGGTCCGATTGAAATTTTTGTTATTACCAAAATTATTCTTAGTACTTCAAGCTACAACAACTTTTGTTTGAAAATTTTTTCAAACCGGCCCCTTACCTCCCCCCCTCCCGTTTTCAATAATGTATTTGAATGAGTTGGATTATCCAAAATTGGAGGGGAGGGAGGGGTCCAATCGCAATTTTTGTGATAACCAAAAGTATTAGCGAAACTTCAAGCTACAACTTTTTTTTGAAAACTTTTTCAATTGAGCCCCTCTCTCTCCACTTATTTTGCATAACACTCCCAAAATACTAATTAAAAATTGAAGGGGGAAGGGGAAATGGGTCCAATTGAAAAATTTTTGCAACAAACTTGTAGCTCAAAGTTTTAGGAACAATTTTGGCCATGACAAAAATTGCGATTGGACCCCTCCCTTTCCTCCAATTTTGGATAATGAAAAAATTTTCAAACAAAAGTTGTAGCTTGAAGTACTAGAAATAATTTTGGTGATAACAAAAATTTCAATCGGATCCCTCCCTCCCCACCAATTTTGGATAATCCAACTCCTTCAAATACATTTTTAAAAACAGGGGGGAGGTAAGGGGCCCGATTGAAAAAATTTTCAAACAAAAGTTGTAACTTGAAGTTGTACAAATACTTTTAGTTATTACAAAAATTTCGATTAGACCCCTTCCTCCCTTCCAATTTTGACTATAAAGTATTATGTAGCACTGGACTTGGTAAAAATTTATCGAAGTTGCACCCCATGAATGTAAACAAAACAATCAATCTAGACGTTAGTATCTTAAATCGTGGAAAGAGTTTTGAAGAAGATGGGTGGGGGGGGCTTATCAGTTCCTCCCTCTTGCCTCGGAAGTTTCATTGGAGAGTAGAAATTAGGCTTTTTCGTAATTACCTTAGTAAATAACCACAGACAATTTGTAGAAAAAATTGATTTATTGACCAATATAATTCACAGCTTATAATTAACGATTAACAATGCGATTAATTACTAATAAGGTACTTAAGATTAAATAAATAATATAATTCCGACGTCTCGTTTGAGCTAGGGCTCTTCTCTCGATGGTGACCTGAAAATAACGCGTACGCAACGGATTGGATGATAGGTTTTGGGTTACGTTGCGGACTTAGGCGGATATCGCGATTGCATTTAACGCGTTCGTTGCGCTAAGTCGCTTTCGTTCGTGGTATTTATTTGGTTATCGCGTTTTTACAATGGTTTATTTATTTGCTCCGTTTGAGCCAAAGTTATATAGAACAAGATAGTTACCACACTCCCCATATGAATAATGCAATTCTTTTCTGCCACTCTTACGGCGGGCAAATCGCTCACTATAGAGCGCGCTTGATACGACGGGTGATACACTCTTATCAAATCATCATATGAAATGTGAAGTGATTAACCATGATCAACTGTTGCATGTGAAATTTTTTAATGTGAATTGAAACATTTATAATGATTTAAATATTTAGTTATTGATAAAATGGCCTATTGTTGTGTTCCTAATTGTAAGACTGGGTATAAAAACAGCAGCAAGCGAGATAAAATGGGGAAAAGCTACACTTATTCTATGTTCCAAAGGTAAGATTTTTCAAAGTTTCATTACTTCACAAAAATTGGAAGGGAGGAAGGGGTCTAATCGAAATTTTTGTAATAACTAAAAGTATTTGTACAACTTCAAGCTACAACTTTTGTTTGAAAATTTTTTCAATCGGGCCCCTTACCTCCCCCCTGTTTTTAAAAATGTATTTGAAGGAGTTGGATTATCCAAAATTGGTGGGGAGGGAGGGATCCGATTGAAATTTTTGTTATCACCAAAATTATTCCTAGTACTTCAAGCTACAACTTTTGTTTGAAAATTTTTTCAATCGGGCCCCTTACCCTCCCCCTGTTTTCAATAATGTATTTGAATGAGTTGGATTATCCAAAATTGGAGGGGAGGGAGGGGTCCAATCGCAATTTTTATGATAACCAAAAGTATTAGCGAAACTTCAAGCTACAACTTTTTTTTGAAAACTTTTTCAATTGAGCCCCTCTCTCTCCACTTATTTTGCATAACACTCCCAAAATACTAATTAAAAATTGAAGGGGGAAGGGGAAATGGGTCCAATTGAAAAAAATTTGCAACAAACTTGTAGCTCAAAGTTTTAGGAAAAATTTTGGCCATGACAAAAATTGCGATTGGACCTCTCCCTTCCCTCCAATTTTGGATAATCCAACTCATTCAAATACATTATTGAAAACAGGGGGAGGGTAAGGGGCCCGATTGAAAAAATTTTCAAACAAAAGTTGTAGCTTGAAGTACTAGGAATAATTTTGGTGATAACAAAAATTTCAATCGGATCCCTCCCTCCCCACCAATTTTGGATAATCCAACTCCTTCAAATACATTTTTAAAAACAGGGGGGAGGTAAGGGGCCCGATTGAAAAAATTTTCAAACAAAAGTTGTAGCTTGAAGTTGTACAAATACTTTTAGTTATTACAAAAATTTCGATTAGACCCCTTCCTCCCTTCCAATTTTGACTATAAAGTATTATGTAGCACTGGACTTGGTAAAAATTTATCGAAGTTGCACCCCATGAATGTAAACAAAACAATCAATCTAGACGTTAGTTGAAAATTATAGCAAAAATGCAAAATTAGTAATTTGCTGAAAGTAAAAATGAAAATTTCGCGGGTAAATTCAAATCAAATTTAAAATTGAATCAATCCATTAACTTTCAATATAATTCAATGCATTATATGTATCACCCGTCGAATGCAGCGCTCTCAGTGATGTACTTTGGCGAAATGGGCGTGGCTAACCGGAGTGTGGTAACTATCTTGTTCTATATAACTTTGGTTTGAGCTAAGTAAAAACGCGAGAGACAACGAGAGGTGTATTCGGCACGAGCCCACCTTGGCTGATGAACTGGTGTTTGGGACACGTACGCTTCTCGTTTAAAGTCACCTGTGACGCGAGGGGAAAGAAATCGGTCGACTGCCGTCGTTAGGGTACTGTATATTATAGTACCCTACCGGCTACCGTCGTCGCGTTTCGTGTGGTTCCGGACTCGCGCATGCTCCGTTTGAGCTAGATCATCACTGGGCACTTCCCTTCCCCTAAAGTTTTTATTCGGTTTCGGTTTTGGTTTCAGTTCCGTTTTCGATTTCAAAACAAATCATCCATCCTTTTGATCATTGATCAATGATCGACATCATTTTTCATCTATCCAAATCACCGACGTGTTCTTATCACCGCACTGATTTGTTTTTAAAAAAAATTCATCAAGAATGACAAGCATTTTTTTTTATTACATCTTAACGAACATAATTAATTAATTAAGCTTTAATAAAAGATTGAAATTTTCGAACGTCACGTCGTATCGTTTTGGGAAAACTAAATTTCTGTATTTTTTCACGTAGATATATCGAAATTGTCTTAGTTTGTGTTGCAATGGTGAGTACTAAATCACTCAACTTTCAACAACTTTCCGGAAAAAGTTCGACTGTTGGTGACAGATGCTAATCATTTTGTTCTTTACAGTTCAATTACAAAGGTACCTCGGAATCGAAATCCGCTCTTTCATTCGATAAAAGTTCAAATGATGGTGTACAAGGTTTAGGCTGTGCTCTGGATAGGTAAAATATTTGATTTGTAAAATAATTTGTTCGTATACTTCATTAAATTTCTGTATCATTTGTAGACCGATAAATAAATGCGTGAAATTTTCTCTGGACGGAGCTCATCCTCTCGAGTCGAAAGAAAAAAATGTAAGTAACGTAGTGCGATTTTGTTCCATAATTTATTGGTTTATGATCATATCACAGCTGTTGCGAAGTGTCGATAATTATGTCAAGTAGACTTGAAATCTGCGTAAGCATTTAGCAAGAAAAAACAAGTGAAAATTCGCGAGTTTCTTGACGTACTACACATTTCGTAACTGCTGCGATATTGTGAGCAAAAGTAAACCGAATTTATGATATACATTCTACGTTCATTATAAAAAACAAACGAATGATTTTAATTTACAGTATCTATCCACGAAGCACCAAATGGATATGAATTTGCTGAGAAATGTTCAAGGTATTCACGCCCCTCTGAGAATTTCCATGGAGCTACGAGCTAATCGAAACGTCGGACGTTTGCCATTTCTGCCCAGCAGCAATTTATCTGCGGACATCATCAGGGGCCGGGATGATTGTATAGATTTTTCAGATGTTCTATATCCAGTTGATATGCACGAGCAGCTCAACCGACCTTACGTCGCTATGGGACGTTTTTAATTTACGTTGGCAATTCCTTTTTCTTAATCGCGTATTATTATTAATATTTTCATAATTATCATATAAAATAAATCTCCTACGTTCGTCATTTTCTATTTTGTGAAGCGTACTTAGAATAAATTTCATGCAAACCGAAAAATAACAATGGTGCTGAAATTTGAAATCGAGTTTAATTACGAAAGAAATTTAGTACACAATGCAAACTAATGCAGATAGAAATTACTTCACTAGTGATTAGATGTTTATAATCTGAAGCCCGAAAAATATTTAGAATCATCTTGTTTCACTCGTTGTGGTGTTTGATGGCGTTTTCTTTCCATAATTATTTTGTAGAAGACCACTGAATAAAAAACACGATCTGTAATCAACTTTTTTTCTTCGTGACTTTTAAAAATGGGAATTGCAAAAAAAAATGATTTCATTTCATCTGTATGTAGTAGGTATTCGATTTTCTCATAATAGATTATCATCTACGAAAAATCAAATGGATACGAATTTTCTGGAAAATGTTTTGTTATTGTTATAATTATTAAAAGAGATTAATTTGAAATCAAATATTTATTACTGACAAGTAGTCACGTGTGTATAATCTGAAACACGAAAAATATTTTGAATCGTCTCGTTTCATTCATTGACTCCGTTTCAGTACACAAACACATCAATTTTAGATTCTTTTTTTTCAGAAAATTTATTGTCTACTTCTACCATCAAGATTACCTACGAAACTACAAAAGGATATTCAAGAGCGATTTCGAATGCTGCAGAAAGAAATCAATATTAAAAATGCATGACCATTAAGGAATACTTGTATTTACAAAACAAGACCTGTACAAAGTAACTATATGGATAATTTACAATTCATTTTATATAAAATCAGATTCTTCTTCATCGTCACTGAACGAATGGAATCCAAAATGTAGTACTTTTAGTTTATCCGTAACTACTATGAGTTCTTCTGGAGCATCTTCTGGAAAATGTCCACGTTCCATATAGTTCTTAATTCCATTTTCTAAGGCATCAATAGTTCTCAATACCACTTCAACGATATTTTTCTGATGCTCTGAAGTGTATTCTTTTACAGAGTCCAGAAATTCCTTCAAAATTGGGTCCAATTTGGAAGTATTTGAAATATATTGATCCACAATCGTATTCCATTTATTCTTCCTTGTGAAATCGTTGGTCCACTCATCCGTGTCGATTATATAGATGGGTTTGACGAGATTTTCTAACTTTGTAAATCTAAACAAATGCATAGAAAGGCCACGCAGAGTTACTAAATTGCCCTAAAAGTAAAAACAGATTGGATAGTTACCATGTTTTAAAACATTACGGAATTTCAAATAAGACACTCACCACTTCGCGTCGCTTTCCTTCGCATTCTTTTTTATCCAAATTGTGCTTCGAACTCGACAAAGCTGACTCTTGACCTCCCTAAAAACAGAATAAAATTGATACGTACGTAGGTAATATGTACAACTCAAAGTTATATAGAACAAGATAGTTACCACACTCCCCATATGAATAATGCAATTCTTTTCTGCCACTCTTACGGCGGGCAAATCGCTCACTATAGAGCGCGCTTGATACGACGGGTGATACACTCTTATCAAATCATCATATGAAATGTGAAGTGATTAACCATGATCAACTGTTGCATGTGAAATTTTTTAATGTGAATTGAAACATTTATAATGATTTAAATATTTAGTTATTGATAAAATGGCCTATTGTTGTGTTCCTAATTGTAAGACTGGGTATAAAAACAGCAGCAAGCGAGATAAAAATGGGGAAAAGCTACACTTATTCTATGTTCCAAAGGTAAGATTTTTCAAAGTTTCATTACTTCACAAAAATTGGAGGGGAGGGAGGGGTCCAATCGCAATTTTTGTGATAACCAAAAGTATTAGCGAAACTTCAAGCTACAACTTTTTTCTGAAAACTTTTTCAATTGAGCCCCTCTCTCTCCACTTATTTTGCATAACACTCCCAAAATAAATACTAATTAAAAATTGAAGGGGGAAGGGGAAATGGGTCCAATTGAAAAAAATTTGCAACAAACTTGTAGCTCAAAGTTTTAGGAAAAATTTTGGCCATGACAAAAATTGCGATTGGACCTCTCCCTTCCCTCCAATTTTGGATAATCCAACTCATTCAAATACATTATTGAAAACAGGGGGAGGGTAAGGGGCCCGATTGAAAAAATTTTCAAACAAAAGTTGTAGCTTGAAGTACTAGAAATAATTTTGGTGATAACAAAAATTTCAATCGGATCCCTCCCTCCCCACCAATTTTGGATAATCCAACTCCTTCAAATACATTTTTAAAAACAGGGGGGAGGTAAGAGGCCCGATTGAAAAAATTTTCAAACAAAAGTTGTAGCTTGAAGTTGTACAAATACTTTTAGTTATTACAAAAATTTCGATTAGACCCCTTCCTCCCTTCCAATTTTGACTATAAAGTATTATGTAGCACTGGACTTGGTAAAAATTTATCTAAGTTGCACCCCATGAATGTAAACAAAACAATCAATCTAGACGTTAGTTGAAAATTATAGCAAAAATGCAAAATTAGTAATTTGCTGAAAGTAAAAATGAAAATTTCGCGGGTAATTCATTCAAATCAAATTTAAAATTGAATCAATCCATTAACTTTCAATATAATTCAATGCATTATATGTATCACCCGTCGAATGCAGCGCTCTCAGTGATGTACTTTGGCGAAATGGGCGTGGCTAACCGGAGTGTGGTAACTATCTTGTTCCATATAACTTTGGTACAACTGTACCTAGTAGACATATTAGATGCCTACATACATGACTAACGTCTAGTTTGATAGTTTTGTTTACATGCATGGGGAGGCGGGGAGCACTTTCGATGAATTTTTTACCAAGTCCAGTGCTACATAATACTTTATAGTCAAAATTGGAAGGGAGGAAGGGGTCTAATCGAAATTTTTGTAATAACTAAAAGTATTTGTAAAACTTCAAGCTATAACTTTTGTTTGAAAATTTTTTTAATTGGACCCCTTACCTCCTCACAGTTTTTAATAATGTATTTTGAATGAGTGTGAATAAGTTATATTACTCAAAATTAGTGGTGAAGGAGGGGTCCGATTGAAATTTTTGTTATAATCAAAAGTATTAGTGAAACTTCAAGCAACGTCTTTTGTTTGAAAACTTTTTCAATTGAGCCCCTCTCCCCATTGGCTCACCCAGGATTTTCTTTTGGGTTGGGCTAGAATATGAAATGAATGAGTCTAGGTTAGACACTGAAACCTATTGTCAGTGACGAATAGAAGCGATTTCTCGAGGGGGCAAAATCATTGAAAATGCCAACTCGAATCACCGAAATTTTTCAACTCATACTATCAATATCGATACTAAAAAGCGCTAAAGGAAATAAGTAATGTTCGAGCGAAGCGAGGGCGAAAATTTTAAAAAATATTCAACTTTTGAAAAATATACTTACCTATGATTTTTGACCAAAAAAATGAATTTTTAGCATGAAATTTGAGTTGATAAAATTGAAAATTTTCCAACTTATGTGCAAATGCCACAAATTTGCCGTTTGGAGAGGGCTCAAGCTCGAAAGCCACCCCCTTAGGTACGTCATTGCCACTCCCTCCACATATTTTGCGTAACGCTCCCAAAATACTAATTAAAAATTGAAGGGGGAAGGGGAAAAGGTCCAATTGAGAATTTTGTACAACAAAGTTGTAGCTCAACATTTTTGGAAAAATTTTGGCCATGACAAAAATTGCGATTGGACCCCTCCCTCCCTCCAATTTTGAATAATTCAACTCGTTCAAATACATTATTAAAAACAGGGGGTAGGTAAAGGACCCGATTGAAAAAATTTTCAAACAAAAGTTGTAGCTTGAAGTACTAGGAATAATTGTGGCTATAACAAAAATTTCAATCGGACCACTCCTTCCCCACTAATTTTGAGTAATATAATAACTTATTCACACTTACTCAAAATACATTATTAAAAACTGTGGGGAGGTAACGGGCCCAATTGAAAAAATTTTCAAACAAAAGTTGTAGCTTGAAGTCTTACAAATACTTTTAGTTATTACAAAAATTTCGATTGGACCCCTCCCTCTCTTACAATTTTTAAAATAAAGTATTATTATGTAGTACTGGACTTGGTAAAAAAAAAAAAAAAAAATCAAGGTGAGCAAATGAAGCAGCACGG
Organism: Balanococcus diminutus; assembly: GCA_959613365.1. NCBI lineage: Eukaryota > Metazoa > Arthropoda > Insecta > Hemiptera > Pseudococcidae > Balanococcus > Balanococcus diminutus. The sequence continues at coordinate 55,226,192 of OY390718.1, read as the reverse complement.
GCTCTCCGTAAATATAGCCGTTCGTCTTCACACCCTTTCAATCCTTCCATTTTTATTTGTCTTATCACTTTTTTTTTGTAAATGTGTAATGTCGGCCGTCATTTCAATCTTGTTATTCCGTGTTTCTATTTTAGAAAAAATAATAAAAATTGGAACTTTTTTGTTGTTTTGATTAAAGTTTACTTTGAAATCTTGACTTTTGTTCCCCATTCACTATTCATGGAAAGAAGTTTGCGCGTTTGCATGTTTGAGAAAGTGAAGGATGTTGGATAAATTGTGAAATTTTCATCGTGCTTGCGAAGAAGACAGGTAAAAACAAACTACATTCTTCATATCTACGTTTTATTTTTCTCGAATAAGCGCTGAATTTGTAACTTTATAGTATTTCAAAATGGTATTTCCTTCTTTAGATTGAAAGAATATCACCTGGATAATACGTGGTACCCGAAACATGATGCTGAAACAAATCTCGAGACTGTTTAGAGATCAGTTGGGGAAAAAACTTTTCACCAATGGAGATAAAGCCGATTATTCGGTGAAAGCAGATCGATCTCGTAACTACCATCGTTATAAACGTACGAAAGGTTCCGTTCACTCTAGATCTTGTTGCGAGAAGTTCAATCCCAGGCAACTCGCTCGAAATGGTAACGCCGAGCAGCAAGAAGAAGAGGAAAAAACTGAGACATGTAAAACTTTCGAAAATTTGAAATATAATTCTTGGTTGGAAGCGTTCGGGCTGGTAAGTGCCAAATTTCGTCACGTGAAGTTCTTACTTTTTCCATTTAACGGAATGTGGTGTTTTTGTTGGTTTTCAGAGTAGTACATTTGCATTTGCTCTTACGCTGAATCAAAACTTTCGTGTACGAAGGAGGAGATTTGTTGAAAATTACGAGGACTACTTTCCAACTGATAAGCAGTGTATTTTCAAGAAAGCATTTTCAAATTCGCAACATTTATGGAGAACACTCGCTCCCAGACACGTAGTATTTGCCCAGCCTCCAGCCTTAAATTCATCGATTAGTTTGTCAGTATTAAATTTTGACGAACAAGAAACGTTACCTGTTTATGGACCTCCAACAGCTGAAGAAGTGAGTTTTTTTCTGATTTATAAAATCAGATGAATTAACGATCAAGCCTTCATTTTTTATTCAGCTAATAGTAGGGGATTTCGATGAAACGTTTACTTCAAGATTTATGATGTAATTTATTTATCGATTTACCTGCTCATTCGATTAATGTCGCTTTGCAGGCCTTGAACGAAGCCATGGCGGGAGTAAAAAGTGCTCACAATGCCACTGTCGGCGAATTGGAAAATCGACTTGGTCTACGATGCATGGACAAAAAATATTACAGGAAAGCCGTCGTTCATTTTTCAGCAGGCATGGCTCTAGAGAATAGCAGTGCCGCTTTCAATCTCGCTCAATGTTACGAATTGGGTTTAGGAACTTCGCAAGATTTCTCTATGGTAGTACAAAAACTTCATTTGAATGCTTTCATTCGCACATCATTATGTTTGCATGTAGTATTTACGTCTCTTTTTTTTTCAAATTTCAGGCTGCCAAATGTTATAATCGAGCGAGCAATTTAGGAAACGCAACAGCCATGTATAATTTGGCCATTTTCTACGTACATGGTTGGGGTGGATTGAAGTGTGATCGTAAGAAAGCCGAAGAATTGATTAAAAAAGCTGCAGACTTGGGAGAATCGAATGCGAAAGCTCTGTGGGAAAATAGAACCAAGAATTCGGCTCCTCCAGTTACCCAGCAGTTTGATACGTGTAAGAATAAACGAATCAAAGAAGTTGAAAAGGTTGTTGAAATGGTGATGAAATCAACTTTGGATACTTACCAATTACCGTGTTCGAAATTCGACGAAAATAACTCTGATAATTCGGTATGCACTTCGTCATCAACGTCAAGAAGTAGCGTATTACTTTCAGATTTCGATTATTCAGACTCTTCTGCTAATTATTATTCAGGTTATTTCAATTTCCTGTTTTCATTTTATCGAACGTTTGTACGACTCGTTATAATATCAAATTGATCGTTTTTACCATAGGAATTTGTTACGAGCATGGTATCGGCGTGAAGCAGAATTTTGACACTGCTGTCAAACATTATTCTTCCGCTGCGTTTTCTGGTAGTTCAGAAGCACTATACAATTTAGCTGCTTGTTACGAGACAACCGCGGGTTCCAGTCAGTCTGGTAATTTTTTCGTGTAGTACAGAAAAAATCGACTTTAGTAGGAAAGTTGAATAATAACGCTTTGGTATTCCTCTTGCAGACAGTTACCAAATTCCTTTGTTAATGGATTTGTATAAAATGGCTGCGGATCACGGACACCAGTATGCTACCGAACGATTGAAAGCATTGGAAATACACGAAGTTCTGGGCACGTTAAAAGGTACATATTTTTATAAAGAAATTACAATGTATGCTGAATCACCTTGAATACAAAATACTGGTTTTTTATTACAGATTTTTTTCTGCATTCGAAACCTGCAGATGGGTGTACAGAAACGACGCGCTGACGTAAAACGAATTGTTGAGTTTTAATCGTAGGTACTGCAAGTACTTAATTACCTACGTCGTACGCGTTAAACTTAATCGTCAAAACGAAAAAATGAAATTCAGACGTTTCTTTTTTTATGGAAAAGAAACTGGAAATTACATTATTTTAATTTATTGCTTTTTGTGACGTAGTTTATAAAAAATACATAAATATATACATTATATACAATTCAAAAAAGGGTTTTACAAAAAACTTCGTCTTCCTCCATGTTATTACAGGCAAATACCAATAAAAAAAAAAGATACAAAATATGGCAGTATTTTTCACCGCATCACTTATTCATCTCAGCTGAATTTCTTGAGAAATTCGTCGTAATTCAACACTTCTCCAAATCCTTTTCCCTTTGTCATATCTATGAATTCGTCCAACTTGTGAGGATTTTCTGTTACAAAAAATACATTATTTTGTAATGTGTAGTCGCGAAATAAATTTAGTAAGGAATTGTAAGATAGGTATTATACACTTACTCGTATCCGATATGATGGGAGGATACGCAGGAGGAGGTTTTTGCCACGAATCGCCTACTTTCATGTGTCTCCTGTCAGAAGAGAAATGCTTCAGATATTCTTGAGCTGGTATAACTCGGAAATATCTATAATAATTAAATTTGTGATCAACCAAGCTAGGTATGGGAACGTGACAAGTCTGGAGAGTCCTGTTACCTTTTATATGCGGGCATAATCGATTCTTCGGATTTGAGTGCTTCTGTCGCGTATTGTTTAAAAGGGACTGGAAACGAGAGTGAAGTATCTAAATCCAAAACGTAATAACCATGTTTATGATTACCGTACACTGCTATAACGTGGTAATCCTACATTTGAAATATATAATACAAATATAAGTTGCTGATGTACAGAGGATTCGAGTGATACCTACTTTCATTAATTTCAAAACAATACGTACGTAGCCTACGTACCCATATAACGAAATCTTTTTCAGCGTGACACAATTTCTGTTTCCACAAGTGAATAGCTCGCTTAGGGTTTGATATGAAAACACAGTAACACTCGACGTGTTTTTGTTCCTTCGAAATAATTTTTTTGCACAGCTGCCATATATTCTCTTCGCTATATCAAAAGAAAAGGAGGTAAACGCAAGATTATTTCGAATTTTTCTTAATTTATGCTTGTTGTCCTACAAAATAGGCTGTAATTAAATAACGTAAAATAATAATGTACCAGTAGCAAGATGTATAAATGCAATCCTGCAGAGAAGGTAAAGTTGCTATGATGGTCTCATTTGGCAAATCTCCTCGATTGGTTAGTTTTTTGAACATTTTGGAAAACATAAGAACGCACTTCTATAGAAAAAAATTGAATTTCGTATATTGCTGAATTATTATGCATGAAATATCTCATTCAATAATCTATATCACATGTCTACATTGTTTTGAATTGAGCAAAATTTACGTTGTTTTCAGTCTCAGTTCCCTTGGTGAGACTGAGAGGCAATTGAGACTTGAGAGGTTGCTGAGATTGTGAGGAGGTGGAGGAGGAGGACCATGGGAGGACCGAAAAGTTTAATCTACTTGCGTCTATGGACACTACGAATGTGTCACATTTACTCTCTTGAATTTTACCAAGTCCTGGATATCAAAATTGGAAAGTAGGGAGGGGCTCAATCAAAATTTTTGTCATAACTAAAATTATTCATAGAACTTCAAGCTACAACTTTTGCTTGAAAATTTTTTCAAATGGACCCCTCCCTCCCTACCAATTTTGGATAATGTAACTTGAGTTAGTCAAAATAAGTTACATTATCCAAAATTGGTGGGGAGAGAGGGATCCATTTGAAAAAATTTTCAAACAAAAGTTGTAGCTTGAAGTTCTATAAATTATTTTAGTCATGACAAAAATTTTTATTGGACCCCTTCCTCCCCACCAATTTTGGATAATATAACTTATTTTGACTAACTTGAGTTACATTATCCAAAATTGGTGGGGAGGGAGGGGTCCATCTGAAAAAATTTTCAAGAAAAAGTTGTAGCTTGAAGTCTTATGAATAATTTTACTTATAACAAAAATTTTGATTGAGCCCCTCCCTACTCTGAAATTTTGATATCCAGGACTTGGAAAAATTCAAGAGAGTAAATGTGACACATTCGTAGTGTCCATAGACGCAAGTTAGAAATCTAGCAACGATATCTAGTAACCGGAATTTGGAGTAAACCAGCTCCGAAGTTGAATTTAGTTTCTGAAGTGGCGAGTTTTGGCAACTGACTGATTGATTAGAATTTGGATTGTTGGAAATTTTTGCAAAAATTTTTCAAATTTAAACGATGAGATTGTTTCTTAATAAATTGTCGAACAAACCTAATACCGATGTGAACAATAAAAAAACAAGTGAATCGATATGATTTCAATTCTTATCCAACGGTCTTCGAGAAAACACTGAACGAAAATGTCAAAACTGGTGAAACAAGACGATTCCAAATATTTTTCGGTTTCGGATTATAAACCTCTAATCACTTGTAAGTAATTTCTATTTGAATTCGTTCTCGTCGTTTTGTCCTACATTTCACTTGTAATTGAACTCGTTTCAAATTTCAGCGACGTTACTTATTAGTTTGCATGAAATATAACCTAATTTACTACTTTGCTCGTTATAAGATTTATCTGTATCACGATAAAAATGTTGGTTTGCTTTTACAGACGCTGGTGATCGAGACTTATTCCTAAATCTCGAACCAATTATAATACAAGCGTTACCGCAAGAAGCAACGGAATGGAGGCGATCTTTCGGTCGGATTTTGAGAGCAGTAACATTAAACGCAGTCTTCGTACCATTCAGCGAAGATGTTCTTCAAAAAGAAGATAATTATCATCTTTTGAAAGAGCCTATTTTACATATATTTTGGACCCAATGTGCTGTGAGTATTTTCGCAAATGCAACGTAGTATACATAACATAGTTGTGTACAAGTACACGTAGTTATTGCGAATTACGTTGGCGATGTTATTAAAGTTGTATTTGAAATTGTCATTTCAGGACATAGATACGTACAAAAGCACCTTGCACGATGAAATAAGAAACTGGTTGGATATTCTCTATAATCGCAATATCGTAGACTGGTTGATTGTTCTGGTAGAAACGTACGATTTTCGTAAACATAACAAACTTCTACCTCGTACAACTGTTTTCGATAGAATTAAAAACGATTTCGCAGTTAAACACGCCGATAGGTAATTTACACACCTATTTATATTTTTCCGTTGCTCACGAATACGAAGTACGCTGCTACAAATTCCGTTTGATTTATCTTCAGGTGTTTAGCTGTCATAAATCCATTGAAATCCGAATTTCGTACCGGTTCGTCGTGGAGAGCTTTAGTCGTAAATATTCGATTGTTGATTTTAACGTCGTACGACCGTGCCTTATTGAAATTGGAAGAATACATTCGTACTCAGAGAGAATGCAGAAATCAACCCGAATGGAGTTTTTGCAATTACTTTTTGTTACAGGTGCTCATTCCGGCCTGCTTTTTTTGATAATACTAATTCCAAAATACGTATTTATCGCCTTGTTAAATTTTAGGAAGAATTAGCATTCGTTTTGGAAATGCTAGGTATGTACGAGGAAGCTCTAATACAGTACGACGAATTGGATGCCTTATTTACGCAGTTTATTCGAAACTCTAGTCTAACCGGTTTGTAGTTTAATATTGCGTTTCTTTTATTCGAGCCCGCTTCGTTGAATTTTATTATTTTAACACGAACGCTGTTTCAGACGCTCCGAAATGGCTGTCATCGTTTCAAATACCGGTCGATAGTTGGTCTAGTATTTTGTTAACGTGTAAAGTGAACCAAAATTGCAGATTGAGTTTGCACAACCACAGCATTTCATTATTGGATTTTAGATGTTATTTATTTTCTAGACAAGCGGCGATGTTGTTATTTTTGTCTAAACCTTGGGAAGTTAGTAGCGTTTCTCACTCGTTCGCTTTGTCAATACGTATGCATTTTTTTAATCGTCACTGTTGCGTTTCAGATTGCTCAACGTACCTTACCTTTCATTCATAATTGTTTGAACGAAATAAAAATTTTAGAAATAGAATATCCGCGCGGAGCGATCGCTTGTTGGATTTTTCTATGTTGTTTAGAAATTGTTTTCATGTGCCAGAATTTCAACGAGACTGCTCAGGTGGACGCTTGTTCCCAATACACGGCGCCGTTGCTTGAACTAGCCACCCTAAAGGTATGGGTTATTATTAAAAAATCCAATGTAATCATATTTATGTAATACTGAATACTGATCAGTGCAGTAAATTGATGATTTTGTTTGCAGTTACGCGACCTCGGCGAACTGTGCGGTTTAATGCCGAACTGCGAACAATCCAGCGAACAATTACATACTATAGTGAGATTATCGTGCGGCATTAGTGAGCCTGTCAAATTAGCTAGCGCGAACAATATTACTCCTGTGGATAAACTGAAGGAAGCTCTGTCATCTAAGCAGGCGTATTATAAAACTTATCTCGTAAGTTGTGTTTTTTCGCTGGTTTATAGATTCTCGTCTTCTTGGTGAAATTGAAAAATCCAAAAGAACCTACCCGGTTGCTCTCTGTCACGGTCGTAATTAGGTTTTTTTTTAATTTTATTTTTTAGGAATTTTCCGAACAAGCAATGGTTACGTACAAACATAAAGGACGAATTAGGTCGGCACGTTTCATCGGTAAACAATTGGCTGATTTTTATGTTCAGCTAGGTGACCTGTCCAAAGCTTCAACATTCCTGACGAGCGTATTGTCGTTATACGAAATGGACGATTGGCCGGTTCTCGCCAATCAAATACGTCTGCAACTATTGCACTGTTACAAAAATATGAAAGAAACCGAGAGGTATATAGTCTTTTTTCGCCACTATTATTTCGCTTTGGCTTCTATAAATGAAGATTTGGCATTAAACAGTACATATTAGCTCGGTATTGATTTACAAACACTCTTACTGTATTCAACAGATACGTTCAAACCTGCATTTCCATTACGTGCTCTCCTCATTTCGATATCGAGAGCCGATTATCGCATTTTAACGAAATATCATCTTTAGTAAAAGAAGAAAATGAAAATGACACCGGTAAATAATACGGTTGTATTGTATTCGTTTATGTGAAAAGATTCATATTTTCATCTTTGCAATTTCAGAATGGATAGTCCCATTAGAGGAAGCGTTTACGGTGAATAGTATCAGTGTTGAAGTACAGCAAACCGGTCTTCGTGTACACGCTGTGATATGTATTGTGAACAAATTTCCGTCGGAAATTCTTTGCTCAAAAATGTCGATATCCGTTTCAAATTGCTCAAATAATGACGGAAAACAGAAAAAAATTGCTCAACTGGACTACAAAAACGTTTTGGTTAAGTAAGTTCGGCGACTCTCACTTGGTGTAGTAAACTACTCGAGTGTTTATTGCGATTGCGAGGTGAATAAAATTAAATTGCATTTTTTTAGGCATTTTAAAAACTCTAAAAATACGTCCACCAAAGTCCCATTAATATACGTCCTCGAATATCAACAAGATAAAAGTATGGCGGCTGCCAACGTCGTATGTAGAAATATCGAAAATCATTTGAGGTGAAGTAAAAGATTGAAACACTCTTATATTTCTATAATAACAATATTATCTCGTAGAATCGAACCATTCAACGTTGTTATCGCCTTATTCGTTATTTTTCTGATTTGTTTCAGACGTCAAGACAGTCAAAAAATTAAAAACATCAATTTACCTAAAAAAATTGAAGATGCCAACTATTTAGAGTGTGACAATGTTGTCTTGAAGCCTGGCACGAATACAATTACTTTAATTTCAAAGGTGCTCGTCTGTAGTAACGCATTATTGTAATGATCGAGCGAATTACGAATTGTTTGTTTAATTTGTGACTCAGGAAGAAGAAATTGCCGGAATTTATTGTATGGGACAACTAAGCGTCAGTATCGCCGATAAACTGTACTTCTTGACGGGCGCTAATTTTCTTAATAAAGTCAAGTACAGCGTTAAGCACGTTCTACCGGAGATTTCATTAGAAACCGAAAACAATCGCATCTTGATCGCTGGAATTGAATCGCTCGTAAAATTGAACATATCGATGGGAACGTATATAGTGGATCAGGTTGGCGTTGGAATTAGGTTTTACACTAACGTCTAGTTTGATAGTTTTGTTTACATCCATGCGGAGGACCTTCGATGAATTTTTTACCAAGTCCAGTGCTACATAATATTTTATAGTCAAAATTGGAAGGGAGGAAGGGGTCTAATCGAAATTTGTGTAATAACTAAAAGTATTTGTAAAACTTCAAGCTACAACTTTTGTTTGAAATTTTTTTTAATTGGGCCCCATACCTCCAAACAGTTTTTAATAATGTATTTTGAATGAGTGTGAATAAGTTATATTACTCAAAATTGGTAGGGAAGGAGGGGTCCGATTGAAATTTTTGTTATAACCAAAATTATTCCTAGTACTTTAAGCTACGACTTTTGTTTGAAATTTTTTTCAATCGGGCTCCTTACCACCCCCTGTTTTTAATAATGTATTTGAATGAGTTGGATTATCCCACCATGCGGAGGACCTTCGATGAATTTTTTACAAAGTCCAGTGCTACATAATATTTTATAGTCAAAATTGGAAGGGAGGAAGGGGTCTAATCGAAATTTGTGTAATAACTAAAATTATTCATAGAACTTCAAGCTACAACTGGACCTCTCCCTCCCCACCAATTTTGAATAATACAGTTTATTTGACCAAGGTAAGTTGTATTATCCAAAATTGGTGGGGAGGGAGGGGTCCATTTGAAAAAAATTTCAAACAAAAGTTGTAGCTTTAAGTTTCACTAATAATTTTGGTTATGACAAAAATTGCGATTGGATCCCTCCCTCCCCTCCAATTTTGGATAATCCAACTCATTCAAATACATTATTGAAAACAGGGAGGAGGTAAGGGGCCCGATTGAAAAAATTTTCAAACAAAAGTTGTAGCTTGAAGTTTCGCTAATACTTTTGGTTATGACAAAAATTGCGATTGAACCCCTCCCTCCCCTCCAATTTTGGATAATTCAACTCATTCAAATATATTATTGAAAGCTGTGGGGGAGGTAAGGGGCCCGATTGAAAAAATTTTCAAACAAAAGTTGTAGCTTGAAGTTTTACAAATACTTTTAGTTATTACAAAAATTTCGATTAGACCCCTTCCTCCCTTCCAATTTTGACTATAAAATATTATGTAGCACTGGACTTGGTAAAAAATCCATCGAAGGTCCTCCGCATGGATGTAAACAAAACTATCAAACTAGACGTTAGTTTATTTTACGCGCGAGATGGCGAAATTCGAAATTAAGAATACTCGTATGTAAAACTGACAGCGGTAAATTTCGATTTTTTCCAGGATCCGATTTTAGTTTTACGATCGTCGGAAGGACTGAAAATAAGTTTGGCAAATGAGACGAATTTATGCGATGAAATTACAATCAACTTACGCGGATTCTGCCAAGAGCTTCAAAATAATTATTCTATCGATTTGAACGTTCGTTCCGAGTTTCCGTCACAAACGGACGGTTCGATAATCTCTCACAAAGTATATGTTTCATCTAGTTGATCAACTCGATAACGTCGTCGCCACAAATGTCGATTTGTTTTCATTCGTTTTCTGTCTGTACGCTTCGAATGTAGATTTGGTTGAAATTTCCGTGGGTGAGCGAAGAAGTCTGCGAGACGATACAATTTCACGTGCCTTTTGTGGTTTTAAGTCGTATACACACGGCGAAATTGAGGAAATTCATACTGGTTACCGTAAACGGCGCTACCAAAGAGCGAGTAATTCTAAAAAATCCGTCTCTCACCGTCGCCGAGGAAAGCATTTCGACAAAATCTCTCAATCCTGTTTCTGCGCAACCGTTCGTAAGTTGGCCCCTACTACGAGTATTTCGCATTTCACCAATGGTATCGATTACAAGTGACAGCATTTTCTTCGTTACATTTTAGGTCGTACAAAATAGGCTAAATATTTCGTTCATGTGGGAATTGTTAGCGCAAGACGATAATTTCGATGGCAAATATGCGGTAAAGTTCTCGGTCGAGTACGTAGCTTACGAGAAAAGTAGTTCTTACGAATGCGTATGTAACATATCCGACTTTAAGGTGAAAAATTTACTTTCTTTCTGATGCAACGTTGAATGATGGCAGGCGCTGATCCTGAGATAATTTTCACGATTGTTTTCAGACTTTGTATGTCATCGAATCCAACATTGATCCGATGAGGGGGTGCGAATTCTGTCGCGTCAATACTATGTGCCATTTATTATTTACCGTTAAACGTGTCGAATGTACCACCAACTATTCGTTGATGTACGAAGTTGTAGCGGATCAAAATTTATGGGCTATCTGTAACATGTCTACAGGTACGTTACGCTGCATATGTATGACTAACGTCTAGTTTGATAGTTTTGTTTACATGCATGGGGAGCACCTTCGATGAATTTTTTTACCAAGTCCAGTGCTACATACTAATTTTATTATTTTATATTCAAAATTAGAAGGGAGGAAGGGGAAGGGGTCTAATCAAAATTTTTGTAATAACTAAAAGTGTTTGTAAAACTTCAAGCTACAACTTTTGTTTGAAATTTTTTTTAATTGGGCCCCTTACCTCTTAACAGTTTTTAATATTGTATTTTGAATGAGTGCGAATAAGGTATATTACTCAGAATTGGTGGGGAAGGAGAGGTCCGAGTGAAATTTTTGTTATAACCAAAATTATTCTCAGTACTTCAAGCTACAACTTTTGTTTGAAAACTTTTTCAATTGGACCCTTTCCCCTTTCCCCTTCAATTTTTAATTAGTATTTTGGAAGTGTTGTGCAAAATAAGTGGAGAGAGAGGGGCTCAATTGAAAAAGTTTTCAAACAAAAGTTGTAGCTTGAAGTTTCGCTAATACTTTTGGTTATGACAAAAATTGCGATTGAACCCCTCCCTCCTCACCAATTTTGCATTGATACGTACGTAGGTAATATGTACAACTGTACCTAGTAGACATATTAGATACCTACATACATGACTAACGTCTAGTTTGATAGTTTTGTTTACATGCATGGGGAGGCGGGGAGCACTTTCGATGAATTTTTTACCAAGTCCAGTGCTACATAATACTTTATATTCAAAATTGGAAGGGAGGAAGGGGTCTAATCGAAATTTTTGTAATAACTAAAAATATTTGTAAAACTTCAAGCTACAACTTTTGTTTGAAAATTTTTTTAATTGAGCCCCTTACCTCCTCACAGTTTTTAATAATGTATTTTGAATGAGTGTGAATAAGTTATATTACTCAAAATTGGTGGGGAAGGAGGGGTCCCATTAAATTTTTTGTTATAACCAAAATTATTCCTATAACTTCAAACTGCAACTTTTGTTTGAAAACTTTTTCAATCGGGCCCCTTACCTCCCCCCTGTTTTCAATAATGTATTTGAATGAGTTGGATTATCCAGTTTTTCTCTCTTCATTTTCACGTTTTTTGATTTATTTGTATTGCATAGGAGTTATAATACTCGATGGAACCGATAAATGTTCGATTTCTGTTGATTTGATGCCACTCATTAGTGGATATTTGCCTTTACCATTAATAAAACTCTCCAAATATTTTCCCGTCGAAGGAAGTGGAAATAACAAAGGTAACTCGCTATTTTATTCGTTACATCTTTGCGAAAATGAATCAGTTTTAAAACGTTCATTTATATTCTAGGAATGTCTCCCAGACACGAACTTTTCCATCATGGTCAAGTGTTTAATGCGAACAAGTCAACTCAGGTACAAGTTTTACCTTCCATAGCAGTTGCAGATTCTTAATAAATAGTCGAGTACATGTTATTATTTAAAATCCTCTTTACACGTTGATCGTTTCAACATTATCTATGTTTTTTTTATGTCCATTCAATCAACTGAAATGATGAGATCTCACAGTTTTTTGATTTATATCATTTTTTCCAAGTTATTGCATATTTACTGGTTAATTATGTTATTTTGTAGTACATTACGAGTGTACCTACCTACCTATGGTATTGCATATTATTATACGTTTTTATAATGTGGTATCGAGTAAGCGATATTTTGTCTGGTTTTATTTTGAAATTTCATTCTTTTATACGTCAGCGAACGACTTTCGCAAAATAAAAATGAGGATGAAACGTTGTAATGTTATGAAATTATTACTATTAATATACTTTACTGTCGTTTAGTAATCGTTTTTAAATAATTTCAGATTTTTTAATAATTAAATACTAACATTTTTTTACGATGACAAATAATGATATACGACGGTATTAGTCGACAGAAAATGAATCTTTTATAGGTACTTACTCATAAAAATAACCACATTATTATGAAATTAATCTATCAAACTAATTTCAAGAAGTATTTAATGATAATGGATATAAATTTGCTGAAAAAAAATACTAGGTCGAAGCATATTGTTATGATCAAATTTCCAACAAACAATTCGTTTCAAATCTTCGATTTACCACAAAAATGAAAAAAAAAAAAAAAAAAAAAAAAACAGAATGCAAAAGCCAACATCAAATTTACAAAGTATTAAGTGTCTTATTTCGTATACATATACACAGGTATTATTAACCTCTCTCGAATATAGCAACTAACATAGAAGGTTGTATTTTTATAATGACCAAGATTTCGGTATACGAAATACGACTCACGAGTACAATCACTTCGCAAAACCCAACTTGATAAATACTTAAATAGATCGTAAAATTAATCTGTTTTATCGAGAACTTTCAAACGTTCTAATAAAGGCGGATGGGAATGATTGAAGGTAGAGTATAACCAATCATAAACAGGAAAAGAAAGGTTATCTTTATTCAATTTGATCAAGGATTTGCGCAAATGTTTAGCTTTTCCCAAACCTTTGGCAAAACCATCGGCTTCAAATTCATATTTACGGGTCAACAACGTGATTAAAAATGATAACACAAAATGGTACGGTGTAAATATGAATTGTAAAATTATCAACAGGCCAATAATAACAGGCTGAGAATCGTGAAATCCGAAAGCACGGTATATAATCCCATATTGAAAAAGATAACTGAACGCCATGAATAAGATGAATAAATTGATCTGCAAATATTACGATAATTATACAACAATTTCAAAGTCTTACAAGGTAAAGTAGAAAGCAGATGATTTACCTGACTTAAAATCATTTGCTTTAAAACGTGATTTCCTTTCCAATGGCCAAGTTCGTGTGCCAAGACAGCTAATACCTCGTCATTTGTGCAGCCTTTTTTATCTTCTTCGGTTGGTTTAGATGATTCAGATGAATTTTCGGTGGCGTTAGCACTCTGGTCAGACGTTTCAACGCTATTTTTTTTTGAATCGCTGGACACGTAATCTTTCAGAAGCGTGTCAAACATCACGATTCTTTTGTTATTGAAAAATCCGTAAAAATACGCGTTGCTGTGAGCTGATCTTTTGGATCCTAGAAAAATAATTACATTTACTCAAAAGTGATCGTCGATTTTTTCAAATTAAAAAACTACCAACACGAATAATCTAACTTTCTATTACCTTCAACTACGTAGATTTTCTTCAGTGGAAATCCAACGCTAGCTGCTAAATCTTCAATTTTAGTTCGCAACTCACCCTCTTCCAAAGGAGTGTATTTATCAAAAATAGGCGCAATAACTTCGGGATATATGGTCATGAAGAAAAGAGTAAAGAACACGGCGAAGAGCCATAAATAAATGAAGAAATAATCTCCGCCGGCTTTCACAATATATATAATTGGACTAGTTAATAGAACTATGAGGAACTGCATCAAGAAATACCCCTTCACAGTATCTTTCACAAAGAAACCTGGTGTCTGTAATAATACGCGAAAATTCAGATATTAACATTTTGGTGAACTATACGTATTCAATGCCAAATAAATAATTCCTAGTTTTCCTTACTTGTTTGTTGAATCCGTGTTTTTCTTCAATCACGAAAACCGAATAGATTGAAAATGGCAGCGACAATAAAGTATTCAAAGTGTTCATTATTAGCATGAAAATTATACTGACTACGATTTCACTTTCGCCGTAACCAAATCTGTCGCCAATACTCCTACTGTACTTCCATAATACCGGCATCAAGTACAAAACGATCATCAACTGTGTGAAAAAATAAATAACCGTTAGATAAAAGTTGAAATTCCTAGAGGAAAACACAAAACATGCCAATGCGATAATAGTTTTTAAAAATTTGTCTTTTAATCGTGACTTACTGTTCCTAGAATATTGTCGAATAGCGAATGAAATATCCCAAAAGTAATGGAATCTAAATTGTACAACCTAGCTTTTGAAAACGTTTCGGTAGGCATGATTCCGATTAAATCTTTCGGTACATTACTGGTGGTTTTCAATACATTGCGCTGAAAACATATACAAAATGACCAATTTAAAATCAACGATGCCGCATACAATTAAAAGAAGCAATGAATGAATTGAATAGAATAACCGACAACTAACCTGTCGAAATACGAGGTAAAAATTCCAAGACGATTCCACCCAAGTCATGAAAAGAATACAGTACAATAATGTGGTGTCCGCAGGCATTGTGACAATACGTAAAACACGCGATTACGATTTTAATTATTAAAGAAATTACTTAAAACGAAGCTTTAAAAAAATTAATTTAAGATGAAATTTCGATTAAACGATCATGTTGAAAAGCTTGACTGCGTCATTTTCATTTTGTCAACGATAGCATTTTTCATTTAGTTTTGCTTGTGAAAATTGAGATCAAATATAAGTCGACTATCATTCAAAAATCGGATTTAATCAACTAATAATAACGAATTTTCAATTTTCCAGCGATCACAATCGATCAACAACGATGCGGTAGATCACGATTGATAGATCGATTGCTCCCAGCATACCAACACATTAGCCAGGCTGTTGTTGAATATTCGTTGCTGTGTGTGCTTATGTGTGTGTTCGCGTGTCATGCCATGTTTCGCACTCGCAGTTGGGCGTTTCCACGAAGCCAAAAAATAACAAAAATCTTTTGTTTACATTTGAACTGGGAGTCATCAGAGAAAAAACACATGAGACGCAATAACGGGGTTTTCACGAGGCGTTTTTAGACGCAAGAAGCTGGCGTTTTTAGAAGCTTACTTTCTAGCTTCTTACGTTTTACGTTTGCATTAAGCTTCTAAAATGGCTACTAAGAATTTCCCCCTTTTTTAAAAAAACTACTAGTAATAATTACAAAATAGTCAATTTAAAACAAAGTATTGAAAAACAATAACTTCAAATTGTAATAATCCACTTCACTTTCGCATTAATTTCTGTAAAAATGTAAAAGTGGAAATGTGTACCACTTCTAAAGTCGCTTCTTATCACATCAACAACACATCTAGAAGCTGGTTTTAGAAGCAGGAAGCTGAAATGGTTTCAGCTTCTTGCGTCTAAATTCGGCTTCCAAAAACGCAGCTTCTTGATCGCTTACATTTAGCGACTTTGGAAGCTGCTTCTAAAAACGCAGCTTCTTGCGTGTAAAAACGCTTCGTGAAAACCCCGTTAACGGTAATAATAATCAAAATAACTCGAAAACTATCATCTCAACAAAAAAAGTGCAAGAAACTTTTTTTTCTTAGAATTGAAAAATCTTTCCATTCATGTATAAAAAAGTTGATTTAGCGACATTAATGAATTTTTGGGAACAGATGAATTTTTGGGGAAAATTCACTAATGTCGCTAAATCAACTTTTTTATACATGAATGGAAAGATTTTTCAATTCTAAGAAAAAAAAGTTTCTTGCACTTTTTTTGTTGAGATGATAGTTTTCAAGTTATTTTGATTAATATTACCATTGTGTCTTATGTGTTTTTTCTCTGATGACTCCCAGTTCGAATGTAAACAAATTTTTTTTGTTATTTTTTGGCTTCGTGGAAACGCCCAGTTCCCACTTGGCAGCAGTCAAAGGGTTGGGTACTTTCGTTTCCGGCTGACCTTTGATTATTTGATTTTGCTGACTTGCAATAAAAATTGCAAGTAGTATCTATTGCAAATTGAAACTTGCCAACTTGCGTCTATGGACAAGTGGACACTACGAATGTGTCATTTACTCTCTTGATTTTACCAAGTCCAGCACTTGTCACTACATAGACAGACACTGGATATCAAAATTGGAGAGGAGGGAGGGGTTCAATCAAAATTTTTGTCATAACTAAAATTGAGGACGTCCAATCGAAAAGGGCGTAAGTCCAGAAATAGCGTTTTGAGAAAAACGTATTTAAAAGTTTCGATGTTTAATATTTTTTTTAAAAACTGAACTAAGGTGATGTGTGCGACTAAGGAGTCTTGCTAGATAGTATATTGAACGTAGAATTCATTTTTGCAATTTACCGAAAAAGGGCGTCACTCGAGTTACGCCCTTTTCATTTGGACGTCCTCAATTATTCAAAGAACTTCGAGCTACAACTTTTGTTTGAAAATTTTTTCAAATGGACCCCTCCCCCTCCACCAATTTTGGATAATGTAACTTGAGTTAGTCAAAATAACTTGACTTACCCAAATTTGGCGGAGAGGGAGGGGTCCAATCACAATTGTTGTAATAACCAAAATTATTCAAAGAACTTCGAGCTACAACTTTTGTTTGAAAATTTTTTCAAACGGACCCCTCCCTCCCCACCAATTTTGGATAATGTAACTCACTTTGACTAACTCAAGTTACATCATCCAAAATTGGTAGGGAGGGAGGGGACCATCTGAAAAAATTTTCAAACAAAAGTTGTAGCTTGAAGTCCTAGGAATAATTTTGGTTATTACAACAATTGTGATTGGACCCCTCCCTCTCCGCCAAATTTGGGTAAGTCAAGTTATTATGACTAACTCAAGTTACATTATCCAAAATTGGTGGAGAGGGAGGGGTCCATTTGAAAAAATTTTCAAACAAAAGTTGTAGCTCCAAGTTCTATGAATAATTTTAGTTATGACAAAAATGTTGATTGAACCCTTCCCTCCTCTCCAATTTACCAATTTTGATATCCAGTATCTATGTAGTGACAAGTGCTGGACTTGATAAAATTCAAGAGAGAATGTCAGGCCCGTCGAGAAAGGGGGACAGAGGGGACATTTTGCCTCGGGCCCGGAGTTCTGCTAGAGTGCCCGAATTTAATTTTTTCAGCTTCAGTTGGAAAAATCACTTAATTGTTAATTTTTGCTCAAAAATGCCCTTGAGAGAGGGCTTAAAATAATTTTTGCCCGCGGGCCCATTTGGCTCTCGACAAGCCTGGTCAATTCTGAGAGGTCTTGAAGAAAAATTTTAAATTTTTCAATTATTCCAAATTTTGAAAAAAAAAATCATTTTTCACATGAATTTCCAATTTTTCCTAAATTCAATATTTCTTTGAAAAAAATGCTCTAACATTTTTTTCCCTCATTATTCGGGACCATTCTTGGAGGTTCTGAAGAAAAAATCATGAATTTTTCAATTTTTCCAATTTTTGAAAAAAATTCATTTTTGGCCATGAATTCTAAATTTAATTTCTTTGAAAAAATTGCTCAAAAATGAAAAATTTTCTCATTATTAAGGACCATTCTGAGAGGTTCTGAAGAGAAAATTTTGAATTTTTCAATTATTCCAATTTTTGGAAAAAAAATTTTTCACATGAGTTTCAAATTTTTCCTAAATTTAATTTCTTTGAAAAAATTGCTGAAACAATTTTTTTCTCATTATTCGGGTACATTCTGAGAGGTTCTGAAAATATTTTTGGCACATGCTGAATTTCAAACTTTTCTCTTTAATTTCTTTGAAAAAATTGCTGAAATAAAATTTTTTCTCATCACTCGGGTCTATTCTGAGATGTTCTGAAGGAAAAAGTTGAAATTTTCCAGTTATTCCAATTTTTGAAAAAAATTCATTTTTGCCATGAATTTTAAATTTTCCTCAAATTGAATTTCTTTGAAAAAATTGCTCAAAATTTTTTTTCTCATTATTCTGGTCCATTCCAGGCCCGTTGAGAAGGGGGAAGAGGGGGCATTTTGTCCCGGGCCCAGAGTTCTGCTAGAGGGCCCGAATTGAATTTTTTCAGCTTCAGTTGGAAAAATCATCTAATTTTTGGTCAAACATGCCCTTGAGAGAGGTCTTTCAAAATAATTTTTGCCCCGGGCCCATTTTGGCTCTCGTCGGGCCTGGAGAATGTGACACAGTCATTCGTAGTAATATTAAAAAAAAATCCTTCACATTTTCGTGATTGTGATAACTTGCCCTAGTTTCATCTGTTTCCTACTTCCACATAAAAAATATCATTTTGATAATTTTGAAGAGAAAAAAATATCTAATAAGTTCAATCAAATCGTTGGTTCTAAATTTCAAAAATGTTTCTCATCAATGAAATTTTCTATAAACAAGCAACATTTAGCGTCACCCATAATTTACAATTAATGAAGTGCACCGTAACTACATTACAGTACACTGCAAGGCCTATAGCCAAAATACCTATTACTTTCATCATTATTAATTCATTCATTATAATTGTAAGCCCATCGTAGAAGACAGGCCTCATTTTTATATACCTATTAATATCAAATTTGAACTCGAAGCATATTTCTTCTAAATTTTCTCATAATTTAAATCACAACTAAACTGAAAATGAGAAATATATTAAGATTGAATTTTGTAAATAAATTGAATAATAATATTTGATTTACACAATATAACATTTAAATATATACATATTATTCATTATTCAATGGTTTAAAACGCTTAAAACTGTAAGAAGAAAACTCTTAAAACATAGAAAATTGATCATCGTATTTTAAACAATGATGCCAATGTACCTACTACTCGCAATTGTTCTGCTTACTTACATTAATATTCTTAAAAGGTAAGTAATAAGTTGATTCGTCGCATTTTCAACACTGATAAGAGTAATGAGCCTGTAATGGGATCACGCATAAGTGCTTCGCTGTATGGAAGGTAAACATTGATATTATTTAAAACATACGTACGTGTATAAATGCTCTAATCCATAAATAAATTAAGAATACAACAAAATAAGTAACATAAGGTAGAAAGGAATAAGAAATGAGATTATAAAACTTTATCCACACATTCATTCATCCATCATTCATAAAGTACGATAGTTCGGGTCCGTGCGGGCACGATAGAATTTGTAAACAACATATCCGATAGCGAGAACTCCCAGCGCTAAAATGATGCCACCTGAATAAAAACAGAGAATGAAGATTTGAATTAAGGTTTTTATAAAGCACGTGCGCCTATAACAATTGACGATATTTCATTTTGATTCTTACCCACGAAACTTGGTAAATCGAAAGACCTATCTGGTTTCGGCTGCGGTGGTACCGGTGTCGTGGTGGAACTTGTTGGTGGAGGAGTTGGTGAAACTGTGGTTGTATTGGGGGTTGGTGTTGTTGGTGAAGGCGAAGTTGGAGCAACTGTGGTTGTATTGGGGGATGGTGTTGTTGGTGAAGGCGAAGTTGGAGCAACTGTGGTTGTATTGGGGGATGGTGTTGGTGGTGAATGTGTAGTTGTTGTATTGGGCGAAGGCGTAGGTTTAGCCGTAGTAGTTACATTGCCGAGGACTACTGAAGCAGTTAACACAGATTTTCAAAAAAAATTAGTTATAGTTTATTACTAATAAAATGACTTATTATCAACAGTTGATAAGTATTAGCCACACCTAAACATGAACTTTACCTGTATTTTTTACGTCAGGTGATGGAACAGCATTAACTGAACACTCTGAAAAATAAGGCACACATTCATTAATTAAGTAAATAGATAATGATCGTTTATAAAACACCATTACAATAGGTACAACTAACTGGCATATTTATTTAGGTTTGGGTAATCGACAAATCACTGAAGAATACATCGATCTTAATTTTCTTTACCAGAGTGATTCTGATTACACCCTAAAAAATAGCAGGTACTTCTGAAAATCACACTCTACTGAATTTCTACAATGCGAATACAAAACACACCAATTGCAGCCTAATAGGGCCTATCACACTACAACCAATTCAGTAGATCAGATATCATTCAACATTTTGTTTTCCAACTGACAAATTATTCTCCTAATTTCAAATTTTCAACATCGTTTTCAAGAAGATATTCATTCAATAAAGAACATAATTCGCCGCAATACTTCGTTCAAAAAAAGAATAAAATAATAATTTCTCCTAATTAATTAAAATGTCATATCTTCACAGTATTTATGGCTATCCGATGACGGTGCAGCTTATTATGGTATTTTTCCACGTATAATATATTGCCAAGTATTATGAAGTAAAACTATTACAGATCCGAGATAACTGATCTGTAGTTAAGATAGGGTAGATGACATTATAGGTAGAATACTAGTAATAATGATACAAATAGCAACCTTGACAAGCAAACTTAGTAAGAAATGAGTCACTCACCAATAGAAATGAATACCGCAACAGCGAAAAATACGCAAATGTTTCTCCTTTTCTCCATTTTTGAAAGACAGTTGTTCAAAAGGGTGGGCTGAACGCACAATTTCCTTTCCTCTATATCAAATAATCCACTTCGGCCAATGTTCGTTAACGCTAATGCTTGATCATAAAAGATGAACCACAATATTTTACGCAATAATTATTAGAAAATATGATAATATACAACTTACTAATTATTACTCTGAGTCCGTTTTTGAAGGGGAGAATTCTTCGAAATCGAAACAAACAACTTGAAATTCACAATTTTTTTCAACCATCAACGTTGACAAAGGAGAAAACCGATATGAATGTCACAGATAAACGTTGCACCAAGCGCAAGTGGGAATAGTGACTAGTGAGTGGGAAACACCACCATGCACCATTACGGTATTTTTTTCTTTTTTCGTTTCAGTTTCTGTCAGTGATGGAAAAACCGAAACTTGAACTGAAACTGAAACTGAAAAAAAAAAAACGAAACTAAAATGACAAAATTGAAACTAGAGATAGAGAACTTCATAAAGGCTTGAAATAAAAATTTTTTGCCGAACACTTTAATTTGAACGATTTATTTCAGAGAAGAAAACCAATTGAGACCCAATTGGTTATGGTGATGGTGGTTTTGAGAAAATTTTGAAATTACTGGTGGTTCCAATTGGTTTTTGGTTTTTAAAAATTTTCAAAAGGTTTTGGTGCTAAAGTGGTTCCATTTAATTTTTTTTTTTTGATTGGTTCTGGTTCTGGGTTTTTGGTTTTGCTTGATTAATTGGTTGTGATGGTGGTTCTCAAATTAAAAACCATTTCAAATTGTTGTGGTGGTGGTGGTGGTGGTGGTGGTTCCGTTTTGGTTTTTCAATTGGTTTTCATCGAATTGCTTCCATTTCGTACTTCGTAGTATGAAAAATAATTCCCAACATTCAAACCATTTATCTATGGCATTAACCATCAGAACCAGATGGAACCATTTTCGTGCTTCCTATTATACCACAAAAGAACTAAAAAAAGATCAGATCTCTGAAATTTGAATAAAAAATTAAAATTCAAAAAGTAAAAAAAAAAATAAAAAAAAAACTATAAAGAATAAAAAATAAAAAATGAATTTGGCCTACAAGTTACAAACACAATATTGCAATAAATTTAAATTAAATAATATACATTCAAATAAAAAACAAAAAATAATAATGTTTCCACTTTCCAGAGCGCTGAAAAATCAGAAAAATGAAGAAAACAGGCCACAGGGGGTAGGTAAGGGGCCCAATTTAAAAAAATTTCAAATCAAAGTTGTTGCTTGAAGTTCTAGGAATAAATTTGGTCATAACAAAAATTTTGATTGGACCCCTCCTTCCCTTTCAAATCCACTATTTCTCTTTTTAGAACCAAAAAGAACCAATTCCATTAATTGGTGGTGGTTCTGATTTTCATTGTAAAGGAAATTGAAAAAAGTGGTGGTGATGGTGGTTTTTTATTTTCAAACCACTTTCTTGTGGTTGATTGTGGTTGTGGTTATTTCAGCAAATGATTTTTCGTTGTGGTTCCAAACGGTTCTCTTCGCTGCCTTTTCGAAAGGAATTGGTTCTTTTTGGTGGTGGTTCTTGAATGAATTTTTGAAGTTCATTGTAATGGTTCCAAATGGTTTTGAAAACCAATTGAAATATCTGGTGGTGGTGGTTTTACCCGGTTTTGGTTTCAATTGGTTTTCTTCCCTGATTTATTTCGAATTATTCCAAATTAGGCGATCTTCACCACCCGATTTTTCAGCCAATCAGAAAGCAGCATTTCCACGTGCATCTCAGAATTTTGGAGACACTACTTTCCAATCCAGTTTTGTTATTCATATTTATCTATGACACTCACTGTGATGTTTGAACGAATTGTTCGTCTTCACACACAGGCAGTTTTGCACCTGCGAAAAAATAAGTTAACGTTAAATGGTTCCCGTCCATCGAGATAGGTAATCAATTTTGGTCCATAGATGCTAGGTACCTACCTATGTAGGATTAGAACTAGTAGAAGACGTAGAATAGTGGGGAGTGGACACACACAGATAGATACCTAATTTTCAATTTTGTTCCATAAGTGCTAAATACCTATGAAATATTTTTAATAAATAAATAAAATTTAAAAAATTTAAAAACTTTTTACAACATTGCTAATGGTTAAGGGAGGCATTTATGAACATTGATGAACGTTTAGGTTTTTGAAATGAATAGGTACGACAGAGATAGATTTGGGTAGAGCGTTCATCATTAGACTATTGTTATTTCCATCTCTGTAGATAAAATAAATAAAACTCGAACCTCTTGCAAAATAAATAAACCAACAAACGTTCATAAACTCATAACTTTTGGTATTTTCTTTCTTCAACAGTAATTTCTAAAAATCATACATACGAAGTCTCATTTTCGTTCAACACGTATCAATAATTTCTTCTATTTCAAATTCAAACCATCTAGGAAATCCGTTTTCAAGATAGGCTAGGTACTTCTATATCAATTCTCCAGTTTTTAGACTTACCAAACCGGTTTCCAGTCTTTACCTGCCGCTATACCAACACCAAAATACCCCACGTTAATTAACTCAAGCCATAGTTATAGGCCAGCTTCCTTCTCAGTTCTCTCTCAGCGTTCAGCGTTGTCCAGTTCCAGTTATCAAAGCCGAATTGTTGTATATGTTTTCCAAGAAATTTTTGTAGAATTTATTTTTCAGTTGTTTTGTTTCAAGAGTACAAAGTATGCTTAAGTATTTTCGTGAATTGCCTACTTTATTCGTTTTATCGGAATTGTCGGTTTGACTGTGTGCGAGGCGTACATAAAACAAATTGTTTTTCAGTTGCACCGTTTCTATGTGATGATAAAAATATCGAACGATGGCTTTCTTATGCCCAGTGAGGATACGTCGAGGGAAAAAAAAGAAAAGTAAATTTTTTAACGCTTATTTTGGTCAACTACATAATTATTAGATGTATAAATTATACTGAAATATCATTTTTTGCTGAATCGTGTAGGTAGTACCGGAGATGTGGAAGCCAAGGAGTTACGAAATAATGCATTTACTGGTATGGGACGAATAACTGGCAGTGCCTCTATTGAAACATTGGTCAGAGTCGGAATTGAAAAAGAAAATGGGTTATCTCCCGACAGTAAAATGGTTGTATTACACGATTTCA
This sequence comes from Balanococcus diminutus, assembly GCA_959613365.1. Classification (NCBI taxonomy): domain Eukaryota; kingdom Metazoa; phylum Arthropoda; class Insecta; order Hemiptera; family Pseudococcidae; genus Balanococcus; species Balanococcus diminutus. The sequence continues at coordinate 55,201,999 of OY390718.1, read as the reverse complement.
CTCCTTGCGTTGATGATGAATTACAAGTGAAAAGAGGACAAGTACGTATAAAAGTCAATTAATGATATTTAAAAAAAAAAAAAAAAAAAAAAAAAAAAGTTAGCGCTCTGTAAACACATCGACCTTTTTTATACGTGTATTATTCTTCATTTACAGGTGGTCAATATTTTGTACAGAGAAAACGATTGGGTATACGTAATAGCTGAAGATTCAAGATTGGAAGGATTTATTCCACACTCCTATTGTACTCCGTTCAATTCTCATCTCGGGGAATTGGCGCTTAACAATTTGAAAAAAAAATTACCTCGCGAACAATTGAGTAATTCCAACGAAGTTGAAGTTGACATCAGTGTAGAAAATCATCAAGGTATCGTGATACTTGTATTATTCCCATTTAATCGCATGATACAGACTTTACTTTTAGTTGCCTGTAATTTAAAAAAAAAATTATTTCCCGGATAATTTGGTTTTTTTTTTCTTACTACAGAAGGGTCGGATAATGAAAGTTTTACTAAAAAAGATAATCAAAATAATCAGCAACCTCACAAAAGCATAACTAGCTCACAGGCATCTTTACACAGTGCATCATCATCTCAACCAGAAGTACATCCTTTCTTCAAAGTACGTACCTATATTATTCAAATGCAGAGAGAAAAAAATTATTTTGGCACAAGTCATACTTGTATCAACCTACTTAGATTCAATAGATATCTCCCTCGTCTCGTTAACCCACAACTTGTTGAAAATTAAGTTTTAAATAATTAGTTTGGTTAGATTAGGAGTTCTTTATAGGTTGTAAAAATCTTATAAAAAACTGTTCAAAGTTAAAAGCGTAAATCAACATTATAAAAAACATCATTAGACACGCTATACCTACACCTAGCTTCTGCTCCATAAATGTTTCTCGTCCTCTTTATAGAATTCACTTTTTTTTGGGTTACCTGGTACCTATCAAAGTTCAGTAGTCAATAATTCGATTTATGTAATTTATTGTAGGATCCCTCCGGACGTTTCATTGTTCTATATACGTTCACTGCTCGCGACGAGAATGACGTGAGTGTTGAAAGAGGAGAATTTGTTACCGTATTAAATCGTGAAGACCCCGATTGGTATTGGATCATCAGAAGTGATGGGCAAGAAGGTTTTGTACCATCAGGTTTCGTTTACCCAACAGATGCATTACAAAGTAAGTTTTGTCAGATATATCACCCATAATGTACTCAAAATTATTACTTGCAGGGTACTAATTAACGATTTCGAATTTTAGGTCCTTTAAACCAAAACAATCAAATTTCAGCAACGGCTGCTCTACCTTATAATAACAAAGTTAATAAAATTTCTAATTCGCTATCGTTAAATAATACCACACTCCCAAATTCCTTAAATACTGCTGCACCATCGTGTAACCCAAATGCGCACCAACCATCCAATGTAAATGAAGAAGTGCGTTATCATGGAACAGAGTTGGTAATGCTGTACGATTACAAGGTACCTACTGCTTCGTTTTGTCAAATTTTCACCAAATAATACGTTTTTATTCCTGATGTTTAATTAAGTATTACGCTCATTTTTACAGGCACAGGCTCCAGACGACTTGTCGGTAAGAAGAGGAGATTGGATCTATGCTGATTTCAATACCCAAAACTTGGAAGGTTGGCTGTGGGCATACGCTCCTAAAACAAGAAAATGTGGTTTCATTCCTAAAGCTTACGCCAGACCTCCGGCTATGACTAGTCTTTGAAACTTAATCAAAGAACTTTCTTACTAAAACAAAGCATCATTCTTGCATTGCTATTCAAGAAACTCAGAAAATATGCAACACGATCGCGAAAATTTGTTTGTAAATTTTTCTTCAACCTTTCCTTAAAAAAAAAAATTTTAAAAAAATTATTGGAAATGATGAATGTTGAATTTGATATTCAATTTCCTTGTTGTTAAGTGCGAATATATAATGTGCTATTGCTCGTGAATGGTTGAAATAGCAAATGAAGTGTCACTTGGGATTTTAATTTCTTTCATGTCGAAATCAAAATGTCTTTAAATATCGTAGCGTTTGATATCAATAAAAAAAATAAAATAAACAAATTATAATTTGAAAGAATTCCAATGCTTATTCGCTTTCAATACGAGAGATTTGAAGTAATGCCCAGTGGTCACTTCATCCGCCAATAACTAATCGTTCACATTTCATGTTATAAAAAATGGTTTTCCTTAGTTACTTAGTATACATTAGTTAAATAATTGTTGTTTTGCGGTGCCATTTTGTCAATACATATGCCATGTTTTACTTTAATTAAATTTAATATTTTCCGAACTTAATTGGAGTTGTTTTTCAACGAAAAATCGATTTCTTACGCAACAAGCAGGTGACTGGTATATCGTATACCAAAAAAAAATGACCGATTCCAACAAAAAATTATATACACGTTTAATAATTCAACTACCTATAAAATATTCCACTTCTCCTCAAAAGCGTTACATAATTTTGTACATGCTAATGCCGCAGACAGAGGATAGTTACTGATCGATACTGTTTCTTCAGTGTAGTTTGTTTCCACCTAACGAAAAAAATAGAATTTAAATTATAGATTTGCAATACACGTATTTAAAATGTAGCAACAAACGCTCACCTGTCCATGTGCCATGGCTCCAATAACAAACACTATAGGTTCATTTTCAGGAACAAGATCCTTAGGGTTAACTAATTTATCCGAAGAAAATGAAGTACTTAACTTACGACATCCAACTGGAAGATGGTCAGTTATAGGATTACGAATTACTTTCAACAATTTTATCGAAGTTTCCGTTGCTCTGACGCTGAATTTGTGCAGCAATTGAACTGTAACACAATATAGAATGATGTGAGCACAATGAACAAACGACCCTTGTCGCTGAATTTAAAAATATTACTTTACCCATTAATCCTGCGAACCTCTTGAATGTCCTGGGTATTCTAGTTTGTGGGCTTATTTCAATTAAAACATTTTTTTCTGTATGAATAAACACCTGCAAATGAAAAATAATCAATGTCGAAACGATCAAGGGGAAAGAAAAAAACTTTCATTTCGAAATTGAATAACGCTTACCTGAAGAAGGCCGGCTCTATTTAACGGGCTATCGAGTAACATAAGCAGACACTGATGAACAATATCGGGACGGCATAAACCCGGTTTTCTGTTCTCTTTTTTCAATATATTGATATGATCGTCGCAATTCAACAACTCGAATGTTCGTCCACTCTGTACATAATAATACATCGTCAGTAAATTTCGGAAACTGCTCCGTTTCATTCGAGAATAAGTGACATACCTTTATCGACTCTAACTGAGCGTTTTCCAACACAATAATCAATCGTTTTTCTTGTTTAGCTATGTGGCCGACCGATAAATGAGAAGAGGGTGGATCGTACTGACCGTCGTCTTCTTCCAACTTTCTTTTCCTTCCCATTGTGAAGCAAACAGCGCGTAATTCTTTTTACCGGCAGAAAAAGTACAATGAATCGATACAACTTTAATCTAACTTATTGCAAAGTTCAAATCCATGAAACTCTGCTTTAGAACTTTTCAAACTTTTGAATTTTCATTTTTTTTTTCCTAAAGTTGTAAACAAAAATTTTCACGTGCGTCTATCTTAATTTTTTGGGGTTTTTCGTATGAACCCACGTGCCTGTACCACACGCACACGTCACTCACCGAATCATCGACACGTTGCAGACACGTAGACACGTGTCTGATGGTCTGATAAGTGATAACTTGCTGATAAGTAATAGTAATAATAAGTAATAATAACATTTCGTCGTGTCGTAAAAAACGAAATTGGTATTTTTTAATTGAAATTTATTTGATTTGAAATAATTATACTGCTTCCTAGTATTGAGCAGAAATGGATCAAGTTTCAAAAGTTATCGAACCTGCCAGGCAGTTCTCCAAAGATTCAATTCGATTAGTCAAACGCTGCACGAAACCCGACAGAAAAGGTAATCCTCAAACTTTGATGTTATACTACCAAATAATATTATTGTCTCGGTCATTAAACGAGTTTACTTTCAGAATTTCAAAAGATCGCTCTTGCAACAGCTATTGGATTTTGCATAATGGGCTTCATTGGATTCTTCGTGAAACTAATTCATATCCCCATTAACAACATTATTGTGTAAGTAATTGAGCATTCTTTTGGTGTACTGGGTATACGTGTTGATCCATACAGATCCCAGATAGATAGAGGCTAGAAACGTTTCTATCAGACTTTGAAAACATCGATCGTTTTTTAATGCATTCGAAATGATGCATTTGTTGTAATAAGAACGTTCGTACATTTGATATGTTTCAATACTATTTACATGGTTCGAGCTAGGTGTAAATATAGCAATCAATTCATTGTCTGCTGTTCAACTTTGTTCTTTTCAACATTATTTTTCGGTTTTCATTTTACGTTATTTTGTTGGAGAACGATTCTTATCATGCTCATAAGACATTAAATTTACGATCGGCTATTTTTACGGAGAGCCGTTGCTGTTTCATTTTGCTCACCTTGAATTTGTTACCAAGTCTAGTGCTACTGCTACATAAATACTTTATTTATTCAAAATTGGGAGGGAGGGAGGGAGGGGTCCAATCGAAATTTTTGTAATAACTAAAAGTATTATTGTAAAACTTCAAGCTACAAATTACTTTTGTTTGAAATTTTTTTTAATTGGGCCCCTTATTTCCTTCCTGTTTTTATTAATGTTTCGAATAAGTTGGATTATCCAAAATTGGAGAGCAGGGAGGGGATCAATTGAAAAAATTTTCGAACAAAAGTTGCAGGTTGAAGTCGATGGAATAATTTTGGTAATTATAAAAATTTCAATTGGACCTTTCCTTTCCCTCCAATTTTAAATTTTCATGTTTGAAAGTGTGAAAAGGGGGCTAGGGTCCACTAAAGAGGGAGGACAAAAAACTGGCATATTATTCCTAGTATTTCAAGCTACAACTTTTGTTTGAAAATTTTTTCAATCGGGCCCCTTACTTCCCCACTGTTTTCAATAATGTATTTGAATGAGTTGGATTATCCAAAATTGGAGGGGTCCAATCAAAATTTTTGTCATGACCAAAATTTTTCCTAAAATTTTGAGCTATAACTTTGTTGCACAAGGACCCTTTCCCATTCCCCCTTCATAATTTTTAATTAGTACTTTGGGAGTGTTATGCAAAATAATGTGGAGAGAGAGGGGCTCAATTGAAAAAGTTTTCAAGCAAAAGTTGTTGCTTGAAGTTCCACTAATACTTTTGGTTATGACAAAAATTGCGATTGGACCTCTCCCTCCATCCCTTCCTTCCTTCTAATTTTGGATAGTCCAACTCATTCAAATACATTATTAAAAACAGGGGGGAAGTAAGGGACACGATTGAAAAAAATTTCAAACAAAAGTTGTAGCTTGAAGTACTAGAAATAATTTTGGTCATAACAAAAATTTCAATCGGACCCCTCCTTCCCCACCAATTTTGAAAAATTGAAGGAAAAGGAGGGGTCCAATCGAAATTTTTATGATAACTAAAATTATTCCTGGGATCTGAATCTACAACTTATGTTTGAAAATTTTTTCAATTGAGGCTTTAGGTTAAGAGATAGAGAAAATTTTTGGTAAGGGGATGGACCCTGGGAAAAGGGGAGCCTTAAAAAAATGTAACCCCAGCTCATTTTTTTTTCAAAATATGTCCTAGATTACGAATCAATCATAAAATTGCTTTTAACAAAATAATCGCACGGAATTTCCCTTTGCGACTAGACTATTATGTCGATTGGATCCCTCCCTCTCCTCCGATTTTACATAACATGAGGTAGATACTTTTTCAAAATTGGGGAAGGGGTCCAATTGAAAAATTTTTCAAACAAAAGTTGTAGATTGAAGTACTAGAAATAATTTTTGTTATCATAAAATTTTCGATTAGACCCTTCCCTCCCCTCCAATTTTGCGTAATATAACTTATTCACACTTATTCAAAATACATTATTAAAAATTGTGGGGAGGTGAGGGGTCCAATTGAAAAAATTTTCAAACAAAAGTTGTAGCTTGAAGTTTTACAAATACTTTTAAATATTACAAAAATTTCGATTGGACACCCCCCCCCCTAGCTTCCTTCCAATTTTGAATATAAAGTATTCATGTAGCGCTGGACTTTAAAAAAAATTCAAGGTGAGCAAATTAAACAGCAAGGGCTCTCCGTAAAAATAGCCGATCGTTCGACTAAAATTTATAAGCTGATTTTGAAAACATGTATTTACGTTGCAAAGTATAATTCTATTCTTTTTCTTTTTCCAGCGGATCGTAAGAAGAATATATTACATACTCGCTCCTAGCTACAATTTATCACGTTTTGATTAAGAAGATTATATCTATGTAACATTTTTTTACAATACATTTTTACAGAAGTTGAGGTGTCCAAGTTTTTATTCACGATGGGTGATTTTTCATATAAATTCTACACATATTTTACGCCTCTGTTCGTAATTAAAATTGTATTTTTTCGCTTAAAAATAAAAATCGGTATAACTTATTGCATGAGGAGAATACTGAAGTGTTTTAAAGTAATACCTACGTAGTTATTTGCACACAACATCAGTAAACCTTTAGGTCAGCTAGACAAGGTGTATGAGTGACGCGATCGTTGCTGACTTCTCCGTTGAAATCGCCGCATAAACCGCACATGGTACCTCGTAAATTGCTAGAAGCAACGGCTACGATCGATTGTCCGTAGTACTGGATAAGTAAACCCGTTTGACTAATGACCACTTCGATCATTTTTGAATTCTCCCAATATTTATACCTAAAAAGTTGCAATGAAATAATTTACAAGATTGTAGTAAAATGTAAATGAATTAGATATGATAAGTACTTGAACAAAAAGTTTGAATCGCTGCTCGATACGGGATATAGTTGGTAATTGTTGGAAATTGGTATTGACGTGTCGTTCAAACTCAACAACTGCGAGCCATTGTTTTGTATTGAAAGCAACGTCAAAGTAGCAAACGTGGAAACAATTTTCAATTCCTTGAAAAACAAACGTAGGTGTGGATATAGATGATCAAAACGTCGTCGATTTATCAGTTCGTTGAATGGTTGAAAGCGAACTCGCTGAAAAGTGAAAACTTACCAAGTCATCGGAATCGTTTAGTCGTTTAACTCCAATTACGAATTGAGAATTCGAAGAACATTCAGCCGCGGCCACGGAATAACAATTCGTTTTTTGTTTATAATCCAAAATAGTCGCATTATCGAAATTCAAAACGCTTTTGCTATTTATCACGCAAATGCCTATAAAATAGATAGGTAACTATATAGGCAAATTTGTCATCGCTTTTGTCAATTGGTAGGTACGTCCTCAAACACGCTGATAGGTAAGACTTCAAACCTTGCGTTGTCCACGGTACTTTGGCTGGTATCGAGAATTGCATTTTCGTAGCTTTTTTATCGGCTTGAACGTTATCTGGGAATACGGACAGTAGAGCGGTGGTCACCCATATCGGTAGCTATAGGTAGAAAAATCGCACAGAAATTATTACTACCGTGGGAAACAAATTCAAAGTACCAAATACCAATATTCAATGTATACTCGTATTCACAAGGAGAACTATGATAACTTACATTGATACAGTTCAACGCTACTGTTTGTTTCGTCGCTAAATTGCTGACCACCTGTAAGCACGAGGCGGTGTCACTTTCGCAATTCGCGGGCCAATTTTTCGCAGTATTTTCCGACTGCAGATCCAACTCTATACTGGTGGATTGATGAGCGTTGCCCCACGCCAGTTTAGCGTGACCTTCTGCCGGACTAGGAGCATTCAAGATACCTTTCCGGAAGGATGGGAAATTGAAATAACCCTCAAACTGAATCAGCCTCCACGATCCGTTGATGAGGGTGAGATTTTTCTCCGGAGTAGAGTGTTCGAGTCTGAAGTCGATACGCGTAAAACCGTCGTTTTTTTTTTCTATATAATGCATTATCAAATCCCATATGGTCGCTTGCTCTTTTTCCGTTCTCATCGTCAATTGCAGCATATTTCCTTCACTAAGTAAAGCCAATTGAACCTTAAATAATCCAATTTTTAAATACTCGTACCTAGGTACTTTAAGATTCCTCTTTTATTAGCAACACGGCACGATGTTAGGCATCTGGTGCTACGATTAGTCAAGTACCTTTAGTGGAGCCATTGAAAGGATTATACCGCAACTGTCTCCCGGTGGAAGAAAAGTGAAATAATTGGCTAAAGAATACAATCCCAGAATAGGAACGCCTCCGATCACCATTCTAAAAGCATAATTGAAAAAATTTCACCAATTACGCAGCTTACTTACTTACTCGTGTAGTACTTCATCATACTGAATGAAAACAAATCAAGTAAGTATGTACTTGTAATTTTTATTCGATAGTTGAAACGCCTCCTTTATGATGTATAACGTATCCAGGATGTCACTCTCGCCTTGACAATCAAATTTTTTTGCATCGAAACGTGCTCCCAAGTCACGCGATTCGAAAGAAAAATACTGTAACACAAAAATACTTTATATTGTCAATTACACACGACCTTAATAGGTAGGTAGGTAGGTAAAAAGGTAGGTCTATAGGTACAGAAAATCCCAATACCACGTATATTATATAATACCTATACCTAATTCAGAATTGTGATAGTGGAGCTGGAGCGAATGAAATTTATAAAAATTTACCAATCATTTGTAAACACGGTCTCTTACTCGTATATATACCGAATACTCGTATCTACTTTTATAACTAACAGTTCTTACCGAGATTATACCGAACTGAACTTACCGGAGTATCGAAATTATTCGCCATCTTGGACACTTTTTCCGCTTTTCCATCCGAAGGAGATAATTTAATGGTCGAGTGCCACACTACTCCGAGTAACGAACCGTCGGCGAAATCTATAAAATTCGGTAAATTCGTAAATCGATGAATTTTTTGTCATGTCCAGTGCTACGTAATTCTTTATATTCAAAATTGGAAGGGAAGAAGGGGTCTAATCGAAATTTTTGTAATAACTAAAAGTATTTGCAAAACTTCAAGCTACAACTTTTGTTTGAAAATTTTTTTAATGGGGCCTCTTACAGACTCCCCACAGTTTTTAATAGTGTATTTTGAATGAGTGTGAATAAGTTATATTACTCAAAATTGGTGGTGAAGGAGGGGTTCGATTTAAATTTTTGTTATAACCAAAATTATTCCTAGTACTTCAAGCTGCAACTTTTGTTTGAAAATTTTTTCAATCGGGCCCCTTGCCTCCCCCCTGTTTTCAATAATGTATTTGAATGAGTTGGATTATCCAAAATTGGAGGGGAGGGAGGGATCCAATCGAAATTTTTATCATAACCAAAAGTATTAGCGAAACTTCAAGCTACAACTTTTGTTTGAAAACTTTTTCGATTGAGCCCCTCTCTCTCCACTTATTTTGCATAACACTCCCAAAATACTAATTAAAAATTGAGGGGGGAAGGGGAAAGGGTCCAATTGAAAAAATTTTCAAACAAAAGTTATAGATTGAGATCCTATAAATAATTTTAGTTATTATGAAAATTTCGCTTGGACCTCTCCTTCTGCTCTAATTTTGCATAATATGTAAGAAAATCACTCTTTTTGGTTACTGCAGTAATGGTGAAAGTGTATGAGATACTATGTGAAATTGGACAGAGAGGAGAGGTCCAAGCGAAATTTTCATAATAACTAAAATTATTTATAGGATCTCAATCTATAACTTTTGTTTGAAAATTTTTTCAATTGGACTCCTTCCACCCCTCCAATTTTGAATATTAAGTACCTAATTAGAATTATTAGCATAGTACGTGGGGAGGGAGAGAAACAATTGAAATTCTTGTAATGACTAAAATCATTCTTATGAACTCGATCTAGAACATGTTTGAAATGTTTTTGAAAAAAATTCAGTATTTCCACCTATAATAATACATCGTAGGTACATACTCACAAGTGACATGAATAAAATAATAAAATGATCATTGAAAAAAAAAACCAAAGTCCGAAAAAATAACACTAGATAAATGATAACAACATCGAAGTTCCTCCTGCTCATGGATGTAAACAAAAACTATCAAACTAGACGTTAGTGGTACTGAGTACTAGGCAGGCCTGAAGAAAATCATCAACATAGCCGAGGATCATTTCAAAATTGCAAATTAGCTAGGGTTACCTTTGTGTCGATTAGCGGTAATTTCAAATACGCTTCTAGGAACTTTTTCGAATAGATGCGTGGAAAATGGAATTCTTGCGTATAAGCTTCGACTTCTATCCGTTCCGTACCATTCTTTGTTGAATGGACTGTATGTTTTTAAGCTGGTAACCGTATCTAACGAATACCTATATCGATACGCAAACGAGAATTTTAATTCGTGAATACGATCGTACTCGAATTAAAACTACGGCTAATATTATGACAATTATTATTCAGTGGTTGTCTGTCTCACGAATGCATCAGGATGTCCATTACCCAATTCGATTAATTTACCTAAAATCAAGCTCGGCGTTTCGGTTTTTTCCACTTTCCGCTTGCTGGATTCGGCCTCTTAAAGAAAGCATCGACGCTGTTCGTATTTGTAAAACCGCCGGTGTTCCCAAATCCGTAGCTTTGACCACTTCGTACCTGAGAGGAAATCTTAAACGCTGGTAATTAACGCTGAATTCGTAGTAAAGCGCGCTGGCCTTTTTAATGGCTGAAATGTGTTTTTATAGCATTGATTATTTACCTACATTATAGATATAAGATAGGTATATGTTAATGATTAATTGATTATACCTAGAAGTAAATCCAGTAACGAAGTTTGATTCAAGTATTTACAATACAATGTATTGCCGTCGATTTTGAGCATTATCTCAACGTGAACAGGCTCGGGATATTTAACCGTGTACGAGTTATTCTGCAGAAATCGCGTTATATTTATGGTTTGGTGCAAATTGGCAAAATTATTCATATCGAACGTCTTCAACACTTTATCAACTACGCCCTCTAATTTTAGAAACACCTGAAGAAGAAAAAAAAACATATCAAAATGTCTGTACGTTATATAAGTAGCATATAGTATGCCTCAAACGAATATTTCGTCAGCCAGCAAAGCAACCACGACATCGAGTAAGAATATTCGTACATTAAACCGATGCAGGAATCGCAGAAGTACGCTTACCGAAAATTTAGAGCTTAAACCATGCGAATGGTGTTCGGTGGATACGTAAAAGTTACTTGGTAAACCAGTATTCTCGCTGGCTATAATAATAAAATGAATCAGTCCTCCGTATCCGCGAACTGAATCTTCGTAATCCAGTATATAATTTCCAGTGGCCCATCTGTAAGCTCTGGGTAATAAATATCGGCTCAGCTGCGACGCGATTTTTCCTCTAGAATAAAACAAACATGGATGAGACACTTAGGTATAGCCTATCGTTATGGCAAAGAGTATATAGCGTATTGAGTGAGTTGCCGATACACTTACATCTTATTGTAACACGGATATTTTGTATTGGCGTACGAATGTACAGTAGTATAGAAGTAGTTGTAAAGATGATAATTTGGCTCTTTCTGCATATGCCAAAAAAATGTCAGCAGATGCGACGCAGACGGCTGGGTTGTAATTAAAACTGACATAGCCGACACTCGAATTTCCAACGGCTCGCTGACGTTTACGAATATAGGCCAGAAAATTTCGGAAGCCTGTTTTGACAAATTTACCTCAATTAGAAGAAAATAGATGATACAGTCTACGATCAAGACGTAGTATAGTATACCTACTAACTACAACGTATGTAAGTAAAGTACCTACAGCACGTAATAACGTTAACTACTCGTAGTGAACGAATCCTAAATCGATTTAGGATAGATAATTAATTAAATTACGGTAATATCGTTTTTCTTTTTTCACAAAGGTACAACCTTTTGACGATTTTTCTCTATAGCAGGCATAACGCACCAAATAGCCATGTAACGAGTGTGCCTGTCGTAAGACGGGTTCGCAATTATTGGACTGAGAAAATCGAATATTCGAGCGATCTGCATGTTACCGAGAGCTTGTAAATAAACCATTCGATCTTGATAATTGGTCGACTCTAAACAAAGATATGCATTTTAAAACGAAATACGACCCTCGTTAGATGAATTACGATACGAATGTGAAGAAAAAAATTACCTATACCTACGACAGTAAATTTTTTCAAGTAGGTAACGTACTCACCTATAAATTTATCCAAGAAATATTTCGTATATTTGTCCAATAACTCGACGGCGCATTGTACACTGCAAACTTTGTAAATCATCGTAGCAAAACACAATATTCCGGAGTTTTTTACTTCTACGTCAACGTCTCTTAAATTTAAAAACTCCTGAAATTATACGAGCAGGACCGATGATGATTATTGTCAGTAATCGTAGGTAGGTCTAGATGAAGATTTTGCTACTATATGCACGTACTTCGGATTCGACTAAAAACTTTTCCGATGTTCGTTTCAAATGCAAAGGGAACGTAATCAACATATGAGAAGCGGAAACGCCATGTACTTTCCTCCTAGTCACCAAATTTTTTATAAAAATCACCGATGCTTCGGATCCGACCTGAGGTACTAGGTCCCAAAAAAAATGTCTACAAAAATTACACAACGTTGATAGCGAGTAAGAAAATTAGATACCTACTCTACTCGTATAGGTAAATGGTAGAAAGCTCGGCGAGGTTAACGATAAAAATCAATGTTGACGTACTGAATAGTTTCTTGAGTGTAACTAGTGCCAACGGAAATATTTTCGTAAAGTTTTTCCCAATCTTGAATGTTCAATTCCCACATGAGCTCCAGAATATGAAACGAGGTCTGATTATCTAGATTCGTCGTACTCAGTTCCCAGTTTAAACTATCAGTCAAATTTTCTAATAATCCGTAAATCTAAAAATGAAAAAGATCGATGTAAATCGATCCTCGCTTGCTTGCCTATTTACTTATACTCGCCTATTTATTTAGACTTTATACACTCACTTTTTCGACTAGCAAGGTTTGATTGGACGGAATACGTCCTGAAGTAGGACCGTGATCCACTTCGATGGTGAATTTTATATCTTCGGCGACCAACGCAGGAGGGCTGAATACCGACGAATCCGCGGTGTTATTTTGAATAGTCGACAGCTGTAACGTTTGGCTGTTGTCGCCAAACAACGAAAGCTAAATTAATTTCGCAAATTCGGACCGAAACGTATCGGCCATCACTTGCGTCTATGCATGGATACAATAACAGATGTGTAACATTTATACTCTCTTGAATTTTACCAAGTCCGACAAGTATACTGGATATTCAAAATTGGAGAGTAGGGAGGGGTTCAATCAAAATTTTTGTCATAACCAAAATTATTCATAGAACTTCAAGCTACAACTTTTGTTTGAAATTTTTTTCAGATGGACCCCTCCCTCTCCGCCAATTTTGGATAATACAACTTACGTTGGTCAAATAAGTTGTATTATACAAAATTGGTGGGGGGGGGGGGAGGGGTCCAATTGAAAAAGTTTTCAAACGAAACTTTCAAGTTGAAGTTTCAGGAGTAATTTTGGTTATATGAAAAATTTCGATTGTACCCCTCTGCCCCCACCAATTTTGGATAATACAACTTATTTTGACTTACTAAAGTTGTATGATACAAAATTGGTGGGGAGGGAGGGGTTCATCTGAAAAAATTTTCAAATAAAAGTTGTAGCCAGAAGTTCTATGAATAATCTTGGTTATGACAAAAACTTTAATTGGATCCCTCCCTCCTCTCCAATTTTGAATATCCAGTACCTATACATATATACATATAGTGCTGGACTTGGTAAAATTAAAAAATTCAAACATTTGTTGTATCCATAGACGCAGGTTCGGCCATCGCCAGTAATGGCAAAACGTATACGCGATAATAGTGATTCGTACTTGACGCGAATGTAATGAGCTTCTGCCAACGCTTGAAATGGTTGAAAATGCAAAGTGCCGACCGAATTAATTGTCTCTACGAACGGATGAATCTCCGGCAATAAAGTGTACGTTCTTTCGTTGTGATTAACAACGCCATTCTGCAACATTTTTGTCATTTACACATCAAATCGATTCGAAGCTATTACCCAAAACTAACGATACTCGTACGTACTTGAAAATCAGAAGGGCACGTAAAATAAGGAGTGTTTGTGCGATGTTTTTCTAGTAAATTGCTACACGAAAGTTCGTTAATAAGTTTGGTAAGTTTGATCGTCGGTGTCGCTGAAGTAGGCACTTTCGTTGCGATATACTCCACTTCGCAAGTTCCGTAAGTGTTGTTCTAAATAATGAAACGAACAATGGTACAATATTAAGAGAGAATACCTACCTAAGAGTTATTAGGTGGGTATTCATTCGTAGTTATAGTTTCATTTTCAAGTTCATCGCTCCATACTTCGTGCAATCCCCTATCAATTAGGTAGGATAGACGAGTACCTACGTGGTACGTACCTCTTTAACGATGAAAGCGCCTTCTTCGGAAGGATTCTTTTTCAATTGAAATAAAGCTGCTAATGATTTTTTCGTATTAATCGACCATATTTCGTCGCGCCCCGAATGATCGGGATCGCTTTTATGAAATGAAATGCCGTCATCTTTGAATGCTAACGCAAAAGGTAAATCCAGTACTTCTAGATTCGTATACAAATTCGAGCCGCTGATGTTTTCCAACTAGAACATACAAAAAATTTTTTCATTATAAGTAGGTGATTTACAAAAATTTCCAACGAGTAAGTAGTATATACGTTTTGAAATGTAGGTACTACAATATCGATGACGCTATGCGAAACTACAAATTCCGACAAAGCGCGTACATCTAGCTACAGTCAATTTACAGCATATATAATCTCCGACGCGACGCCTGCATTAACGCGAACGGTACAGAGGTCAATCAACGCCTTAATGTCGGAAATATTATCATTATAGGTGGCATTAAGTATTGATAAATTACACGAATAGAGATCGAACTATCAGCGTAAATTTCTACCGAGCTTTTTTTTTTTAATAGAAATTTGGCAGGTAGGTATGAATTATTCGAGCAAAGCAATTACTTAGTTACCTGAAAGAAGTATTTATTGTCGACGATATTAATGTGTAGCTCTGCGGTTAAATGGTAGCTAGACAAATGTTCCAAAGGTAGCAGAGATCCTGCCGTCAACGTCGCCGCCCAATTGTAAGTTAATTTCACTTCAGAAGCCTTCGTGGCTGATAAGGCGCTCAGCAGGCATATCGCTAGAAAAAACGAAACGTCCATCATTTGACATTAGGTAGGTATATGGGTATTCCCCGCGACTATCTAGGGTAAACTCATCGCAATTTCCCTGTAAGTTTGAGTCCGGAATGGCAGAGTATACCTTGTACCTACATAAACTAAGCTAAGGTGATCGTTAAGCTTCAGTAATTACGGGTAGATAATTATGTAGGTACTTCAGTACCTACATACAACTGCAATATCTAATTCCTATGGTATCAGCTAGTTTCCGAATAAAATACGGCCTCATAGCACAGGACTAGTAGTTGAACTAGTAGTTAACCACTAGTTCGCCGAAAAAAACTACTAAAAACTACTAGTTAATAACTACTAGTTTTATTAATTAGTAGTTTGTAACTACTAGTTATCTACTGGTCAACTACTAGTTTTTTACTGAATAACTACTAGTTTTTAGTAGTTAACTACTAAAACCACTTGCCGAAAAACTACTAGTTTGAACTACTAGTCCCGTGCTATGAGGGAAAACCAAGTTGAAAAGACTCGTCCGAGTTTACTTTCAAAAGAAAAAGAGACGTGTAAATACCTAGTATGAAAGATGCCATGTTATTCAATTTTTTTCCAACTATGCAAATGTTATTCTCGTTGACTAAACAAAATTCATTTCATTTTCACGTATCATCAACGCGATAGCAAAACAGTTCAAATTAATAAAAAAAAAAAAAAACTAAACGCACGCGCGATCCGATCAAATAATAATAAATTGCATTATTCTAGGCCACAAGAAATACCTCCTGCAGGATATATCTGCAAGCGTTATTAGGTACTTAATTGAGACGTCTTCAACTACCTGCACACAAATAGAGGTACATAATTACAAATGTGTAATCGAATGACCTATGATCCGTTTAATCAGTATTTGATTAGAGCGTTGTTAATTAATGACATGATACTCAAACGTATACGTATCTGTGTAGATTCAGAAAGAAAACTCTTTGCGCTATTCTCATAATTACGTCATCTGTTTAAAAACAATCCTACTTTCTTTCTTTATATTAACGAAAAGATTACCTCATAATTCATAAAAATGTTTCCATAAATTTAAAAAAAAAAAAAAAAAAAATGAGGTAAAGCTAACAGGTACCTATAAAAAAATGGGCTAAAAAACTGACGGTTTCGAATTAATATTCGCCCAAAAAGTACTGCAATAATTGTTGCAACCCGTTGCAGCTCACTGATAAACAAATAATGTAGTTTCATTGTACAAAATTTCTAAAATTCATTGAAAAATATAATAAGATTATTTGAATTGATTAAAAATTTTTGTAAACTAGACATGTGCATAAAATTCCTCCTAGACGGGTAATAACTGAGTACTCGTACCAATTTTTTATCATCACGCCCACAAGTACGTACGCTCAGATACTTAAACTATAACAATAGGTGAGTAGGTACAAATTATTCAAAAACAAAGAAGAAAAGGTAAGTTGAATTTTCTGCAGCTTCCCCAACGTGAAATCTTAGTATGAATGAAACTATCGCAGTTGAAATTTATATACCTAGTTGAGCATACATACTTACTCACATATTGTAGATACGTAGCCAAATACGCGATTTATTCATGTTGAATAGGAGAAAATCAGAAACGCAGTATGGAACCGATGGTAAGAATGATAGCCGGCCCATTGGAGTACGGAAGCGCGCCATTTTGGTATAATAAAACGCAGATGCTTTATTTCGTAAACGTCTACCAATCTGAAATTCATCAATACGATCCTAGAACTAACCGGCATACTTTTGCAAGAGTTGGTCAGCAAAAACATTGGCGCTATACGTACCAAATCAGGTGAACTTTTTCAACGGCTCTAACAGAGTATAATGATTTCACAGGCGACAAACCTATCGGATTTATAATTCCCATCGAAAACTTCGACGACAAGTTCCTCATCGGATACGGTTCTGAGTTGGCTGCTGTAACGTGGAACGGACAGAGCGATCAAATTTCAAAATTAGTGATAATCGAAATGGTGGAAAATTACGAAAATCGAATAAGCGATGGAAAAATAAGTCCATCCGGCGTTCTTTTTGTTGGTAGATTTTTGCATTTTATTTAATCGATTTTCGATCAAATCGTCCACCAATCTCCAAAAAAATGTTGATCACAAATAGGAACGTCTGGACCTGGGCACTTGATCTCGGGAGATTTAGAAATGAATAAAGGAGCGTTGTATAGTTTTAAAAACTGCGAATCGAAACAGTTGTTATGCGATATCAGTATTTCGGCAGGTATGGCGTGGAGTCATAATGAAAGTACATTTTTCTATACAGACTGTCCAGAATATCGAATAGAAAGATTTTGTTACGATAACGAAAAATGTGAATTAGGTAGGTACTAGATTACGTCTTGGTTGTAGTGTTTTAGATCTAGGACTATGAGTGACAAAGTTGGTAATAATTTTACCTATACGTACTTGATTTACACGAAAACTTGTACAGAAAAAGGATGCGTGTTATTCCAATTCAAAGATAATAACCTATCGGGTTTTCCTTGCGGGATAACAATAGATTGCGACGAACATCTATGGGTGAGCTGTTTCAACGACGGTCAGGTAATCTAATCAAATCTTCCAAAACACTGCTTCAGTCCACATCTGGGCAATTTGAAATGAATATTTTTCGCAGGTTTTGAAAATCGATCCTAAAATTGGAAAAGCAACAACTAAAATAGAAATACCACATTGTCCACAAATCACTTCCGTCACATTCGGTGGATCAAATTTGGATGTTTTATATGTAACAAGTGCTAATTGCGATGGGAAAAATAGAAGTAAAAACGCCGGTCTAGTATTCCAAGTTTCTGGTTTAGGTGTAAAAGGAAATTTGAACTCGCCTCTACTTTTGATGAATAAATAATATAACGGACATTTTTACTTCTTTTCGATTGAAGAAAAACAACTAATATTATTATATAAAATAACGAATTAATGACAAGTTTCTTGAATAATTTTGAAAACTTGTAAATTTGAAATTTTTTGTTGATTTCTAAATTTTTTGATATCAAAAAAAAAAAAAATTGAAAGCTAGCAGATGATTGGAAGAAGGATTTGTCAGTGTCGCCAACATGAATGCAAAATTATTAGCTAAATCAGTGTTGACCATAATTATTGTGGTAAACACTGATTCTTATCAATATGGACACGTTTCGTTTTCGTTTACAAAAAATTTCAATTTAATTTTCAAAACTCCTTTGATTTAATTTAATTCGTTATGTCGCCAGCGGTAGCATTTTGAAATTTTATGCATTAGAATCAAACCTACGTGTACCTCGTACCCGTATAAATCAAATCCGTAATCATACTTTCCGCGAAGTAAATCGAAATAACATATCTGTACGAAATCGTTACCAAAACCCGGTCAGGATAAAATGGTGAGTTGTCTACTCCTTTAATTTTACGTATTTATAACTACATTTCTAATTTCATTTTCACTCTCACCAGCCTTTGAAACTGGACATTAAACGTAAATTGACCGCACGGTCTGATCGTGTGAAATGCACCGATCTTCATCCGAATGAACCGTGGATGTTGATATCTCTATACAATGGTAACGTTCACATTTGGAATTATGAAACGCAAACATTGGCGAAAAATTTCGAGGTACGTAATATATTACTGTAGAATTACGACGTTGCGATGTGGTATTGGAAAAATATTGACAAACACGATCATTTCTCAGGTATGCGATGTACCGGTACGAGCAGTTCGTTTCGTAACTCGTAAAAATTGGGTGGTTACCGGTTCCGATGATATGCAAGTACGCGTTTTCAATTACAACACCTTGGAAAGAGTTCATTCCTTCGAAGCGCACTCGGATTACGTCCGATGTATCATAGTTCATCCTACTCAGCCGTATATTCTAACGTGCAGCGGTAAAAATATCATGTTTTGACATTTTTTGCTTGTGAGAATATCAATTTGCCAAGTCTAAGGCGTTCTTTTCTCATTTAGATGATATGCTGATCAAATTGTGGAATTGGGAAAAACAATGGGCATGTCAGCAAGTGTTTGAGGGTCACACTCACTATGTAATGCAAATTGTCTTCAATCCGAAAGACAATAACACATTTGCCAGCGCATCCTTGGACAGAACTTTAAAAGTGAGAAAAATAATATTTTACTTCATTTTAGAATACGCAAATTTGCTGTAGTTAACGAGATGTTGTTGCATTTTCCATTAGGTCTGGCAACTCGGTTCATCAACTCCTAATTTTACGTTAGAATGTCACGACAAAGGCGCAAACTGCGTCGACTATTATCACGGAGGAGACAAACCGTACTTAATTTCAGGCGCTGACGATCATACCGTTAGAATTTGGGATTATCAAAATAAAACATGCGTTCAAGTTCTAGAAGGACATACGCAGAACGTATCTGCTGGTAATTCAAACTTTGCGCGCTGTGTACCTATGTAAGACTGTAAGTTTGCGTCATTTTCGACGACTAACGATGGATTCTTTACGTTTCAGTGTGTTTCCATCCGGAGTTACCAATTATGCTCACCGGTTCTGAAGACGGAACCGTAAGAATATGGCATTCTGGAACCTACCGTTTGGAACAATCGCTGAATTACGGATTAGAAAGGGTGTGGACGATCTCTGCCCTGAAGGGATCTAATAACGTTGCTATTGGGTAAGCATACGGAACTGGAGAGTAACGAGCTAGAAACATCCTTGACAATTCTTATTCTCACGGCGTTGTTCTAACGATTTCAAGGTACGATGAAGGAAGTATTATGCTGAAGGTTGGCCGCGAAGAACCAGCCGTATCGATGGATGTGAATGGTGGCAAAATTATTTGGGCTAAACATTGCGAATTACAATTGGCCAATTTAAAAAAAGTTGATGCGCCAGACGCAAAAGGCGATAATTCTGGTATCAAAGATGGTGAAATATTGTCCGTTGAAGTTAAAGACATGGGTAGCTGCGAAATTTATCCGCAGTCCATAGCGCATAATCCAAATGGAAGGTATGGTTTTTTTTTTTTTTTATCAAGTAACAGGCGTGCGAGCGCTTTACTTCGGTTTTCTTATTTTCTCGATATTTCAGATTTGTTGTGGTGTGCGGAGATGGCGAATATATTATTTACACAGCCATGGCACTAAGAAATAAGGCTTTTGGTTCGGCGCAAGAATTCGTCTGGGCGCAAGACTCTTCGGAATACGCCATCAGAGAAGGAACTACTACCATAAAAGTTTTTAAAAACTTTAAAGAAAAGAAATCATTCCGTCCCGAATACGGTGTCGATGGTAATAGTCGTAGATTTTTTTTTGCGAAAAATTTCCAAGCTCGCGAGCGCAATTTCCTATAATACAATAATTTCGGCAGGTATTTTTGGTGGTTGGTTATTGGGTGTAAAGTCCATGTCCGGATTGGCGTTGTACGACT
Organism: Balanococcus diminutus; assembly: GCA_959613365.1. Classification (NCBI taxonomy): domain Eukaryota; kingdom Metazoa; phylum Arthropoda; class Insecta; order Hemiptera; family Pseudococcidae; genus Balanococcus; species Balanococcus diminutus. The sequence continues at coordinate 55,181,309 of OY390718.1, read as the reverse complement.
GGGACACTTTGGATTTAATTCGCCGTATAGAGATTCAACCGAGACACGTATTTTGGTCAGAAAGCGGCGAACTTGTTTGTCTGGCCACCGACGATAGTTACTTTATTTTACGTTTCGACTCGACCGCAGTTACGACCGCCAAAGAAAGCGGAGAATTGCCGGCTGACGGAGTAGAAGAAGCTTTCGACGTACGATCGAATTTATTCTCGCTCGTAATCGCTTCCCAATAACCGCTATTCATAATTCGAAATTTTCAGGTTCAAGGAGAAGTTCAAGAATCGGTGAAAACTGGATTATGGGTTGGCGACTGCTTCATTTACACCAATGGTGTGAATAGAATCAATTATTACGTAGGAGGAGAAATCGTTACTATTTCGCACCTCGATCGTACCATGTACTTACTGGGATACGTGGCTCGCGATAATAGATTATACCTCGGCGACAAAGAACTGAATATCGTTTCTTACAAGTACGATTTCCTCGTGTATACTAATTCATTCGCATTATACGCGCATTTTACCCTTATTTTAACGAATTCTTTGTTAGTTTACAACTTTCGGTGTTGGAGTATCAAACAGCGGTAATGCGAGCAGACTTCTCTACAGCCGATCGTATTTTACCAACAGTACCCAGTCACTATCGAACGCGAGTTGCGCATTTTTTGGAGAAACAGGTGATCTTTCAAAGCTATTTTACTTAATTAAATTACACTACGTATGTGTGTGTGTGTGTGTGTACGCATTATTGAGAAAACTTATGTTTTTCGCGATTTCTCCAACAGGGATTCAAAGAACAGGCGCTCGCTGTATCCACCGATCCCGAACATAAATTCGAATTAGCCGTACAACTGGGAAATTTGGAAGTGGCTCACGAATTGGCCAAAGAAGCTTGTAGCATTCAAAAATGGAGGCAGCTCGGTGAACTAGCCACCTTGAAAGGAAATCTCGAATTAACGAAAAAATGTCTTTGGGAAGCTCAAGATTTTGGAGGCCTACTATTATTAGCAACATCCTTAGGTAATTCATCTCCAACTTTACACTCGAGTTACATTTTACAATTATATGTTGTAGACTTTTCGAAACTAATTCATCTGTCGTATTGTAGGTGACAGCGATATGGTATCAAAATTAGCCGAAGATTCCAAAATGAACGGAAAACACAACATATCATTCGTTTGTTACATGCTTTTGGGAAAGCTCGAAAAGTGCCTAGACTTACTGATAGAAACTGATCGAATTCCCGAAGCTGCGTTTTTTGCAAGGTAGTTAAATTCGAACTTCATCGATCGAGCTGTAGTATTCGATGAATTGAAATTATATATTTTTTCACTTTAGAACGTATTTGCCGAGTAAAATGTCAAAGATTGTTAAACTGTGGAGAGAATCGCTCTTACGTGTGAATGAAAAAACAAGTCAATCGCTGGCTGATCCCAAAGAGTATGACAATCTATTCCCAGGTATCTATTTATTCGATGTGCCGCCTTAATGACAGTAATAGAAAATATGCGGAAAAAATTAATTTGCGTCATCATTTCTCAAAAGGTTTGGAAGACGCTCTGAAAACTGAACAGTATTTGAAACCCGAACAACAACGTCTTCTTCCAGCATCTGCCTATCGAACTGTTCTCGTAAGTTTATTCATCGTTGTTTTTTTTTTTTTCTAAATTTCCTCCGGCTGATTTATTTTTATTCCTTTCAGCCATTAAATGAGAGGAATCCAGTCGATGAAATGAAAGAAGCAGAAAACGACGGGAAATTCCGTTTTGATTTTCCTGGGATTTCGGAATATTTCAAGAAACTCGAAGGAGAGCTCCAAGAGACGGGAACCATAGAGCATCCGGAGACTCCCGCCGAAGCCGAGGTATTTGTTGATGAAGTGTCTATTGAACCTAACAAGTTCATCGACGACGAAATCGAGAAAGAGTTGAGTCAACTGAACTTGGATGGAGTTGATTTGTCTGTGAGTATACTTTTGTCTAACTGGCAAAATATTGACTGTCGAAGTACTAAAGTGCTTCGTATTAGTTAGGCGTGTTTCAACTTTTAATCGTAATTTTTGCAGGGTATGAATTCAGATGACGACCTACTGTTGAATGATACAGACTGATGATGGCACTTGGCAGTAATTTAAATTATAGATCGGTGTATTTTTCTTTCTGTCGTTCAGTATGAATTTTGTAAAGAATTTATTGTATTTTTATAATTAAGTAGGTACCTACGTAAATGTACTTGTTGTAAATAGCTTATTTATTTAAATACCATTCGTTTGTTTTTCTATGTTCATCTTGTTTTCCTCAATATTGAATTAATTAACCGATTATATTACATTGGTTTTATTTTGTATTGCAAATTTGCGAAGTTTGCGAATAAACTTTTTACGTTGGTCCGCAAATAATTTCATATTTTTTTGATTCAATGCCAAGTTTTTTTTTCTTCTTGTTGTAAACAACACTGAGTGGACGGATTTCTTATCAAATTTGGTGCAATAATTTTGATAACTCTTCTCCGATGGTTTTCAATTGAAAGTAAGATGAGAAAACGAGTAATTTTTTGAAAAAAGAACAACGTAATTATAGTAGATTATAAAATGTCCGTTTTTATTAACATTGTTCGTAAAATCAATGTCCCCAGAGTATGGAATAGTGCGCCTTCTTTGTACTATCACGAAAAAGTAAGTACTTGGTTTTTGCATTTTCAACACTAGAACAACTGGCCGACTGATATAAAATTGATTAGTAATATTAACTCCAATAACTCTTTGATTTTGAAATTAAGGTAATTGATCACTACGAAAATCCCAGAAATGTCGGTTCATTGGATAAGAGCGATAAACAAGTGGGCACAGGACTGGTAGGCGCTCCTGCTTGTGGCGATGTGATGAAATTACAGATAAAGGTAAGAAATTTGGTTCAAGACGTGAAATTTGTTTTATAAAAAATCGTATACGTTATTTAGGTCGATGACGAAGGCCGAATAATCGACGCGAAATTCAAAACATTCGGTTGCGGATCCGCCATAGCCTCCAGCTCTCTTGCCACCGAATGGGTGAAAGGAAAAACGGTCAGTTCACCTTCTTCACGATTGACAGTCGTATCGTATCCGTATTATAGCGGTCTTAAAATACGCTAATTAAACTACGTTAAAACGTTTTTGGTATTAATACTTATTTTTATTAATTCTTTGGCATTTGTTTTGTTATTACGTGCGCAGGTAGACGAAGCGCTTCAGTTGAAAAATACGGATATTGCGAAAGAACTTTGTTTACCGCCAGTAAAACTGCATTGTTCGAGTAAGATATTTTTCTCAATACGTTAGTCGAATCGAAACGATAGGTATACTTGTTATTAGACGTGTAATTTCTGCTTCGAGAAAACAGATGTTCGTATTTCGTATATTAATTTATCAATAGTGGAAAATACGTGTCGCGTAGTTCACGTTTGCGTTTCAATAGTGAAACAATTTTGTAAATGTAAGCTCTAATTGTATTTCCCCTCCTAAACAATTATTATTCGCGATTCGTACCTATTTTACTTACGCCACATTTTAAATTTTTTATTGTTATAGTGCTTGCCGAGGATGCCATAAAAGCGGCGTTATCAGATTATAGAATAAAACAACAGTCTTCTCAAATTGATGACTCGGTAAAGAAAGAACGAGAATAATGATCAAGTTACCACTTACCACTTTATTCATGCGCTTTGCCACTTAATTAGGAATGCTGGAAAGAAGTATCCTTACGTCGTCGCTGTTTATTATGTACATAATTATTAATTAAGAAAGTTGAAATCAATTTGTGATCGTATATAATTCGAAGATAAGCTAGTAGTTGATTGATGGATAGTAATAAATTATTTTAAATTTTATCGCACCTTTTTAATTTTAAAGATTCTCCATCACTATATAAATAGTTTTTTCAATTTTCGAACCTAAATGACAGAATGAGTAGTTTTGCCTTTAGGTTTTCTAATAAAATTAAAATTATTCTAAATTAAAAAAAAAAAAATTATTGAAAAAAAAAACGTTACCGTAATTACGTAAAAATTAAAATCTCCAATCAAAGTTCAAGGTTGTTATGGGGGTAAAAAACAAATGAAATGATTGGTTAACGCATTTTTTGAAGAGTTGCCGAAGGCGATCTGCATTTTTCTTGTTGAAATTTTAGTTCAATGCTGTAGTATAAACTAAAGTATTGTAGTAATGCAGTCTAGGTTCCATCTTCGTTAGTTATTCGAGTATTTTTCGAGTTTATGTTATTGTGTGTTTTCCTTTTCCCGGGCACGTGTTAATTAATGTAGTGTTATAGTTAATTATATTATGCAGTTGCAAGCCGTCCGTGAACAATCAAAAGGTAAATCTTGATTCATGAATTTTGTGTAGTTGTATAGTTAATTTCGTACTTATACCCGCCGGTGGGTTCTTGTTTCGTATTCAATTCGTATGTAACAATTTCGGACACCGCTCGCGCCATGACGAACCGCTGACAAAATAGCCGATATGGAATAATAAAGAAAACACTGATTATTTATTCGTAATACATTACCGTTTACAATGAAAACAATATAGCTATCGTATAAAAAAGTCCGTATACGCGATGCAACACGTGACGCTACGTATTTATTACACAAGGAACTAAAGGTAATAATATTAATTATGATACATTTTTGTAATTATGTACAACACGGTAGAAACATCAGAAAGCAACCTTTCTGCGTTGACGTTTGCGACTGGAGGTAATCTAATGTCGGTGTTTATTCAATAGCCGTAGGCACGAGCATTCGTTTTCGACTTTTCGTTAGTTCGTTATGGGAGAGGTTATAGTTTGTAAGATTTATACGTAATACGATCTCGAAAAGAGCTTTCATTCGCTCATTGAAATTGAATTGACCGCGTATCTACAGTAAATTCGTTTTATTCGATGTTGAAAGTTCCAAACACTCGGTTTATGTGTCGTTATTGTAAGATAAAGGAATTGGGAATAGGTTGCTGTTACCGCTACCGCGCAATTGGCACATATCGCAACACCACATTCGCGTGTTTGTGTTTTATGAAACGTTTCAGTTTACAACGCCAACGTCCAAACTCTGTTCCGAAAACAGGCCTAGGTATAATACCTAGATTTTTACGATAAAATTATGAGATCACCGATTGATAACGAAAGACGTATCTATGTAAATTACCTACGAACTCGCGTCATTCACACTAAAAAAGGTTTCAACTGCCAAACTTACACATTCGAGAAGCACGATGGCGATTCTGAATATTATGATTTTGGCCGGCTGGCTGTACACGTCGTAGCACTTACAGGCATTCGGCGACTGGGTTACTCTTTTTTCTTCGGCTTTTTCGGATTTCTACTTCTCGATTTCGCTTTACAAAGTGGACATATCGGTGCATTTCGGTGTATTTGTTGATGACAAGAGAGACACGATTTCATCGGTGGTGGTTGTTGCCTGCGTAAACGATCGACGGACGTCGTTCTTTAGTATAAGTACACATTGAACTAGGTCTAGGTAGGCGTTCGTATTCGTATCGAGCATTTCGATTTCCGATTGGAAAGAAAATGTCGTATTTGTAGTGTACGTACGTAGCCCGCACGTATTTAGCAAGACGTATTATTACCAACGTCTTGTAGTACATCTACATACAATACAAATTTAGTTAGATTTACCTGAACGTTGGTGGAGGGCCAGGCAGCGGCGGCGGCGGCACCGGCCTCGTTTCGGGTAATTTACTGGTAGTTGGCAATAAATGTAAAGGATGCGGTACATGTTGTAGGAATGATGACGTAGGCGGTTGAAAAGCGTGTACGTGAGCCGCTTGAGAGAAACTGGCCATCATCACAGATTCGCAGACTGGTGGGTACCATTCCGGACATTTAAAAGATCTTTCAAAGTAGTTGCCGGCGAATAATCTGCGTACAAAAGAAATTCTTCGTTCAGTTGATACCACTAACGTCTAGTTTGATAGTTTTGTTTACATCCATGCGGAGGACATTCAATGAATTTTTTTTTACCAAGTCCAGTGCTACATAAATACTTTATATTCAAAATTGGAATGGAGGAAGGGGTCTAATCGAAATTTTTGTAATAACTAAAAGTATTTGTAAGACTTCAAGCTACAACTTTTGTTTGAAAAATTTTTTAATTGGGCCCCTTACCTCCCCTCAGCTTTTAATAATGTATTTTGAATGAGTGTGAAAAAGTTATATTACTCAAAATTGGGGGGAAGGAGAGGTCCGATTGAAATTTTTGTTATAACCAAAATTATTTCTAGTACTTCAAGCTGCAACTTTTGTTTGAAAATTTTTTCAATTGGACCCTTTCCCCTTCCCCCTTGAATTTTTAATTAGTATTTTGGGAGTGTTATGCAAAATAAGTGGAGAGAGAGGGGCTCAATTGAAAAAATTTTCAAACAAAAGTTGTAGCTTGAAGTTTCACCAATACTTTTGGTTATGACAAAAATTGCGATTGGACCCCTCCCCCCTCCAATTTTGGATAATTCAACTCATTCGAATACATTATTAAAAACAGGGGGGGGGGCAGGTAAGGGGTCCGATTGAAAAAATTTTCAAACAAAAATTGTAGCTTGAAGTACTAGGAATAATTTTGGTTATAACAAAAATTTCAATCGGACCCCTCCATCCCCATCATTTCCCATATCACTTTGAAAATACTAATTAAAAATTACTGGACTGAAGGAGGAAGGGATAAATTGAAACTTTTTTCATATAAAAGTTGTAGATCAAGATCCTAAAAATAATTTTGGTTTCCTATCATAAAAATTTCGATTGGATCCCTCCCTCTCCTCCGATTTCACATAATATCAGGTAGATACTTTTGTCAAAATTGAGGGAGGGAGGGGTCCGATTCAAGAAATTTTCAAACAAAAGTTTTAGATTGTGATCCGAAAAATAATTTCGGTTATTATAAAGTTTTCGATGTGACCCCTCCCATATGACTTGGATACTTATATTATCAAAAACTGGCGGAGGTGTAGGGGTCTGATTGAAAACATTTTCAAACAAAAGTTGTAGCTTGAAGTCTTGGAAATAATTTTACTTATTACAAAATTTTCGATTTGACCCCTCCCTCCCCTCCAATTCCGCATAATATGACTTGGATACTTATATTATTGAAAACTGGTGGAGGTATAGGGGTCTGATTGAAAAAATCTTCTTACAAAAGTTGTAGCTTGAAGTCTTGGAAATAATTTTTGCTTATTACAAAATTTTCGATTTGACCCCTTCCTCCCCTCCAATTTTGAATATCAAGTATCGATGTAGTGTTTGACTTGGTAAATTTCAACAACGATCCACTTCCGTGTAACAAATTGAGTTAAAAAGACACTAGTAATGAACAATACTAGCGTTGCTTTGGTAAAATATCTACTAGGTGGTCAACCAGTCTGAAATTCTGAATACTTCGCCGAGTATCTAATACTATAACAATAGATATACGTACTCCGGCTTTAAATCCTTTTCTTCCTCGTGTAATTCTGGAAGTCTATCTAATCCTAGTATGTCTTGTCGCAATCTGTCCAATTCGAATTTCAAAGGTTGATATTCTTCGTGAATTCTCTTCGCTCTTTCCAGCGAAGTGTTTCTCGCATCTTCGGCTTTTTTAATAACATTTTCCATCTACGAGTAGGTATTACAATACAAACAGAAATTAATACTCGCAAATGTGACATTATTATATTATCCACCATAATCGTAATTTGATAATTATAATAAGTGAACTCCAATTCCAAAACTGCGTAGGTTAGGTAATAGGTACTAGGTGTAGGTACATACAACTACTTACGTAAACCTATGTATACCTACCTACCTACCTACCTACCTACCTACCTACCTACCTACTCGTAACCAAGTTGTACGTAAATGAAAAGCCCGCGTTAATTTTTTTAAAATTTGATTGGCCCTAATTCAAGTCGGGTTAGGTACTAGGTAGCTTATTGTGGTATTACTGATCACAAAAAAAAAGGGAAAAAGAAAGAAAATTAAACCATAAGTTGAAAGAAACTGAAAGAAGAGTGATATTCGTGCGGAATCGTAATTGAAATAATAAATCACCGTAACGTTTATTGTGAAAAGACGCTCGGTAATGCGATATTTTTATACTTTGCTCTCAGTATTAAAACCAATAAACTAACTTCAAACGAGGGTTTCTCAATTCGTATCAAGTATCGCGAATTCGTGAAAACTTTAAAACCATTTTCGATATCCCCCTGTTTATTAGAATTTATGCAAAACGCGTTCTCGCAACTATTAACCTTTTTCTTTTCTGTTTCGATCGTGTCGCAGTGCAAAATATCGATAGACTAATAGGACAATATTATTCGTAACGAGGAATCGTTTCATTTTCAGGTCGATTTAGTACCTAAAATCGATGAAAAGTGACGACTAAGTGATACGAACTTGGAAAATTTACACCCCAATAGGAGATTTTCCGGTCGTGTCTAAAAATGTAGAGATTTTGTAGGCATTTTTCTAAATTCTAGTTGGTATTTGTCATAGCAATTTGCCTCAAATTACTCTTTTTATCTCGAAAATGGTTGTTTTTTTCTCAAGTTTATATCCCATTTTATCAAAATTTTCGTTCTCGCTTGGTTTAGTGACGAGTAAGAAGAAAATTTACGAAGCTCGTTGTTCTCGTTTTTAATATAATACACGCGTCGCGACTCCTTGTAACTCAGGCGTATACTACACTTGCGACAGATTATTTCACGATTTGCCTACTCGAACGAATTCAGGCTTATGTTACCTGGTAGAGTTTTAATAGCAAAATTACGGCCTGACTTCGAATTTTTCGCATCGCACCGTCCTCAAGTACAAATTTGGAAATGCTCTAATTGATTTTTCAGAAAAATTGGAATTTTTCTTAAAAAGACGACTATTTATGTACTTACTACTTAGCGATTGCTTTGGAAGACAAACGAAAAAGGAAAAAAGACAGAAGAAGAAACGAGAAAGAAATTGAATTTGTTGAACAGAAACTTACTCGTAGCTTAAATGCTGTAGTCACAGTCACTTAGTTTTAACGTGAACATTTGTCGTCGAGTGCTTTAGTATAAAAGTTTTTGCAATTTATGCGGATGCCGTTCTGATTTTATATTTTTTACGTCGCGCCGATTAAAAGTACCTAGGTATGTCAATTTGACCGAAAATTGATGCTTAGGAGCACTGGGTATTTGTTAAATACTTCTACATATTATTTAATATACTGCGAATGACCCAAAAAGTTCGCACGGTTGGTATTTCCTTTTTTCCATAGTCAGTTTAATACCAGAGTCCTCTGGAAATTCGCATGCTTTGTTCTCGTTAACTAAATTATTATTTTTATGTATTTTAGAATTTTGGTAGTTGAGGCGAATTCATTTCAAATAAGTAGCTTCAAATCTCGTACGAGTGTACCTGATTTGTACTTCCTATTAGTCGGATAAAGTCTTTGAAATGGGAGTTTTAGAAGGTGAATTATTAGATAGGTACGTAGTACGAGTACCTATAATCAGTGTTGAGCAAGCTCTTTCTTTTTTGGAGCGTAGCTCTTAGCTCTTAGCTCCTGTAAATGTTGGAGCTTAGCTCCGAGGAGCTAGCTCTTTTCAAGCTCTTTAAAAAAAAAGAGCTTATAGGTCGAGAGCTTGAGCTATTCATAAAATAGCTCAAAGCTCCTCAAAAAAAGCCCCTCTTCAATAAAGCTCTTCAAAATGTGAGATTTACGGGTACAAAAATAATGAAACTTGAAATGATTTTGTTGGAACTGAACAGGTTTCAACACAATTACATTTTCACAGCAAAAAAAGTACCAAACTCTATAAAATGCTTTTGTAATAATTGATGTAATTACAGGTACCTAATGGCACTTTAAGAAATCGAATTTTATAAAAACCTAGAAACAGAAAAGAGCTAGAGCTTAATCAAAAATTTTCATTTTGGAGCTTGTAACATTTTATGTTACAATGAGAGCGATTTAAGAGGAAATGCACCGAGCTGATAAGAAGTAGGATCAGCTCGATGTACTAAGAGATAAAGGTCTTTCAGTTTGATTGTGGTGTAGATGGATGGATGATCGTGTCGCGTGCCTGTGTGTCTGAGTTATTTCTATATCGGTTTAATTATGATAATTGGTTCAATTCGTAGTGTATTTATAAACTTATGGCTAATTAAGCTATACACAGGTTTGGTAGGCTAGAGCCATAGAATGGTTGGGATGAAGGGATTTATTTTATGTGCCTAAGTTACCATGACATATGGTAAAGCAAGAATATTTCACATACTCGATGTAATGTCGAGTATGAAGTGGTCAAAAGAAAGATCACTGTTTGTAGAAGGTTACAAGCTTAGCTCTTAGCTCTTAGCTCCCATAAATTTCGGAGCTTAGCTCTAAAGAGCTAGCTCTTTTTAAGCCCATCAGAAAAAAAGATCTAAGCTCAAGCTCTGAGCTATGAGCTTAGGAGCTGCTCAACACTGCCTATAATATTATACGTACGTATAATTCGATGACCTCCCAATTAGGCATTTATAGTTATTCAAACCCTTCTTTTGTGGGCAGAAGCACATACTTATGTATTCGACATTCATTTAACATAGTGTAAGTACGAGTAATAGGTATGAGAACAAAATCGAATTCATGGACGAGATACTCACTGCATTTATATCGGAATGTATTTGGCGCAGTTCTTCAACGTGTGACATTTTCTCTTGCAGCAGGGTATCCATTTCATGTTTATACTCGGCTATGCATTTCTCTTCTTGATCACTAACTTCAACTTCGTGCAAAATTTTATTCTTCAATTCTTCCAATTGTAAAGTTTTTAACCTGAAACGCCAAAAAACAAACAAGTGATAGCTTATACGTGAATATTGTTTACCTCTGCCTCATATTTCTCCTAAAAAGTAATGAGTAGGTACTTAGGTAGCTACTAGGTACACTGAAAGAAATTAGTATAGTAAAATACAGCATCCAAATTACTTTATTTTTACTATACAGTATAGTAATTTTTATCATTATTTTTTACTGTACTTCCATACAGGATCCAAATTACTGCAATTATAGGATCCATAACCATATTATAGTACAAAATATTGATTTTATGGTATAATATACTGCATTTCCAGTTAAAAATACATTATTTGTACAGTACCTAGTACTATCTCGTTCTCTCAGTGTAGTAGGTGGTAACGCTAATAAGCAGTTCATTCTTTTTTGGACGAGTTTGATGAGTGCAGTTGTCTCATTCTGATACTTAATTTTCCAACGGTGGTATTCCCCATTTTTTCGTCTCTTTTCTTTTAGATCAACAAAGTTGAAAGGTAGTTGGTTATGAGAATTTGAGGAAAAAATAAAGAATATGAGCGGCGACCTCGTAATGCACTATCGATCCTCCAATTATTGGGGGTCGTTTTGTCGAATCGAAGTTGATTCTCGTACCTAATTACTTACCTATAACTATTTATCTAGTGTAAGAGTGAAATTAAAATGAACTCGAGTGAAATTTCGAACTACGTCTCAAAACATAGGTAGTCGAGTTGGTTGATAGGTAGGTAGGTAGGTAGGTAGGTAGGTCTAGGTACGTTGATTGATAAACTTGAAATGAAATTTGAAGAATGCAAGTAGCAATATGCCAGTGTGGCAATTGAAAATGGAAATTTGTAAAGCTACTCACCTAATTTCTTTGATGGCTTCCAGTTTCGATAGAACCATTCCGTTTTGAACGGACATTTCTGCTTGTGAAATTGCGCGATTGTTCGCGCGATATTGTGCGACGACACGACCACAACGCGGCAATCAATTCGAAAACGATAACGAGATGAAGTAGAAAAATATGGAGAATATCGCGACTCGCCTGTTTATCGCATAGCGAAGCAGAGATGGCGCGAAAAATGGAATCGAATAATTTGGTAAAAACGTTACAACACCACACGTACACACGTCAATCGATATAATAATATAGTATAACTATAAGGTAAAACAACACCGTTTAAGCAGTTAACACATCAATGAACAGGAACGCTGCTCGTAGCCGTAGTCGTATGCAGCGGCACATGAGTAATGGTATCTATCGTCTGAATGAGTCGAGCTGACAACAAGCAATATACACGAATCCTCGATTCACGAGCAGAGAGCAGCGAGAGCAAGTTGGTATTGTGGACCGAACGAGAGGAGAGACAAAAGCGAGAAAAAAGATCGGATCGAAAGAGCGCGTGAGAAGGATAACACGCCAGCACTATCGGAATAAAAAAGATGAAAAGAGAGAAACTGAAAAATGAAAGAAGAAAAGAAGAGCCGGCAGAGCGAAAAAAAGGTGAAACGCGACGTACGCAGAGAGTACGAATGAGTAAAACACCGAGACTCGGCGAGTCCGAGTCGGTAAGTATGTTGTAAGTAACTGAGTATGAGCGAGTTGCGGATGAGTGAGTGATGAGCGAACTAGAGAGGAGCAAAAAGAAAACAACGAAAAACGAGAAATAAAGGACGAGGAGAGAGAGAGAGAGAGAGAGAGAGAGAGAGAGCGAGCAAACGAGCGAGAGAAAAAAATAAAAAGGATAACGATTATCGGTTCGAAGTTGAAAAGTCAACGTTGTTCTCCAGTACTGCTGGCCCCGATGTTACTTCCATAACTCACGGATATACAATGTGCTAAGCCAGTCAGAAGTGTGTTGGCAATGCCGCCGTTGCTGGAATGGAATACGTATCTCGCGCGCGTCCGCGATAGCCGTGATTCATCCCCTATTTCGCCAGATTCGCCCTCTTCGAGCCTCGTCGCTGAGGCTGGCGCTGCGGCGGCTGTGGCTGCTGCTGTCGTCCTCGCTGCGGCCGTTGCCGTAGCTTGAGCCCCCGACCCCGCCGTTTGCTCCACCACCTCCGCAGCAGCAGCAGCGGCAGAAGAACATCGGAGGAGGACGCCGCCGCGCCGTTCACCCTTCTCGGCGTCGCGCCGCCTTACCGGCTAACACGAAATAACAAATTCCATTTACGGTATAAATTGCTAAAGTTACATTTATGTTAGCAAATTATGAACACCAGATGCCGCCTGTATAGAGTGAAACGTCGCGTTCTTGCGAACTGTTTACGCTTACCGCGTCGCGACGCGTTGCGTTGCGTTGCGTTACGTTGCGTTGCGCCCTCCGCGCCCTCCGCCCCTACCACCGCCAGAGCATGCGTTGCGCTCGTTTGTTAAAAAATGAAAAATGTTCCGCAAAGATTTTTAACAACATTTTCCGAATCGCTACGATTACCGCCACCCACTTCTATTCGTCGCGTCGCTCGCTCCTACTAAAATATCAATTTTCTCTTCGTCCTTTTCCCCCTCCCTCGCGCCGCACCGTCACATCGTCACCTCTCTCCTCTATTTTTACCTTTTTCTTCTTATGGAAATGGAACAAGACTGGACAGGGCAGAAGGACGCAAAGGTGAACACGATACGACCGCGGCGTCCTGCGTCCTGTCCTGTGCGTGTCCGGTTCACGACACGGTTATGGTCTACACCATGATGGACTATACCTGTATGACAGAACTGGCATAGCTTAAGTATGTCTGGGGCCTGGCCCCCTGGGTACCTCAGCTTATGGCAGCGAATAGCGACGACTGAGAAAGTATCATAGTGCTCACTGCACACTGCCCAGTTTGTTAAGAGCAGCACCTTCTGTATGCCTCTCAAAGTCCCCCCCCCCCCCCCTTCTGTGACTTACATCAGCAGTGTTGAGCAGCTCCCAAGCTCTTAGCTCAGAGCTAAGCTCTTTAACGTGAAGCTTAAGGGTATGCTCTCGCTTGTTATCAGTAAATTTAGAATCGTCATTTCTCTGCGAAGTCTTCACAAATTGGTGTGAAATTTTAATATAGGGTAGAGTACCCGTTTATGGCCACCTGTCCATCTTTGGCCACCTTTAGCATTAAACTTATATTTGAAAAGAAAAAATGGATGAAATCAGTTGGGTTTTTTTTTTAATTGAAAGTGAATGCACTTCTTCAACCAATATTATATAATTTGGAAAGAAAATATGTGGTTAAGTATTTTTAACTCTAATTTCTTGTGCCAAAAATGAATGAAGTTAAAGTTTGCTTGCAAAAAAGATCGTTTGATGAGGTCTGTGTAATGATGGAATAGCAGTCCTAATAATCAAAAAGTAGAGGCAAGTAAGTAATTTTTTAAAGATCAGTGATTTATCTATCAGAAATGAATATAAAATTGGTAAATAAATGATTTTTTCTCGCATTTATTTAAATGGCGGAGTTAGGAACTCTGAAAATTGCAATTTTCCATTTTTGGTCACATCATGGCCAAAAATGGAACGAGCCGCTTCCATTTTTGGTCACCTTAATTATTTGTTATTCTATTCATAATCCCATCAATATTTTGATAGTTTTTATTCAGGGATGGGTCAAATCGCAATTTTTGTTATAACCAAAATTATTTCTAGGACCTCAATCCACAAATTTTGTTTGAAATTGTTTTTAATTGGACATCTCCCTCAATTTTGAAATAATATAAATATTTACCTATATGCTATGTAAAATTAGAGGAGAGGGAGGGATCCTATAGAAATTTTTATAATAACAAAATTTTATTTAGGATCTTGATCTACAACTTTAATTTGAAAACAAAAATACCCCAGCAAAGAAAAAAAAGTCACGAGTTCTTGTGAAACCTAAAAAACGAATTTCGCTTACCTTACGTGAATTATGCAATGGTTCACAAAATTCAACAACTACTTGAAAAAGGAAGAAGATTCCTTTGCCATCGGTTATCATTCACGATCAAGCAATGGGTAGTTCAAAAACAAACTGTTTTAGATTTTAAAAAGTTGTCTAGCGCTAAAAAAGCGCCATCTATTAAAGCTAGTGTAGTATCTACAATTCTGCAAGTTCTACCAAGACTCCTAAAGCATCTAAAACCACTGAAAATAGGCCTACTCCATCTGGAAATAAAAAATCAAAACTACATTCTGAGAAAGATGGTGAAAAACTATAGACATAAAATGTAGCCTACATGTTATTTTGAGTACCCACTGTAAGTTCATAAACTTGCAGCATTTTTCGTTTACAAGAACCTTGTCTACATTGTGGTAGCTTTTTTTTCGAAGATAAAAATGTGATAAATGCATTGTTGGTGGAAAATGCATCCAGAAACAATGGCACAGTGAAAACAAAAGGTTCTTTAAATGCGATTATTCCTTTTTGCCATTAGGTATGGTTAAAAACTTGAGGGAGATTTTTGAATTGAATAAGTGTTAAAATTTGCAAAAAACTGTTTTATTATTATTATTTTTTTTATTCTATTAAAAAGAGTATTAATATATCAAAAATTACTTGAATAGAGTTATTTTACAAAAGCATTCACAATTTCAATGGATGGCCAAAAATGGTAACAGCCGTGGCCATTGCTGGAAGCATGGTGGCTACTTTAGGGGATATTTGACTTTTTTTTTTTGAATTTAAATAAATAATTATTATGATGACTTTATGAATATACTAACTATTCAGATCGAAAATAGAATGTTCAATTATACAGAAAACATCATCAAAGTTCAAATAACTTCATTTTACAACTCGCCATGAGAATAAGAAAATGAAAAATGTCTTAAGGTGGCCATAAACGGGTACTCTACCCTACTCTTCTCTATCACTTTGTTCGAACGGGACTTATTCGATATTTTGAAAAAAAATGTCTATTTATGAAGAAAAAAATAAGTCTGGAAAGTGATGTAAACCTCCCAAATGTCCAAGAATAATCTTCAAATTTCATTTTTTTCCATAAATAGACACTTTTTTCAAAATATGGAATAAGTCCCGTTCGAACAAAGTGATAGAGAAGAGTATATTAAAATTTCACACCAATTTGTGAAGAATTCGTAGAAAAATGACGATTCTTACTGATAACAGACGAGAGCATACCCTTAAGAGCCAGCTTCGAGAGCTATAGCTCTTGATTATTGGCGAACTTTTGCTCAAGTTTTTTGAGTAAATATGAGCTATTTCAGCCCGATTTTGGAACCAAGCCGATGGCACTCTTTTTTTTTTAAATTTGAAAATCTCGATTTTTTGTTGATCTATAATTTTTCAACCCCCCCCCCCCCCTCGGTAGAAGGCTAAAAATGGAAGTGTTGTTATTTCCACCAGTCTGGGTGAGTAGTTCGTTGAAATGAATCAGTTGAATTCATTTGAATCTACCTGGACTTGAGATTTTTTTTTCAAGTTTCAAATGACATTTATTATATTCAAAATTGGAGGGGAAGGAGGGGTTCAATCGAAATTTTTGTAATAACCAAAATTATTCTTAACACTTCAAGCTACAACTTTTGTTTGAAAAATTTTTCAATTGAGGGACCGTTTGTAAAAACCATCATAGTCGAAATTTTCGAAATTTTTTTTAATTCAATTTTCTAAACTAAAATTTCACGAGAAAGACGATAGTGATGAAAGTTTTTGAAAAAAATTGGGCCATCATCAATTTTTTTCAACTTCAAAAGTACGTATTTTAGCTGATTATTTTGTAAAAACCACCTTAGTCGGTGTTTTTAAAGGAAAAGTGGTAAAATTTTTCAAAATTTGGAAAAAAAATTGATTGCATTTCTTGACATTATGGAAAATTTTATGATCAATTAACACCATCTGAATCAAATTTTCGCCCCCAAACCTGATCTGAACACGTTATTTCGGTCTCCTGTAAAATTTGATTTTTTGACTATGGTGGTTCTTACAAACGGTCCCTCAATTGGACCCCTTCCTCCCCGCCGATTTCGTACAATACTCTGAAGATACTAATTGAAAATAGGAGGAGTGAGGGAGGAGGGGGCCAATTGAAAAAATCTTCAAATAAAAGTTGTACATTAAGTTCCTAAAAATAATTTTGGTAATTATAAAAATTTCGATTAGACCCCTCCTTCTTCCTCGATTTCACATCATATCAGGTGAATACTTTTTCATAATTTGGCTAAGGGGTCCAATTGAAAATTTTTTCGAACAAAAATTGTAGATTGAAGTCTTGGAAATAATTTTAGTTATTACAAACATTTCGATTGAACCCATCCATCCCCTTCAATTTCAAATAAAATACAACATGTTAATTGAAAAAAATATCCCCACTGATGGAAGTAGGAAGTGTGATAGTGTGAATGAACTATCGTCTTGAATTTGGTCAAAATTCGAGTAATGAATTTGAGCTATTTCACGAATAGCTCGAGCTCTCAAGTTGAGCTCTTTTTTCACAATATCACAAAGCTCTCAAAATGGGAGCCAAAACCCCGAGAGCTAAGAGCCAAGCTCCAAAAAAAAAAAAACGGAGCTTGCTCGACATTGCTTAGGTGTAAATTAGAAAAACGTCCACGAGTAATTTGTTCGCCCTGAAATTTCATCCGTTCTATTCACCTAGCTCGTTAGGTAATTCGATGGCTGGTTCGCTTTCAATTGTAAATACCACTCGTGTACTTTGTTGTTCGAGTAAAGGAAACTGACGAGGAGGAGGTCGAGGGCGAACTACGACCGCCAATCGTCGTCGTGTGTAAACAGATAGACCTGAAAGGTATCCAATTTCAATCACTGGGATTCTGTGGTGATTCAGTAGTTGCACTGCATTCGTAGTTGGTTGTTTGGTAGTATCTAGTATAGGTAAATAGGAGTAGATACTTATTACTGACCGTACCTTCGTTTGCCAAGCCAAAAATTAATCGGGTATTTGAGGGTATTTGTATAGTTGGCGACCAAGACGTGCGGAATGAAAGTACCTATATATGAGTATATCAATTTTGCTGATTTTGATTCATTAGATATTGGCGAACCATATTTTTTGTAAAAATGGTAATAGCTACCCAAACCCACTCCAACTAATTCTGTAGCAAAGCGTAACACGGAGACGCAGGTACCAAAATCGAGTCAAAGCACCCAGGTAGATGGTAGGAATAAGATTAACGTATACGAACACCACCACCACCACCACCACCACCACCACCACCACTGCTACTACTACTACGACCGTCGACCGCGGATTGAATTGAAAAGTTTTTTTTTTTTACGGTGCGAGTTTTTGACGCCAAATTGTCTGCAACCGAGGGTCGGAAATCGGAGACGGGTTCTATCACGTGACAAAAGTAACAACAATGGAGTGGCGCGGCGGTATCTCACAGCTGACTGAGCTGACTTACCAATTCAAAAGTCACAAATACGAAACACAATGCTTTACTCGTGGTGTTTGTGTACGGGATGCGATCTAATCTAGATCCCGCAACCCGCCACCAGCCACCAGTGCTGATGCGGATAGCTTTTCACTCCTCGATATACAGTGACGTGGATGTGAAATTAGCGATGCTGGCTAGTGGTTAGCCTAGCCAACTAGCCTTCCCTTTTATATGTATTACTACATAGTAGATCTACACTACGTTGTATCATGGTCACTTAACGCTTACTGCTTGGGCGGAAACAGAGACTCGTACTGTATAGGTATTCTATTCACGACTTGGATTTTGCATTTTGCTATCGTTATTTTTTGACAAAATCTTTTTAATTTAGTAACTCTTGATTCTTGAAAAAAGCTTTCAAAAGCTGAAATTTCATCATATTTTTCAATATTTCCTTCGTCAAGGGGGGGAGGGGATCCAGACTCCAGACCCGCTGGGCTCTTTGAATACGCCACAGGTCATCAGCTATGCATATCGCATACTATACCTACGACTACGTATGCATAACTGTATTTGCACATGCCTATTTTGAGGTCTTCCATGCTTTCTTTCATACTTATTGCTATTGAGGTATTTTTTTTAGCGAGGTCATTTTTCAGGATCTCACTACATCTTTATGTTTATAATTTATTGTTTAGCACAAAAAATACAGTCCAATGGTACATTCTTTGCAGGTGTTTCGAGCTGGCACCTCACAAGTGGTTCAAATACTTTTACCTAGTAATTTAGTCGCAAAAGGAAAATGAATAGCTTTCGTGCGATTACTCTGTTAAAAGTGATTTTATGACTGAATCTTAATCTAGGGTCTAGGTATAAGGAAAAAAATGAGCTGGTATGCCATTTTTTAACTTAAGGCTCCCCTTTTTCAAGAGTCCCGTCCCCTTTCTCCGAAAGTCCCCTATCTCCGTTTCTAAGGCACCAATCGAAAAAAAATTCAAACAAAAGTTGTGAATACGGATCCTTGAAATAATTTTGGTTATTACAAAAATTTCAATAAGATATCTCTTTCTCCTTCAATTTTGCATAATACATATAAAAATTTCCCTTGAATTTTGATTGCTGATTTTGCTGTTTCCTTTAATCGCCTTAATGCAACTTTGAGTTGCAGTACAGCCAAGAAGGAAAATATAGGTTCTGTGAGCAGTCGAAACAATTGCAATTTGACCAGACAACCAGAAAAAGCAATTGAGACCTGACGGGCATACCACTTTTCAAGTCTCCCCTTTTTTGAGGGTCTACCCTAGGGTGGCCCTTATTTTTCGAATTTTGGAAATGTTGTCGGGACGGGGGTCAATTGGTGACATATTGGTAGAAAATAATTCCCTATTTTTTATTTTTCCTCTAACTGAATTTTAAGCCGTTTCTCAGGGGCCCCCAAATTTGAAAAAATCAAAAAAATAGAAAAAATAGAACATTTTGAAAATTTTTGAAAATTTTTAGCAAAATGGTCATAGGGATGGAATTTCTATAAGACAAGACCATTTTCGATGATTTCTTATCTTTACCCCCCTTTTCATGGGACATAAAAAAAACGTCATTTTTTACGTTTTTTAAAAAATTTGAAAAAAATGACTAAAAATTAAAGAAACATTTTTTTTTTAATAACATGTTTTTAGCATACACGTTATCACCCAAAAAGGTCATTTACGGCGATTTTTCATCCTTACCTTCATTATTGGGAACCTCATTTTTTTCAATTTTTGATAGTTTTTGAAAAATTCTCACTGATACGGCAGTGGTGAAAAATCACCGTAAATGACCTTTTTGGGTGATAACATGTATGTTGAAACCATATTTTTATTAATTTTTTTTTTTTTTAAATTTGTAGCCATTTGTTTGAAATTTTTTAAAAAACGTAAAAAATTACTTTTTTTTTATGTCCCATGAAAAGGGGGGCAAAGATAAGAAATCATCGAAAATGGTCTTGTCTTATAGAAATACCATCCCTATGACCATTTTGCTAAAAATTTTCAAAAATTTTCAAAATGTTCTATTTTTTTAATTTTTTTTATTTTTTCAAATTTGGGGGCCCCTGAGAAACGGCTTAAAATTCAGTTAGAGGAAAAATAAAAAATAGAGAATTATTTTCTACCAATATGTCACCAATTGACCCCCCCGTCCCGACAACATTTCCAAAATTCGAAAAATAAGGGCCACCCTAGTCTACCACCGTCCTTAGAATTCTTATATTTCCGTTCTTAAGATCCCAATTGAAAAAATTTCCAAACAAATGTTGTAGATTGAGATTCTTGGTATAATTTTGATCATCACAAAAATTTCGATTGCACCCCTCCCTCCCCTCTAATTTTGTATGATACGTACGTATGGAAACAAATTGCAGATTTCGATACGTATTATGCAAAATTGAATGGGAGGGAGGGATCCTATCGAAATTTTTGTTATGATCAAAATTATTCCAAGGATCTCAATCTATAACTTTTGTTTGAAAAAATTTTCAATTGGGGTCTTGGGAACAGAGATAGGGGACTTTCGTAGAAAGGGAGCTGGACCCTTGACAAAGAGGAGCCTTAAAAAAATGGCATACCGGAATCCCCCAAAATGTGTCATCCTCATCATGATCTTATTTAACTGGAATAAAAGGTGTGCGAAGTGTTAAGTACGTACTATATAATCGAGTATGCGCGTGTATTGAGCACTCCTACGAATACCTTGGTAATGGTAACATCTGCAATTGTCGTGTTACTCGCGTAGAACAAAATACAAATTTTTCTTACGTCACGCGTACCGCAATATAAAGATGAAAGACCAGTCTTACAGCCCTCGACTCGTCAGTAAGCACTAACAAAAGAAACAGGAAACTCGCTACAGCTTTCGTTTCGACATATCTAGCCTTAGCCATTACACACGTTTACTTTATACAAATACCTACTTGTAGTTGTACCGCGTGTACGAGTGTACAAGTATCTCTACGTGTATTTTTATTTTTCCAAATGATATTCTATACGCCACCTCGTATCCGATCACAAATATTAGAAAAAGAAGAAAAAAATCCAACTCGCCGAATAAGTGGAACCAGTATAAAAAAAAAAAATTATATCTACACTATTGTACTATAATACTTATTAAAAAACGAAACGAAATACATAATACCTATAATGTGTCGCAACGTTAAAACAATTCATTTCAATTTCATAATAGTGGTAGGTCTACCTAATTGGACGGTGCGAGATGGTGAGGTGAGGTGAGGTGAGATGAGAAGAGAATAACTAGGCGTCTGATACAGTATTTAAAAATCCAATCCTTTAATAGAAATACTCGTACGTCGGACGTTGTACATTCTTTCTAATTTTTCATTTATTCGTGGTTTTTTGTATTTCGGCGTGGCCATGGCGGCAAGTGTTTCAGAAGTCTTTTGACTGTTAACAAGTAGCCGCTGATTTGATAATTCACGCGCATAAATAAAAAGAAACCGAGTAAATTAAAATGACCGCCCCCCTCCTGCGTTACAGACGTAACTAATCTGTGGCTATCCAGCGTACTGATCGGTCCGTGATTAACCTGTTGCTAACGGACGAGCGGCTACTTCAGCTTCGATGAAGACGTCTCGATGTCTTATTTTTTCGAAAAATCGCCGTAATTAACGCTCAACTGACTTCTATTTTAATGTTGGTCACGTTGCTGCGGTATCTTGAGTTCAACGAGGCGTACTTTTCCACGTTTTTAATGTTTTCCAATTCGAAACATCTTTTTTCTCATCAATTATTGTGAAAATTTTTAGCAAAAAATGATTTTTACGTACAGAGTGGCCAGAGAGTGGTGGTTCCACCAACAAAACACTTCACGTACACACGGTGCATCTGCCTATCTTTCTTAAGTGAAGACTCTTCAGAGTGTTCTGAAAATTGGAATTTTCTTACGTTAGTAAAATCTATTGGCAACGCTGCATTCAAAAAAAATTTCGAATTTATACCAGCGAATAACACTTTAGAAAAGCAAAAGAAAAAGTAATCATATTGGGCTGCCTATCTCTTGAGTTGAAGGAGTTTTAGCGACAAGACATTCTATGTTAAAAGTACTTATCGCATTTCTAGATTTTTTGACGGACACTAAAATAATATACTTACACAAAAATGAAAATTCTTTTAGAATTTAGAACATTACTTACGTGAAACTGGTGTAAAAATTATACGCAAAATTCGTCCATCTTGGAAAATGAAGATGTCGCAAAAAGATACATATGTACGTATAAATACGCAAATTTTCAACACAGATACGTTTTTGTTCCTCTCAAGAAGTTACACCTGTTTTGTGAATTTTTTTGAAGGAATTTTGAAATTTTTGAAAAATACTGTCCTTTTAAAATCGATGTAGGCACCGTGTGTATTCCAAGTATTTTGTTTGTTGGACTCTGTTCCGTCCAAATTTTGAAAGTGGGGCTATCTTGTATACATAAACCATAGTTAGTTAATAATAATATGTGAAATTTCCCATGTAAAAAGCTCCGAGAAAAACCCGGATCTTTTAACATGGCAAAAATGATTTTTTTCTAAAAATGCGAATAATTGAAAAATTCAGCATTTTTTCATCATAACCTCACAGAGTGAACCCGAATGATGAGAAAAAATTTTAATTTAGCAATTTTTTCAAAGTTATTGGATTAATGGAAAATTTGAAATTCACCAGTGCTTAGCAAACATGACTTTTTTCAAAAATTGGAATAATTGAAAAATTCAGAATTTTTTCATCATAACCTCTCAAAGTGAACCCGAATGATAAGAAAAAAAATTTTTGTCAATTTTTCCAATAAAATTGAATTTTGGGAAAATGTGAAATTGCCCATTGCAATTTTTTTTTCTTTTCAAAAATTGGAATAGGTAATAGAAAAATTCAAACTTTTTTCGTCAGAACTTCTCAGAATGGACTCAAATAATTAGAAAAAAAAATTTTGAGCAATTTTTCAAAGAACTTAAATATGTGGAATTTCCCATGTAAAAAGCTCCGAGAAGAACCCGGATCTTTTTACATGGCAAAAATAATTTTTTTCTAAAAATGCGAATAATTGAAAAATTCAGAATTTTTTCATCATAACCTCACAGAGTGAACCCGAATGATGAGAAAAAATTTTAATTTAGCAATTTTTTCAAAGTTATTGGATTAATGGAAAATTTGAAATTCACCAGTACTTAGCAAACATGACTTTTTTCAAAAATTGGAATAATTGAAAAATTAAGCATTTTTTCATCATAACCTCTCAGAGTGAACCCGAATAATAAGAAAAAAAAATTTTGAGCAATTTTTTCCAAGAAATTAAATATTAGGTATGTATTTTCTAACAATAAATATCTAGCATAATATTATGTAAGTTATTATCAGTTTATCAGAAACGATAGCTATGTAGTAATCATTTTTTTTAGAAAGTGAATTTTTTGCTAGGCGTTGGGGGAGTCAACTTTTCAAATTTCTTGGTAAAATCTCTTCAAAAGAGCAAAATTCATCAATTTTAAACAAAATACGATCAGTTTTTCTAAAATCGGCTGACATAATGGCGAAATTCAAGTAGGTAAACAACCCCCCCCCCCCCCACAAATCTATATCGCTTCTGCATAGTTATTGTTGTACTCGTGATTTAAAAACGAAGGAAAATTTTCATTAATTATAGACTGAAATGAGTAGAGATGCACCATCCTGGAAAACCTTCACAACAAGTAATGACGCAAATTCTACGTTCAATCACCTCCACCTCCTATCTCATCTACAATGTCCAATGGCATGAAAATACAGGCGTCATATGTATTGCATATACTCGCAGCTTATAGGAGAATACTACTGTTTCTTCAGTACAGTTTTGACTAATAAAACTTGAAAGGTTGCGTTTCTTATTTCATGGAGTTGCCATCGTAAGAACAGAAAACAGGTGCAGTAACGTGTAGTCGTCGCGATCCTACCTCGTCTTCTCTTTTGGGGCGTAACGCTTAGGCAACTCATTCTACTCGTATACATTTTTTTAAACGGAAAAGGAGGTTTTCGTTTATTTTCACGTTTTTTAAAGCCACGACCGGATTCACTATGTACTGTGTATTGTGCGCCCTCACCCCCAATTTGAGCGGAGGCCCTTTTTAGAAGGTTTTTGAAATTTTCCAGTATATAGTTAAATTTTTTCTACAAAGAAAACAAGAGATTTTTACTTCGAAAAAATTCAAAAAAATTACTTATCCCTATTTTTCAAAGTCAGATGGTCATTTAAAGATTTCTATAGTCCGTGCAATTCATCTTGGCTGTAATTTAGTGGTGCTTCTACCAAATTTCACCTCTTCGTTTTTGTAAATTGTGTGATTTATGGCACTTACCTATAGTTTACATTTTTCTTTGTAATGGTGAGGACTTATGATGAATTGCACAGACCATAACAGCTATTTTGGTAATATCTTTCAGAGGTGAGATTCTGAAAAAAAAAATTATATGGTGTAACTAGAGTAGATATTATACAATCTCATATTTTTTTGGAATTATTTCAAATCGTGGTGCGTCACTTTCAAAAATGCAAAAAACGAATTTTTCCTTAATTTTCTCCTATTA
This sequence comes from Balanococcus diminutus, assembly GCA_959613365.1. Classification (NCBI taxonomy): domain Eukaryota; kingdom Metazoa; phylum Arthropoda; class Insecta; order Hemiptera; family Pseudococcidae; genus Balanococcus; species Balanococcus diminutus. The sequence goes on along the minus strand of OY390718.1, from coordinate 55,156,601 downwards.
AAAAGTCATTTTTGGTCGAATTTTTTTTTACTGCAATAATATATCAAACAAAGGCACATACTCTAGATGCACCATTTACTTGCATTTGGATGCAATATTTCGTTTTTTCGATCTTTTTTCATTTTCTTTTAAAATATGCGAATGACGCCATTTTTGAAACCCACGACCTCCTCCCAGTGATGTAGGAGTCCAAAATTCGTGTCTGTTAGGTACACAAAATGAGTTTAAAAAAAATGAAAATAATTCTCGATTTTGCTGAAATCTTAATGAATGACAAATATCGAGTTGAGATACGTCCAGTATTGTCCAGATATGAATTTTAGGCCCCTTAGTCATCTGGAACTTTTTTGGCAGGGGTTCGTCGTATTTATAGTAAGTTCAAAAATACAAAAAAAATCGCCATAAATGTGTATGTTGAAATTATCTTAATAGTGACTTTTTTCAATGTCCTGTTGAATTTGGTGAATTTTGTATTATTTCTTTGTGCATGTATTTGCAAAAAATTGAGGGTTCTTGTGTAAACGTAAGATATTAGTCGATTTCATTAATTTTATTTTCCTTTTATTTTACATTTTCTTTTGAAAATAGAGAATTTTGGTTTTTTGGCCCAAGGCCCATCCTTCTTTCTACCTAGTAAAGTACTTAAGTTCAACTACAAATACAATATAAACGCCTATTCGGGAACGATACGGAAGCTAATGATTTGTTATAGGTGTCTGTATGCGGTACGGTAAACTGTTCACTGTTCACGGTACAAAGTACAAAGGCTGTGTCTGTGTCGCTGTAGTCGGTTAATACTGCATAATCTAGGTGTAATCTGCGTTGATATGATAACCAGCCGGTAATCGTTGCACGTTGTCACGAACGAGCGTGAGAAAGTTTGACGATAGTGGCGGTGATGATGGCGGTGCCGGTGAGTTGAAAGCTGAACTTGTAAGTTGCTGTACGACGACGTTCGTACATACAAGATGGAGAAAGGACCAGGATGTGGGCTGAGGCAGAGGCTGCGGATGGCGCTGCACTAGCACTGACACTATAGCATCTGCGGGGGGAGGGAGAGGGTGCGGAAACATTTTCGATACGATGGCGCGAAAAGCTCGGAAAATTTTAGAAAGCTTCTCACGTTCGCTTTAGTCTGAGCTAAAACTATCCGAGTAAGTGATCACTCAAAAGGCTTATAAACAAACTTTAAGTTCAAATATAACGAACGTTAACGTTGTTTCTGATAAAAATGTCGCTTCAACTTGAACAAACTACACCTGCTACCTTCTCATTTGCAAAAGATTTAACAAACGACCTTTTCGTCGTTTATGTACATATGTCGTCGATGGCAATATGTCTTTTTTAAAGCTTTACGCGCGCGTCGCGTCGCGTCGCGTCGCCTCGCCCAATTCGGCTTCAACTCGTTTACCCAATAACGAATAAAATTAACATAAACAAACACGAATTCGTCATTTTTGAAAAAAGCGCCAGCAGCAGCAGCTTTAGGTTTCTATTATCGTAGGAAAATGTATTTGAATTTCAATAGGTACATTAGGAAAAAAATGTTCACACAGCATAGAGAACAAAATGGTTAAAAAATAGTCTGGCAAAAAAAAAATTATCATTATCAAATAAATATGACTTATTTTCAGAGAACAGGGAAATTTGAAAGCTTGACGATGATGTCATTTAACTCAGCTTACTTGCAAAGCAAAGTAATAATATAAAACCCTGCGATAAAGACAGTTTGAATAGTTTTTCACACTCGCTGTGTAAAAAGTGAGTGAAATTTTCATTTTTTTAAATACCTAGCACCACCCCCTTGAGGGTGGGGGGGGGTCGCACATGGGCTCTTTTGATAGGAAATTTTGAGTATAACAACATTGCTCTGATGTGTTTTTTTTGTGGGAGCAATACTTGAGGAGATAGAAAAACCAAATCGTATTAGGAGGCTGGGGTCCACACTTTGGGAAAAATGGGTAATATTACGCCATAAATTGTACCGGGCACACGTAATTACATTCATTCATGCATATATACCGTTTATGGTGCAATTTATTCCATTGGTGATGCGTATCTTAACAGATTGTTGTTGTAAGGGGGTCGGGAAGGGGGAGGGTGGAGCTCTGCGGTTCACTCAAGACTGTGGACGAGGTCAACATTACTGTTTGAGTATTTCAGTTCATTAAAATTTGGAATACGAACCATTCCCAAAGTGAATAATGACGCATATGCAAAACCCCTTCGTTTTGAACTATTGTGGCTCCATCCCCCCTTGGGGTTAGGAAAACCGTGTATACGTCATTAGATAGGAAATTTGACGTATATTAAAATTTATAGACCTCATTTTCACGCTGGGGTCAATATTTTAGCAGATACGAGCCAAAAACGTAATTTGGGAGGCTAAGATCCACAATTAGGGGAGGAAGCCCGCGGAGGACAAGGTGGGACTACTCGGATTCGTTTTTAGGGCATCAAAATGGACCCGTATGCCAAAATTCAGCTTGCCGCGCAACTTTTCCCTATGAGGCCTTTTTTTTGTCTAATTTTACTGGACTATTTTGCCGAAAAAGACAATTTACAGTGATTTTTCATCTTTTTCGTACACTTGAGAATTTTTCAAAAACTACGAAAAATTGAAAAAACTGAGGAAAATGATGGTTCCTGAAAATGAAGGTGAAGATGGAAAATCGTCGTATATTATTTTTTGGGCGAAACTGTGTATGTTAAACCCATTTTAATTACAAAAAAATTTTTCCCAATTTTTAATATATTTTTTATAATTTAAAAAAAAAAAAAAACGTAAAATATGACATTTTTTTAATGTCTCATAAATGCGACAATCTGATGAATTCTGGATTTTTTTTTTTCAAAAAATTTTAATAACGATGATAATACTTGCCAATCAAAGGCATAAAACCGATTCTGTAACACTTTGGAATTTTTTTGAAATTATGATTTATTGCAATTTTTCAAAAATTTGAGGGCTCATGCGCGATCGGAAGATATTATTCGATTTGAAAACTTTTTTTTTGTTCTTCATGTATCCCCAAGACGCAACTTTTCCGCGGTACCAAATTTTGAAAATCGAAAATTTTTGATTTTCGCTCCATCCTACTGTATAGTTAAAATTATGCTGTATTTTTTGTACTTTGTACTCGTGTGCAATTTAGGGTGGCCCGTATTTTTCGAATTTTGGAAATGTTGTCGGGACGGGGGGTCAATTGGTGACATATTGGTAGAAAATATTCCCTATTTTTTATTTTTCCTCTAACTGAATTTAAAGCCGTTTCTCAGGGCCCCCAAATTTGAAAAAATCAAAAAAAAAGAAAAAATAGAACATTTTGAAAATTTTTGAAAATTTTTAGCAAAATGGTCATAGGGATGGAATTTCTATAAGACAAGACCATTTTCGATGATTTCTTATCTTTGCCCACCTTTTTATGGGACATGAAAAAACGTCATTTTTTACGTTCTTTAAAAAATTTGAAAAAAATGACTAAAAATTAAAGAAACATTTTTTTTTGAATAAAATGTTTTTAGCATACATGTTATCACCCAAAAAGGTCATTTACGGCGATTTTTCATCCTTACCTTCATTTTTGGGAACCTCATTTTTTTCAATTTTTGATAGTTTTTGAAAAATTCTCACTGATACGGCAGTGGTGAAAAATCACCGTAAATTACCTTTTTGGGTAATAACGTGTATGATGAAACCATTTTATTAATTTTTTTTTTTTTTTTAATTTGTAGCCATTTTTTTTCAAATTTTTTAAAAAACGTAAAAAATGACGTTTTTTCATGTCCCATGAAAAGGGGGGCAAAGATAAGAAATCATCGAAAATGGTCTTGTCTTATAGAAATACCATCCCTATGACCATTTTGCTAAAAATTTTCAAAAATTTTCAAAATTTTCTATTTTTTATTTATTTTTTTATTTTTTTCAAATTTGGGGTCCCCTGAGAAACGGCTTAAAATTCAGTTAGAGGAAAAATAAAAAATAGGGAATTATTCTCTACCAATATGTCACCAATTGACCCCCCCCCCCCCCGCCCCCCGTCCCGACAACATTTCCAAAATTCGAAAAATAAGGGCCACCCTAGTGTGCATAAGAGAGAAGATAGATTAGATAGACGTAGAGACTGGGGAGAGGAGGTACGTAATGTGTATACTCGTCATTCGTGAAAAGTATCTGCTGTATCTGCCTTACGCACCCAACAGAACACCCAAAGCAATGGTGGATACTGGATAAGTGGATAGTGATCTAGGAGAGGTACGCAATGGCGAGTGAATGCGATGCGATACTCTGCCTTGTGGCAGTATCCCAGTCACACCTAATTCAATTTATACCCTTCTTAATTATTAATTAAATATTAATTAATTTGCACGCGACGCCGACGTGTTTAAAATACAATTTTCAAAACACGAATGTAAAACTTACTGCGTATAATTTACATTTTTGTACGTGATACGTAGCGAAATTATTATGTTCGCGTTCGCTAAACCCCGCTCGTCTCTGCTTTTCGCTACACTGCTCCGCTATATCACCGCCCCCGCACCCTACCGACCCTACACTTCTCCGCTCTATGCCCAAAAGCAAGACGTACACTAAACATATGCATTTGCATACCTACCTACCGTTTACATCGTATGTAATGTACGTATACGTATACCAACCTATACATATCACACTCGTGCATACGGTGTACTTAGGGGTAGGGGTAGGTGTATTATCTGCCAACAATGTACGAGTTGTAGGTACCTATTTATGTCAGTTAGTATACGTACGTACAGTTATAGTTGTAATGTAATTCACTCCAGTATAAGCTGTTGCGAAAAGCTCGTTGTGATTTCTGTCGAGTCATCAGTTGTAGGGTTGAAAAAAACGAAAAAAACTCCAAAATTTGCTGGAATTGAAAAAAATTCTAAAACTAGCTGGAACTGAATAAAAACTGATTGAAAAATATTTCTTCAGCTCATAAACTCAAATTTTCACAAAATTGATGATTTTTTTTGTTGAAATAATTACTCAAGAAACCCTACAATTGTAGGGTTGAAAAAAACGTAAAAACTCCAAAATTTTCAGGAATTGAAAAAAATTGTAAAAATATCTGGAACTGAATAAAAATTGATTAAAAAAAAGTTTTCTGGTCATAAATTAAAATTTTCACAAAATTGATGATTTTTCTGTTGAAATAATAATTACTCGAGAAACCCTACGTACAGTTGAAAAAAACGAAAAAACTCCAAAACTTGCTGGAACTGAATCAAAAATTGATTGGAAAATATTTTTTCAGCTCATAAACTCACATTTTCACAAAATTGATGATTTTTTTTGTTGAAATAATTACTGGAGAAACCCTACAATTGTAGGGTTGAAAAAAACGTAAAAACTCCAAAATTTGCAGGAATTGAAAAAAAAAATTGTAAAAATAACTGGAATTGAATAAAATTGATTGAAAAAAAAGTTTTCGGCTCATAAACTCAAATTTTCACAAAATTGATGATTTTTTTCGAAATAAGTACTCGAGAAACCCTACAGTTGTAGGGTTGAAATAAAAACAAAAAAATTATCGAAACTGCTGGAATTGAAAAAAAAAAAAAAAAAATACCAAATCCGTTGGAATTGAACAAAAACTGATTACCTACTTGAATAAAATTTTTCGACTCCTAAATTCAAATTTCAACAAAATTGATGAAATTTTTCTCAGAAATTATTTCCAGAATAAGAGTCTAGGTAATCGTTGAAATATACCTATCGCAAAAATTTTTGCAATTCGGCAAATGTTGAAAGAATTCGTATTTGTTTGAATACGTTTTTCTATTCTTCATTTTATGACAATTAAATTTTTTTAAATTTATTAAAATCGAAAAAATTTAAGATTTTGTTTTTATTTGAACTTGAATTTTTAAGATTTCAATGAAATACTAATTTCTTCAAATGTTTTACAACCCCCTCCCTCTTATTTTCTGTTTAAAAAATCTGATTTTTCTTTTTGGAAAATGCTTCCGATGGTAAAAATCAAATCAAATATGCACTTTTTACCCCCTCCCCCCCCCCAAAAAAACCTGATTTACATTTTTTTTTTTTTGGTAAATAAAATCCCAGTAAAAAAGGTAGGTAGTTAGGTACTTCTTTCATTTTTTTATTTTTATTTTTTTATTAATTTTGTGCAAAAATAATTTCTTTGATTTTTACTTAAAAACAATATTTTTCCATTTGTTTGAAAAAACTTTTCAAAATCATTTTTATAAATTTTCTTGAAAAGTAATGAAAGAAATATTGGAAAAAAATCAAAGTTTTTTTTTAGAATTTTTGTCATACAAAATTTTTGAACTTCGTACTTATTCGAAAGTTTTTGAATATTATTCAAATGGATTTTTGTAGAATTTTATAATTTTTTTTTGGAGGGGACTGTTCCATTTTTCAAAATTTTGTAAATCTTCAAAAATGAAAAAAATAATCTCAATATGTTATTTAGTGCGTAAATGGTCTCCTTCCCCTCACCTTAACGTTGTACCTATAATCATTATTTTTTCATTTTTAAAACGATTGACCTAGTACGTAAAATGTAAATGAGCCACCCTGCTATATTTCAAGATACTAAAAAAATTGTACAAAATATGTAATTATGTATTTTTGGTTTTACTACAGTCAAGATGTCCCATCATATCTTGGACTGTGTAAGTACATAAGTACTCGTGCTTACATTCGGGTATTCTAATTGTCGAGTTACTCTATCGAATAGGTAATAATTTGGGTACCTACCTACTTTTCATCTTGGAAACACGAATCTGTTTTTAATCATTCGTCACGTGTGCTCTAATGCGCACTTTTTGAATTCTTATCTCGACTTTTTTTGAACTTTGATTGGTGAACCATACCTTCACGTATCTACAGTGCCAGTAGATAATTAGATACGAGACTACCTACCACTCACCATCCATCCCCTACCCGAAATAGCTGCGGACTAGCGAGTGCGATTGCGATATTTTTATACGAGTAAATACAACAGCGATAACAAATAACAATACGCTTTTTTATTCCCATTTCAGTGTTATTTCATAATCAGCGTCTGTTTTTTTTTTTTTTATTATTTTTATTTATTTTTCGCTGTGTCGTTTATTATGTATTCATATATTGGAATCTTATCGCGTCCCATTATACTCGTATAGTAAGAGATGGAAGTACCCACGGTCGACTCGAATGGAAATCTGCTGTTGCAGCACTCTATAGCCTGTGTGCATGTGTAGCCCATGTGTTACGGATTTTTCGAATCAACATGTGTATTTCTATTTAAAAATCTTCTGTTCGCTAGAACGCGGTTGAAATTACACGACCAATTAGGTATAATGCTGAGCGAAGAAATTTAAACGACGTAGCTGCGTCCGCGGCTGCGACAGCGACAGAAAGCAGAAGCTGCAAGGCGTAAAAAAAACTTTTCGAACATTCGTCAGCTCAGCTCAGCTCAGCTCAGCTCAGGAGTCGGTAGAAAATACGAGCGAGGGTGGGACGAATGGGTGAAAATTTAAAATGCAAACAGGGTGTCGGATGTCGAGTAGAGTAGAGTGGAGTCGAGAGGAGCGGAGTAGAAAAGGCAGAGAGAGATTCGTTCGTATGCGTGGTGTTTATGTTTGGTTTGAATGTAATGACACAGATGTTACACTTATACTATAAGGCGAGAGGAGACGAGGTAAATGGCGAAGCTGCGGCGGTAAACCACATTAATGACACCAGATACACGAGTTTATCTGCGATTCGCATTACACTTCCTAACAAGCCGCTAACTATTTTGTTCGACACGAAATTTAATAATCAGGTGCCGTTTACTCATTAAAAGACGTCATAAATCAGCGCCCTCTGCTAACCGAGCTTTTAATTAAATTCGAATCCGCGCGTATCCGCCTATTTCTATTTCTATTCGTACGAGTACAAATATGTAGGAAATTACGAGCAAAAGCACCAGCTCGAGCTTTGCTCTGCAATAATAATCATAATACAATGTACGAGTAGTCACTGTAAGTACCTCTACCTACTTCGTAGGTAAGCTAGGTACATGCCTCAAGGACAGGTGTAGGGATTAGGCAATTCAATGTAGAATAATAATTTACTTTCAGATGTTTTCCCCCAAAAAGTTGAACCCCGACGAAATAAATGCAAAAATCTGACCGAGTGCGAGGGGGCTAGAGACTCAAAAAAAATTATTTAGATGTGTACCTTTCGTATGCTACCATATAAAATGAGTTGTGTCAACTGACAGTCGTATCGTTTACATTGTTATGTAGATACTACATTTACTCGTAACAATTAACATTGCTCACGATGCAGGTAAATAGGCAGACCGACTGTATACAGTAATTTTTAGCTTACGCCATAGCTACTTAAAAACCACGTGTAAAGTCCTAGTCGACCGACTTGATACTTCTAAACCTTTCGAAAATACAGTATTAGTCCAGGAAAATTAGTGTAAAAATCGACGTTTATTCTGACAAATTGATTTATGAAATTTTTTTGGAAATGGGTAGTACTCGATGCCCTCTTCAATATTGTGTTATGACGCGATGTCGTAGGACGCTTGCTTCCCGAGCTAGGGGGTGGAATTCACCCCCTAGCGGCGTTTTTTACGATTATTTCCAAAAATATGCCCTTTTTTGAAAAAATGATATTAACATAAAATATTCTACATACAATTTCCTACGAAAAACGTTCTTATCATTTTTTTGTAAAACGTACCCTAACGCTCCTAGGGGGGTAATTCAATTTTCAAGTGTTGTATAAATTCCAAGTTTTATTGACAGACAGACCTTGATCGAAATGAGATCAAATGTGACCCTAATTTTTGAAATTTTTAAAAATTTTGTATCACCCTTTCTACATATTGTTATTAAATATCTAATTTTCGGTATTTGATGACTCACAATTCAGGAGTAGGGATGGGTGGGGGGTTGAAATTTTTTTTGGGATCGTTGTACATCAGAAGTAACATTTTGGGTCACATTTGATCTCATTTCGATCTAGGTCTGTCTATCAATAAAACTTGGAATTTATACAACACTTGAAAATTGAATTACCCCTCATAGGGGCGTTAAGGTACGTTTTACAAAAAAATGATAAGAACGTTTTTCGTAGGAAATTGTATGTAGAATATTTTATGTAATTATCATTTTTTCAAAAAAGGGCATATTTTTGGAAATAATCGTAAAAAACGCCGCTAGGGGGTAAATTCCACCCCCTAGCTCGGGAAGCAAGCGTCCTACGACATCGCGCCATAACACAACGTTGAAGAGGGCACCGAGTACTACCCATTTCCAAAAAAAAAATTTCATATATTGTGAGGAACGCTTCTCACTGATTTTTCCTGATTTTTGACGAATTTATTTTTTCTTTGGAAAAACCCGAGCCAGAGAATTCAACACTTTTTCGTAGTAAATTTGCGAGAAGTAAATTAATGAAATAATTTAAAGAACACGATTATTTTTCTTTTGAAAAATAAGAACGATAGAGAACAATTCGTTAAAAAAGATGTTTCGGATTATTTTTACAATATCAATTCTTTTTCAACTAGATTTTTTTAAAAGGCCGGAATGACGGTTAGCGAGCGACTGAATTTATGTTCGTGGCTTCGCTAATCGTAGGTGACGAAATTTATTTTATTTTATTTTATTTATTTATTTTTTTTTTTTTTTGGGTGTTTATAATTACAGGATTATTACACCCATCGGAAGAATTTTTTAAATTTTATTTGTGAGGTTGAGTTTTTTAATTATTTGTCAGAATAAAATTCGTAATTTTCCTGGACTATATACTTACCTACTGCGATTGTCGAAGTTTTGAAAAAGTGTGCTGCTGCTACTGCTTGCTTTTGGCTTTTGGCCTTTTTCTTGCTGCGAGTTACCGCGATGAGATGCGATACGTTATTGCGATGGTGAGACGACACGACGACGGTGATCCACCGCATTTAAAGCTGAAAATTGCTACTGCAAAGCTTCGCTAAATCCGACTTGTCAACCGATTCGTAACAGCGAATAGCGAGCTTCTGACTCGAGTTGAACTTTAAACGCTTTAATAATCCTCGTTGGCTACACATTAAATCCTCTGGAAGTTACATCTTTTCTCTTTCACCTCGTTAAATTCCAACTCGATACCTTCAGTTCTCCACAGTCCACAGCTCCACACCCCAACTCGCCAGTCATCCGCCATACCACACTACGCAAAACCTTTCACGGGTAGATAGATATACAATATACATACATAAAACCTACGTAGGTAAGTCGTCGAATTATTCCAGTTGCGACGACGGCAGCCCCCGCAAAGCTACGTTTGGAATAATTATGATTTGGTTCCCTATCGCCATCTCGAGGAGACCAACCTATTCCTACGTACCTAAATGACGTAAAGAAGTAAATACCCTTAAGTATACAAATGAAGTAGATACATTATGTAGTTGGATATGGATACACATAACACATACAGATACATCTAGTGTAGATAAATAGGTTGATAGGTGGTAGGTAGTCAGCTCTTGCCAGAAAGTAGAAACTACCTACGTAAGTACCTTACCTATCGAGTGGATCTGGATACCTATCACAACTTAACACCTAATTATAAACGTGCAATAATTTGTCTTGTTAGTTGTTAACGTTGCTTTTGCTCACTACGGAACAGCATTTACAGCAATGGAAGTGGAATCGTTGCCCGGGCCGGTGCCGGCACCACCGTCACCTTATAAAGCCCCGTATTTCGAGCTTTTAAATCTTTTAAGCGTTGAACCTAACAGCTAAACCTAAAGCTGTATGATTTACGCGCCTTCGCCTCGGTCTTCGATATAATACCTTCGTTATTCGTTGCGAGCTTTTAACGAGCTTATTTTCATTAGACCGAATCTAACGCAAGCGACGACTCGATGCGCTACGTGCCACGTACTAGTACGTATTAGTTATGTGCTAGCTGTTGGCTCAGTGCTATAGTGCTAATGCTGCTATTTCCTCAACATAGGTTTTCTATTGCTCTGCTCTGGTCCTTATTGTTATGCACGACTAATAGTCGTAGATCTGTACGTTAATGTAATTTGCAATGGAATAAGTTACGGTGAAACCACCGGTTCTTATTACATGGCAAAATTGAAGTTTTCCCCGAAACAAAAAAAAAAAAATGAAAAATTCAGAATTTTTTTTATCATAACCTCTCAGAATAGACCCGAATAATGAGAAATAAAAATTGTCGAAAATTTTTATTTCTCATTATTCGGGTCTATTCTGAGAGGTTCTAACGAAATTTTTTTGAATTTTTCAGGTATTTCCATTTTTGGAAAAAATCAACTTTTGTCATTACAATGATGAATTTCGCATTTTCTTTAAATTTAAAGAAAATGCGAAATTCATCATTGTAATGACAAAAGTTGATTTTTTCCAAAAATGGAAATAATTGAAAAATTCAAAAAAATTTCGTTAGAACCTCTCAGAATAAACCCGAATAATGAGAAAAAAATTTATTTAAGCAATTTTTTCAAAGAAATTCAATTTGAGGAAAATTTGAATTTCATAGCATAGAATTTTTCAAAAATGGGAATTATTGAAAAATCCAGAATTTTTTCCTCAGAACCGCTCAGAATGGACCCTTATAATGAGGAAAAAAATTATTTGAGCAAATTTGTCAAAGAAATTCAATTTGAAAGAAATTTCAATTTCACCATGTAATAAGTACGAAATGCTAGGTACATATTACATGGGAAAAATTAACTTTTTTCAAAAATGGGAATAATTAAAAAATTCAAAAGTTTTCCATCCGAACCTCTCAGAATGGACCCGAATAGCGAGAAAAAAATTTATTTGAGCAATTTTTTCAAAAAAACTCAATTTGAAGAAAATTTGAATTTCGCATGGCATAGAAATTAATTTTTTTCAAAAATGGGAATTATTGAAAAATTCAAAATTTTTCCCTCCGAACCTCTCAGAATAGACCCGAATAATGAGAAAAAAATTTATTTGAGCAATTTTTTCAAAGAAATTCAATTTGACAAAAAATTTGAATTTCATGGCATAGAAATTAATTTTTTTCAAAAATGGGAATTATCCCGAGCAGCACAATCGACAAATTATCGAAATAAAAAATCGACAGAATATCGAATTCGATAAAGTGTCGCGTTAGTTCCGCATAAATCGTGAAATTATCTTTCGATATATAGATAGATTATCGACGAATTATAGTTAGTAAAAATTTCGAGATTATAGTAAGATATTTTATCGATAATCTATCTATAATATCGAAAGATAATTTCACGATTTAGGCGGAACTTTCGCGACACTTTATCGAATTCGATATTCTGTCGATTTTTTATCGATTTTTTATTCCGATTTTTCGTCTTTTACTAGCTTTTTTCTATAATTAAAAATCATTAATTAGCATAATTAATACATTAAACTATGCCTAAACACATTATTCATGTTACGGTAAGAGGATGATTTCAGAAAAAGTCAAAAAAAATTATAAAATCTGCCACCCGTGGGGCTTGAACCATCTACCTCCTGCATGGTAATCCTCTTCCTTAACCACTATGCCATACCTTATCGTTGAGGAATTAGCAATAAAACGCTTATAATAGGCAGTTTAGTACTTCCAGACGTGTTGGACTTAGAAAAATTTTCACCAATTTGGAAATAATTTCAAATATCGTCACAAAATCGTTGAAAAATCGTTCGACAAATTTCAGATTATTTGTCGATAATGTAGTTTCAAATATCGTCATAAAATCGTTGAAAAATCGAATTCGAGAAATTTCAGATTACGTGTCGATAATAAAGTTTTAAATATCTTCACAAAATCGTTAAAAAATCGAATTCGAGAAATTTCAGATTATTTGTCGATAATATAGTTTCAAATATCGTCACAAAATCGTTAAAAAATCGAAATCGAGAAATTTCATATTACGTGTCGATAATATAGTTTCAAATATCTTTACAAAATCGGTAAAAAATCGGATTCGATAAATTTAATATAATCTGTCGATAATATAGTTTCAAATGTCGTCAAAAAATCCGTAAAATATCGAAGTCGAGAAATTTCATATAATCTGTCGATAATATAGTTTTAAATATCTTTACAAAATCGTTAAAAAATCGAATTCGATAAATTTAATATTCTTTGTCGATAATGTAGTTTCAAATATCTGCACAAAATCGGTGGAAAATCGGTATCTATAAATTTAATATTCTTTGTCGATAGTATCGTTGACGAATATCGTCATAAAATCTTAATAATATCGAATTCGATAGTTTTTAGATTTTTTGCCTATAAAGTTGTACCGATTAATCTTTATAATATCGTGAGAACATCTATAGATTTTCAAACGATTTTTTATCGATACGTTACATCTACCGATATTATCGATCGAGTGTGCCGCTCGGGATTGAAAAATTCAGAATTTTTTCCTCAGAACCGCTCAGAATGGACCCGAATAGCGAGAAAAAAAATTATTTGAGCAATTTTTTCAAAGAAATTCAATTTAAGGAAAGTTTGAAATTCACCATGTGTGACCCGGCACGTTAAAAGGGACCTAGTAGGTAAAAAATCGATTTTCACTTTTTTGGTGTTCTGAGGTCCACTTACCAAGGTCTATCACCTGAATCATTAAAAACTTCGAAAAAGTCAATATTTTCAATCGGCATGACAAAAGGGACCTAGTAAATCTGTAATCACTGTGGTTTTCTATGTATTTTTCATCTTATGATCACCTATGACACGAAATCTTCATAATTTAGCCTAAAATCAATGTTACACATGTTATCAATAAACTTCAAAAATTTACTTATCACAAAATTTTTTTCATTTTTTGGCAACACTGAGTTTGGTCAAATTTCCCTTGCGCCATTATACAAAAATGTTCGCCCATAATTATTTTTTTAATATTGGAAAATATTTCACTTATACCCAGTAACAATTCCCCAAAGTTTTAGAAACATCGGTCTATTCGTTCCAGAGATATTCATTTCCAAAGTTTGTTTTTGCTCTCCTGAAAAATTTGTAAAATTTGTGAAATACCTACTAGGTTCCTTTTAACGTGCCGGGTCACATGTAATAAATTACATGGGAAAAATTAACTTTTTTCAAAAATGGGAATAATTGAAAAATTCAAAACTTTCCCCTCAGAACCGCTCAGAATGGACCCCTATAATGAGGAAAAAAATTATTTAAGCAATTTTTTCAAAGAAATTCAATTATTTGTGGAAAATTTGAATTTATGGCAGAAATGAATTTTTTTTTCAAAAATGGGAACAGTTGAAAAATTTAAAAAAATTTCGCTAGAACCTCTCAGAATGCACCCAAATATGAGAAAAAAATTTATTTGAGCAATTTTTTCAAAGAAATTCAATTTTAAGAAAATTTGAATTTCATGGCAGAATCGAATTTTTGTAAAAATAGGAATAGTTGAAAAATTTTTAAAAATTTCTTCAGAATCGCTCAGAATGGACCCGAATATGAGGAAAAAAATTATTTGAGCAATTTTTTCCAAGAAATTAAATATGTGAAATTTCCCATGTAAAAAGCTCCGAGAAAAATCCGAATCTTTTTACATGGCAAAAATAATTTTGTTCCAAAAATGCTAATATTTGAAAAATTCAGAATTTTTTCATCATAACCTTTCAGAGTGATCCCGAATGATGAATTGGTGAGAAAAAATTTTAACTTAGCAATTTTTTCAAATATATTGAATTTCAGGAAAATTTGAAATTCATCCAGTAGGTACTTGGGAAAAATGATCTTTTTAAAAAATTGGAATAATAGAAAAATTCAAAAAATTTTCATCATAATCTCTCAGAGTGAACCCGAATGATGAGAAAAAAATTTTTTTGTCAATTTTTCCAATAAAATTGAATTTTGGGAAAATGTGAAATTGCCCATTGCAAAACGATTTTTTTTTCAAAAATTGGAATAATTGAAAAATTCAGAATTTTTCTATCGTAACCTCTCAGAATGGACCCGAATAATCAGAAAAAAAATTCAATGCAATTTTTTCAAAGAAATTGAATTTGTGAAATTTCCCATGTAAAAAGCCCCATCACGAAATTTTTACATGACAAAAATGAATTTTTTCCAAAAATGCGAATAATCGAAAAATTCAGAATTTTTCCATCATAAACTCTCAAAAAGGACCCGAATAATAAAAAATAAAAATTTTTGTCATTTTTCCAATGAAATTCAATTCTAAAAAAAAATGCGAAATTCATCGCGTTTGTACCTAATGGCAAACTTTGATTTTTTTTTCCAAAAATGGAAATAATTGAAAAATTTAAAATCTTTTCGTCAGAACCTCTCGCAATGGACCCTAATTATGAGAAAAAAATTTTTGCAATTTTTTCAAAGAAATTCAATTATACCTAAAGAAAATGCGAAATTCATCATGTGTAATGTCAAAAATTGATTTTTTCCCAAAATGAGAATAATTGAAAAATTCAGAATTTTTCCATCATATAACCTCTCAGAATGGACCCGAATAATTAGAAGAAAAAACATTTGTCAATTTTTCCATTAAAATCGAATTTTGGGAAAATGTGAAATTGCCCATTGCAAAATGATTTTTTTCCAAAATTGGAATAATAGAAAAATTCAAACTTTTTTCATTACAACCTCTCACAATGGATCCGAATAATGAGAAAGAAATCTTAGCAAAAGATAGAACCCATACAATTTTTCATACCTGCGCTTGTACTACATGCAAGTTTATTTGCCATACCTAAAATGTTTAGTTTCTATACTTACCTATGGCTGTTGAGTTTTACCAAGGTTTACGAAATACACATGCGAGTAAAGGTCTTTCTGATGTCGTTTCCGTGTTCTCTTAAAAGTACGTAAATTAGGGGAAAATGCGTTTCTAATTCGACACGGATCGACTCATCTGGTTCTGTCCACATCCACCACGCTGAAACGGTGGACAAAGCGCAGTCTCAACTGCCTAACATATGTGCGGGTGCGATTCATTTTATGGTCTTTGCTTTTTTTTTTTTTGTATGTGTAGGAAATCCTAAAATCTGTAGCCTTCTACCCTTTGTGGAGAAGACGAGGTCAGTTGTAATATTTTGGTACGTTGGTCGAAAGACGAAATCTATAATATTATGTTTAGATAGAGTGCTCATAGTACGAGTATATCATTTGTCTTTTGTAAAAATTTGAAGTGAAAATAATGAATGTCATAGCATTATGACTGCAGGTTAATTTTGTGGAACAAAAAATGCAGACCAAAAATTGAGATATTTTCTCAAAAAAGATGAGAATTTTTTTTAAATTAGGACAAAAGGTTTAGTTTTGTACTCCAATTTGTAAGGTCTATTTTCTCCGCTCGAAATGATAAATTTTTTTGAGTTGAAAAAAATTGAGATATTTTTTCCATTTCACTTTTGAAATTTTGGGTGTAGCTCGAGCATTCCGAGTCACCGACCATGCATTACTTACCTACGTTATAGATGAACGTACATTGTAGACCAATATCATATTTTATATATTTTATGTACCATGTAGAAAAGATTGACTACTCATTATTAGAGCAATCAACTAATTAATTTTTTTTTGTGTGTTTCAGGTTAGTGCCGAACTTATACTCAAAAATATGAACAAGTTCTACCCTACAAATAGGTATTGGGTACCTGCTTTGTTGGTGAGTCTTTTTTTTTTTTTCGTTGTACCTACCGTCGTTCTTAGAATGTAAACAACAATATGATAAGTTCGTATATTTTACAAAAATATTCGGTACCTAGGTACTTGACGTGAATACTTTTCATATCTCATTAGCACGAACATCAAGTACATAATGTGTTACGTAGTACGTACCTATACCTATCTAATTCACAATTTATTGTCTTTTTTTACCTTATATGCGAGACCAAATAATCAAAAATATGAAATAGATACGCGTAATTATGTGAACGAAATACCTACGTAGGTAGGTGCCTATCTGTCATCCTACGAATTCCTACGCAGGAAAACACTCGTCAAAAAAGCTGAGAAAAATATTATCTCGTCGTGCTGTAAGTAATATCTCGAGTGACTGTCATTTTGTCAATCGCTAAAATTTTTCAGCATTGACCTACATATTTTCAATTTCGAAAGCAAACGTTTATCCTCTACCTACCTTATGCTATTGATCTCGAGAGGATTTAATATACAAAATTGTCGCTCTTATTCGTAATACCTAGTTACCTACCTGGAATGGTAGAGGAACTCATAGGTATATAGGTATATCTGACCTACCTATCTTATCTTCTAGTTACCCTTACCCAGCAAGAAACGACTTAGGTAGGCATTTATTCATTCAACGTGACAAACTCTGCTGGTGGAAATAGATGAAGTATGAACGAAACGAACGAACAAGGAAAAACAGAGAAACAAAATATAAAATCAGAAAGAAAGAAAGAGAGAAGAAATTTTGATAAAACCCAATTTCCGACTGTGAAGAAAATAAAAGCCGAAAATCTCGCCACTTCGTGTAAAGAACAATAAATTTCGCGCAGTCCTTATCAAAATGCTACAAATTAGAAAAAGAAAATGGATACTCGTTCGTTCGTTCGTTCGTTCTCTTTCATTTCATATCCGAAATAGATCCTAAACAGAAGAGAAGAAGAGAAGAAGGAGTAGAAAAGGCAGAAGCGTTAACTGTAGCTAAATACGTAATAAGACGAAGATGGTTCGCATTTACGAATGGAATGGAATGGAATGGAAGATGGAACTGAAAAGGAAAAAAAAACGAAAAAAAGGACAAAAAACAAACATAAAAATGAAAAAAAAAAAATACACGAAAAGAGATAGAAATAAAATATGAATGCGCTATACTCGAGAACACATCTGTCTGTTACAAGTTTTAACACGATAAAATCTTGTTTATTTAAGTCTAACAGCGCCACCTACAGATAAAATAGCCAATAACGTTTACAGAATAAATTGCGTTTTCTCATTCCGTCGTCGGGGCTTTTAGTTATCACCCTCGCAAATAAATCCGAAGGATTACGAGGTTAAAGCTGCTCGAAGTGGGCTAAAGCTCGTGTGAGTTGTCTGTTGATGATGGCTCGAGTCCCGTCTGTAAACTCGTGTTCACTTACCAAAGGATTTAGATCTTTGTATCGCACCTGATCCCACATTCGAAGTTATTCGCGCTTTTTATTAGAGAACGAAAGGGAGGACTATTGCGAGATGGATAAGGCGAAGGCGAAGAGCAAGGCGAGCGTGAAAAAAGGAGAAAAAAATGCGCACAAATACAATCAACGATATAGCAGAATACATATAGCTTTACCTACTTCCTCTCTCTCGTACACAAACACATATTATACGTATATACGTAGATTACGTTGAGAGAAAGAAAAAAATGCGAGTGGAACGAGTGAGTCGAGAATAACAACTAGACTGTACACGAGGATAAAAGATAGAAGAAGAAGAAGATAACTGGAAAACTGGGAGCGAAAAAATGAAATAAATCAAATAGAAGATCAAGTGGGATAGCGAAGAAAAGTTTAACAATTTCGCGGATACTTTACGAGTATAGCGGTGTAGCGAAATACAGTCGTCCATAAACAAGAACAAGAACGAGGTACGTGATTCTTCGTGTCACAATGAAATCCCAAAACGTTTTTCAACTCGGATCTGCGAAAAATAATTCTGTAAATAAGTTTTTCACGCGATACGATAGCGATATCCATCTAGTGCCTATACCTAGCCTACTTACCCTCCTTCGGCATCGTTATGCATGCTTCGAATTGGCCATGCTTGGCCTAGCTAAAATTTTAATATGTGTGCAAAGTGATTCTGTAGGACCATCTTCATCTTGCGTCAATTTAAAAATGATCAAATTATTTTGATTCAAAATCATAAAAAAATTTCTTCCAGGCGAGAATGGACCATCCCAATCGACAATTCATAAAGCATTATGTTAGTATTTTGCTAGCATTGCATCGGCATGCTAGCATATTACTAGCATCAGTAGCATTATGCTAGCACGTGTCACGAAAATGCTAGCATTCATGTTGACTTTTTTTGGACCACCTAATAATGCTAGATGCTAGCATTATCAGGTGCTAGCATAGTGCTAGCATCATGCTAGCACAATACCAAGTGCTAACAAAATGCTACTAGAATGCTACTAAAATGCTACTAAAATGCTACTAAAATGCTACTAAGATGCTAGCACTAGCATTCAAAGTGGTTCAAACACAGGCAACTGATGCTAGCATTCTCAAATTTTTTTCGTCAATAGGGATAGGGCAAATCGAGGAAATGTCCGGTTGCGTCGATTGTAGGTCAGAAAATAAATAATGACATTTTTGAAATTTTTTTCACGAGTATTTTTTAAATGTTCACTTTTTAAAAGTGTTCCTTTCTCAAAGTATTTGTCAAAAAAAAGTTTTTCCTCAATTTGTTAATAGGATTATTAAATTTTTGAAGGAAAATTTTTCCAATAGGTAATTATTTGATGCTGTTCGCAAATTTCTCTCTATGAAAAATTATAGTGAAAATGCATCAAAATTCCTTAAAAAATTGAAATAGGTATACTTTGTTTTTGGTATAAAAAATTTTCTTGAAAAAAAAATCCAAAAAGTGAAGATTTCAAAAAATATTTGTATATATTTATATATATTTTTTGAAACCAAGAATTTATCAGGGAGGCCACCCTACTGTCCATTCACACCAAATGTGGCCTATCTTGCAGTTCGCGGTGCCAATAGTGTGAGATTGTAATGTTAGGTGCCACCAGTTTTGATTACAAGTCTAGATACCGCGGGGGGGGGGGGGATGATTAATTTCTACAAAGTTCAAATGAAAATTTTTCATTTTTGACTCGATGATTTGTTGCTCTTAATGGACCAAAAAATGTAATCAACACTTATTGCCTAACTTCAATATTGAAATACCTAATTTAATCGATTATTTTTATTGTTTAATTTTTCATTAAATTTCTGTTTTTTCAAAGTGCTTTCACTGCTTTCTACTGCCAGAATCGAAATTTTTAATTGAAAGCAGCGTTGCTAACCGATTTTGCTTGACAAAATACTAATTTTCAAAACGTCATAGCTTAAAATTTATTTTCAAATTTAGGCACCGTTTGGTGTGTCTACAGGTCATAAAAGTCATGAAATTTGAAAAAGGGTTCTAAAAGTCATGAATTTTTCCAAAAAGTTACTTGGTCAAGAAAAGTCATGACCTCGAAGTCGTGAATTTTTGATAATATTACCCGGGCAAAATTAAAAATTTGCTAAAAGTGAAATTTTTTCAAACTGTTGCATCTTCTCAAAAAAAACAACAAAAAAACGCATAAAATACCTGTGATTTTTCTGAAGAAGGAAATTAAACTTCTTGAAGCTTTTTTTTAGGGAGGATGGAAATCTCTATTTTTTGGGAAAAAATATACCTACTCATTTCTTGGAATGAAAAAAATGAATTTTTTAGCATAAAAAATTTTAAAAATTGTTTTGGAATAAAAAACATTTTCATGCCACGTACAAGAAGTTGAAAAATTTCTCAATTTTATTGAAGTAAAAATATTTTTCGAACCCTAGAGTATAAAATCTCAATTTTTTGGAATTTTTTTTAATTTTCTAAAAAATAAAACATTTTTATTTTATGGGAGGAGGGTCTCTGTTTTTTGGAGATAAAATTCTCATTTTTTGGAATAAAAAAATTGAAAATGAATTTTTTGGTTTGATAATTTTTAAAAATTGTTTTTGAACACAAAAAATTAGAAATCTTCTGGAGTAGAAATTTTTTCGAAGGAAAAAATTTCAGGATTTTTTGGAATAAAAAATATCTAAAAATCTTTTTTTTTTCTTCTTTTTTTTTGTTAAAAAATGTTATAAAATTTTCTAATATTGTGAAGATATTTTTTTTAATTTCTGTGGAAAAGTTTCTTAATTTTTTCTTTATGAAGAAAAAAATTCGTTTCATTTTCGAAAAAAAAAACAGATTTTTTTTGAACAATAATTTTTTAAAAATTTCTGAAATAAAAAAATCTCAAAGTAAATAAATAATATATTTTTTAAACTATTCAGGACAAAAAAAAATGAAAAAAAAAAAAAAAAAATTTTGTTGAAAAAGTTGTTAAAAATGTTTAGTATTTGTTGCGTGAAAATTTTTCGTTTTATTTACAAAAATCATTCTCACATTACAACATGAAAACAATTTCAAGAATCCACTTTTTAGGGAAGAAACTGAATTACACCCTTGAAAATTCCAAGTATTCATTTAACTTTTTTTTTTAAATTGTATATATTTTTTTGGTTACAAAAGAAAGGAGGTCTTGGAGGGCATAGGCATAACTTGAGTGGTTCAAGAAGCATTCGCCCCCTCCCTCAATAATTTTTTTAAAAGCTATTTACCACAAATTATAGGGGGGAATTTGGCCCCTATATTTATTCCAAGTTACATTTATGCTGGAAGGAGCCTCCTGAAAACGTTGAAATATTGTTCATGAAAAAGTCATGAATTTTCAACAAAAAAAAATTGAAGTAGACACCCTGTGACCATTTTCGATGATTTCTTTATCTTTACCCCCCTTTTCATGGGACATAAAAAAAACGTCATTTTTTACGTTTTTTAAAAAATTTGAAAAAAATGACTAAAAATTAAAGAAACATTTTTTTTTTTGAATAAAATGTTTTTAGCATACATGTTATCACCCAAAAAGGTCATTTACGGCGATTTTTCATCCTTACCTTAATTTTTTGGAACCTCATTTTTTTCAATTTTTGATAGTTTTTGAAAAATTCTCACTGATACGGCAGTGGTGAAAAATCACCGTAAATGACCTTTTTGGGTAATAACGTGTATGATGAAACCATTTTATTAACATTTTTTTTTTTTTTTTAATTTGTAGCCATTTTTTTCAAATTTTTTAAAAAACGTAAAAAATGACGTTTTTTCATGTCCCATGAAAAGGGGGGTAAAGATAAGAAATCATCGAAAATGGTCTTGTCTTATAGAAATACCATCCCTATGACCATTTTGCTAAAAATTTTCAAAAATTTTCAAAATGTTCTATTTTTTCTATTTTTTTGATTTTTTCAAATTTGGGGGCCCCTGAGAAACGGCTTAAAATTCAGTTAGAGGAAAAATAAAAAATAGAGAATTATTTTCTACCAATATGTCACCAATTGACCCCCCCGTCCCGACAACATTTCCAAAATTCGAAAAATAAGGGCCACCCTAGTGTGTACTGTGTACTCAAAGTTTTTTTGCGATTGGTTACTGTCGGTTGTATCCAAATCTTGAGCCATATTATTAATTACTGGGACACCTCATATAAAGCATACAGGTGATCCGTGTTCGTTTTCCTGGTATCGAAAACAATTGATGATGATTATAACATTGGCGATGTGATTCGTAGCTAACAGGGTGCAGAGGGACGGAGGGAGGGACGTACTTATTATGTCATGACTCACGATCATTTGTTTCGATATTATTTTCCATGCAGGAAATTTGCGTATTTTGCACCTATTTTCCTACTACTGCGGTGTTTTAGATTTTCCTCCGATGCAGTAACGCATTTTGAATGGCAATAAAATATTATCGTGATAATTGATAAACTCACTGACTCATAATCGGTATTACTCTACTCGGTTTCGAAGAAATCATTCATTATCATTTCCAGTAGATAGATAGTGGATACCTAGACCTACCTACCTACCTACACCTAGGTGTAAGAGTTTGATAATGCCTTAAGTATCTCATATTAGCATCGGGGCTAATAGGATAACCGTTATCCTTTGTTAGATCTTTAATATTATTGTCGAATATCTGATCTTTATGTGTGTAACTGCCTTTGTCCTGCAGGGGGATGTCATTGTTTTTATTTGAACTATCGATAATATTTTTTCGCTTCTACAGTAATGATTAGTGTTTTCAAAACTTTCTTTCTTTTTTCAAGGCAGAAAGATCTCAATTTTTAGCCTTTTTCCAATAATTTCATTTTTTTTTTTTTTTTTTTTTGAAATTCATAAAATATATTTTATCAAGTAAGGTTGGCCTTATCCGACCATTTTAGTCCCCTTCCCCGGGTATCAGTACTATACCTACAGTCCTACACTTCGTACCTTATACCTATAACGAAGCGATAAGCGGAAAATACTGCTGTTCAGGAGCATGTACTACGTACGAGAACTGTGGAGGTGGACGCATATGGGCGCTTTATGAAAATTGGAAGTGAGGCGAGACGAGGAAGAAAGAAATTCCTTTTTCAATTTATACTATACCGAAAAGCAATTTAATCTTTGTAATACAAATAAAAAGGGCAAAATATTTTTTGTCGAAGGGAAGCGCGCGGCACGTCGACAACGAAGGCAACGCGAGCGACGCGACGTGGTCCGCGACGCGGCGCGGCGCGCGTAAGGCTTTTTCATAAAAGTCGAGCTATTTTTATACGGGGCGCTAGTGCAAGTTTTTTTGAAAAATGATACAGTTTCAAATTAATTACGAACACATTTAAGAACCCCTACACTGGTAGTCTCGTTCTAGTATACGACGTATATACGTATCGTATACTCTCCTCTCGACTGTGGTGCTCTGGTGCTTTCGCGACGCAACGCGACGCGACGCGATGCGATGCGATGCGATGCGATAACCACTGGCTGTTTGTTCAGCTTTCAGCTGGATCTATTCATAACCTAGATTTATTGCCGTAATAAGTGTTAATACCGACGACAATGACTTGCTACCACTACCGCCATCGCCACCCCGTGTCCCTTTTAGCCCGCTCGCCCTTCCTTCGGCACTTTTACAACCCTACACGTATCTGGAATCTCGGATCTCGTCGTTCCCGCGTACCTACTTTTTCATCCTCTCCTCTCGCGATATATGTACTTGTCTCTGTCGTCGTCGTCGTCGTCGTTATCGTCCTTTTCATATTTGGCTAAACAATAAGCTCCCTTTTGTATGGATAAACAGACACTAACGTTGCGTTATGCGAGTAATTTTATCAATATATTATGAACACGAGCTGAGTACGTTCTACATACATATTGTATGTAGTATATGTATTATGTATACTCGTAAGCTGTAAGCAAAAGCCGTAGGTCTACGTGTACGTAAACGTAAACGTATCACAGCTAGCTATCCACTATATACTGGCATGAACCATGTACGTCTACGTGTATCGTGTACTCCGTAGTCCGTACCCATCACCAAGTACATACGAGTATTTGAACGTAGAGCCACAGCTCTCTATTCGATACTCTGATTCGTATCCTCAACCAAAGTAAAGTACTCATCGTCTGTATACGAGTACAGAGTACTTGACCTAACTGTAGAATCGAATTAATCTTGTGAACAGTAATTAAGTGCCTACTTTGTTCCTATTCCTAAGTAACTTACCTACTTACGATTTGCGACGTTGCGAGTGCATATGTAAATACTAGGGTGGAATGATTTTGACTTTTTTTCGAAAATCGAAACAGCCTACGGCACAAAAGTTGTGTTTTGGTGTCAAAATGACGTGGTAAAAATTTGAGCCCCCTCGGTCAATATTAACCCATGCTTCAGGGGGTCCAAAGTTTTCAAATTTCAGTAAAATTTCTCATATAATAATTTTTTTTTTTTAAATTAACAATTTTTCAGAGGTCTAGTCGATGGTAGGGGTCCTCTTGGTGACCCAGCACCCGGTCATCCATCAAAAAATTGCATAAAAGTATAAACAGGGGTTTCCAAAATATCCACATTTTTGCATAATTACACCAAAATCAAGAAATGCGCGAATATTTTTTATTTTTTGCGATATGTTGCATATTTTGAGGTTTACATATTTGAAAATATCTTCAAAATGAAAGGGAAGTCCCATCACCACCACCCCTCCATAGAACATGAGACATTTTGCCATGAAAACTTTGTTTTTCCAAAACTGACCCCACTTTGAGGATCCCTAACGCCCTGCGCCTTTGAGGAAGGAGTCTAATATTCTGATGGGATGTTTTCAACACAAAATGAACCGCTCTCGTGCATATAGTAATTAGAGTGATAATTTTTTCATTTTGCCCTAATACAAAGTAGGTAAAATGAGTAATTTCATTAAAAACACAGGACAAAGTTTTCATAGCAAAATGTCCCATTTTCTATGGAGGGGTGGTGGTGATGGGACTTCCCTTTCATTTTGAAGATATTTTCAAATATGTAAACCTCAAAATATGCAACATATCTCATAAAATAAAAATATTCGCGCATTTCTTGATTTTGGTGTAATTATGCAAAAATGTGGATATTTTGGAAACCCCTGTTTATACTTTTATGCAATTTTTTGATGGATGACCGGGTTCTGGGTCACCAAGAGGACCCCTACTATCGACTAGACCTCTGAAAAATTGTTAATTTAAAAAAAAAAAAAAATGTATTATATGAGAAATTTTACTGAAATTTGAAAACTTTGGACCCCCTGAAGCATGGGTTAATATTGACCGAGGGGGCTCAAATTTTTAACACGTTATTTTGACACCAAACCACAACTTTTGTGCCGTAGGCTGTTTCGATTTTCGAAAAAAAGTCAAAATCGTTCCACCCTAGTGAATACTTGTCTTACAATCTTACTAACTGAATAGAAAATGAAAACTTCTAACCTCCTGCACCAATTCGTCAGTCTTTACATCTATAAGGCGGCTATAACACTCCATTTCGTTTCCATATGTTCACCATGTGGCATGTCCTTTATGTGTCTAGATAGCAATTAACCATAACTATGTTCCGATGATGGTCTTATAGCTCTTGAGTTAGCCTAATAGCCTATACATTGTAAGATTTGAAACCTATTTGGCTCGTAATAATGTAAATAAACTACCTATGTATAATAAAAATAGGGGTGGCTAAGTCACAATCAAATACAAATATTTAATGCATTATCGATTATGAAAAAATATACCTATATCTTACGTAAATTTGGACTAAAATCGTTCAATTTTTACATTTTTCACAATTCTATATTTTTGAAAAGATGAAAACACCCTAACCACGTCATGTTGAGAGCTGAAAACATACTCCCAGATGTTCGGAGGGCCTAAAATTCACGTCTAAGATATATATTTCAACTTTCTATTAATCATACTCGCATTAGTGGGATGTAAAGGAAATTGAGAAACTTGAATTTTCAGCCCTTTTTCACGAATTCAGAATTTTCGACTATATTAACAGAATAATAATTAGTGAAATGAGTTGGAAAATAATTGAAAATTCTCGATTTCCCTGAAATGACAATAAGTATGACTAATATCAAGTTGAAATACATGTATCCAGACATGGATTTTAGGTACTCGGAATATGACGTGAGAGTGAGAGGTTTTGAGTTTCCAAAATGGCACCTTTCGGATATTTTGAAAGAAAATTCTAAAAAATGAACAAAATGTAAAAATGTGAAATTTGGTCGATTTCAGGTATTTTGTTGTCTTAGATGATATTGAAAGAAAAATCATTTCAGATCAAAAATGGTTCTGAAAATAAATTTTGTTTTCAAATTCAGCCAGAAGAGAATTTTGCATTGGATCTTAGGGGGCATTTTCCATTGGTTAAATGCAATTTTGCAAAAACACCCAATTCTTGAAATTTACTGAAAATAAATTTTTTTTCAAATTCAACCAGATGCGGAGGATTTTGCATTGGAGCAAATAGCAGCCTTTTTCATTGATTAAATTGAAATAGGTATTTTTTTAAATTTAAAGAACGTAAAATTTTTTTCATTTGTAGTAAGGGAAGGATTTTGAATTGGAGCAAATGGTAGCCTTTGAAAATTAATTAAATTTAAATTGGTATTTTTTGAAATTTTCTGAAAATAAATATTTTCTCATTTTCAGTAAGGGTAGGATTTTGCACGAAAGTAAATGGTAGTTTTTGAAAATTAATTAAATTCAAATTGGCGTTTTTTAAAAATTTTCTGAAAATAAATATTTTCCCATTTTCAGTAAGGGTAGGATTTTGCACGGGAGCAAATGGTAGCCTTTAAAAATTAATTAAATTCAAATGGGCATTTTTTCTTGTAATTTTCTCATTTTTATTAAGGGTAAGATTTTGTATTGGAGCAAATGGTAGCCTTTGCAAATTAATTAAATTCAAATTGGCATTTTTTGAAATTTTCTGAAAATACAAATTTTCTCATTTTCTGTAAGGGTAGGATTTTGCATAGGAGCAAGTGGTAGCCTTTGTCATTGATTATATTCAAATTGGCATTTTTAAAAATTTTGCAAAAACTCACTTTCCTTGAAATTTACTGAAAATGATTTTTTTTTAATATTCCACATGAGGAAGATTTTCCATTTGTTGGCGAAACTAATTTTTTTCAAATTCCTCCATGGTATAGGATTTTGCATTGGATTTTTCGGAGCCTTTGTCATTGATTACCTAAATGCATAAAAATTTTCACAAATTCTGTAAGCGGTGGATTTTGCATTAGACCAAAATGGTAACCTATGTCATTGATTAAATGCAAATTGTCATATTATTGAAGTTTGTTTTATTGAAACTCGGTTTTGAGTACAAAGGAGCATTTCAAAAAAATATATATATTCCAATAATGACCCTCGCTGTGGTTCATCATTCTTGAAAATTCGAGAATATTCGGTTGAAAATTGCAGAAAATGGAAATTATTTACGAAAACTCACATTTTGGGAACATTACAGAGCGCTGGGCTGGTGGTGAAGTAGCAGTGCCAAGTTTTTCCCAGCTAGTTTTCAGACTATAAGGACCAACTTCCAGTAGAAAGTTGGAAAATCCCAGCTGTAGGCCAATTCTTACCTCTTACCTGTGCCATGTTCCTACTTGCCTATGCCTACCTACATTTAGCAAATGTATCATAGTACTAGTAGGTAGTGACTGTGTAGGGTAGGTTAGGTACCAGAGATATTAGCCTAATATCTCATTTTCACACCGGTATTAGAACAAAATCGAAAGAACAATATTCATTCGCTGTAAAATGTAATCTACCTATACTTTCGACGAATAGTTCGTAATTAAATTGGAAGATATTGATAATGTACCTATATGTATTTTTTGTCAAATAAAATAAAAATAGATATTGTATAAATGTTATGCATTACACAGTATGCAATCTACGCGTACAGGAATAGTAATCATCGTAGTTCTACATAGTTACTTTGTAAGTTTCTAAATTCTAACCAGGAAATTGAGAAACGAATAAGGTAAAGAATTATATTTATTTATCTGCGTAAATGAATTTTCGAATTCGCGATTCGGGCTGCACTGGCATTCGCGTTGATAAGAAACGAGAACATTCTTTGTGTTGTTTGAACACACGAACATAGTTCAAGTGAAAAATACAAATACAGCAATTTTGACGATACTTTCCTGGTCTGGTGGCAGAGCGGCAGAGTCGAACGACTGTTAAATGTGTGTATATAAATATTGAGAATTGATCATCTCGTATGCATTTATAATTTAACAGTGTAACAGTACATACGTGCTCGTATCAGTGGCTTAATACCCAGCCACTTTCGTGTATTTTATTATTATTCGTACTTTTCGTGTTATTTTCTCATTTGCGTTGCTTTCGTCGGCATTCGAGGTTTTTTTTTGAAATTTTTACCGTCAATATCTGCAAAATAACATTCCTTCCTGAAGATAAGTAAGTACCTGGATTCAGTTTTATTATTATTTTTTTTTAATTTTTTAATTTTTTAAATTTTTGATTTTAGTTTTACGCAGTTGTTTCGATATTCCGTCGTTGTACATGTGCCCTTTTATTATTTCAGGACTGTAATCCAATATCCAAAATGAAAGTGTTCGTTTTATTGTGCTGCTTTTTCTACGCTACGGTTAATGCTGTTTCATTTACTGACTTGGTCGGAGAAGAATGGGAATTATTCAAGGTTAGTACGACACGTAGTGCGTACGTGAAAATATCGTGAATCCGGACAGCGTTGCTTTGTTCTCGAACTGTTTGCATTTGCAAAAAAAAAATGTTCAAAGATCAAACTAAATGCGCTATAAAATCGTTATCAACGATGACTAAACGGTCATACTTGCATATTATTTCACACGAGTCGAATATTAATTCCAACTAACGATAAATATAGCTTTAAATACGTAATTAATACACTTACGTAGTTACTACGTAGTATTCTAGAAGCATTACGTCATAATAGATGCTAATTAATTTCATTTCGATTCGTTTACAGACTCAATTTTCGAAAGCGTACAATTCGGAAATCGAAGAGAAATTCCGATTCAAAGTATTCATGGACAACAAACACAAAATCGCCTCTCACAACAAGAGATACCGTACTGGCGAAGAATCTTTCGAATTAGAAATGAATCATTTCGGCGATTTGGTACGTCAAGTATCCAGCCTTTTTAATGTCCTCGGGCTTTGTCGCTCTTTCGTGTCCGTTAATTTGTTTCTAATTTTCGCCTTCTTTCTCGTTCTGTTACAGCTTCACCACGAATTCACCAAAAGAATGAACGGCTACAATCCAGGCTTGAGAATGGTGACTGGCGAAGAAAGCGAATCGATCACCTTTATCGCACCATTCAACGTTACCGCTCCAGAAAGCATCGACTGGAGATCTCAGGGAGCTGTAACCGAAGTTAAAGATCAAGGACAATGCGGATCATGCTGGGCTTTCAGCACGGTAAGTTTATTATTTGATCGAAATGAGAAAAAAAAACGACACCTTCGAAGAATTGCGTAGGCCTACGTATTTTCAATTCGTTCGATTGATTTTTTTCACGTTTCGATAGCGAAAATAGAGAGTAGCGTTTTTCAAATTAATCGTTAATCGATCCTCGATTGAAAATTTCATTTCATTTCGTTGTCACGCGATTCGTCGAATGATAAGTAAATTTCTGCCTGGGAAAAAATACGGTTTGCACGGCACGTATGATTAAATATTTACTTTATTACTTTTGGCACGTATTTGTCACCTAACGAGTGCGACAATTTCCAATGGAAATTTCTACCCAGTAATTGTAATATCTCATTAGCGTGTTTCGAAATTCGGGTATTTGAAATGTACGTTAATTTTACAGACTGGTTCGTTGGAAGGACAACACTTCAGAAGTACTGGAAAATTGGTATCTCTGAGCGAACAAAATCTCGTCGATTGTTCCGGCAAGTTTGGAAATAACGGATGCAACGGAGGTTTGATGGATCAAGCTTTCAAATACGTAAAAGCCAACAAAGGTATAGATACGGAAAAGTCTTACCCGTACGAAGCTAGAGTAAGTACGCAATGGCTGCCACGGCCACTGAGCCAAAGTGGACGTAGACGTGGACGATGGTTTTTCGTAACACTGAAATCGTTCTTACGTTTTTTAGGACGATAAATGCAGATACAAACCTAGCAATTCCGGTGCCACCGACAAAGGTTACGTCGACATTCCCCACGGAGATGAAGAGAAATTGAAATTGGCCGTAGCCACAGTCGGACCAGTTTCCATTGCCATCGACGCCAGTCACGAGTCTTTCCAATTTTACAAAAAAGGTTTGTTAATATCGTTGTGTGTGGTATCCCTCATACGTATAGATCTAATAACAACTTTCAATTCTTTTCTTTCTTCTTCTAGGAGTATATTACGAAAAAAGATGCAGTAGCGATGCCGAAGAATTGGATCACGGTGTGTTGGTAGTAGGCTATGGCACCGAAGATGGAAAGGATTACTGGCTCGTGAAAAATTCATGGGGCAAAAGTTGGGGACTCGACGGCTACATTAAAATGATCCGCAACAAGAAAAACAATTGCGGAATCGCTACTAGCGCCAGTTATCCGCTGGTGTAATGAAAATGAAATTGCATTATTCTTTAATCTAGTTCCTTGCGTTGTCATTTTCGTTAATTTTCTCTCTCTCTCTCCCTCTCTTTTTCGTTCGTACCTAATTTTATCGAGACTCTTTAATTTTTATTACTATACTCTAGATACTTGTGGTAACTATTTTTTACTCCAGTGTGCCATGCATCGGTTCTGCATGCATGTGCTCGTGTAGTGTAGCTATTTTATTTTTACTTTAACTATTAAGCAATATTTTACGTACCTACTACTCTTATATACATACCTACCTTGTACCTAAATTTTTAAATTTTTTTTTTGTCGTCAAATGTGATATTATTACACGTACTTTTCATATTCGTATCGGATGTTTCGTTTGCGTACCTATGTAATTAATTGTTTAATCAAATCAAAACTCGATCCAATATATTAACGATATATTTTTTAATTTGTCGCATTTTATTAATTTTGTTGTTACTGCGTGGTATGTATAAAAATAGTGTCTAGTTCACTCAATTTGTTTACATGGGTGTGGATCGTTATTGTTGAATTTTACCATGTCAAATACTACATTGATACTTGAGATTCAAAATTGGAAGGAAAGGAGAGGTTCAGTCGACATTTTTGTAATAACCAAAATTATTTCTAATACTTCAACTTACAACTTTTGTTTGAAAATTTTTTCAATCTGTCCATTCCTCCCTCACTCAACTAACTTTTAATTGGTATATTCGGAGTGTTTTGCAAAATCGGTGGGGAGGGAGGGGTCCAATCAAAAAAAATTTCAAACAAAACTCGTAGCTTGAAGTCTTGGGAATAATTTTGGTTACCACAAAAATTTCGATTGGGCCCCTCCCTCGCTACCAATTTCAAATATCAAGTATTTATGTAGTAATTGGACTTTGTAAAATTCCACAACCATGCGAACAATTTGAGTAAAGTAGACATTAGTCGTACAAGCTACTGGTAGTGGGTTTTTATTTGTAACCATTAACACTACACAGTCAGAGGTCAATGGTAAAGGGGGTAAAGGCTAAAACAAAAAAGGATTTCAAAAAACGAGATACTGCGGAATTACCTACAGTACTCTTAGGCGCCAGTGAAAAGGAAACACTGATTCGCTTATTCACGAATTAACGATCGCCCTCTTTACGTGTCTTTGTAGTAGTGCATCACTACTTGCGCTACCTCTTTTAGAAGATTGTGTGTTCTTTTATATTGGAGTAAATAATGCGAAAACACTAAACAAAGGCCTAATTTAAGATGTACGAATGTTGTTTATCATATTATTAGGGCAGTAATTGGTCGGAATACGACTTTGTATTCGAAATTAATTATCCGAGGCGCTTTCGTGCAATAGCCTTCTAAGTGAGTGCAGTTGATCTATATTAATTTGCTACGTTTATTATTATCTAAGTATGATGACCCGAACCGATGCATCCGTTTATTATTAGTCATTCTCGCGGCTTTGTTTATTTTCATTTCAAACTCGCGAACTGGTATCAATCAATTCGGCGATTCATTTAATTACCTAGTTGGTGGTTTATGTATCGATATTTTTATTCATTTATACGATTCATACGATTCGTCGACGCCCAAAAAGTGTTTGAATTCGATTTGAAAATTGTCTCGGTTTGTTTACCGTTTTCATTTTTATATATTTTTTCCCTCTCGTTTCTACGAACATAGGGAGGTTCATGTTCTGTTCAAATTTTGCCCATAGGTTTATGTTTTAAAACGATGTTCGCGGTCACAAATCGCTCGAGTGCCTTTACGTGGTGGTAGCTTTTTAGTTTTAAAACCGAGAAGTGTGTTACAATATTGATTAGCGGTCTGTTAATTGTTGTAGGTGTGGGAATTCGCTCTCAAAGGCAAATATGAGCTATGCCACTCGTTCCAGTAAGTTTGAGATATAAATACATTTATACAGGTATACTTGAAAAATGATATCTAGGGCGAGTATTGAAATTTAATTTTCCATGTTGCAGTACCCCAACAGGGAAGCGATATTAACCCTGTGAAAGTGGAAATGTGGCAACAAAATTCGTATTTGTCCGATTCAGGTATACAAACCGGGCTGGTTACGCAGACGCCTTCGTTGTCTGGTAAAGAGGAGGATATGGACCGCGATCAAATTCTATTCGATTTGGATCAAGGATTCAATCAAGGATTTACAGCCGAACAAGTCGATGGTAACTGTTTTCCACGAGCTTCATAGCTTCGGCTGTCGTACTATTTCAACTCTGAAACTATACGAAACGAACTTACCCGTACCTACGTTTTTTTTGCCATTTCAAAACTTAGAAATGAGTCAGCAACTGAGTCAAACGCGCAGCCAAAGAGTTCGCGCTCTTTGTTTATTTTCATTTCAAACTCGCGAATTGGTATCAATCAATTCGCCGATTCATTTAATTACTTACCCAGTTGGTGGTTTATATATATATCGATATTTTTTTATTCATTTATACGATTAATACGATTAGTCGACGCCCCAAAAGTGTTTGAATTCGATTTGAAAATTGTCTCGTTTGTTTACCTTTTCATTTTGATATACTTTGTTTTTTGATTTTTTCCCTCTCGTTTCTACGAACTTGAGGTGGTTTATGTTTTGTTCAAATTTTTCCCCCAAAAATGTTTTTTTACGATATTCGTGGTCACAAATCGTCCCAGTGCATTTTCGTGGAGATAGCTTTTTTTTAGTTTCAACACCGAAAAGTGTGTTACGATAATTATTGATTAGCGATTTGTTAATTGTTTTAGGCGTGGGAATTCGCTCTCAAAGGCAAATATGAGCTATGCCACTCGTTCCAGTAAGTTTGAGATATAAATACATTTATACAGGTATACTTGAAAAATGATATCTAGGGCGAGTATTGAAATTTAATTTTCCATGTTGCAGTACCCCAACAGGGAAGCGATATTGACCCTGTGAAAGTGGAAATGTGGCAACAAAATTCGTATTTGTCCGATTCCGGCATACAGACCGGGCTGGTTACGCAGACGCCTTCGTTGTCTGGCAAAGAGGAGGATATGGACCGCGATCAAATTCTATTCGATTTGGATCAAGGATTCAATCAAGGATTTACAGCCGAACAAGTCGACGGTAACTGTTCCCCACGAGCTTCGTAGCTTCGGCTGTCGTACTTTTTCAACTCTGAAACGAACTTACACTTTTTTTTGCCATTTCAAAACTTAGAAATGAGTCAGCAACTGAGCCAAACGCGCAGCCAAAGAGTACGCGCTGCCATGTTCCCGGAAACGTTGGAGGAAGGCATCGAAATTCCTTCGACCCAGTTCCACCAAGCCCAGCCTACAGCCGTGCAACGTCTAACCGAACCCAGCCAAATGCTGAAACACGCCGTCGTCAACTTGATCAATTATCAAGTGAGATTCAGTACCCACCATCCCCTAAGCCTATCTACGAGTCTCTCTCCCTACCTATATATTTTTGTAATTTGATCGATTCGATTAGGACGACGCGGAATTGGCCACCAGAGCTATACCGGAGTTGGTTAAACTGCTCAGCGACGAAGACCAAGTGGTCGTTTCGCAAGCTGCCATGATGGTTCATCAACTTTCCAAAAAGGAGGCTTCGAGACACGCGATCATGAATAGTCCTCAGGTACTATTACGTCAGCCCTGTGGGTTGATCCCCCCCCCCCTTAGCGATAGTCTGGTAGAGATGAGAGATTGACCGATCTGTGTGTGTGTTTTTGCACAATATTCAGATGGTGGCCGCCTTGGTTCGAGCCATTTCCAACAGTAACGATCTGGAAACGACAAAAGGGGCCGTGGGAACTTTGCATAACCTCTCCCATCATCGGCAAGGGCTGCTGGCCATATTCAAAAGCGGAGGTATCCCAGCTCTCGTCAAGCTGCTGAAGTAATATCACTAGACCTACTAACAAAAATACGCTACGAAATGGCGATTATCCGGTACGACCTACAGCTAACGGGGGTATTTTTCTGACTGTTTAACGTCAACAGCTCGACGGTCGAATCGGTCCTTTACTACGGTATTACAACACTGCACAATTTACTGCTGCACCAAGAAGGCTCGAAAATGGCGGTACGGCTGGCCGGAGGATTGCAAAAGATGGTCTTGCTCCTGCAACGCAGCAACGTCAAGTTTCTAACCATCATAACCGACTGCCTGCAAATCTTGGCTTACGGTAATCAAGAATCCAAACTCATCATCTTGGCCTCGCAAGGACCCACCGAACTCGTGCGTATTATGCGTACGTACGACTACGAGAAATTGTTGTGGACCACGTCTCGAGTACTTAAAGGTAACCTGCAGTCCTCGGCCATCACTTATACTTCCATCATCGTACACTGGCTCTAATTTTTTAATTTTATAGTGCTGTCCGTATGCTCGAGTAATAAGCCAGCCATTGTGGAGGCCGGTGGCATGCAAGCCCTGGCGATGCACCTCAACCATCCTAGTCAGCGTCTAGTTCAGAACGTATTGTGGACTTTGCGCAACCTTTCGGACGCTTCTACCAAAGTAGAAGGTCTGGAAGGCTTGTTGCAGTCGCTGGTGCAACTTCTAGGCTCGACCGACGTGAACGTGGTGACTTGCGCTGCCGGCGTACTCTGAAATTTGACCTGCAATAACCAAAGGAACAAAGTGACCGTTTGCCAATGCGGCGGAATAGACGCCCTCGTCAGAACCATCGCCAATGCCGGCGACAGAGAAGAAATAACCAAACCTGCGGTACAAATAACACATAATTATGTACTTACTTACGTAGCCAGATACTCGATATGCAATATTAAAGGGGGAAGGGGTGGAGGGTTCTAATCGAAATTTTTGTAATAACCAAAATTATTCCTAGCACTTGGAGCTACAACTTTTTTTTGAAAATTTTTCCGATTGAATATTATTAAAAATTGACAAAGGTAGGAGTCCGATCGAAAAATTTTTCAAACAAAAGTTGTAGACCCAAGTCTCACAAATAATTTTGGTTATTACAAAGTTTTCGATTTGACCCCTCCCTCCACTCCAATTTTGAATATAAAATTTTTCCGATTGAATATTATTAAAAAGTGACAAAGGTAGGAGTCCGATCGAAAAACTTTCAAACAAAAGTTGTAGCTTCAAGTGCCAGGAATAATTTTGGTCATTACAAAAATTTTAATTAGACCTCCCTCCCCTCCAATCTTGAATATCCATTATCTACGTCTTATTAGACGTGCTGAAATTCAACGACAACGATCCACATCCGGCGTGTAAACCAATTGAGTAAACTAGACACTAATTACGATTTCTCTTCGGAGTTTCAACTGGTCGATTTTTTTCACCTTCTAGCAACGCTCGAACGTCGCTAGTACCGGTAGCCAGCCTGCGGGCGGCGCGTACGCGGACGGCGTCCGTATGGAAGAGATCGTCGAAGGAGCTGTAGGTGCTCTACATATACTCGCTCGCGAATCGCACAACAGAGCCATCATACGATCGCAGCAACTCATCCCCATATTCGTTCAGCTCTTATTTAACGAAATTGAAAATATCCAACGAGTGGCGGCCAGAGCGCTTTGCGAATTGGCCGTCGAAAAAGAAGGTGCCGAACTTATCGAGCAGGAAGGCGCCACAGCTCCGCTGACAGAACTACTTCATTCCAGAAACGAAGGCGTTGGTAAGTGCTACGAGTGCTGATACAATATTGTCGATATTCGATACCAGATGGATACCTACTCACATTTCGTCTTTTTTCTTCTTGTTTTTCGACGACTACTCCAGCTACGTACGCTGCTGCAGTATTATTCCGTATGTCCGAAGATAAGCCTCAGGATTATAAAAAGCATTTATCGATGGAACTGACCAATTCGTTGTTCAGAGATGACCAAAATGTTTGGCCTGCTAGTGGAGATTTAGGAATCGGGCCAGACCTGCAGGTTAGTTCGTTTCCTATCCATTTTCTTGCCGAGTCTTCGAACTTGGGAGTGTAGCACAGGGTAGCTCCTTCCATTATTATAACAATATTAATAAAATTGTACGTACTTAGATAATCGTTAATTCACGTTAGGTTTGAAAAGACGTTTTTGTTGAAATACCGAATCAAGTGTCTTATTTTCCCATCCACTTTTCTCCCTTTTTTCAGAAGTTTTCCATTGGTTAACGCTATTTTGAATTTTTTAAAAATTCGTTTTCTTTCTTATTCGAGTATATTTATTTTATACTTGCTCTTTTTCTACGATTCGTCATAATTATTGGAGGATTAATTAAAATAAAGACATTTTCGAAATACCTAATACAACCTATTTATGTACATTGTACACTCGAGTACGTATTTTTAATTTTTTATCGCTTCGGTTTTATTTTTTGTTACGCGTTATTAATTATATACCTATAAATATAATGAGAAAATTATATTATTCTCTACATAGTTGCTGATGAGTGGTTTATGTATTGAGTAGATCGTGTACTTGGCATTTCGTAAATTTTTTTTTGAAAATAGGAAAATTTTGCATTTGATTTCATGTTGTAAAAAATTTTGTTCATTTTCTCGTGTGTGTATATTTGACGTGTTGTTTTTTTTTCCTTCATATTTTTAGTTTCATTTTTATTGTGTTCCAGAAATGGGTGAAGAAAATTTTTACAGTAAGTAAACATTGTTTGTGTATGTTCGTATTTTTGAAAAATTCGTAAAAAAAATTTGTTATTTGAAAATTTTACTTTTGAGAATTTCCGTATTTTTGATATTTTTCGTAGGTATTTCTAACTGTTTTTTTAAAAAAAATTTTTTGTTTTAAAATTTTCATATTATTTTGAGACTTTTGTGTGATAACGTGTTTCAAAAAAAAATGTTTGTGTTTTCAAAAAAAAATGTTTGTGTTTTGTAAATTTTCGTATTTTGAGAAAAAAAAATATTTCGTAAAAAGATTTCTTTTTCGTACAAACGTGTTTTTATAAATTTTCGTATTTTGAGAAGGATATTTCGTAAAAAAAAATTTCTTATTCGTACAAATTTTGTTTAATTTGTTTTTTAGAAAATTTTTATAATGTTGGAAAAAAATTTAATTTCGAGAAATCTTGTATATATCAAGTGAGACAGTCGTCGAACACCCGCCCTCCCATCCTAAAAATAAACGTAAGGACCCGAACGATGACGACGACCGACGAACTGTAAACGAACGGAACACATATATTCTCTAAACATTAGCCCTTTGATGTTGCGATGCCGCGGATTGATTTTTCGCATAGAAAAAATCATTTTAGCATATGTGCTCAATGGGATTATTTTCCTAATTTTACAAGCGCTTTCTTTCAAGACCAAAACGAACTTTCTACGATAAAAATTCGCGAAGATCCAGGTATGCCAGATTTGATGATTTTTTCACGAAAAAATTTCAAATTCGTAGTTTTAGTGAAATTTTTGTAATAATTTTTTTTTTTTTTTCACTATAATAATTTTCATGTGTTTTTCTAGATTCTTTGTTGGAGGATTTATGTGATTCCTTAGATTTTCGCAGCGTGGACACAGGAGATTTGCCAACACCGCCAACTTTAGAGCAGGTAATAATTCAAAATTTTCTAAAGAAGGGAATCGGTATTTTTTTTGTTTTCGATAATAATATATTTTTTTTGATTATTTTCAGATTCATGCAGAATTCCTGCAGATGGATGACTCATTTTGTTCAGAAGAATTAGGGGATGATACGGAGGAACCTGACTTAATCGATTTCGATACCTTCAACTTTGAAATACCTCTCGAGCCGATCATTTCAATGCCTGTGTCGGCTGTACCGAGTACTCAGGAGAGTAAGGCTGATGTCTCAACTCAGGAGAAAGTAAGTACACGATGGCTGCCACGGCCACTGAGCCAAAGTGGACGTAGACGTGGACAATGGTTTTTCGTAACACTGAAATCGTTCCTACGTTTTTTTTTAGGACGATAAATGCAGATACAAACCTAGCAATTCCGGTGCCACTGACAAAGGTTTCGTTGACATTCCCCAGGGAGATGAAGAGAAATTGAAATGGGCGAAAAAAGATGCGGTAACCAGCCCGAAGATTTGGATCACGGAGTATTGGTTGTAGGCTATGGCACCGAAGACGGAAAACATTACTGGCTCGTAAAGAATTCATGGACCAAAAGTTGGGGAGACGACGGATACATTAAAATGGCCCGTAACAAGAAAAACAATTGCGGTAACGCCAGTTATCCGTTGGTGTAATGAAAATGAAATTGCATTATTCTTTAATCCAGTTCCTTGCGTTGTCATTTTCGTTAATTCTCTCTCTTTCTCTCTCTTTCGTTCGTACCTAATTTTATCGAGACTCTTTAATTTTTATTTTTATACTCTAGATACTTGTGGTAACTATTTTTACTCCGGTGTGCCATGCATTGGTTCTGCATGCATATGCTCGCGTAGTGTAGCTATTTTATTTTTATTTTAACTATTAAGCTATATTTTACGAACCTATTAATCTTAGACATACAAACTTTGTACCTAAATTTTTTTTTTATCATTTTTTTTTTCGTCAAATGTGATATTATTACACGTACTTTTCATATTCGTATATCGGACGTATCGTTTGCGTACCTATGTAATTAATTGTTTAATCAAATCAAAACTCGATCCAATATATTAACGATATATTTTTTAATTTGTCGCATTTTATTAATTTTGTTGTTACTGCGTGGTATTGTGTAAAAATAGTGTCTGGTTCACTCAATTTGTTTACATGGGTGTGAATCGTTTTTGTTGAATTTTACTATGTCAAATACTACATTGATACTTGAGATTCAAAATTGAAAGGAAGGAAGAGGTTCAGTCGAAATTTTTGTAATAACCAAAAATATTTCTAATACTTCAAGTTACAACTTTTGATTGAAAATTTTTTCAATTTGTCCATTCCTCCCTCACTCAACTAACTGTTAATTTGTATCTTCGGAATGTTCTGCAAAATCAGTGGGGAGGGAGGGGTCCATTTAAAAAAACTTTCAAATAAAACTTGTAGCTTGAAGTCTTGGGAATAATTTTGGTTACCACAAAAATTTCGATTGGACCCCTCCTTTGGCACCAATTCCAAAATTCCAAATTTCAAGTATCTACTTAGTAATTGGACTTGGTAAAATTTCACATTCCACAACCATGCAAACAAATTGAGTGAAATGAACACTTGATTGTACAAGCTGCTGGTATTGGGTTTTGATTTATAACCATCAATCCTGCACAGTCAAAGGACGATGGTAAAAGGGGTAAAGGCTAAAATGAAAAAAGAACTTCAAAAAACGAGAAACCGCGGAATTACCTACAAATTACACTTAGGCGCCAATGAAAAGGAAACACTGATTCGCTTATTCACGAATTAACGATCGCCCTCCTCTTTACGTGTCTATGTAGTTGTGCGTCACTACTCGCGATACCTCTTTTAAACTGTGTTCTTTTATGTTCTTTTATATTGAAGTATTGTAAAAACACCAAACAAAGGCCTAATTCAAGATGTACGAACGTGGAATGTTGTTTATCATATTATTAGGGCAGTAATTGGTCGGAATACGACTTTGTATTCGAAATTAATTATCGAGGCGCTTTCGTGCAATAGCCTTCTAAGTGAGTAGAGTTGATCTACATATATTAATTTGCTACTTTATTATTACCTAAGTATGATGACCCGAACCGATGCATCCGTTTATTATTAGTCATTCTCGCGGCTTTGTTTATTTTCATTTCAAACTCGCGAATTGGTATCAATCAATTCGCCGATTCATTTAATTACTTACCCAGTTGGTGGTTTATATATATATCGATATTTTTTTATTCATTTATACGATTAATACGATTAGTCGACGCCCCAAAAGTGTTTGAATTCGATTTGAAAATTGTCTCGTTTGTTTACCTTTTCATTTTGATATACTTTGTTTTTTGATTTTTTCCCTCTCGTTTCTACGAACTTGAGGTGGTTTATGTTTTGTTCAAATTTTTCCCCCAAAAATGTTTTTTTACGATATTCGTGGTCACAAATCGTCCCAGTGCATTTTCGTGGAGATAGCTTTTTTTTAGTTTCAACACCGAAAAGTGTGTTACGATAATTATTGATTAGCGATTTGTTAATTGTTTTAGGCGTGGGAATTCGCTCTCAAAGGCAAATATGAGCTATGCCACTCGTTCCAGTAAGTTTGAGATATAAATACATTTATACAGGTATACTTGAAAAATGATATCTAGGGCGAGTATTGAAATTTAATTTTCCATGTTGCAGTACCCCAACAGGGAAGCGATATTAACCCTGTGAAAGTGGAAATGTGGCAACAAAATTCGTATTTGTCCGATTCCGGCATACAGACCGGGCTGGTTACGCAGACGCCTTCGTTGTCTGGCAAAGAGGAGGATATGGACCGCGATCAAATTCTATTCGATTTGGATCAAGGATTCAATCAAGGATTTACAGCCGAACAAGTCGACGGTAACTGTTCCCCACGAGCTTCGTAGCTTCGGCTGTCGTACTTTTTCAACTCTGAAACGAACTTACACTTTTTTTTGCCTTTTTTTTGCCATTTCAAAACTTAGAAATGAGTCAGCAACTGAGCCAAACGCGCAGCCAAAGAGTACGCGCTGCCATGTTCCCGGAAACGTTGGAGGAAGGCATCGAAATTCCTTCGACCCAGTTCCACCAAGCCCAGCCTACAGCCGTGCAACGTCTAACCGAACCCAGCCAAATGCTGAAACACGCCGTCGTCAACTTGATCAATTATCAAGTGAGATTCAGTACCCACCATCCCCTAAGCCTATCTACGAGTCTCTCTCCCTACCTATATATTTTTGTAATTTGATCGATTCGATTAGGACGACGCGGAATTGGCCACCAGAGCTATACCGGAGTTGGTTAAACTGCTCAGCGACGAAGACCAAGTGGTCGTTTCGCAAGCTGCCATGATGGTTCATCAACTTTCCAAAAAGGAGGCTTCGAGACACGCGATCATGAATAGTCCTCAGGTACTATTACGTCAGCCCTGTGGGTTGATCCCCCCCCCCCCCCCTTAGCGATAGTCTGGTAGAGATGAGAGATTGACCGATCTGTGTGTGTGTTTTTGCACAATATTCAGATGGTGGCCGCCTTGGTTCGAGCCATTTCCAACAGTAACGATCTGGAAACGACAAAAGGGGCCGTGGGAACTTTGCATAACCTCTCCCATCATCGGCAAGGGCTGCTGGCCATATTCAAAAGCGGAGGTATCCCAGCTCTCGTCAAGCTGCTGAAGTAATATCACTAGACCTACTAACAAAAATACGCTACGAAATGGCGATTATCCGGTACGACCTACAGCTAACGGGGGTATTTTTCTGACTGTTTAACGTCAACAGCTCGACGGTCGAATCGGTCCTTTACTACGGTATTACAACACTGCACAATTTACTGCTGCACCAAGAAGGCTCGAAAATGGCGGTACGGCTGGCCGGAGGATTGCAAAAGATGGTCTTGCTCCTGCAACGCAGCAACGTCAAGTTTCTAACCATCATAACCGACTGCCTGCAAATCTTGGCTTACGGTAATCAAGAATCCAAACTCATCATCTTGGCCTCGCAAGGACCCACCGAACTCGTGCGTATTATGCGTACGTACGACTACGAGAAATTGTTGTGGACCACGTCTCGAGTACTTAAAGGTAACCTGCAGTCCTCGGCCATCACTTATACTTCCATCATCGTACACTGGCTCTAATTTTTTAATTTTATAGTGCTGTCCGTATGCTCGAGTAATAAGCCAGCCATTGTGGAGGCCGGTGGCATGCAAGCCCTGGCGATGCACCTCAACCATCCTAGTCAGCGTCTAGTTCAGAACGTATTGTGGACTTTGCGCAACCTTTCGGACGCTTCTACCAAAGTAGAAGGTCTGGAAGGCTTGTTACAGTCGCTGGTGCAACTTCTAGGCTCGACCGACGTAAACGTGGTGACCTGCGCTGCCGGCGTACTCTCCAATCTGACCTGCAATAACCAAAGGAACAAAGTGACCGTATGCCAATGCGGCGGAATAGACGCTCTCGTCAGAACCATCGCCAATGCCGGCGACAGAGAAGAAATAACCGAACCGGCGGTACAAATAACTCATAATATTATGTACCTACTTACGTAGATATACGTAGATTATTTTCGATGCGATTTTATCGTATTTTCCATGCGACAGGTTTGCGCTCTGCGACATTTGACGTCGAGACACGTTGAATCGGAGATGGCCCAGAATGCGGTCAGGATCAACTACGGTATACAAGTGATCGTGAAACTGCTACATCCGCCATCGCGTTGGCCGCTGGTCAAAGCGGTCATCGGACTTATTCGCAACCTAGCTCAGTGTCAAGCCAATCACGCTCCTCTACGCGAACACGGTGCCATTCACCATTTGACCAGACTTTTGATGCGCGCCTTCCAAGATACTCAAAGGGTACGTTCGTATAGTGCCGAATAAGAAGCCTACTATTTCACTAGTACTGTCTCTGTCTATAGTTTACTCAAATTTGTGGAGCTACAACTTTTGTTTGAAAATTTTTCCGATTGAATATTATTATTAAAAAGTGACAAAGATAGGAGTCCGATCGAAAAACTTTTCAAAAAAAAGTTGTAGCTCCAAGTGCTAGGAATAATTTTGGTCATTACAACCATTTCGATTAGAACCCTCCCTCCCCTCCAATTTTGAATATAAAATTTTTCCGATTGAATATTATTAAAAAGTGACAAAGGTAGGAGTCCGATTGAAAAAAATTTCCAACAAAAGTTGTAGCTCCAAGTCCTAGGAATAATTTTTGTTATTAGAAAAATTTCGTTCGGACCCCTCCCTCTCCTCCAATTTTGAATACCAACTATCTGCGTCGTATTAGACGTGGTAAAATTCAACGACAACGATCCACATTCGGCGTGTAAACAAATTGAGTAAGCTAGACACTAGTTACGATTTCTCTTCGGGGTTTTAACTGGTCGATTTGTTTCACCTTCTAGCAACGCTCGAGCGTCGCTAGCACCGGTAGCCAACCTGCGGGTGGCGCGTACGCAGACGGCGTCCGTATGGAAGAGATCGTCGAAGGAGCTGTAGGTGCTCTTCATATACTCGCTCGCGAATCGCACAACAGAGCCATCATACGATCGCAGCAGGTCATCCCCATATTTGTTCAGCTCTTATTTAACGAAATTGAAAATATTCAACGAGTAGCGGCCGGCGCCCTCTGCGAATTGGCAGTCGAAAAAGAAGGTGCAGAACTTATCGAGCAGGAAGGCGCTACAGCTCCGCTAACAGAACTACTTCATTCCAGAAACGAAGGCGTCGGTAAGTGCTACAAGCGATACGATATACGAGTACGATACCTACCAGATGAATACTAATAATTTACATTTCGTATTTTTTCTTCTTTTTCGACGACTACTCCAGCTACGTACGCTGCTGCAGTATTATTCCGTATGTCCGAAGATAAGCCTCAGGATTATAAAAAGCGTTTATCTATGGAACTGACAAATTCGTTGTTCAGAGATGACCAAAATGTTTGGCCTGCCAG
The DNA here is from genome assembly GCA_959613365.1 of Balanococcus diminutus. Taxonomy (NCBI): domain Eukaryota; kingdom Metazoa; phylum Arthropoda; class Insecta; order Hemiptera; family Pseudococcidae; genus Balanococcus; species Balanococcus diminutus. The sequence goes on along the minus strand of OY390718.1, from coordinate 55,112,408 downwards.
TGGAGATTTAGGCATTGGGCCAGACCTGCAGGTTAGTTCGTTACCTATCCATTTTCTTGCCGAGTCTTCGGACTGGGGAGTATAGCACAGGGTAGCTCTGCTGTGTAATGGTATACTCCATCGTAGGTACCTACTTATTCGTAGCATTTTTCGCATAAGTAGACGTAGATATTGGATCTACCTATAGCTTGTTTTCAAATCCGACTTTTACGGATCTTTCTTTTTTTTAGTTTTAGCTTTGTAGGGTAGACGTAATATTGCTACCTATAGTGCCCACCTAATGTATGTAGCTAGTAGCTAGCTACCTACGTTGTTCGTATTGGGCAATCGCTTATTATCAATATGCTTTGATTTTTCGTTGTGTTTGGGCTTGTTATTTTGTAGGATTTATTAAGCGAAGACGACTATAATATATACGGGCATGGTCCCGCTAGTGTATCAAATCAAAATTACCACCAACACTCCGGTAAGTACTACATATTCGATTGTGTAGAGATTGTAGAATTTTTGCGCTCGATTTTTTATGATTTTTTTTTTTTTTTACATCTGTACCTTGGCATCAGATAGGTAAAATAATTAATTACGAATTTGTTTCAGGGTATGACACGCTACCCCTAAATGGCACGCAGGGTGTGAAATTAGAACAGTTGGAAGAATTGCCTATGCCTCCTTTGGAAAATGATATAGTTGCCGCGTGGTACGATACCGATCTGTGACATTCCGCCAAATCGTAAATTACATGAAGTATTATTGTGTTTCTCTCTATTTTTTTTGTTTACAATTTTCATTTTTTTTTTTTCGGTTGTTTTTGTTACTTCGACCTTCTTCCATTATTATAACATATTAAATTGTATGTACTTAGATAATCGTTAATTCACTTTCGGTTTGAAAAGACGTTTTTGTTGAAACGCCGAATCAAGTGTCATATTTTCCCATCCACTTTTTTTTCTCTTTAGATGTTTTCCATTGGTTAACGCTATTTTGAATTTTTTTTTAAATTCGTTTTCTTTCTTATTCGAGTATTTATTTTATACCTGTTTTTTTTTCTACGATTCGTCATAATTATGGGAGGATTTATATTAAAATGAAGACATTTTCGAAGTACCTTATACAACCTACTCTTATTTTTTAAGAAGTACGTAGTACGTACCTACTTACACTCGAGTACGTATTTTTAATTTTTTATCGCTTCAGTTTTATTTTTTGTTACGCGTTATTAATTATATACCTATTATTATAAAATATAGCGGCTGATTACAAATTAAAGGATATTTTTCGTTCGTTGTATTTGTAGATACTATTGCCTACATCCTACATAAGTGAGTAGGTAATAGGCATGTGGTTCGTAAGTCGTACTTACTATTTGTCTCGATTTTGTTCCGCTACTAAGCACGATAAATACCAGTTGAGCACTGCGTGAATTTTAGTAAATTTTTTCATTGTATCTACTTACTTTGAAACGTTGACGAGTTACTCGAAAATATATAAATTTGTAACGAATTCTAGAATTGGTTTGTTTTATTTCGTTCGTAGAGTATTGCGAAATTTTTCAGCAATCTGCAATGTGGTAAGGAAAGAAAATCCATTATCAAATTTCAAGGTAAATGGCCCTCGGAGGTGTAGGATCGTGCTAAATGCAGATGGCTCAGCAACATGACATCATCTTACTGCATGAAGGACTTTGAATAATAATATTTCTACAAAAATGAAAATTATGTGATTTGAAGGAAAGAGAGGGGCCCAATTGAAAAATATTTGAAACAAAAATTGTAGATTGAGATCAGAAGAATAATTTGGTCATTATGAAAAATTTGATTGGACCCCTCCCTCGCGTCTAATTTTGTATAATACTACGTAAATACTTACATTATTCAAAATTGGAGGAGAGGGAGAGGGTCAATTGAAAAAATTTTCAAACAAAAGTTGTAGATTAAGATCATTCTGAGAATAATTTTGATTATTACAAAAATTTCGATTGCACCCCTCACACCCCTCTAATTTCGAATAATAAGTATTGATGCTAGTATTGTGATTGTAAAAAATAAAAATTAGAAGAGAGAGGGGTTCAATCGAAATTTTTAAAAATTACCAAAATTATTTCCCAAGATCTCACTCTACAACGTTGGAAAAATTTTTAAACTGACCCTCTCCCTCTCTTCCAATTTCGAATAATATAACTATTTACGTAGTATTATACAAAATTGGACGCGAGGGAGGGGTCCAATCAAAATTTTTATAATGACCAAAATTATTCTTCAGATCTCAATCTACAACTTTTGTTTCAAACATTTTTCAATTGGGCTTCTCCCTTTCCTTTAAATCACATCAGCTACCCTACTTTGAGGGTCCTCCAACTCCATTCTCCTTTGAGTTGGGAGGCCATTTTTTTGGGGCGCTTTTCAACTTGAAAACGATCAAAATCTGAGAAATGCCCCCCTCCCACTGCCCTAATGTACGTGTATTACAGCTTGCATGTGTAGGTTCATAGTTTGCCTAGGTCACCCTAGGTACTTACTACCTAGTACCTACCTGGCTATGCCTATATACCCATCTATTCTATATTCCAACTTGCGCCAGGAGCCACAGTTTTTTTTAAAAACAGTTCCTATACCTACTTTGGTACTTTCACGAAGTCGATAATTCCTAATTAATATCGAGATGTGAGATTGCATTTGTGAAATGATGAAATTTTCCATACCTAGTTCCCTATACCTAGTTACCTACCTACCGTCGGCGTATTTCATTTATTTTTTTGATAAGTTTGTGTACTGTACTTGGACTTGATATTTACCAACTCGATAATCATGTTATTATCGCAAACACTATCAGCTGAAGTATGATTGGAGTCGGACTATTGGACGCGATCCTACACGTTCATTCGTATATCGTTCTAATGCATGGTGACTCATACTTTCGTATAGTATGTGAAATGTGCATATCTGTTGAAATGATCGTGTAAATAGTAATTGAGGTTTCATCTGTTATTGTGGTTTGTGTAGTTGCGTATTGCGTTGCGAGTTAGGAAGTTGTCAGTTGAACGACGTCAGTGCTTACTAATTTTTATTAAAAATTCGTTGCTGTTAATTGTGCAAGTATTCGATCGAGTACTCCAGTAGATTTATCTAGGTATTTGATCCAATTCATCGGCGCAACTTTCAAACAATGGCAGACGAAAAGCTGAATTTGGATAACGAAGAATGGAAAGACTACAAAGTAAGTTGAAATTAATTTTTAACACGATCCGAGTGCTAACATCGGTGCTATTCGTTTTTAAATTCAATTCGGTTGTCGCAGGCTAAATTCAATAAAACGTACAAAGACGAGGAAGACGAAATCAGAAGGTACAAGACGTACTTAGAGAACAAGAAAAAGGTAGAAGAGCACAATGCCAAGTACGAAAAAGGAGAAGTCACTTTCGAGATGGGCATCAACCAATTTACCGATCGAGTAAGTACCAGTATCAATACGCCATTCTGACTGGTAAATACCGTTTAAAGTTTTCCAACTGTCTACCTATGCATTATTCGAAATGAAATAGGTAGACCTACCCAACTGCATAAGGTGTATAATATGGAGTTGTAGAGCCTATAGCCAGTGACGTGAAGAAGTAATACGCAGTGTGGGGGAGACGTTGGAGTCAATTACTAATGTTCCTTAATTTCTCAAATTTTTCCATTTTTCATCCTTTCGAAATTCCCCATTTTACCTAATTTCTCCCTAAATTTCCCTACTTTGTCTCAAAATTTCTTCTGCTTGGTTGGGGATGAGACACCGCCAATCCCCTGATCGTATGGCTTCTGTTTTAGTCTGTCTCTGATTACGTACATCGTTACCTACTTAATTACATGTTTGTTTTTTTTTTTTTTGTTTTTTTTTAGGACGCCTCGGAAAACGCCTGTTGCCGACAAGGAAAGTAATCAGAAACATGTTTGAAATTCATTCACTCGCGTATTTTTTTACTCAAAAATTGTCTTACCTATAATATTATGGACTTATCTACCTACCTACTATCTATACATTGTATCAATTTTATTATTAAGTACCCATTTACCTACTTGTACGATGTATGTACCTGTAGAGGTGCCTAATTATTTCAAAATTATTTTTTATCAAATAAAGTACCTACGTAACGTATCACTATTGTGTAATGATATCTGCCAAGAGACTAAAAAAACTACCTACATACTTACCGATACCGCCGGTGATTAGTTGAGGAAATGAATAAATGAAACTTTTTATATTCGACCTCGAGTTACCCCAACTACTTAAAATAGATCGAAATTTCGTGCGTATGAAAATTTCTCCATCTTGTTGAACTGAAGTAGCTACATAATGTAGGTAGCTAAAAAACCATGGCACTTGACGTATTTCGATCACGTGAAGTCTGGTTTTATTCATTGTTACGATGTCGATGTCGTCATTAGTCTCGTCAATTGATCCTACACTTACTTACTTAGAATTTTAATAAAAAATGATTTCCATTCTTAGGTATTTTAGTCTTTTACCAGACGTTAGTCGGTGGTAATTCGTTGGTTTCAGAATGTGAATAGAGATTTAATACCTACCTACCAAAGTGTTAAGGTATCGTATCGAAGTTGAATTTTCACTTTTTCTATCCGATCGGTTAATTCAAATTTTTTAAAAAATGGGTATTTCGCGAGTACTCGTATTTCTAATATTGTTAATGGTAAACTCGGCGACTTTTTCGTTTTCCTCGGATTCAACAGAAACACCATTGCTGCGTTGGTCGTGGTATTGGTACAAAGTAAGAGTCGATACTTCATTTTGTCAATAACTTTTGTATCTAATTTGTAATCAGATACTAGATAGCAATTCGAGGATAACATTTGATTTATATGAAAGCGTTTGTGCTACGTGAAAGAGACGCAGCTCTATACATACCTAGTTACCTACACATAAAAACCGACTTCATGCTGTAGCTGATTGATTTGGTTAATGTCGTTTTAAATGGATCTGATGTTGAAAGTGTATATTATGCAATGCACTTTGCATACTTATACATGGGCGTAGACTTAGAACTTCTCTGTCTAGGGAAAATTTAGAAGAACTGGGGGGGGGGGGGGGTAATTTATTTTAATACGTCTTGGGGGGGGGGGGGGGGTGAAATTTCAAGGTACCTTATAATAAATTATTTTAATAAGTAACTTCATTTTTTACTAAGTAACAATTTTTTCTGTGGCCAGGGACGGATGAGCGAGTTTGAATTTAGGAGTTTGATTTTTTTGATTTTTTTTTTTTTGGAAGACTATAAAACAGTGACAAATCAAAAGTATTTTCCAATGATCAGAATTTCTAAAAATGTCAACTTCTCTCTAAAAATTTTGAACTCCACTACTACTCGTATATTCACTGTTATTTAGCGTGATTTTCAAAAATTTTGTCCAATATGAAAAAAAGGAAGTAAAATCAATTGAAAGATTTTGAATTCTCTTGCTTCGTTTTGAGGTTCCTCAGTGCTAGCAACTTGGAATTTTCTAGTGCATTGCTCTTTTTTTTTTTTCAAACAATAAAGTTTCATCCCAAAATAAAGAGAGAGGTTATGAGACCATTATTATAAAAAAAAATAATGAAAAAGAAAACACTTGATACCTGAGCGGAGCGAGGGCGAAAATTTTGAAAAAACTGTGATTTTGAATGGATAAATATGCAATTTCTGCATAAATTTGAAGGTTTTAAAAAAATTTCCCAAGCTTAAAATATGCTCTAACATCTGTTTTTCGCATATATTTTTTTTATTGTCTAGGGAAATTCCCTAGACAAAACTGTTTGTCTAGGGATAAAATTCCAATCCCTATACAAGTCTACGCCTATGTAGGTACTTATATTTTGTAGTGTCTAAGTATATCTAGATCTACGTATATGTAAAATACTCACGTTTTCAAGTACCTACCTACTTAATTTTATTAACGATAGATAATTATTTTGTGTTGAATGGACAGATGAAATACGCAAAATTTTATCCAAACACGACCGTAGAAACCTTTCGAATGGAAATTTTTGCTAGAAATATGGTTAAAATGAAACGACACAATAAACTTAACGCGATCGGGAAAATGTACCACAAAATGGGTATGAATCAGTTCACAGATATGGTGAGTAGGTTGCTTACCACCAACTAACCTATATTGATAGCCACCAGCCAGCTAGATACTAGATAGTCCAGTAATATAAAACCAAAAAATTGTGCAAATGAAATTTTGGGTTTGGTACCTACCTATATAAAATATTTTGGTTTTAGAATGTTCCTTTCAAGGTCCTATTATTATTCAAAAAAAAAATTTTTTAAAAAATACTTCCCGAACCATCGTCTCTCGGAGAATCCCCAAATGTAGACTCGAAGTGAGCCCTTCGTTGTTTTTCGCTTACAACTCTATAAATATGCGTTTAAACAGAAAAGTGATTAAGGATTAAATTAAAGTAGATAACATTTGGGACAAAAAATGTTATACTCATTTTTTTCGAAAAGTGAACAGGTGACTCAAAAACAACCGTCGAAATATACAGGGTGAAAAAAAATGAAGAATTATGTTAGAAATTTTACGTACTTCAACGTTGATGCGTATTTTTGCATCACCCGTTCATTTTTAGAAAAAATTGTTATAACCTTTTTTGTTGCAAATTTTATCTACTTCAATTTTAGTCCTAACCATTTTTCTGTTTAAACGCATATTTGAATAATTATGGGTAAAAAACGACTAGGGAGTCACTTTGGGTACCTTCTACCTACACTTTTGGGAAACTTCCTGAGAGATGAGGTTTGAAGATCTTTTTATGGGTGATTAGAACCCCGAAAGCATAAACACTTTAAAATGGAAACTTTCGTGTACCCCAAAATGTCATATCATTCCTCCACCTGTAGCTGTAGATGCTACGTATACGAGTATCATCCATTGGGAGATTATTTTCGATACCATCGTACACGTGGTGTTATGGTGTACCTTTACCTACCTATATTTAGATCTACTCGAGTATCTGTTTGAGTGTGTCGACTACCGTAAATTAATTTCTCTGCTCGCCGTTATCTTAGTCGGATCAAGAAGTAGCCGAAATAACACGCTCGTACATACCAGACAAATTGGCGGCGAATCGTTGGAGAAAAAATTTGTCAGACACGTCGTTCGTTGGCAGCAGTCGCCGACGCGTACCGAAAGAAATTGATTGGAGGAAACATGGAATTGTTAGCGAGGTTAAAAATCAAGGCGAATGCGCCGCTTGCTGGGCTTTTTCTGCGGTTAGTAACGTATACCTACCTACCTACGTACGTACGTCTCTACGACTCTACGTAAACGTTACGACAATCGGAGGTGAAGTTTTTATATTTACTCGAATATTTGGTTTGTCGTCAACAGGCTGGCGCGTTAGAAGGTTTATTTGCGAGAAAGAATAAATCTAGCGAATCGATCAGCGCTCAAAATTTGATCGACTGCTCCAGCCAGTATGGAAACTACGGCTGTAAAGGAGGCAATACGAACAAAGCTTTCGACTACGTGTACGATAATGGAGGCATAGATTTGGACAACAAATACTCCTACGAAGAAAAAGTAATTGAAGTCGTAAGATACCTCGGGTAGTGGGTCTGGGTACTGGGTAGTAGGCACTTAGGCAGGCACCTAGACAATTGTGATTTTTACTTTTAGGACGAAAACTCGTGTCGATACGATCCAGCAAATTCTATCGGTTCTCTTAGCGAAGTGAACATAATCGAGAACGATGAAAAGAGCTTACAGCGTGCCGTCGCTGATCATGGGCCAGTTGCGGCTGCCATAGATGCCACAAATCTGCACACCTACGAAGCAGGTTAGAAAATTGCACTGGTTCCTATTTATGTAGTTTGCACTGTCAAAATCGGGAGCCCGTCAACATTCGATTACTTTTTGCCAAGTCAGGTACAACATAGATACTGGATATTCAAAATTTGAGGCGAGGGAGGGGTCAAATCAAAATTTTTGTAATAACCAGAATTATTTGTAGGACTTCAAGCTACAACTTTTGTTTGAAAGTTTTTTTAATTGAACTCCTCCCTCCCCCCGTTTTTGATTATTATAAGAAGTTAGGTCGTATTATGCAAAATTGAAGGAGAAGGAGGGGTCGATAATAAACAAAATTATTTCTAGGACCTCGATCTATAACTTCTGTTTGAAAACTTTTTCAATTGAACCCTCCCCCTCCCCCTCCCCCTCTAGTTTTAAACAGGTATATACAGAGTGTTATGCGAAATCAGAGTGTTCTAATTGAAAAAATTTTCAAACAAAAGTTGTACCTCGAAGTACTAGGAATAATTTTGGTTATTACAAAAATTTCGATCGGACCCCTCCCTCCGCTACAAATTTGAATATTAAGAATCAAAGTAGTACTGGAGTTGGTAAAAAACAATCGAATGTTTTCGGGCTCTCGATTTTGGCAGTGCAAACTTGGAGCTAGTCCATTTTGCAGTGGAATATACCTACCTACTCTTTCTCGTAATGTACAGGAATTTATTCGGACCCGGAATGTGATTCGTCTCGTGTAAATCACGCCGTTCTGATCGTTGGTTACGGTACGGATGGCGATGGTGAGACAAAAAAAGATTACTGGCTGATCAAAAACTCCTGGGGCAAAGACTGGGGCGAAAATGGCTATTTCCGTTTGCTACGAGGTTGCAAGAATCACTGTGGAATTGCTACCGATGCGTCGGTTCCCATCGATGCCAATTGACCATCTATATCGAAATATAAAGTTCATCGAGATGAGTTTACATTATTGTCATTTCTTCGGCTGCGATGCCTAATTGAGTGGGCATCGATAGAATTTTCCTATAATTTGAGCCATATCATCGTTGACTTGAAAAATTGGAGCTCGGAGTATATTTGGGAGTTTTCTGTTTTCTAAATGGTAACACCGCTTACTTACATAGAGTTTTTTGATCGCTTCGAGCATTGAGTTTGGATTTATTTAAGGTGGTTAAACGATGTCCCCAAAAAACAGCTGAACCAGATACACTGCAATAAAGAGGACGATAATTACTTGTAGATATTATTTAAAATTTTATTCTCTGTAAAATAAAATTTTCTTTTCGGAAACCTGGTCGAAAATTATGCTGAATATAAGTGCAAAATACGTACGTACAATAACGAATTCCATTCGCTTCGTTTTTTAAAAACGAAAGTATTTAATTGCGAGTACCTGCTGTGGTAATTAACGATTTGACGAAGCACGTATTCTCATTAACATCCAACTCTGGCAACGTAGAATAGCTGCTCGTACCTACATCTGTTCGCAATAGCAAAATTGACGACAGTGTAAATGCTAAACGATCGAAAACGCAACTGCCAAATAGCGCGATATTAATAATCCTTTCCAAGAGTACGTACGATGGAGATCTCGTCATTTTATTGCAAGTTATTCGTATTCGTGTTTTGCGTAAGTGGTTTTATACTCTTATCAGCCGAGTGCGGACTTGACGACTGTACCTACCTACCTACCTATGTGCCTGTTGTACTTGACTACCTATCGACTACGTTTCAGTGCTACTTGTCACCGCCGTCGTTCGTAATTACGATGAGCATTCACAAGACGACTGGTAGCCAATATTTCGGTATTATGCCGGAGAAAAATGCCAAAGTCACTCATCGCACGTTGCCGACGCCCAGCAGCGAAGGATATAAAATCGTCAGCGAACTTTCCTATTTATACAATCACGCCAGCAATGAATTGTACAATGCAGTCAAAAAGTTCTTCGGTACCGGCGATAAAGAAGATCCGCAAATCCATCAAAGCGTTTACGAATGCGAACAAGGAGTTTGTAAAATGCTCGCTTTGGACGATAAACAGAAGTTCGCGTTTCACGTACGTAATACGCGTATTGCGGCGTTTTCAACTTCACTTTTGGATTTTTGTTAAATTTTACCAAGTCCAATAGTGCACGTGCACAGATAGATGATATTCAAAATTGGAGGAGAAGGAGGGGTTCGATCGAAATTTTTGTAATAACCAAAATTATTCCTAGAACTTCGAGCTACAACTTTTGTTTGAAAATTTTTTCAATTGGATCCCTACCTCCACTATGATTTTGCATAACACACTGTAAATACTATGGTTCAAATTCAAAATTAAGAAGAGTGAGAGAGGTGGAGGCAAATTGAAAAATTTACCAAACGAATATTTTAGATCGAGATCCTAGAAATAATTTTGGTCATTACAAAATTTTCGATTTGACCCCTCCCTCCCCTCCAATTTCGCATAATACTACTTGAATTATTATAATATTATTGAATAATAGTGGAGGAAGGGGTCAAATTGAAAAAATGTACAAACAAAAGTTGTAGCTTGAAGTCCTACGAATAATTCTGGTTATTACAAAGTTTTCGATTAGACCTCTCCCTCCCTCCCCTGCAATTCCACATAATACGACTTGAATTATTATCTTATCGAATGTTGGTGGAGGAAGGGCTCCAATTGAAAAATTTTCTAAACCAAAGTTGTAGCTTGAAGTCCTACGAATAATAAAATTCTGTTTATTAAATTTTTTTTGATTTGACCCCCCCCCCTCCCTTCCTCCCACCAATTTCGCATAATACGACTTGAATTATTACATTATCGAATTTGGAGGAAGGGGTCCAATTGAAAATATTTATAAACAAAAGTTGTAGTTTGAAGTCTTACAAATAATTCTGGTCATTACAAAATTTTCGATTGGACCCTCCACCCGTCCAATTTTGAATATCCAATATCTATGCAGCATTGGACACTTGTTAAAATTCAACAAAAATCCACCCCATACGAAATATGACGTCAAAGTGAAGATTACAGATTAGAAGAAAGTGATCGTAGATTTACGATACCTTCTGCATTCGGTGCAATAGATAATTTAGATACGCGAGTGATGCATACAAGGTCTATGCTGATCTGATTCCTCTTATAGGAAAACCTAAAAGGCAAGCGCCCCCATCCTCGTAACGCTCTAACGACCAAAGTCAAAGAATTGGACGAAAATAAAAACAAAGACCAACCCTTGGAACCACATTCTACTCGACAAATTCCCTCGCAATCGTTAACTACAGAGCCCCACATGGGACAGGAGTAATTGCGAGAAGAAACCTACCCAAATGAAAGCACCAGTACACTTACGTAAACGATTCCACATCATACAGCGTATACGTTTATAAAAAAATTTGTAAAATTTTGGTTTTCGACGACGAATAAATTTTTCACCATCGTCGCGTGATTTCTTGTCGAAATAGTTGGAAAACGCGGAAAGAAAAATTAAAACCGCGAAGAAAATCAGATTTGTTTAATCATTTTAAAAAGACAAAAAAAAAAACCGAACAAACAAACAAATAAACAAACGACGTATAAATCCAATCTGGAATAAATACAAAAAGTATAACAATCTGTCATAAATACTTGTTACGATTTACAATACAACGGTATAAAGATACACATCTATACAGTTTTTGAAAAATACCTGCAATAAGATACATCATTTTGATTTCACTTTCACAATTCACAATATTAAAAGGACAAAAAAGAGGTACCTAGTAATGACACGAGTAACATTCGTCGTTTACAAACTAGGTAGGTAGGTAGGTACTAGGTAGGTATACGTATTAGACGTTAGTACCTGCCTTTGCCTATGTAGATGTACGTATAGAATTATTCGTAAATTGCTTCGTTATACACATTCAACTTGAAAGTAGTGTAGGTATCATCTACACCTAGCCTAATTTAATTGGCACAATTTTGATAGATACGTAATACGTATAGTACATACATACTAGGTAGCTACGTAGGTACACACTCGCACTACAACAAATTATTATATTGTATTAGGTAGGAAGGTAATTATTTGTAATTTACAAAACGAAACTTTTCATTTTTTTTTCTCTCTTGAATTTGGTATTTTATAAGTACCTACGATACAGGTTACGCTAATATTATGACAAAAATTCGCCTGCATCAGCGACCCATGTTACGCCTGTAGGTAGGTCCCTAATTCCCTATACGTACATTCCTTTCATTACTCGCGAAGTATAGGTAGGTAGTATTATAAATATAATATAGGCACAAACATTATATTACATCATCACATAAAAAACAAGCTTTTCGTTAGAACATTCGACGCATATACCATACATAGCCTGCTGTACTAGATAATCGATAATCACCCAAATCGACAACTTTGCAAATTGGTGGAAAACAAAATAGGATACAAAATAAACACCGCGTAAGGTGTTTTTTACAACGAACGTCGTAGAAAAAAAATACCCTGCAGTACAGACGATGCTGACGCCGAAGCAAAAACAAGCAATATTTGTCCTCATCATTTCATCAATAATACAATAATGAAGTAATCGTTACCACCTGTAATACCTACTATTTTTTGTAAAAAAAAAAAATTAAAAAAAAAAAAAATGTAAAAGATGAAGAAACAAAGAGATTAGAAAAATGTAAAGTATAAAATAAAATCATTGGTACAAACTTGATTGTTGGCAACGAATTTTGCAGTTAATAACTTAATAAGATTTCATTTTTCTTTCAAGTTCGCCCTTTAGTTTGTACTTTCGATTTTTTATACCTTTTCCCTCCTTACAAGGTACAGATCTAGACCTTTGAGTACTTATACATATCTTATTCGAATTATCGATGGCCAACACACGCGATATTTGACTTTCGTTCGTTGAGCAATCGCAACAGTCACCGAAGTAATTTTAAGAAGCGTATTTATTTCCATTCTTAAGTTTTTTTTTTTTTTTTTAGGCCAAACACGAAATGAAACGACGTTCGATTACGTACATATTATCTACTAAAAAAGATGTTCGGATTGTCCACACATCAAAAACGAAGTTCGCCAAGATAATTGGCAATAGCGAGTGCTCTTCAGAATACCGGCACGAATGACTAGTTGCAGATGTATCTAATCTATGCAAATGCAGTTTTGATTACGTAGTCGATAATTTACAAAAACTCTCCCCACTCGATGAAAGAGCAAAATAAATTTTTGTCGTTCGATGAAACGTCGCGTACACTTTCGATAATGTCGATCAGTCGATGCCGAAAATTCGATTAACAAAACGATCGATGTTCGCGATAATTTAAATAAAAATTTAGGTACCTAATGTAAAAAAGAACTTACAAATTTCATCACCTAATGTGTAATCGACCATAGTTTGAAGATGGGTGGATCGTTTACTCAATTTGCTCACATGGACGTGGATCATTGTTGTTGAATTTTTTTCAAGTCCAATATATTAGCTACAAAGATACTAAATTTTCAAAATTGGAGGGGAGGGAGCGGTCAAATCGAAAGTTTTGTAATAAGCAAAATTATTTCCAAGACTTCAAGCTACAACTATTGTTTGAAAATTTTTTCAATTGGACCCCTCCTCCAATTTTGAAAAAGTATTTACCCAATGTTATGTGAAATCTGAGGAGAGGGAAGGATCCAATCGATATTTTTTATAATGACCAAAATTATTTTTACGATCTCAATTTACCATTTTTATTTGAAAAATTTTCAATTAGCCCCTCCCTCCCTTTCTTTTATTTTTTTATTGGTACTTTCGGAGTGTTATGTAAAATTGATGAGGAGGGAGGGGGTCTAATTAAAAATTTTTTGAAACGAAAGTTGTTGCTCGAAGTGCCACGAATACTTTTGGTTATTACAAAAATTTCGATTGGATCCCTCCCTCCCCTCCAATTTTGAATATCGAATATCTATGTAGTAATGGACTTGGTAAAATTCAACAACGACGTTCCACTAGACACTAGTACGATTCAACAGGGCTGAAAAGCAGAATTTAACCTAATATATTGACTGCAAATCACGAGTACGAAGACTCTGAAAAGACAAAAGAGAGAGTATTTGTTTCGAGGTCTTCTCGACATGGTCAACATTCGCGTAAAGTGGTCGTACTTTTTGAGCTTGAAAACGCAAAACCAAACCAACGCTCGACTACTCGCCTTTAAATAAAAATACACTTACGTACACGAACAAATTTATCGACATCGTAAATATTAGGAAATTATTATCGTCATAATAAGCGTACGATTTTCAAATAATAGGTATACACCTTCCGAGATACAAACATAGCCCATACGTAGTAGTAATCTTTACACGTGCGATCGCCACAGACAACACGTGTATATAAAACGAATTTTGTCATTAAAATAAACATTTTTTACTTCGTACAAATACTAATTATGCGTAACACGTTACATATCACATCGTCACGGAATCCGCAGATCTCGTCGCGTCTCGCCGATAACTATTTTTCACGAGTAGGTACAGTACGTAACGTAACGTAACGTAACATAATAGAAGGGTAATAATACTGTTTAGAAGAAGATGCAACTTACGTTAGTTAGGTACCACAAAATTTTTATAATTATTATTAGGTATTCGTCCAACGGTCGTGGTCGTTCGGTACCAACGCAGCGGCGCTTATTCGAAAACAGTCTCGCGAATCCTCGGTCGAGAGTTGGGTATATTGCCACGCATACGCGTACATCACATTTTGAAAAAAAAAAAAAACAGTCGAAACGGCACTTTACCCGTTGATAACGCGTTTTATTACATTTTACACCGGAAAAATCGAGAAAAAAAATGCCAACTTATAGTAGCTACAATATTTTACGTATCAACCTGCGGTCCTGCGATCAAGTAACTATAGTGTATTCGAAGGAAATGGAAGAAAAAAAAAGACATACATTACGTATAACGACTCGACGTACTGCGAATATTGATTATCGATTTGAGAAATTTCCCCTCTGGTTAGTAACTTACTTTTTTTTCCCGCGATTTTGTATTTTATAAAATTTTTGTTCATTTTTTTTCTTTTTTGGTTTTCTATTTTTTTTTTTTTTCGAAATTTTTTTCGATTTTAATTTTATACACATTATGTAACTATAATCAATCGATATAAATTAGCAACGTATGTAACCATTATCGAACTTTTCAACGCGCGAATGAGTAAAAACTCGACGGTTTTTATTTTAGGTAATACAAAAAAAAAAAAAAAAAAAAACACGAACGCAACGACGGGAAGATACAGGCTCGAATTTATAATTCGACTATATTTTGGTTTTGTTTTCTTTTTTAAACAAGAAAAAAACATACATATGTACTAGGCGGTAGAATCATTAAAATTAGCGAGAAAAAAAATTCCTTCATCTTATTGGATAAGAAAATAATTCAAACGGATATTAGCGATTTACGGAGGAAAAAGAGAAGAAACAAAAACAATAATCGTAATAATTATAGGGGGGCGGGTGGGTGGGAAGGAGGGAGAAAATCACGGGTTATTTTTCACTTGCGTTGACGCCTTTGCATTAGAGACGACTCCGACGGAGGGGAAAGCCCGTAAATGGAATCCTTCTGCAGCGGGCCGACGGAATTCATGCTGAAATGCTGTACTATCACTCGGTTTACGGACATGGCGGATTCGGCGAAAGTGGACAATTTTTTCAAACTATCGTTTCTGAAAGAAGGGAAAAATACGCGTTATTTTGTGCTGGCTAGACAGCTAGTCGATTCGAGCGACGAAGAAGACCGATTAAGAATACGAGCAGTCGAGGGGTGTTATTTCCACCAGCCTGGGTGAGTAGTTGCTCGGATTTGTAGTGAACATGAACGAAATTGCTCACACTTCCTACTTCCATCAGTTCAGATATCAGATTCTGGACTTGGTAAATTTCTTTCGATTAACATGTAATCTATTCGAAATTGAAGGGGAGGGATGGCTCCAATCGAAATGTTTGTAATAACTATACAAGTTTTGTTTGAAATTTTTTTCAATTGGACCTCTACCTTCACAATTTTTTAATAATATAAGTGTCCAAGTCATTATGCAAAATTGGAGGGGAGGGAAGGGTCTAATCGAAAATTTTATAATAAAAAAAATATTTCTCGGACCTCAATCTACAACTTTTGCTTGAAAAAATTTTCAATTAGACCCCTTCGCCCAATTTTGAAAAAGTATCTACCAGATATTATTTGAAATTTGAGGAAAGGGAGAGATCCAATCGAAATTTATATAATGACCAAAATTATTTTCAAGATCTTTTTCTACAACTTTTATTTGAATTTTTTTTTTTGATCTGTTCTTTCCTCGCTCATTCATCTGGAATTTTTAATTGATATCTTCGAAGTTTTGTGCAAAATCAGCGGGGAAAGGGGGGTCCAATTTAAAAAAACCTTCAAACAAATTTTGGATATTACAAATTTTTTTAGTGGACCCCTCCTTCCCCTCCAATTTTGAATAAAATAAATGGCAATCGAAACTTGAAAGAAATATTCCAAGTCCAGAGAGATTCAGTTGATTCATTTCTATGAACTACTCACCCAGGCTGATGGAAATAACACACGCAGTGGAGCACGTACCTTTTAATAACTCCGGGAGTAGCCAGAAAGTCATTATCTTTCGGACCCGGATTGATCCAAGGATGCTTCAACACCTCGCTGGCACTTAATCGACAATGCGCGTTTTTAACCAATAAGTTTCGGATTAGATCCTTGGCGTCGTCGGAAACGTATTGCCAATCTTTTTCGGGGAATTCGAAGTGCCCTTGTTGAATGCTGTAGAATAGTAGTTGCTGTAACGAGAAAACCAACATCAACGTCGATTCGAAATTTCAAACCGTCGACCAGAGAACCAGACCAGCCAGCCTCCAGCCTCTAGCCTGAGCCAGAGCCAGCGATTAGACACGTTACCTGGCAAGTGTGACAAGCTTCTCCACGTTCCCAGCCGCAATTATAACCGCAATTCCCGTAGAAGGGAGCGTAGCCACACAGAAGGATGTAGGTAACAACGCCCAGAGACCACATATCGCAACGTTTGTCGTAGTAATTGCAATCGTCTCCGATGAACGTTTCAACCACCTCCGGAGCCATATACTCGGCGCTTCCCACCTAACGACCGAAAACAAAACAAAACAGATATTAATACTCGAGAGTACTACGAAATTGGTACGTTACTATCGCGTTTCGTCGAGAAGAGCTACGACTAGAATCAGCGACGACGTTGGACGTAGTACGTACCGGCGATAACAACTGGGGAGTGCTCATCGGACCGTTATGACCTGAATTAAATTGAATCGCCGAAGCTAAATCAAAATCACATATTTTCACTGGGCTTAGCTGGTTTCGGTAAACGCACAATATATTTTCAGGCTTTAAATCACGATGAGCTATTCCTGCAATACGAAGCGAACGACAAAATACCAAGTTAGTTACTCGGTAAAATCTATCGCCTCATTTCTGGCTTCCTCACTCCTCACTCCTCACTCTACACACGATAGAAGGAGAGAGAATCGTACCTTTAGTGTGAAGAAAGTTGAGCGCGTTGGCTAGATCGCGAATAATCTGGCTCGCTTCTCTTTCGGTGAAATGCTCCCTTTCCTGAATTCGATTCAGCAGCTGTCCTCCGTCCACTTTTTCGAAAACTAGATAAAACCTGAAAAGCGAATAAGATGAAAGGTCACACGGGCACGTTCGACGTTCGTCGTCTCATTACGACGTGGTAAGGTACGAGACGAGCTACACACCTGTCGTCGTCTTCGAAAAACTCCAACATTTGAATGATGTTAGGATGGCCCTGGCATTGGTAATAAGTCTCGACTTCTTTGAATACGCGATTTCTCGGATGTCCTGGCACTTTTTCGATTATCTTGACCGCGTATTCCAAATCTGTCAGCATATTTACGCAAGTTTCCACCGATGCGTACGCTCCTTGTCCCAAAACTTCGCCTTTCAGCTTATAAAGATCTGTAACATTCGAGGTAACGTTGATTTATTCCCATAGCTGATGATAAACGTAGGTACCTAGCTAACCCAGCTACGTACACTCGTATTAATATTAGAGAACGTGAGTTGTGTACTCACCATGAAAACACGACGTTACCAAACTGTTGGCTGTCTTTTTCTTTCTGCGTTTGCGACGTCCTTCTTCTTTCATATCAATCATGCAGTCCGCTTTATCTCCTACGTAAAAAATAAAGAAATCCACAGGTAATTTCGATATTCTATTCGGCCTGTTACAAGAAGGTATAGATACGGATGCAGATAGATCGATTAGAGTGATATAAAACAAGCTTCGAGTTCGAGTTACAGCTTACGTTAGAGGTTAGATTGTACCTGTATAGATTTACGTACATACGTTAACGTTTGATAGGTACATAGATAGGTACTGTAGGTACTGTAGGTACCGGTAATAGGTAAAGTCGTACACGTAGAAAGACGTCGAGAAGCACTAAGTACAATCTACATAATTCTAACGTGTACGTTGACTCGAATTCGATGATTCATCGAAATTGTGTAAATAATGGTTCGTTTGAATAAACCAAAACCACACATACGAACATATGTTCTTTCGATTACATCATGATTTGGTATGTACGTATAGTACAATAAATCTATAAAGAGATTAATTATTATAGCTAACGAAACGAGAACGTCAGTTTTTCATCGGGGATTTGGGGAAATGATGCACCTCGTACGAATACGAAAAATCGTAGTAGGTACCTACACCAAAATGAGCGATCCTAACTACCTGCTGTTAACTTGAGAGTCGTAAATTAAATACATAAATGTTATGTATGTACCAACCAGCAATACACTTTTGAAAACGTAACATAACGAAGGGACACGATAAAACAATACATTAAATTAGAATAAGAAATGTAATCGCAATCGGTAGCTTTCATGCTGGCACCGTTGAACTATAATATCGCGAACGAAATTTTCGACACTAAAAATTTACCATCTAAACTCCCGGCTCGAATGAAATGGGAGAAAAAAAACAACAATAAACAAAATCAAAACAAACGAAACAAAACCACCAACCCCGACCGGAAGAAAGGAACAACCAACGAACCCAGGTTACGCGGCCGGCGGCAGCTGCGGCTGCGGCTGCACCAGCAACCGTGGAGAAATTGTAATACCGAACAGCTGATCGATGGGCCAGCAATTTCCCATTTTAGCCCAATCCCACTTTCGTAGAGTTACCTACCTACTTTACAGCAACGCGAAATACACCGAAATATTATGAAAAAAGCTCGACTTTCCAATGTACACGTTTCGAATGACTCATCAACTTATCACGTAATGAAATTTCTCGTACATATAAATAGGTTAGGTTGGGTTTGGGAGGTTTGGGTATCGTTTTGATTTCGTTTTATCATCGTAGGTAATTCATTTTGTAAGTTGGCTTCTGGTACATTTTTGATCGGATTTTGAACACGAATTGATAAAAGAATTACAGTACGTTCGTGGTGCATAGAAGATTTAGGTACATCCATTACGAACTTACAAGTTACAATTACGTTACGAACTCGAACATAGTTGACGTATGTAAGTGGTAAGTGCATACCAATTGCATGCAACTTCAAACTTGAGCGAAGCCCTCTCAACTTTCAAGGCATACATGATATTACGTGTACGTACGTGGTGATTGAAAAGTATTTATGTAAAGTAAAATCAAGATGTTACCTAAACCCAATTGGCAATTGGCGAATACGAATCGAGTCGAGTTGATAAAAATGTAACATTATTACGTACGCGATTGCATTACAATATAATAATAATTAGTATGCATTTACTTACCAATAAAGGTGTCCTCTTTTTGAGTTTCTTCAATCAAAGTGGCCACCATTTTAACAAATTTATTTGACGATTTCCGATATGTGTAAAAGTAAAAAAAATAGAAAGGTAACCTATTTGAATTTTTTAAAAGAATGACTAAAAAAACACGGAGTGTTATACGAAAGTAGGCTCTTAGAATGCTAATATCACAGACGACATGCCTTATCAATTAAAAGTTGTTAAATTATACGTCAACAAAATGCCGAATTAAAATGAGATCGATTAGAAGGAAAACAATGACGGAAAATACTATCAATCGTAAAAGAGAAGAAGAGAAAAAAAAAAGGGGGATCACATCACATCATTTTTGCCTGGCGAAAATAGCCGAATTTCCAACTTTCTGTCACATTTGATGGTACGAAAATTGATTCACATTCTTCACATCACCGCATCGTTATTAATTTTTTTTGTTACAAACAATAACGCTCAACGCATAACGTTATATTTAACAACACCGACATAGAGAACCGTTCACGTCTTTCAATTCATTCCGACTGAGGACTGACTGTGGCTGTCCTTTCACGACTCGACTGTACAGAGTATACATATACATACGCCGTACGGGCACTATTTTTCGGCTCGCAATCGGATGGTTTTCTGTTTTACTTTACGTTTACTGCGACGTAGAATTTTCTAGAGAATATCCCGTCACGTACGCCAATACAGCCGACCGACCTGCCTGCCTCTTTCCCTGCCCTGCCCTGTTGGGCTAATGCGCAGTACGCTCGCAAGTCGCAATCAACATCACACCATAGAGTAGTGGTGGGGAATTTTTTCATAAACCAAACCTAACCTAACCAGTAGGTAGGTAAACGCAGATCGGGGGTTCGCAAAGTGCGTTTGGCTTCGTCACTCGATCGCCTCCACCTCCACCTCCATGATCGTACCATCAATCAGCCTCTTTTCCTCGCCCTCCATCACCACGATTACTCATACCTGGTCATGTAGTATCAAGTACATATGTGCATTGCGTTTACGTACATGTACATACAAATGCAATGTACGATGTATGTACATTACATACGTATACCTACCTACATATCGTAGATTCGTTCGTAACCCTTTACCATACTACTATATTGTAATATCGCATCAACGTTACGTTTGACAGGTTGACAATTGACATTATCACCATCGTCTTACCATAGCAGCCGGCATCGCCAATTTGCCGACTGCTGAGCCATGCAAGCAGAGGCAGACTGAAAATGAAATAAGTACCTACTAGATCTATAGTCTCACAGCGTCAGCAGTGATATATATATTCATGACCCCCTTGACGAAGAAAACGTCGAAAAAATGACGAAATTTCAGCTTTTTAATGCTCTTTTTTACAAAAATCTTCATTTTTTTTGGTCAAGACCCCCCCCCCCCTTGCATGCCACTGAACATCAACCTCGTGCTCCTCTACAGATGTGTAGTAGTGTAGTTGAGTGGGTACGGTCCCTTACTCAACCAGGGTGTCTACAGGTCATGAAAATCATGAAAGACATAAAGTCATGAAATTTGAATTTTCTCAAGTGGTGCTCACGTTGTGGGGGGGGGGGGGGGAGGTAAAAATGTTGAAAATTTTTTCACAAAAAAAAGTACTGATTTCATTCTGAAGAATATTGTAAAAAAAATTCATTCTAAAAATTGAGCAAAAAATCTTCCTACAAAAATTAAAAAATCGTTCTATAAAAATGATAAAAAAATTTAGTTTCAAAATTTTTTCAACTTTTTATTTTGAGAAATTGTAAAAAATTTCATTCTGAAAAATTGTAAGAAATTTTCATTCTGAAAAATTGTAAAAATATTTCATTCTAAAAATTGTAAAGAATTTTCATTCTAAAAAATTGAAAAAAATCCTTCTGATAAGTTGTAAAAAAATTTCATTCTACAAAATTGAAGAAAATTATCGTTCTAATAAAATTGTAAAAAATTTTCATTTTAAATTTTTTTTTAAAAATCATTCTGAAAAATTGGAGAAAAAAATTGTTTCATAAAAATGATAAAAAATTTCGTTTTAAATTTTTCTTTTTAACTTTTTGTTCTGAAAAATTGTAAAAAAATGCATTCTAGAAAATTGAAAAAAAATCATTCTAAAAAATTGAAAAAAATCATTTTGAAAAATTGTAAAAAATTTTCATGCTAAAAAATTGAAAAAAACTATCGTTCTTGAAAAAATTAAGAAAAAAATCGTTCTAAAAAAATTGTAAAAAATTTTAATTTTAAAAAACAAAAAAAAATTCATTCTAAAAATTTTTAAAAAAATCATGCTGAAAAATTCAAAAAAATTATCGTTCCTGAAAAAATTAAGAAAAAAATCGTTCTATAAAAATAATAAAAAATTTTCGTTCTAAAATTTTTTCAACTTTTTATTTTGAAAAATTGTAAAAAATTACATTCTGAAAAATTGTAAGAAATTTTCATTCTGAAAAATTGTAAAAAAATTTCATTCTAAAAATTGAAGGAAAAAATCGTTCTAAAAAAATTGTAAAAATTTTTCATTCTAAAAAATTTTAAAAGGTTCCAAATCTCCAAAAAATTATAATTTTTTTATTGAGTGAAATGTTTTACTCATTGAATTCAAATTTTTTGCGCAGGTTTGAATTTTTTACGTGTGAGAAATCTCATGTGTTGCTCGAGCACGAGGGCAACTAGGCTTACGCCGGCCATGACAAGTCGTGAATTTTTCAAAAAAAAAACTAGTTCAAGAAAAGTCATGAATTTTACTCTTTGAAGTCATGAATTTTTGATAATATCGATCCGGGCAAAATTACAAATTCGCTTATAAGTGAAATTTTTTCAAACTGTTGCATGCTCTCAAAAGAAAATAAAACATGAAATATTGTGATTTCTTTGGAGAAGAAAATTAATTTTTTTGAGGGAGAGTCTATAATTTTTTTTTTGGAAAAAATCCTCATTTTTGGGGGTGAAAAAAAATGAATTCTTTGGGAGGTAGGTAGTCAGGTACATTTTTGGATTTTTTTTTTTCAATTTTTTGAATTTTATAGTGGGAGGGTCTCTGTTTTTTGGAGAAAAAATTCTCATATTTTGGAATAAAAATAAAAACAAATTTTTTGGTTCAAAAAAATTGTTTTAGAATATAAAAAAATTACTCAATTTTGTTTGAAATTGAGAAATCTCAAATCATCTGGAGTATATACATTTTTTCGGAGGAAGCAGGATTTTTTGGAATAAAAAATATCCAAAAATCTTTCCTTTTTTTTCTTTTTTTGGAGAAAAAAATGTTGAAGATATTTTTCATGTGAAGATATTTTTTTAAATTTCCGTGGAAAAATTTCCTAAGTTTTTTCTTTGTGAAGAAAAAAAATTCGTCACATTTTCGAAAATAAATTTGGGATTTTTTTCGAACAAGAATTTTTAAAATTCTTCTGAAATATAATATACATACAATACGAGTATTATACTCGTTTACATATTATTCCTACCTATATGCAAGTCGTGGAACAACTCACGTAATCACATCGCTCTGGCAGGGTTCAGCTTCAAACCCATTAAACTTCACCAGTTCGGCGCTTCCCAACGCCCTCTTCTTGTTTTCGTTTCTCCGAACCGGCACCACGTCCACGTTATGTTTGCTACGTCAGCTTCACTCTCACTCTCTTATCTCCATCGTACTACATAGACCTACCTACCTATGCGACTATGCGTAATTGCGTATTATATACAGTTATACACATACGACGATTTATGATTGCTTACTGACAAAGTATGGATTACGTACGTTGCTGTCCTCTGTAGATGTGCGTATAGGTCTTATTATTGTTTTTGTTTTTTGACGCGTAATTAAACATACCGTACGAGTATAATTTTGGTATAAAAATGTAAACAGACAAATACGACTTAGGAACGTTTGCTGCATTTTCTCAGAATCATCCTCATACCATTCGCAGTCGCAGAAAGACTGTCCTAGTCTCAACTCTCGACAACAGCCAGGAAATGAACTGGAGCGTTAGGCTGTATCATTTTGATTGTCAAATCTGTTTTTACCCTTTCTATATATTTTTCAAAAAGAATACCAAGTCCAATACTGCATACATACTTGATATTTAAAATTGGAGAAAAGGGAAGGGGTCCAATCGAAATTTTTGTAATGACCAAAATTGTTCCTAGGACTTCAAGCCACAACTTTTGTTTGAAAATTTTTTCAATTGGACCTCTCCCTCCCCATCTGATTTCGCATAACACTCTGTAGATACCTACTTAAAACTAGAAGAGTGGAAGGGAGGGTTCAATTGAAAAATTTTTCCAACCGAAGTTGTAGGTTAAAGTCCTAGAGATCAAGTTTGGTGATCATAAAATTTTTGATTACACCCTCCCCTACCCGCCAACTTCACATAATATGAATTTGATAATTAAATTATTAAGTACTGGTGGAGGTAGGGGTCCAACTGAAAAAAATTTCAAAGAAAAATTGTAGCTCAAAGTCTTAGAAACAATTTTGGTCATTACAAAAATTTCGATCGGACTCTCCCTCGCCTCTGATTCCACGTAACACCATGTAGATATTTTTTCAAAATTAGGGGAGGGGTTCAGTTGAAAAATTTTTCAAACAGAAGTTGTAGATTGAGGTCCTAAAAATAATTTTTGTCATCATAAAATTTTCGATTAAACCCTCCCCTTCACTCCAATTTTGCATAATACGACTTCGATACTTATATGTAGGTACTATATTATTAAATATACTGGTGAAAGTAATGGTTCAATTGAAAAAGTTTTCAAACAAAAGTTTTAGCTTGAAGTCTTTGATACAATTTTGGTTACCACAAAAATTTCAATTGGGCCTCCCCTTTCCCTCCAATTTTGAATAACAAGTATTTATGTAGTACTGGATTTCGTAAAAATTTAACAACGATCCACATCCGTGTAAACAAATTGAGTTAAGATGCTAGTGAGAGTGCGCCACGTAAATGTATGAGCCATGCGGTAATCAGGTAATGGTATTACGAATTAATCAACATTTCATCAACGGGTGAGAGGTTGAAAGCTGATCGATTAAGGAGAGATCCACGCACCCAGAGAACACAAATACTTACACATTTGATCAATGGCGCTTGACACCAAGGAGTTGGTCTAGTTTTTCCAATCTCACCCCTAGCTAAATACGTTCTATGTATGTACCCCTACCCATCTATACCTACTTGCGTTTACACTTACTAGTACTTGCTCATACTAACGTGAGTTTACCTCTACGGTTATCGATTCAGCATGTTTGAGGTGCTGGTTGGGGATCCGCTGATCTGTGTTCGTATGTGTAGATTTGAGTGCTGTTTTGAGGATCACTGCTTCCATATGTGACGTGTATATCGCGTCTTTTAAAGCAGTACCTACCTATACCTACACTCGCCAATGAAACGAATTACAATTGCATCTTTCTAAACACGAATTGGTGCCGTAATCGCCTCGGTAATAGCGAAGAGGGGAGCTAGAGAAGCAGTAGTTGTAGTTTTGATGCAGATGGTGGTGGCATGATACCTTCGTAGCAGTCTAGTGGCGATGAAAACGAAGGTAGGGTATTAGAAGATGTGGAAGTCGGTTCGGTTTTTGAGAGTGGTTCTACTAATACGGATCACGAGCACCACTATACCCTTATCCCACAAACAGTGCCTACATAAAAGAAGCGTACTCAGTAGTCAGTACATAGGTACTAGGTACATATTTTACTACAATGTACCGTCTACATACAATTGATATAGCATCAAAATACAGCGAAACATTATCGCACACAATCATCTATTCTATACATAGATACTCTGGATGGGCATGTGCAATCGCAATACAATACACCGTAGATAGGTAGGCAGGCAGGTACACCTACACATCCTCTCGTATAAGTAGGTACAAAACAAAACTTGGAAGTAGTAATTTTGTCAGTTGGGTGCCTTCTTACGAGATTCTTGAAAAAATATACATACGATATTATAGCGAAAAAGAAGAAAAACAAAATTTTTATTGCGTAGTTTTTTGATTTTATTTTCTCCTGCGACGACACACTAACGCTACAACAGCAAAGCAGATAAAAATGTTTTTTCAAATCGTATATCGTTTGCGGGTAGGTGTACCTACGTAGATACGTATGCTATAAGCCATAAGCTATAACGCGCTTACTGCGTCTCTCGAATTAAATTTGAAATTTAAAAATTACAACTTGGCTCGTTACTAGGTTATTAGCATCGATAGTTTTCCCTTGAAAACGCCTAAAGCCTTGAAATTGTTTCCTATTTCATCGCGTTATTATCGTATCACCGTTATGCCGTTTATCTGCTGTCCTTGCGCAGAATGTTAACCCTTTCGATTTTTCTCTCTTTTATCTGCTTATTCTTTTTTAATTTATTGATATTACTCGGCGACGGATAACAAACATCCCAAAAATATACCAACTACATACATTATATTAGATAGATAAAGTAGGTAACTGAACCAAGACGTAAGTCTAAGTATAATAGGTACCTATTCAATATAGTATTCTATGCTTTGGAATAGTCCAGCCGATAGCAACTTTAGTGCGTTTACTTTGTTAAAAGCAGTTTTAGGGCTGAATGTTAATCTAAGTAGTCGTATCTCGAGTCTGAATGAGCCAGTATCCCATTTCTTATGGCTCTCTCCGTCTAAAGATGTAGCCTCCTTTCTGCAAAAGTCCCCTACCTGTGTTTGTAAGGCTGGTTTTGAAAAAATGTTCAAACAAAAGTTATAGATTAAGATACTCGGAATAACTTTGGTTATTACAAAAATTTTGATAGGACCCCTCTTTCCCCTCCAAATTTGCATGATACTTATAAAAATCAGCGGATCATTTTCATACGTATTATACGATATTAGGAAGAAGGTAGGGAGGAAGAGAGAGAGGGAGGGAGGGTCCTCGAAATTTTTGTAATAACCAAAATTATTCCTAAGACCTCAATGTACAATTTTTTTTGTTGAAAAAAATTTCATTAGGGCCTTAGGAACGCATATAAGAGACTTCAAAGGAAAGGGAATGAACCCTCAAAAAAAAAAGGAAGCCTTTAAAAAAATAGCTCATCCCTCAAAATGTTTTATCGAATTGACTGGTCAGAGTCAAACTACAATCGAATCGACCGTTTACAGAACCGGTTCTTTCCTCTTCGGCTGTACTAGCTGTACTGCAAGCCAAAGTCGCAGTAAGATGCCTACGAGTTTTAGGATCAAAATCAAAGGGTTATTTTCATACGCTCTATGCAATATGGGAGAGTCCAATCGAATTTTTTTCAAGGACCAAAATTTTTTGTGGGATCTCAGTCTACAACTTTGGTTTGAAAATTTTTTCAAAAGTGGCCTTAGGAATGGAGATAAGGGACTTCCAAAGAAAGGTGGCTGAACCCTCAGAAAAAGAGAGCCCAAAGAAATGGCATGCCGGCTCAATCTTTTCTATGTATTTTCAATGGACAAATCGGGAACCCCTCAGGAAAATTTTGGTCGTGTTTGAGCCCATCTAGCACATACTGCAGCGACACCTATGATTTTAATAATGTGATGTCAGATTCAACACTGGTCAGTGGTCACCCGGTATTTGATTCCTGCGAATAATGTCCGTACCTACGACATGCAGATGTACACTTGTCTTCACTCTGCACTACCTATGTAGTACCACAAGTACACTGCCTCTACCTTTTACTACGCTACAAATACTCTCTCACTGATAATTAGTCTACCTCTGAGCTTCTGGCTCTGGCTGTACCGACCTTGACATATTTTGCGCTACATAAGTAGTTGGCCATATTTTATTATTTTTTATTTTCCTTCATTTCGGGTATAAATTTTTCGTTTGCCATTGCCTACTACAATAGTACCATGGTAGACGACAGAGGTGTGGGCAGAGATAGGTACCTCTATCTATGCAGAACTTACAATGCTATAGCTTATGCGATACTCTACATACGAGTAAAACCATAAAGTATGTAATGTACTGTACCTACCTTGATAGTTGCGCGTATGTTCGTATAATTTTTCCGTCACATCATCGGTGAAATGTTCACAAGTACACATACACAAGCTGTGCGGAGGTTTTTTTTTTTTTAGATAATGTACTCGCTTATTTATTACCTACCTAAAAATATGTCGCACGTGTGTGGTGACCAAGTACACTTTATTTACCTACGGTAGACTGTAGTGCTAGTGGCAATGTGCACCAGCTTCTATAGTTTGTGCTGCCAGCCTGCCACAATCGGGAGCTGGCCAACATTTCGACTGTTTTTTGCTAAGTCAGGTACTACATTATATATACTTGATATTCAAAATTGGAGGGGAGGGAGGGGTCCAATCGAAATTTTTGTAATAACTGAAATTCTTCTTAGGAATTTGGGCTACAACTTTTGTTTGATCTTTTTTTAAATCGAACCCATACCTCTCCCATGTTTATAATAATATGAGAATTTGAGTCGTATTATGCGAAATTGGAAGGGGGGAAATAAGAAACAAAATTATTTTAGGACTTCAACCTACTATAACTTCGGTTGGAAATTTTTTTCGATTGAAACCCTCCCTTCTCCACTCTTCCTATTCTGAATGAGTATCCACAGAGGGTTGAGAAAAATCAGAGTGGGAGGGAAGGAGGGTTCCAATTGAAAAAAATTTCAAACAAAAATTGTAGCTTGAAGTCTTGGGAATAATATTAGTTATTACAAAATTTTCGATCGGACCCTTCCCCCCCCCTCCTAAGTGGAATATCAAGTTTGAGAGAAATCAGAGTGGGAGGGAGGGAGGGAGGGTTCCAATTGAAAAAATTGTAGCTCAAAGTCTTGGGAACAATATCAAGTTATTACAAAATTTTCGATTGTTCCTTCCCTCCCCTCCAATGTTGAATATTGAGTATAGTTTACACATATGCAGTATAGCCGACACAGCAAAACACAGTCGAAGTGTTGGCACTGTTGGTTGGCTCCTGGTCTTAGTAGAACAAGCCAGGAGCTAGTTCAATGTGCACGATATCTAAAGCTATAATATGTAGTGTAAGTATACCAAATAAAAGTGTAGACCTGCAGAGGTATAGGCACAGCAGCGATAGGCCCATAGGCTACCAATGGCACTATATGTGTGTACTACTAACTAATATCTACATGAACAATGTATACGTTAGACGTACCTCTACCTACTATATCTACATAGGTATAGTATAGTGGGTTGTTGACCGAAGATCAAAGCAACAATCGCAGCCATGACCTGTCTTACGAATGTAAAGTGTCTCCATTACGCCCTGCTGTTTTACAAATGTGGTACTCTCTTGTCTGTTACGTTTATTTACTTCAATACCTGGCTACGTATTCTTATTACTTGAAGTTAATTAAGACTTCACTTTAGCCACGCTCGAACTCCTCGAATCATAAACTCGTCACTACCTCTAACACCCTTACACTTACAGTTACATTTATGGGGCATATGTATTGGAGTACCTACACGATATAATATAATTTTTGTTTTCAATTATTCAACTCGTGCAAATATACGAACATAACGGAATACGAAAGATTAAGCAAGTGCACAATAGTATGGTAATGGTGAAAGTCACCCTGTTATACAAAGATAGGTTAGACTACATGCAGTACAAGTACCTAGAAGTGTACGGTACCTCTACCTATTGTACATACGTCGATTACCACGCTGCTCGAGTCCTACTCAGTCCTCACCAACAAATAATTGTATATACTTATCTACACTTATTCTGATAAACGCGGCATTCGCTTATGGAGATGAAGAATTTTTGGAAATTTTGGAAAACATTCAAAAATCTCGTTCCTCCCCAACTGTGACTAAAATTAGGTCCTACGCCGTGTGTCTCCGTTTCGTACTCTTTATTTTTCGAATCTTTGAACCGAATTCTTTTCGTCTTAATTTCTTTCGAAAGTTGAGTACATACAAATTTGTACACGTAGCGAAGGTACTTTTCCCATCTACAGGGGCAAATATTTAATGGGGCACTAAATAAATACGTACCTACTCAACTGCTCAGTATAGGTATCTAAAATATCTACTTTCTCGTACTCTGTGATGGTGTGACGCTAAGAAGTTGTGAAACTAAAAGTTTGTTCGTGAAATTTTCACCTCTGGGGTGTGCTTTGCGGTTTCATAGCTGATATAGTTCCTTCCACAAGGTGAATGGACTAGTGGACTACCTTTATTTATTTATTTTTGGTCAATATTTGAAAATTTAAGCTCAAAAGAACTTGAAACGTTGAAAAAACATGTTTTTCGATTTCCGTAGCTCTGTAGCTCCTTTATTTTCGAAGATAGGCAAATCCATCACACAACTTTTTTGCTTCTCTCAAAAAGTAACACTTATTTACACGTATTTTCATAAGGTAATTTTACAATTTTCGCGTCTTGTTTGTGCCCAATGATCATTTGAGCACCAAAATAAGAAGGGACAGCAGCGAGACATGAAAATTGCAAAATTTCGTCAAAATTATTCGTGAAACGGGCTACTTTTAATACCTTTGCCAGTAGGTATAGTGTGAATTACATAAAAATAAAATAATTACATACGTGATTGCATTCGCGTTGCGCTGCTGTTTTTGACCCGCTTTATCAGCGATTAAAACTTTATCTCGTAAATAAGTCGCGTTTAAGAATCTTTGATGTCAATGAACAGTTTGACGTAAATACGCGCTCAATTATGAAATTTTTTACACTTAATATCCGACCATAAAATGTATTCTTTATCTTCGCTCGAGTAGATAAATTGGCATAGAAACGTGTTTTCAGTAAGGTCTATATAGGATCTCGAACATTTACATATACGAATTCGTCGCAAGTACGTAAATACCTACGTACTACATACGAGGTTTAGGCACCGATTGCATTTACCTACTTAAACTCTCTGGTGTCGGGGGGGGGGGGGGGCGGGACACTCAATTTTTTCCCACAAAAGACCACGTGGATAACGAGGCAAGAATTGAGTATAAGTTTTCAATGCATCTCTACTCTACCGGGTGTTTAAGAATATGTTGCACACTTAGTCACCGATAACCATTTCTAGTTACCTGATTGGTAGATCGGCGATTAGGTGTGCAACATATTCTTAAACACCCGGTATGCGCACATAGTAGATCTAGGTACCTGCATGAAGTCGTATAAGTACCCTTTAGAAGTAGGTAGGTACGGTAAAGGACAAATTAATGTGGCAGTGGCGTGATTTAATGTTATCAGTCATTATCACATTGTTATAATATCACAGAAGTGAGGGAACACAATTTATGGTACACAAGTTGGGTCGACATCATACGTTATCATTTACTACTCTTATTTTTAAAATTTTTTTTTTATAGTGAACATCTATGGTAATTGGTAGGATGCGTTACACTTGATATCCATCGAGATTTTATACCGTACAACGTGTAAATACTAAATACATGAGTAGAAAAACTTTTGCCAACTTGATTGGTTCACTTAGCTTTTTTTTACTTATTTTTTTAGAGTAAAAATGTAATCTGTCTATTCTTGCAAAAAATAGTTTTACTTTTGGGTGGGGGGGGGGATATATTTTTAATTTTTTTTGAGTTTTTTTTTTGAGTTTTTGGAGAGAAAGAGAACAATTTTAAAAAAATCAATCTGTTTCGTAGGGGAAATATCTCTTTTTTTAAAGAAAAATATCTTATAATTTTGAGAAAAAATATTTTTTAAATTTTTTAAGGATAAAAATGTATTGGGCACAGTCACAAAAATTTTTCAGATAAAAGTAACTATGCTTCGGAGTAAGAAATTTCTCATTTTTTTTCAAAGCAAATTTCTCAAATTTTTTTAGGGGAAAAATCTCGCAATTTTTGAAGAAAATATTCTCAGTTGTTTTGAAATAAAAGATGTCATTTTTTGTAGTCAACTTGATTTCTTTTCCAATTTTCTTGTTGGGGAGGAAATTTCTCAATTTTTTTGGGGAAAAAAAATCTTTCAATTTTTAAAGAGTAAAATCGTTTCAATTTTCATTTTTTTTTTTTTTTTTTGAGAATTAAAAAAAAATAATAATAGGTAGAAATATTTAATCTGGACTTTTTACAAAATAATCTTTCAATTTTTGGAAGAAGAATTTTTGAAAGATTTTTCGACAAAAAAAAATGTTTCAAGTTTTAGAGGAAATAGGTAATTTTTTATTTTTGGACATTTTTTTTTTCAAATTCTCGAGTGAAAATACTTGTATGTAAGCTCAAGTAAAAATGGCAGTGATGGGGAGCAGTACCGAAACCGTAACCAAAAAACGCTAAAAACCACTAAAAACCGCTAAAAATTGTGAAAACCAGAACCAAAACCAAAACCGTAACCAATTACAACTGAAAACCATAACCAAACCCTAACCAAAACCAATACAAAAATCAAAGCGGTTTTGATTTTTCAATTTTTTATTGTATTTTTTGAAATTCCCTCCTTCCTTGATCGTCTGACTCTGAAGATGAACATCTGAACTATGAAATAATTCTCAAACATCACATATCTTGAAAAAATAATAATTAAAAAACTGTAAATACCGAAAAAATATAAAAATTCACTTATTTCAGGACCTGAGTAATGAATTTTCGTGGAAAAAAAATACAAAAATAAAACCAAAACCAAAACATTTTTGAAAACCGAAACCATACCAAAACCAAACCCAATTCTTTCTGAAAACCATCACCAAAACCAATATTTTTATTGGTTTCCATCGCTGAAAAATGGAATGTAGGTAGTATGAGGACCTAAGATACTTTTTTACTGCCAACTTCATTCTTTTTAAGACTGTAATATACTGGTAAAAAAAAAAAAAAAACTATTGCACCTACCTGCTATGTAACCTACCTACCTACGAATATGTGGTTGACAAATGTCACGTTTACGTACGCGAGCATTTATATACCTCGATGCCTTTGACTCGCTCATTTTCCACTTGATTGTTTACAATCAATGAGCTGAGAAACTGTACCTACCTACTGTTCGCTAGTCTAAGCTTCTGCCTATCACTGAAATTTTACACTTCACAACTGAAATATTGGCGAATGGGCCGAATGGTGGAAGGAGGAAAGTGAAGAGGCAGTAAATCGTCGAAATAAGACGAAAAGTGCAATGGAAACTTACGTAGGTAGAGTGTTTTTTTTCTAACATCAAAGGTCCGACAACGTTATTGAAATGGAATAGGAATAGGAATAGGATTTGCCCATTTTTGCAACAATTTTATAAAAATATTTCTTTACGATCGAGTGTAGTATACGCTATTTCTCAATATGGCGATTAAGATTATTAAGGTTTAATGTAGCTAGACCTACCTTATTTGTATTTGTAGGTAATTTTACGGGTGTAGTTGTTTACTTATACGTACATTCTATAGATTTAGACATTTATTTTTAAAGCGTATTGTACTGTAAACCTTAATACGCGTGCGAGTACATTATATTTATTTTTAATAACGCTTGCCGGATAAGCTATTATCGTTCGCATTATCAGTTTTGATAAGCCAGTTACATACCGTTTGTATGTATAGTATCTGCTAAATTAAGTACACATAAGAGTACAATATCACTAGGTTAGGTACCTCTGCCCTCTACCTACACTACATTTTTATGTACAGCAGTATAGGTAAGGTACCTGCGTGCTATGATTGATGATATAGGTACATAAATATACAAATAGGTAGTGCCTAGTTGCCTACTGCCTAGTTCAAACTCGAAGTCGTCGTCACGTTGGTATGTCTTCTTATACGTATGTAGATGTACTATGTATAGTCGTATAGGTAATCGATACGAATTTGTTGATTTGCAATCACGTGAAAATTTTCTGCTTCTTTGAAATTTTTGAACGGTGAAAAACCTAACCACGCGGCTACCTTATCTTCGAATAGTTACCGGTTTTACAGAATTTAATTTAAAATATCAACCGGTTTTCTTTCTCTTTTTTTGTTTTTTCTGAAGAAAAATTACATTCAATAATTACACTTAGGTCCATATGGCAGTTTTTCACATAAATTAGGTACGCGAGTAAATGGGTATATTTTTACGTATGTGTAGCGTAGTACCACGTAGGCATGTACGCAGTAAAAAGTTGAAAACGTTTATGCGGATCTACATAGCAGTACATACTCAAGTACACAGCCCTGCACAGTGCACGGAAAAAAAAATGGTGAAAAAAATTCTCAACGTGTATAAAGTAAAAAAAAAAAAAAATTAAAAATTAAAAATTTGTTTAAAAATAGATTTAAAATTACCTACTTTTTTTGAAAAAAAAAAACTCATTTTTTTGAAGAAGAAAATTATTTGAATCCCATAATTTTTTGAAAAAATATTTCTTCATAAAAGTTTTCTGCAGTAAAAATATTCCTTAAATTTTTGGAGAAATTAAATTTTCATTAAAAAAAAAACAACAGGTAAAAGATTTCCTTAGATTTTTTTAAAAGTATAAATTTCTCAAATTTTTGACTGAATTTTTTGAGTTGAGAAATATCTCCATTTTTAAGCAACCTTCAAATAAATTGAGAAAAATTGTTAAAATTGTTACCTACTTATTTAATTTTATTTCACTTTGTCTTACTTTGACGAAAATTTCGTAACCTAAATTTTTGGAAGTAAAAATATTTTTGAAATTTCTACAAAGAAGAAATCTCTGAATTGGAAAAATATAAATAATACCTATTGTTTATTTTTTTTTTAATTGAAAATTTTTCATTTTTTTCTGAGAAGAGTAAAATCGTATGTTTTTAGAGTAAAAATCTCTCAAGTTTTTGGAAAAAACTTTTAAAAATTTTTTTGGCCTGTAAGCTATTTTTACTTTTAGAGAGCAAACGTTTCGAATTTTTTTTTTTTTTTTTTTTTTTTTTTTTTTTTTGTAAAAAAGTCGATGAAAAAATTTAAAATATAATTTTATTGAATTTTGTTGAATAAAAAAAATATCGGAGAAGACTATTTCTTTTTCTTGCGGTAATGCATTTCTCAAATTTCGGTGAAAAAGATCTCTTAAAAAATTCTCTCAATTGTTTGCAAGGGATTTGTTTTTAAGAAAAATAATTTTTACATTCAACATTGAAAAAATTTCAACTCACCACCTCTCTGGGAAGAAATGGAGGTAAATCCTGGGAAATTCTAAGTTATCGCCATAGGTCTTGCCTAAAATTGTAGGTCTACCTAGCCTGCGTATCTATAGCATAGATAATGCAGAAGGTACGCACCTAAATAGGGTACCTCATTGTAATATGCGATGTTGTTTTTCTTCATTTTTCACGATATCGAAATGTTTGAGTATCCAGCGTAGATTTTTATTTTTTCGGCCGTCGTTACGATTTTACGCAGTTCGCAGTTTGTGTTTATTTCAGTCGAAAAATAAAATACCTACTTAATCGAGCCAAGTGTTTACAATGTTGTTGCGAATTCTTATCTCGTGCAAAATTTCAAACTGCCGTTTTGGTAGGTATAGGTACACGTACACCAGTACACCAATACACCAATTACACGGACAGTGTGAGTTACCTACCTATATGTATTTTTGCAATGCAAAAATTAAATGAAATAACACCTCATTATCTACCGAGTCGAAATACCTAATCGTAATTTACTGATACCTGTAAGACCGAAAGAACGCGAATTTGCGATAAAGCGTTAATGACTTTGTTTTCTCGATACCTAACCTACTCAAACTAGCAAAAAATAAACTACCTTTTGAGATCGCATTATGCATCGACCTCGAAAACATTCACGCATTTGAGCATTTTCGAAAAAATTCTCGATCCTATTACGACGAACCGTATGAGAAATATTATGCAAAATTTTACCAGGGACTCTCAGCTCAAAAGCATACAAGATATTTTCGCCAGATACTTGATATTCAAAATTGGATGAGAAGGAGAGGTCCAATCGAAATTTTTGTAATACCCAGAATTATTTCCAAGACTTCAAGCTGCAACTTTTGTTTGAAAATTTTTTCAATTGGACTCCTACCTCCACCAGTATTTAATAATACGAGTATCTAAGTCATATTATGCGAAACTGGAGGGGAGGAAGGGGTCCAGCCACAATTTTTGTTATAACCAAAATTATTTCTAGGAGCTCAATCTACAACTTTCGTTTGAAAAATTTATCAAGTGGACTCCTCTCCATTTTGAAGAAGTATCTACCTGATGTTATGTGAAATCGCAAGAGAGGGAGGGATCCCATTAGACATTTTTATAATAACCAAAATCATTTTTAGGATCTTAATCTACAAGAAAATTTTCAATTGGTCCTTCTCCCTCACTCGTCACTCCTCTAATTTTGAATTAGTATGTTCGGAGTGTTATGCAAAATTGGTGGGGAATACGGGTTCGAATCGAAAAAATTTTCATACAAAAGTTGTAGTTCAAAGTACTAGAAATAATTTTGGTTATTACAAAAATTCCGATTGGACCTCTCCCTTCTCTCTAATTTTGAAAATCAAGTATCATTTCTTTTTTCCCCTTTTTTTTCGAGAAGCCCAATTGAGTTTTTTTAAACTCCAACTTTTTTGAGGGAACTTTTATTTTTGGAGAAAAAAATGTCAATTTTTGCCTCAATCTTGTTGCAATTCATATTGGTTACCAGTATCTTGATACGTGTAGTATGCTAAGTTTGTACATTTGTAGGTACCTAGCTACTAGCAAGTAGGTGTTCCCAGGTGTTGAACTGTTGATGTGTTGATGATGTTTGTATTTTTACCTACATGCCTAACTACGTATTTAGTAAATAAAGCGAATAACGATTTATTCGTTAACGTGGAAATTATTCGCTTAGTTCTGAATTTATGTCGAATTTTATTTGGTCTGTTTTCATTTTTACAGGAAAAACGACGGCGACCGGAAGAAAGAAATAACGTCGTGGAAGTGAAGACCGCGAAGCCTTGATATGGGCTTATTTTTGCAACATGCACACTACACGCCCTTCTGCCCCGCTTTGTCACCTACAAACTGCGTAATACCGAATACAAGAAAAGCTACAGGCCCTCTACCTATCCGTGTATACGGTGCCGTCCCACCACTGCACATGGTGAGTGTTTTATCTATACCTAGTACCTACCTATACCTACCTACTTTGATTTACTCAGCAGCAAGTATTTTTGATATTTTTTTTACTTTAACGCGTAATACCATTCGGCTGGACATGGTTTACATCAAAATACTCGAACAAATTCGATTATTTCACCGATACTTGTACCTACTTCCCTAAGTATCAGTAAATTCGCATCATTAACAGACTACGTACATACTTGTACTTAATATTTTATGGAAATGCGAACATGCCTTATGGGCCTCATTCATACCAATTCTGAAAAACGAAAACCTGTCTAGCTGTGGCACGATAAAAAAACAACACGCGATAGCCTGGATCGTTTCCAATTCGGTGACGTCAAAATAATATTATAACTTATTATTCGTTTGGAATAAGTCTAAATCGAAATATCGGTTCGATTACGGTTATATTTTTAGCCTGAGCGATTTTTTTTGTACCTACGTAGTACAACTACCTATTACCGACGAGACACTTTTTATTCAAGAAAAACGTTCAAATTACTCGTATCTAATAAGTACGAGTATACGAAATTCAATGCTGTACCTACCTATATCTACCTACACATCTACGTTTTTTTTTGCAGTAGTAGTAGATATTATTATTGCGGAAATAATTATCGAGTGTAACTGCTGACACTGCATAAGTGCCTAAGTGCCTCCAAGTACATACTTGTTATGTGTACATGGGTGTTGAATGTTTATAAGTCAGTTTACCACGATTTCCTTTTTTTCTCTCTAGAACTTCAACTTTGACTGCCTGTATTGTGAGAACTAAGCCTTTTAGAGAGAAAATTTATGGCGTATGAAAGAAAGAAAATTTTATTCTCTTCAATTTTGTTTATGAGCATTTTTGTCGTTAGACGCATCGTTTGCCCAGAAATTGGACTTTTGTGTTAACTGAACTAAGTAACTAAAAAAAAAAAATTTACCCAGAATTTTGTTTTGTTGTGTTTTGGGAAAGAAAATTACAACTTTTAGTAAAAATTATTCTCAATTAAGTATTGGTCTTAATTTTTTTTTGAAAAAAAAAAATTGAAGCAAAAAAATCTTATAATTTTTTTAAATCTCTCATTTTTATCGGAGTAAAAATCTTTTTTTTAGAGTAATTTTTTCAGCTTTTCAGGGTAAACAACGTCTTATGTTTTTGAAAAAATAATCGTTTTAAAATAAAATCGTTCAATTTTTTTTTTTTTTTTTTTGGGGGGGGGGTCTCTAAATTTTTTGACGTAGCAGAAAAACATCTCTGTATTTTTTTAGAATTTTTTTCTCCAAAGAAAAAATGTCATTTCTGGTCTTTAATTTTTTTGAAATAAAAAAAAAACTTTTTTGGAATTGAAGAACCTCTCATTTTTTTGGAAGTAAAAAAAAATTCAAATTTTTGGAGGGAAAAAAACTAACTTTTTTTTGGTGTAAAAAAATATCTCAATTTTTTGCAGGAAAATATCTCTCAATTCTTTCAAAGTAAAAAGTTTTTCAACTTTATGAAATAAAAAACCTAGTTTTATTTATGAAAAAAAAAAAAAAAATCATTTCATTAAAAAAATAATAAAATCCTGAGTAATTTATCTCAATAAGCAAAAAAATTCCACAAATTTTAGAAGAAAAAAACTCGTAATGTTTTTGGAGTAAACAATTTTCTAAATTATTCTGAGCAAAATCAAAAACAAATCTTTTCGCTGTACAAGCGGCCAAAGTTGAGCGATTTTAGTTCATTCGACCCCAAAGTCGAATTTTTGGGCGAACGATGCGTCGAACGACAAAAATGGTTATGAACAAAATTGAAGAGTATAAAATTTGCTATCGTTCATACGTCATCAGATTTCCTTTAAGAGACTAATTCTAATGTAAGTTAGATTAAATTTGAGGAAAAAAAATTGCGTTCAACTGACCTGTGAACACCCCTTTACATAATATATCAGCTATACGAGTAAGGTGAACGTGATTGGTTGAAAAAATCAAACGCGAGATTGGTCATCAAAAATTCGAACAATTTTTTTTCTCGCATCAATTTTGATGATATGTATAGCACGCAGATAATGTATTTTTTATCTACTTCACACGTACTTACAACGTCAATAATTAGTTCGGTATGTAATTAAATTAAATTACACGAATGTTGCCAATGTAGTGTACCTACATTGTACAATTGTGCATAATTTACGCGTATATCTACCGATAGTTAATTGGCTATTAACTTCAGCGATAGGTATAAATGCTGCTCGGTACTCCTAAAAATTTTCTATACGATGCAGCGATGATGATACTAGCGCTGGTACATGGCATATGACGATAAAGTAGGTACATTTATTAACACGTGAACGCAACTCACGTGTTCCCATCGTGGGCACCGGTATGGTACCTCGTATACGTGCGAATGTAACTCGCGAAATTTTCGCAGCTGCGAATATCAAGAAACATACCTACACTCGTACCTATTCGTATACCTTTTCATTTGGGCGAAAATTCAAAATTATGTATCTATTCATTCGTACGAATAAGCATATTAGAAAATCAGGATGATATCGAATAAAGACTGAAGTACCATAACTTTGTGACTACTGCATATGAAAAGCTCAATTTCAAAACATGCTTAGTACTTTTTTTTTTTTTGGGGGGGGGGGGGGGGTCGAAAAAAAACTATGATGAGCTGAGAAATTTGAAAATGACGATGAATGATGTATTGTGGTGTAATGGAGTGGTTCTTTTACATCATCGCAAATTATTATAATAAATTAATAATATAGTGGCTCTGTTTGCATCCAAAGTTGAAGAAATCTTGACTATTAAGCATTTTTTGGAACAGTAATTTCGATTTCGTTTTTTTCTCTCAACTTTTCATGGCAAAATCTTCGAATACGCACCTTTTGAAATGATAATGTAAAATATAAATCGAGTGGATCTTTTCAAAAAAAAAAAAAAATTCTATAATTTTGACGAAGAGAAAATGAACATGTCCTATTGGAAATTTGGAAACAGGAAAACTGCAAAATCACCTAGCAAAGAGATGCTGACATGGAGATGGACTAAGCATTTTTTGGAATGACAAGGGAAAAAACTAGTTTTCGATGCACTGGATTGGGTGGGGGGGGGGGTAGATGGAATGACTTTTTAGATATTTGACGTCCTAATACACTTGTGAGACAGTATCCTGTCCACCAGATGTAATCACCCACTCTTTTTTTTTTTTTGAATTAAGCATGTTTTAGGATTGAGCTCTTCATAATATTATTTAGTAATTATTATCAATTAGGCCCCTGCAGCTTTAAATTACCATTGCTCGCCAAATTATCCTATCTGCTTTCGAATAAGCATAATTATGTACAAATCTGGTTGAAAATTTTGTGATCTGATCATGATCTAATGGGACTGTGATCTATGTTGCCATAACCATGAAGATCAATGCAGTTTATACGTATGTACAGTGCAATTGTACAGCTACAGAAGCTCAGTACAACGTAATAATAACTAACCTATTTCATGCGGTATACGAGCATAGCAGTCCAACTCCGATTTGTACATGTACACTTAGCCTATAAATGTGATGAGTGTGTATATTGTATATAATGTACGACAGTTTGAAGGTGACCGATTAAAGTGAAAAGGAAATAGACGTGTGTTGGTGAAAAATGGCAAAACGAACGAACGTCTCGACAAAGTGAAAAAATTAAGCGACGGAATAAATGACAGAGAGAAATAGAGTGACAGGGTGAGTGAAAGAGAGCGAGAGAGACAGTGGCAAAAGGAACCCCGTTCGCGTAAAATCTTTTTCAGCGGAGCTTCAACGATGCGATGCCTGAATAGAATAGGAGCCGGTGATGGGGGCGTGGTGGAAGATCGCAAGACCGGAGCACGGAGCAGCGGTACGGTAGTAAATTATGGAATATGCGCAGCGAAAATAACCTTGACATTGACATTGAAAATGTACACAAGATTACGGATGGGAAGTGGGGCCCGGAGACGGAAGATGATGGCGCTGCGGGCATGGAGAAAAAGCGAAGAAGGGGGGGTACGCGGTTCGATAATTCGCCGGTCGGCGGTCGCTGTCTGTGGGTTAACCGGCGTAATGCGGCATGCGGCGCGGCGCTCGGTTCATGTGCAGTGCAATGAGTTTACGAGTAACGAGTACCCATGCATCCTAGAGAGGTTACTTTTTAGTAATTTGGTTACCTTTTTTACGACAAGGTTACTTTAGTTTTCAAAAAAAAAAAATGAAAGTTCAAAAGCTTAGGAAACTGGATATTTTAAGAAATTATTTTTGTTTTAAATTTCAATATTGACTTTTTTTTACAAATTGAAGATTAGATTAAGTAATCAAGAATTGTATTGTGAGTTTTTCAAGTATTGAAATTTCCCACAAAGTGTAAATTAAAAACCAATCAAGCCAACGATTTAAATAATATAATAATTCGTCTTAATCATGCAGGAAATGCATATTTTTTGGTCCTCGATTTTGGGAGGTGCAAAACGTCAAAATCAGCTAAAATATTGGTGGAATGGTGAAGGGGGAGGGGTAACGAGTCATTATATTTACGTGTAAATGGAAAACTTTTGGTTACTTTTTTGAAATTTTAGGTTACTAATGTTATTTTTATTTTTTCAAATTCCGCTACGATGCATGAGTACCGAGTATCCATACCGCAGACCAGATCCGGACCCACTACCGAGCTTTTTTGGGGGAGAACGATCGTTCGAACGCCGCTGCTGCTAGGCTGGCCGGGCCGGGTCGGGCCCGCGTACAAAAAATTCAATTTCAAATTACCATAAACAAACAGACGTCGTCGGCACGTCACGTAATCACATTTTGACCTACAACCGCAAAACCATGCTATGTATAGCACTGAATTACCACACGG
This sequence comes from Balanococcus diminutus, assembly GCA_959613365.1. Taxonomy (NCBI): domain Eukaryota; kingdom Metazoa; phylum Arthropoda; class Insecta; order Hemiptera; family Pseudococcidae; genus Balanococcus; species Balanococcus diminutus. Next base: position 55,070,935 of record OY390718.1, on the reverse strand, counting down.
CAATTGCGAAGCGAAATACCGAAAATGTGCTAATGGGTTTTCAATTTTTCATGTTGTGGCTGCTCAGCGCACACATACTGCGACAGGCCACACCAACGAAACGAAAGAGACAATTTAATCGCGTATTTTCTTGCAATTTCGTGGTCACTCAGTCGTCCTCGCAGCTGCACAGCATACATATTATGTGGTACCTACAATATTAGCTTTGCATCGATCAAACACCCCATCCCATAATCTGAGAGTGTACTTACTCGTGTAGGTACTGTCAAGCGTACAGACTGAGAGTCTGCATATGATCTTGACCAGGAAGATAATCGTCTTCAAAAGATATGGAAGTTAAGTTCGAAGCATTAGACCTTTCGAAAGTTGACGAATAACGAATAACGAAGAACAAACAATGTCTATCCCATCGACATTTTCGCATGGTGTAGCCATTAGCCATTGAAGTCAATCGCCGACAATTGAAGAGTTAATCATAGTATTAATGGTATAAATCAAAATCAGCTGGGCTCTCTGCGCACGGGAACATATTGCTCCCAGGGGCGTGCTCCGGTTGTACTTGGAGACTCAACATTAATATGAGGGAGGATCCTCAGGCGCTTTTCTAACGTCCCGAAGACTTATATGCCCTCACTCAGTTCCCTTTTTCATGTCTCTGTTAATTTTTGGAGCAAAGCTGCCCTCTACGGGGCCCCTTGTACAGCTGAGGGCCCATTTTTCAGTTTTGGGGCCTCAACAAAATGTTGTGAGCATTAAACGAGGAGCGAAGCACGCCTCTGATTGCTCCGAAGTCCTACCATCATTTCTTTCCTTGCCTTTGGTTTCTTAACTTATACTGTTAGGATTTTCCTTATTACTCTTCAATTTCTGCAGAAAATATCGATGAGGAAAAGTATTTCTGCCAACCCAAACCGAAGGAACATAGAACTACAAAGTTGCATACCAACGCTCTCCTATTCAGTCCTCTCAAGTTCTCATCGATACAGTATCTAGTATCTACCTACTTTAACCTATAGGCAGTGAGCTCCTACTCTTGTGTCTCTAGGTACCTATGCAAGTGTGGAAGACAATATGTTCCTGTAGTAGTGTGCAGCAGCCAGTACCTTACCTAGCTACCTACATACTGTATACATCACATTGTCAAGCGTCAATCGATACAGTTTTCTTTCTCAATGAAACGAAGAAAAAGCACGGTTGCGAATGCGACGAGGTCTTTTCAAGGTTAGCTGCGCGGCGCAATGAGGGCGGCGTTGGCGGTGCGGCATTACCATTTTAATCTACTGTACCTCTACCTACCAATCGACGTTGAACCGGCGAAATTTCTCCGAAAATATACCATTTCGACCCGGCTAAACAACTGGAGGTGGCGGCGACGCTTTTGCCCATTCAAATGCAGAGGCGTAAATCAACATCACGCAAACTTTTCCCAGGCATTTTCAATTTCATTCAACAGTCAACCTGCGTCCTTCGCCTTTTCTCTTTTCTCACGACTGACTAATTCATTCGTAAACGTAAATGTCGCGCTTTCGTTTTGCGATCCGAATTTCGAATGCGAAAAGAAGAGGGTTCGTCTATTTTTACAATTATTTTTTGATATACGAGATCGTGGGAAGTCGTTTATTAGGTGACAATTAGTAGATAGGAATAACTAATCTGTCAATGCATCTACACTACAACCCTATCTTTATCCCAACAGCCAACAGGGCTGACCATACTATACTGACATCACATTGGAAACCTCCGGGTCTGGAGTTGAAAATTTTCACGGCATACATGTTCTGTGGAAATCTCCGGATCCACATAACGAGGTTTCCTCAGACCCAGTTATGCCAGCTCTCTTGAGAAGAAACGTACCTGCAGGTACCTGTGTAAATGAAACCTGGAAATTCTCACTAAAATAATATGCTATGCCTATGCCTAGGTACGTGTCCGTTCTACGTCGAAAAAAATGCAGCGGGTTATGGCAGATGCCGCTCAGAGGACGATTTGTTACTGCGTAGTACATAGTAATGGCAGCTTAGCTAGGGCTAGGATAAATAGAATACGGAATAGTGAACATGAAACGATAAAGCGAAGATGAAGATGAAGGAAGAAAGGAGTAAGAGTACGAGAAGAGGACAAGAGGAGGAAACCACTCGCAGTTGTAATACGTGTGGAAAAAGATACATGCATGATTAGTGGCACGTAGCCGTTGTGGCTGCGCGCAACGTACAGCAGTCAGCAGCACTGCGCCACTCGACAGTCTTTTGTTGCAGGAAGCGAAGGCGAAGAAGGTGAAATGGTACCTTCACCTACCCACCTGCTCGTCTGCTCACTGCTCACTACATACAAACGAAAAACGCCGATGGCGACGCGGGGCGGACGGAGTGTACCTATTTTGGTGCTCAGTGTTGTTGTTGGTGTTGTTGTTATTGCTGCCGCTGTCTGTGCTGTCGTTATCCTTGTTATCCTGTCCTACATAAGAAAAATATATGCTACACCCAATACAGCCACAGGTACAGGTAGACACTGGACAGGTACATACCTGCGAAGCTGCATAGTGCATGCTACAACAAGAGCGAATTACTACTTGCTACTGAATGATGCAAATGCGATGAGCTGAAACGGAGTGACTAGAATGACTAATTTCCTTCTCCTGTGTGTGTAAGTGTATTCGTTTCATATTCCTTTGCAGGATGCAGTAAACAAATACCAAGTTTTAAAAAAATTAAAAAAAGGTCTAAAATAAATCTTTAAAAAAAATGAGTGTTCAGCGGTCAGCACATATTTTTCAAAAACTGTGGGTGACGATGACCCACGGAACCGATGCTTCCAACGCCACTGCTAAAATGTCCGTGACAAAATTTGTAGTTTGATACCTCACTTCTAACTCCTACCAGGGAGAGGAGGCGCTAAACGTAGATTTTCTATTTTTAAAGAGTGGATTATATCCTAAAAAATTTTATGGCGAGTAAAATTTCCCTCAAACAGGGAAAGCCAGTGGATTATATCCTAGAAATTTTGTTCCCTATAAAAGGGTAATGGGGGCTTAAGATAGGTGATTTGGGCTATGAAACCGATTTGGGTCAAACCTACCTCAAAAGGTCGACCATGATGAGAAAAAATGTTGACAAAAATTTTAGACCCTCGCGCAAGTATTTTGGGGGTGGGGGCTCAAAACGTGATTTTTAGTCATTATTTTTTGGATTTTCGCCAAATTAAGATCGAAATTTTGCGTTTTTTCTAATAGATTGTATATCATTAATTCATTATAGTACGTTCGGCGAAAAATTAAAGCTGGCAAATTTTTGGGCGGAGCATGCGAAACTAAAAGACCAATGAACGCGCCATAACTGAAGGTGCGTTCAAATTTGATGAACTGCATTTCATCACGTTGTATTCTTCGTTTCTTCCTTCTTCCTTCATTACATAATGAGTTATCCTTAAACGAATTAATCAACAAGGTGTACCTAGATAAAATAATATCGTAACCTTTTATCATTTTTCAACATTTTCCCTTACGTATGGAGTTAATGGACAATGCGACTTGTTGTGATCGCAACCGTCATCGCAACTCGCCTCGCGCGTGATTTTAAATTTTAAATCGGCAATAACTTGAGACTGAGGCAAGTTAGAGCTTTCGTTGCTAGCTCATTCGTAAGAGGATAAAATTTCGCACATTCGCCTCGCTTACACCACGTATCTATGACTTTTAGTTTTTCCAATATTTTAATGTAAACGTTATTTTTCTTCAAATTAAAATATCAAAAAAAATATTGATCGTAGATAGGTAGTGTAAGCGAGGTGAGTACGCGAAATTTTATCCTCTTTCGAATGAGCTAACAACGAAATCTCTAACTTGCCTCAGTCTCAAGTTATCACCGATTTAAAATTTAAACTCACGCGCGAGGCGAGTTGCGATGACTGTTACGATCACAACGAGTCGCATCATTATTATATCTGCTTGTTTAATTCATCATTTTGGGTAGGTAGTGATTTCTTTGCATATTTCTGGAATGGTTCGATTTATAAGTAAATAAGTTAGTTTCTTCATTACACAAACTCGACTTGATGTTAATTGCTACTCGTAGAAAGATATATTATGTACTATGTCAAAACCACCTAGAGATACAAGCCATGAACGTAGAAAGGCAACGTCGCATTTTCGAGTAGTAGACGGCCGACTTTCCAATCCGTTTTTTGACGATAACTCGGGAAATATACATCGAATCGAAATTCTGACAACACACTAACGAAAGGAAATTTTCTGCTCTACAATTTTGGTTCAGATCAATTTTCACGAAAAATGCTTCGTTCGCTCTGAAAATGAGAATATGTTAAAATTTGCATATCCAAGAAAACATTTTACGCTGAGAAATCGAGGTATTTTCGTCAAATCGCTATTTCAATAATTTTAGGGTGAAAGGATTTTTTTTCGCTCTACAATTTTGGTTCGTATCAATTTTCACGAAAATCGCTTCGTTGACCGGGAAAATTGGGTAGACAGCCAACTTTCAAAATCAGTTTTTCGACGATAACTCAAGAAATATTCGTCAAATCGAAATTCCGACTACACCAAACAAAAGTAAATTTTTTGATCTACAATTGTGGTTTTCATCAATTTTTACAAAAAGGGGTCGTTGACCTCGAAAATGAAAAAATAAATAGTTTTTTGACGATAACTCAAAAAATTGGTCGAATCAAAAATTTTAAAAGCACTAAAACTGAAGGATTTTTTCTGCTCTACAATTCTGGTTCTTATCAATTTTCATGAAAAACGCTTTGTTTATCCGCGAAATAGGAAAATATGAAAATTTGCATATCTGAGAAAACAGTTTTTGCAAATTAATCGAGGTATTTTCGTCGAATCAAAACTTCAATGATTTCAGGATGAAAGGATATTTTTTGCTCTACAATTTTTGTTCTTATCAATTCTTACGAAAACCGCTTCTTTGACCGGGAAAATAGGGAACATCTGGTAGACGGCCCATCTTCAAATCAGTTTTTTGACCGTAACTCGAGAAATATTAGTCGAATCAAAATTCCGAATACACTAAACGAAAGTTAATTTTTCCCTCTACAATTTTGGTTCCCATCAATTTTTTCGAAAACCACTTCGTTTGCCCAGGAAACGTATTTTCTATTGCTCAAGTCGGCCGTCTTCGGCAAGGTTGCCAAATTTAACTTCATGGCTTGTAGTGTCTAGGTGGTTTTGACTATGTACATTGTACAACTTTTGGATTGAATTGAAATCCTGAAGTTGTTCGCTTATGGGATGGAAATTTTTAAAATTACTTCCATAAATAGGATTCATGAATTTGGAATTCATGTTGAATGTTTGATAAATGCTGATTAAGCATCACAAATCCCCTAATTTGTATTTTTGTTATCAAAATTATTGAAAAAGTTTTTGAGAATAAAAAGTTTGATAATAAAAACAAAAGAAAAAAGAAGAAATTAATTTGCGAGTATTGCGAGATCATACTAAAGTAATCATTATAATGAATTAATGAGTATGCGAATGCGAGAAAATACGAGGTTCGCGAAGTCACGCGTTCAGTTTGGTAGCACCTTCACTTTATCCCCCACTTTTTTTTTTGCCAGCTTTAATCTTTCGCCGAACGTACTATAGGGGAGGGAAGCTGTAGACATTTTTTCGGATCATTTTTCGCCGAGTTATAGCGATTTAAAAACTTTGAACCGCCATTTTGTATTGAACCAACTTCGGCACAATCGCAAGTTTTTTACTGAAAACGTGTCATCTAACCCAAAACTGTAAAAATTTCGAAACGTTTGAAGTGGTGCGTCATTGTCAAAAATCCAAAAAAATGACTTTTTCGTCTATTTTTCCCTCTTAAATGCGTCATTTCTGGTCCAATTTTTTATTTTTGAAATATGTCATTAATGACATCACCAATATACACCATCAACCCGAATTTGGACTAAATTCTTTCATTTTCCCCATTTTTTTTTTAAACATTGGGAAAGGGATAGGATTGCAACTTTTTTCAAACAAAAGTTGTAGATTGAGGTCCTTGAAATAATATTTTTATTATGAGACTTTCGATTGAACTTTTCCCTCCCCTCAAATTTTGCATAATATGACTTACATACGTATATCATGTATTATTAAAAACTGGTGGAGGTAGGGGTCCAATTGAAAAAAATTTCAAGCAAAAGTTGTAGCTTGAAGTCTTAGGAGTAATTGTAATTTTGGTTATCACAAAGATTTCGATTGGACCTCTCCCTCCCCTCCAATTTTTAATATCAAGTATCTACGTAATATTGTACTTTGTAAAATTCAACAATGATCCACATCCATGTAAAAAAATTGAGAAAGCTGCAAGCTAGATATGTACTATAGTCTAGTACTACAATACAAGTACTTGCAAGTTGCAACTTCAAAATTTGATATACGTAAATTGCAACACGATACACGGTTCAATTGAAAGAACACCTTTTTGCATTTGGCGGTCAAAAACTGTTAAATTGGGTCGGGTGTGGGGATACAAAAATGTGAATCCAACTCGCGAGAAAAGAATAACAAATTCTTTTGTTAGTTGTAGCGTAGGTACCTATAGGTAAACATTTGTTCTTGATTTGAATAATATCGCCACCACCGTGTTAATTAATTGGGAAATTCATAATCGCAACATAACGTAACGTAACCGTTTTATATTTTTGGATATACTCAGACATACTGTACCTATCAAAGCTTCGAGGGTGGAAATTTTTGTCTCTTATCATCGAGTACATATTACCTATAGGTACACAAATGAAATAGGTAGCTGCACTGTGTAAGTACAAGCTGTGTAGGATCGAAGTGGAAAATTTTATTTTTAAAATTACGAGTACAAAAGAAGAGCGATGAATACTTATAGATACAATCGCTATACTCGACAAAACTTTTCAAGTACGAATACCTACCTAAATCTATATACATCACGCTGCATTGATAAAGAGTACAACGGGTATACTGTTTAGGTAAAGTTAAGCTTTGTAGTAATCGAGCAAAGCTCTTCTGAACACATCAACGGCAAAGCTGGCGTCCTCCATCGACACACACATTGGTGGTTTGAATCGCAATACCTGAAAAGGACGGAGATTGAAATTTACCACCGCTTCGAAATCGATTTGCAATTATTTTATTCATTAATTATGTGCGACGATCTTACGTGTCCTTTGAAACCTCCTCGTCCAATCAAAAGTCCCATATCTCTACAACTTTCCCATATGTCGAAGAAATCGTCGCCGGTTAAAGGTTCTTTTGTGACTTTGTCTTTGACCATCTCGACGCCGATCATTAAGCCTTTACCTCTGACGTCGCCGACGCATTCGAATTCGTCTCTCAGCTTAGCCAGCTCCCGAAGTAAATACGATCCGACCACTTTGCTGTTGGCTTGCATATTTTCTTCTTTTATAACCTGCGAAAGGGGATTTTACCTACATACGTGAAGCTCTGTAGGTATTCGACGCAGTTCTGTATTTAATACAAATCGATTACATGTACGTAATGACCTGTAAAACGCTGTGAGCGATACTGCAGGCCAAAGCGTTACCGCCGAACGTGTTGAAATGTGCCGACACTCCGTTGCCCAGTGATTTCGCTATTTCAGGAGTCGTGACTACAGCCCCCATTGGGAATCCGTTGGCTATGCCTTTGGCCATGGTCACGATATCCGGTATAACGTCGTGCATTTCGAAGCCCCAAAAATGGTCACCTGTTCTTCCGAATCCAGTTTGAACCTTTATAGACGAAATAAGCGAAGTAATGGTCGTGGTCAACAGATCGGCTCTCTACGTTTGTGATGTGTCCCTGTCTCATCAATGTATAAGTAGGTATATCGCTTCCTACCTCATCAGCGATGCATACGCCGCCGTATTCGCGAATCAAATCGAAAGATTTTTTCACAAATCCTTTAGGAAATTGAACAGTTCCGCCGACACCCTGCCGATAAAATACGTATCTGTATCATCTACTTAATACTTATAGAGACATAGAGTAATATACGTACTATAAAATATGTTGGGTTGGGTTGGCACCTACAAACCTGTATTGGTTCGACGATAAGAGCTGCTGCATAACTCGGGGTTAAAGTAAATTTGAAGATATCGGCAAATTGTTGGTAATAATTATCAGAAGCTTGACAGTTGTCCCCGGAACAATCGCATTTTCTGGTTGTTTGCACCACCGAATCTCTACATCGACTGCCACCCCATACTCCTCGATATACGTCCGGATTCATCGCCTGCGAACAACGAGTTTCTGTTCACTTTCTAACGACGATCATAATCGGTTGCCTATTCCGTGCGCCTATATTTTATTGATCAGCTGTTTTGTTAATCCTACTCGTACTCGATAATACCCTGCTCTCGTGCTTGTTTGGAAAAATATGGTCGCCGAAAATTTCGAAAAATCAAAAAATTGAAATTTTCAAAGTTTAACTGCCGTTTGGTCAGAAAAAAAAAAAAAAAAAAAAAAAAACACGAAAGAGGCGATTGACAATTTGCTGGTGTTTTACTTTTGCACCCCTCATCCCGCTGTTTCCTTTACGTGCTCTTAGGATATGTATTGTGTGATTGTGTCATATGGCTTCTTACTAACGTAAATAGATACTTGATATTCAAAATTTGAGGGGAAGGAGGGGTACAATCGAAATTTTTGTAATTACCAACATTGTTCCCAAGACTTGAAGCTACAACTTTTGTTTGAAATTTCTTTCAATTGGACCCCTCCCTCCCCACCAATTTTGAACAACACTCCGAAGAAGGCTGCGAAGAAACTAATTGAAACTTAGAGGAGTGAGAGGAAAAGGGGTCAATTGAAAAATTTTCAAACAAAAGTTGCAAATTGAAGTCCTAAAAATAATTTTGGTCATTGAAAAAATTTCGATTGGATCCCTTCCTCTCCTCCGATTTCACATAACATCAGGTAGATACTTTTTCAAAATTGGGGAGAGGTCAAATTGAAAATTTTTTCAAACAAAAGTTGTAGATTGAGGTCATAGAAATAATTTTTGTTATTATAAAATTTTCGATTAGACCTCCCCTCCCCTCCCCCCCTCCCCGGCCACTCCAATTTTGCATAATATGGCTCGAATACTATGTTATTAAAAACTGATGGAGGTAGAGGTCCAATTGAAAAAATTTTCAAACAAAAGTTGTAGCTTGAAGTCCTAGGAATAATTTTGGTCATTACAAAAATTTCGATCGGACCTCTCTCTCCCCTCCAATTTGGAATATCAACTATCTACGTAGTATTGCACTTGGTAAAATTCAATTATCTACAAATTAATATCCACATCCCTGTGAACAAATTGAGTAAACTAGAGACCAGTGTCACAACATACAAATAGTAGGTCTAGTAACCTGCGTAGCCAGGGATACTCGATGCAGAAGACAAATAGAAACAGTAATTAAGATAATGCCGACGAACTAATAAATCATAATCACTCGAGATTAGTTGATACGAGACGAAGTACGAAGCTACTATAGACAGTCTGAAGCTACGAACGTGATGAATATTGGACGGAACCGGTACACGGTAACGATACGGCGGAAAGGACGTAACTCCCATCATGAACGAACTTATTCCATGGTAGCAGTTTCGAAATGATACAATATCGAAATTCTTCGTATGCAATCTAGCTAACAGCAAAGCCAAATCGTTCGCTTCCGTACCGCTGTTCACCAGGTAGACTACCTGTTTGAGGAACAAAGGTAGAAGTAAAAAAATATCAAATGATAGATAGAAAGATGGGGCATTTACCAACAAGGTACGAGTAAATGAATGGTTTAATTGCATGGCCGGCAAATCATTATTTTCTCACGTTGTGGGGGAGGAGGGTGAAAATGTTGTAAATTTTTTCACAAAAAAAAAAAAAAAAACTTCATAAATAATACATAAAACAGAACCTCGATTATCCGATGCCCAAAAAATCAATTAATTTTTTATTACCCGATTTCTCTTCAATTTTGCCCGTTTAAAATTTTCTGGAAAGATTTGAGAAATCATTTTTTTATTTCAAAAAAAAAGATAATAATAATACCCAATTATTTAAAAAATATGGAAAAATTCTTATTTTTTAAATGAGAAATAATTATTCATTTTAAAAAATGGGAACTTGAAAAATGTTATTCCAAAAAATTAGAACTTTTTTCATAGGTACTGAAAATTTATTTGATTCTATAAAATTGTAAAAAAAATTTATTCTAAAAAATTGAAAAAAGATTTCATTCTAAAAATTAAAGAAATAATTTTTCTAAAAAAATTGTAAAAAATTTTCATTCTAAAAAATTTAAGAAAAATCAATTTTCATTCTAAAAAATTTAAGAAAAATCGTTCTAAAAAATTGAAAAAAATCATTAAATTTTGAAAAATTGTAAAGAATTTTCATTCTTAAAAATTTGAAAAAAGATTTCATTCTAGAAAATTGTAAAAAAAATTTCATTCTAAAAATTAAAGAAATAATTTTTCTAAAAAAATTGTAAAAAATTTTCATTCTAAAAAATTTAAGAAAAATCAATTTTCATTCTAAAAAATTTAAGAAAAATCATTCTAAAAAATTGAAAAAAATCATTCTGAAAAATTGTAAAAAATTTTCGTTCTAAAAATTTTGAAAAAAATTTTCATTCTGAAAAATTGTAAAAAATTGAAAAAAATTGTTCTAAAAAAATTGTAAAAAGTTTTCATTTTAAAAAATTGAAATAAATTATAAAAAAATTTAAAAAATCATTCTGAAAAATTGTAAAAAATTTTCATTTTAAAAAATTAAAGAACAAAATTGTTCTAAAAAAATTGTAAAAATTTTCATTCTAAAAAATTTAAAAAGGGTCCCAAATCTCCAAAAAATTATAAAATTTTTTGTTGAGTGAAATTTTTCACACACTGAATTTAAATTTTTTGCGCAGGTTGAGATTTTTTACCACGTGAGAAATCTCATGTGGTGCTTGAGGACGAGGGCAACTGGGCTAACGCCGGCCATGTTTAATTGAATCTTATTCACCTTCAGGGGATCTGGCAGCGTAGAGAGTAGAGCTTCGACGTATTCGTACAGTTTAGAATGCTGATACATGTTAGCGCTATGCCATAATCTGTGTATTTGCTTTTCAGCGGCCGCTGTCACTTTTCTGATAATAAGAGAGATGCGTTACGTTAGGTGACGCATTAGACGCACGTTAACGGGTACGACCAATTATACGAGTGTACATACATAACATAACGAAGAGTATAATGTATGCAAAATAGAATGAATAATAATAGGTAGGTACGCTTACGGGTGACAGTGACCAACGCTGACGGTGGCTATGCCGCCGAACATATCCAAATATCGTTTCCCTCGATGGTCGAAGATCCACTGCATTTTTCCTTCGTGTATTAAAAGCGGTTTTCTGTAATACTGATTGTACGACGCGATTATGTTTTCGTTTCTGATTTTCTGAATCTTTTCATAACTCGCACCCTTCGGATAGATAGGTAATTGATAATTAGGTACCGCTTTTCATTTTCCAATAGACCATCGTGGGCAGGGTTGCAAACTGCTTCGAACCACCACCAATAAAATTGTTTTGGTGGTGGTTTTCAAATGGTTTTCACCACCACCACAACCAATTGGAAAATTTGTAAAACCATAACCAAATCAAAACCGTTTGCAAGCAGAAAAAATGGAAAAACCATTTGATAAAACCACAAAAAAGAGCTTTAAAAAAAAACTTAAAAAACCACCATCACCACAACCATTTAGATTTGAAAAACCACCAAATCAATTGAATCGGTTTCTTTGTTTTATGACTTTACTTTTATCCTAATTTTAATTTAGTCAGTTTCAAAGCAGTTAATTTTAAGGTGAAACTAATAGGTGCCATGATATTTTGTTCCTTTGATTTGTGAATTATGATTAATTAATTGATTATTTGATTACTCGTTTCTTTGCCAAATTGGCCATTAAATAAAGGTTTTTTCAATAACTTCTTTATTTTTTAATTCATTTCTTCTCTTTGTATTTGTATTTGATATTTGATTTCTCATCACTTCATCAGTAATTCAGTATAATTCTTAATTATTGAATTAGAATAGAATTAAAATTTAAAACATAGGAAATGGTTCCATCTGGTTGTATCAAATCTTCGTTAGTATATTTTTTGCTCCATTTAAAAACATGAAAAATCGATTGAAAACCAAAACCAATTCATTTGGTTTTGGTTTTACCAATTCATTTGGTTTTGGTTTTTGAGAACCACCACCAAAACCAATTGAAATGGATTTGGTTTTTGAGAACCACCACCACCACCACCAAAATAATCAAAAGTTGAAATAACCAAAACCAAAACCAAAACCATTTCAAAAAAAAACCAAAACCAAAACCAAAAACCATTTATTTGAAAATTTTCAAAACCACCACCACCACCACCAATTAATCCTCAAACGGTTCGCAACCCTGATCGTGGGTAACGATTGGATTGGAAATTTGCCAAGTCCAATCCTTCGTACATACGTAAAATTCAAAATTGGAGGGCAGGGAGGCGTCCAACCAAAATTTTTATAATAACCAAAATTATTCCTAGGAATTCAAGTTACAACTTTCGTCTGGAAATTTTTTAAATTAAACCCCTCCCTCCTCACCGATTTTGCATAACACTCCAAAGATACTAATTAAAAAATAAAATAGTGAAAGAGGAAGAGGCTAATTTGAAAAAATTTTCAAATAAAATTTGTAGCTTGAAATCCTAGGAATAATTTTGCTCATTATAAAAATTTCGATTGGATCTCTCCCTCCCCTCCGATTTCACATAATGTCAGGCAGATGCTTTTTCAAAACTAGGGAAGGCGTCCAATTGGAAATTTTTTCAGACAAAAGTTGTAGATTGAAGACCTACAAGTAATTTCAGTTATTATAAAATCTTCAATAATTAAGCGCTCCCCTCCCCTCAAATTTAGCATAATAGGACTTAGATCACTTTAGATACTAATATTATTAAGAACTGGTGAAGGTAGGAATCCAGTTGAAAAAAATTTCAAACAAAAGTTGTAGTTTGAAGTCTTGAAAATAATTTTTATTATTATAAAAATTGTGATTGGGCCCCTCCCTGACCTCAAATTTTGAATTAGCAAATTTGCGATGGTGCCAAAAAAACAGAACTGCGGTGGTTACTCACTTCGTACGCAGTCGACGTATATTCGCAGGGTGGCAATTTTGGCGTTGCATTTGACTTGCTATACGGTCTACGGTATTTTTCAAAGACTGCCCTGTCGCCGTTTACCTTGAGGACTGCAGATCGCAACAGATGATACGTATTAATCGATAAATTACGAAGGTTTTATAATGTTTACAAGACTTACTTCTCGATTTAGTATCGATAAACTTCTTCATTTCGCCAAACAACGCGTTCGAGAAAAACCACCGTGACTGACTGTATCGAAACGTAGACAGGTACCTAACCTACTACCTATCAAAATGCTTCTTTTTCGATTTTTACAATTCAAATTCCGCTCTCGTCACTAATTAGGTATAGCAGTTAAGGCCGAGGCCCTTAATCTGTCATCGAATTGATAGATGGAAACGTGATGTTCACGGAAACGAAGTCGAAACAATGATAAAGCTATCGCTATTACAATGAACAATTTTCTACGTACCTTTATATGTAGCTGCTACTCGAGCATGCATAATAAGTATGTACATACCATTATCTACCTTTGAGCTGCCCGCCTGCCTCTCGCAGCTCGTTGAATTATTACGAATATTATTCTATCTACTTTGATAGGTACCTAACACAATTCCTATAGAGTTTGTTTGCTGCCCTAACTAAATCATAATGAATGATAAGCTATTCTATAACGATGTATGTACTTTTGTTGCCAGATGTATACTATACCTACCTATGTTAGATTAGTACTTATCACGTGTACACACACACTCCTACCTATCTGTATCTAGTTATAATCAACCCATCTAAAGCTTCGTTGAAATGAGAAATTGACATGAAAAAAGTCCAACTGGATATTTTGAAATTATATTTATCAAAATTCGCAATAAATGGACTTACTCCTGGGCAAATTACGTTTCTACATTGCGATTAATAAAACCGATTTGCGATAAACTCAACGGTGTTCCTAACGCGTTCATTTGAGGCGTATATCGAATCGGTTTCGTCGATTGGTGACATTTGAAGGAAAATTTCAGTTCCAACCAAAACGCCTCCGATAATGTAATCTGCGAATCACAAGAGCAACAATATGTAGGTGATCGGCAGTGAAAAAATTTAAAATTCTTCAATTTACGCGCAGAATAGTAAAGTTGACTAGTGTCTAGTTTATTCAATTTTTCAACATTTGGTTGCGGATCGTTGTTGTTAAAATTTACCAAGTTCAGCACTACATAAACACTTGATATTCATAATTTTTGTAATTTTCAAAATTATTTCCAGGATTTCGAGTTACAAGTTACAACTTTTATTTATAAATTTTTTAATTGGATCCCTCCCTCCTTTCCTTCCATAGTTGGCGGATCAGTATTTTCTTAAGTGGTGCTCACATTGTAGGGGTGAGGGGGTGAAAAATGTTGTAACTTTCTTCGCAAAAAAAAAAAAAACAAAAAAAACAAACGTCAAACATACAACCACTATAAAGTAGAACCACGATTATCCCATGCCCAAAAATCTGTTAATTTTTTATTACCTGATCTCTCTTTAATTTTGCCCTACGATCGACTTCATATTGATGATTCAAATTTTTTAGAAAAATTTGAGAAATCATTTCTTTATTTCAAAAAAATAGTATTGAAAAAATATGGAAAAATTATGTTTTTTAAATGAGAAATTATTTATTTCCAAAAAAATTAGGAACTTGAAAAATTTTATTCTGAAAAATTAGAGTTTTTTTCATCCTAAAAAAATTGAAAAACTTATTTCATTTTAAAAAATTGAAAAATTTTTCATTCTAAGAAATTAGAAAAAAAATCATTCTAAAAAATTGGAAAAAAAAAATCATTCTAAAAAATTGAAAAAATCGTTCTAAAAAAATTGTAATTTTTTTTTATTCTAAAAAATTTATTTTTTACACGTAATTATTTATTTCCAAAAAAATAGGAACTTGAAAAATTTTGTTCCAAAAAATTGGAATTTTTTTTCATCCTAAAAAATTTGAAAAACTTATTTCATTTTAAGAAATTGAAAAAATTTCCATACTAAAAAATTGGAAAAATTTTTCATTCTAAAAAATTATAAAAAAAAATCATTCTAAAAAATTGAAAAAATCGTTCTAAAAAAATTGTAAATTTTTTTTTATTGTAAAAGATTTAAAAAGATCCCAAATCTGAAAAAAATTATAATTTTTTTTATTGAATGAAATTTTTTACACGTAATAAGTTACTTCCAAAAAAATTACGAACTTGAAAAACTTTATTCCAAAAAATTAGAATTTTTTTTCATCTTAAAAAAATTTGGAAAACTTATTTCATTCCAAAAAATTGAAAAAATTTTCATACCAACGAATTGAAAAAATTTTTAGTTCTGAAAAATTGAAAAAAATCATTCTAAAAAATTGAAAAAAAAAAAATTCATTCTAAAAAATTGAAAAAATCATTCTAAAAAAATTGTATTTTTTTATTATTCTAAAAGATTTAAAAAGGTCCCAAATCTCAAAAAAATTATAATTTTTTTTATTGAATGAAATTTTTTACACGTTGAGTTCAAATTTTTTGTGCAGTTCGGGATTTCTCACATGGTGCAGAGCACCACGTGAGAAATCTCATGTGATGTTCGAGCACGAGAGCAACTGGGCTAACGCCGACTATGCTCCCTTCCTATCAATTTTGCACAACACTCCGAAGATACCACTTGAAAATTTGGAGGGAAGAAGACTAATTGAAAAAGTTTTCAAATAAAAATTGTATATTGAGATCATGAGATCCCAAAACTAATTTTGATCATTATATATGCAGAAATATCGATCTCCTCCGATTTAACATAACACCAGGTAGATTCTTTTTCAAAATTGGTGGAGAAGCCCGACTGAAAAATTTTTCAAACAAAAGTTATATAAATTGAGTTTCTAGAAATAATTTTTGTTATTATAACATTTTCGATTAGACCTCTTCCTCCCCTCCAATTTCGCATAATATGACTCGGATACTCATTATTAATTAATACTTTTCAAACAAAAGTTGTAGCTCGAAGTCTTGGAATTAATTATGACCATTACAAAAATTTCGATTTGACCCCTCCCTCCCCTCCAATAGTGAATATCAAGTATCTTTGATAAAATTAAACAACGATCCACATCCGCGAAAACAAATCGCGTAAACCAGACTGTAGTGAAAAGTAGCATCACAGAGTCTAACCTTTTCTATGACGGCCACTTTACGGACGTTCCATAAAAATTCCAATATTGCGATAAAAAACGCGAAAACGAAACCTAAAATCAAAAGTATAAAAACTCCGCCGACGTTGGCGATGCCCAACTTATCCTTTTCCTCCTCGTCCACATCCAAATCCTGAGAAACGAGAATAAAATTAATTATCTGCGTATCGATGGAATGGAAATTGAAAAACTGTCTATACATCGCATTTTCTATCCTTTGGCGTCTTCCACCATCTATCGTGTATTTCATCCAACATGGAGTTCTCCCTCAACGCCAGGATACCACCGGTTAAGGCGTCTTTATATCCTGAATCTGTAAACGATAACGAGAATGAGCTACGAGCTACCTGCTACGTACAATACGAAACGAATGTAGGTGGTAAGGTACTACCTACTTAGACGTACTAGATAGTAGGTAGAGGTACCTATACTCGGGTTATCTTTTGGTTTGGGCTATTACTTACACATTGGCAGTGCTATGCCGTAGAATTTCGAATCGAGTAAGGAGCCGATCTGCGCCAAGCCGCATTTCGTTTTAATTTGGTAATCGATCGAAGAAGATTCCATAAAAAATGCGTACTTATGTCGCGAATTCAATACTCGTTCTACGCCTTTGTCGTTACTTTCGGCAAAAACGGGCGGATTAGCCGACTCCATAGTGGCCCACATACGTTGATACAACGAGTCGTTGGAATTCTGTACGTACATATAAAGTTACTAGAATTAACCGAAGAAAGTTTGTAGTACGTAATTACGTACGTATAAGGCGGATGTAGGAATAACGCACTTTGAAGAATTCGAAGGTAGCGCCTTTTTGTAAACATCCGTATTTCACGCTATCTTGGTTGGCGAGGTCTTCGACATTTTTAATCGGCGACTCCATTCGTTGGGTAGTCAAAAACGCGGCCAAATTAGCCACGTACGTATTTGTAATGATTAAGCAGAAGAACCACCAAGAGCCGGCCGTTATTCGAGCTGATGTTCCACTGAAACGAAACGAAAACGAACCCAATCTACCATGTACCACGACTACACCTACGCCTAGGTCTATGTAAAATGCATGCACCCATCTGAGCGAGTGCAGAATAATACGCACTTGGGTAAAATGTCGCAACCTTGCTGCAGCAGCGTACCTATTACGAACCACAAACACGTTTTCATATTCCAAGGGTTTTCCAATTCTTCGGGTTCTGGATCGCACGGATGTTCACTTTCCCATTCGTACGGCGAACACCTGTAATCGAGTAGGTACTAGTTATAGGTACTCGTATTTTATCAACTCCCAACAACAGTCCACCGATTATAAAGGTCGTCACTGAGAAAGACGCGGCGCGGCGTTACCTGGCGATGATATATTTAACGATGGATACAGCGAGAAACGCTGTCACCACGTAGATCCAAACTGTATAATCGAAAGGATCCAAAAATGAGAAGTAACTCGTCTCTTTGGCCGGGCTCACTGTGTACAATATACCTATTCCTATCAAGATTTTCATGAAAATTCGTCATTATTCGCCATTTTACGTTACAGACAGAAATGAAAAACACGAAAAAGATACTAACATCTAGTTTGACAGTTTTGTTTACATTCATGAGGAGGACCTTCGATTAATTTTTTACTAAGTCCAGTGCTACATAATACTTTATATTCAAAATTGGAAGGAAGGAAGGAAGGAAGGAAGGAAGGGAGGGAGGGAGGGGTCTAATCGAAATTTTAGTTATATCCAAAATTATTCCTAGTACTTCAAGCTACAACTTTTGTTTGAAAATGTTTTTAATTGGACCCCTTACCTCTCCATAGTTTTCAATAATGTATTTTGATTTTTGAATGAGTGTGAATAAGTTATGTGAGGAAGGAAGGGCCAGATTGAAATTTTTGTCAAAATCAAAATTACTCCTAGTACTTCAAGCTACAACTTTTGTTTGAAAATTTTTTCAATCGGGGCCCTTACCTCCCCAGTCCCCACAGTTTTTAATAATGTATTTTGAATGAGTGCGAATAAGTTATATTACTCAAAATTGGTGGGGAAGGAGGGGTCCGATTGAAATTTTTGTCATAACCAAAATTATTTCTAGTACTTCAAGCTACAACTTTTGTTTGAACATTTTTTCAATCGGCCCCCTTACCCCCTCCCCCTGTTTTCAATAACGTATTTGAATGAATTGGATTATCCAAAATTGGAGGAGAGGGTGGGGTCCAATTGCAGTTTTTGTCATAAGCAAAAGTATTAGTGAAACTTTAAGCTACAACTTTTGTTTGAAAACTTTTTCAATTGAGCCCCTCTCACTCCACTTATTTTGCATAACACTCCCAAAATACTAATTAAAAATTGATGGGGGAAGGGGAAGGGGTCCAATTGAAAAAAATTTAAAACAAAAGTTATATGTAGATTGAGATCCTATAAATAGTTTTAGTTATTATGAAAATTTCGCTTGGACCTCTCCTCTCTCTCCAATTTCACATAGTATCTCATAATTATATTTTCACTATTACATTTGTAACCAAAAAGAGTGATTTTCTTACATATTATGCAAAATTAGAGCAGAAGGAGAGGTCCAGGCGAAATTTTCAAAATAACTAAAATTATTTATAGGATGTCAATCTACAACTTTTGTTTGAAAATTTTTTCAATTGGACTCCTTCCACACACCCCCCCCCCCTCAAGTTTGAATATTAAGTACCTAATTAGAATTATTAGCATAGT
The DNA here is from genome assembly GCA_959613365.1 of Balanococcus diminutus. Classification (NCBI taxonomy): domain Eukaryota; kingdom Metazoa; phylum Arthropoda; class Insecta; order Hemiptera; family Pseudococcidae; genus Balanococcus; species Balanococcus diminutus. Next base: position 55,051,894 of record OY390718.1, on the reverse strand, counting down.
ACGTGCGGAGGGAGAGGAACAATTGAAATTCTTGTAATGACCAAAATCATTCTTATGAACTCGATCTAGAACATGTTTGAGATTTTTTTGAAAAAAATTCCGTATTTCCACCTATAATAATACATTGTAGGTACATACTCACAAGTGACATGAATAAAATACTAAATCATTGAAAAAAAAACTTAAGTCCGAAAAAATAACAGTAGATAAATGATAACAACATCGAAGTTCCTCCTCATGGGTGTAAACAAAAACTATCAAACTATATGTTAGTGAAAAACCATCTGATAGAAGATCACGTTCGTACCTAACGACATGAAAGGCGCTGTAAAATCTACAGCCTTTTTTCTCTCAGGCGTTATAGTAAAATCGCAAATAGCCAAATCAGCTCTCTGAAAAAAAAAAAAAAAAAAAAAAAATCAACAAAGCAAAGTTTAAGGTAGAAATACTATAATTACTAATTAGATTACCTCAAAACGTTTATTATTCGCACTTTTCTACTATAAAATTATAATAATAAGTATAAGAATACCCACCAGCTCTTTGAGTTCTCCTATTAAGCCGGTGTATCGTCCGGTTTCTCGATTTAGCTCGCCGGGCTCCGCATCCGTGGGGACTTCTAAAATATAATCAAATTTTAGCATGTCGGATAGCGCTTCGAGTAGATCTTTACAAAATCCTTCAAATCTGTCGTTCCCAAAGAGAACGGTATTGTTCTTTATCTCCCTAAGATACGGATCAACCTAAGCGATAAAAAAAAAACCACTCCTAATTCAGTACAATGCGATGTGGTAAAGATCGATGCGAAGTAACAACCTATATTCGTACTAACGAGTTTCGATACGACTCTTAAAGTTTTATTAGCTATCGATAAACTGCTCTCTTTTTGTATTTCGGACACGTTTCGATAATGTCGTACTCCTCGTTCCGGATCCCAAGCTGCCAATCTTCTGGACCGCTCGGAATTCGCTTCGATTATTTCCAAAGCGAAAAATTTACGTTTCCCATTCTTTTCGTATTCCATTTCACCGGTCAAACCTTGGAATCCGATCTGAAACCAATACACGTAAACGTAATGGAGAAACTGCGTTCAAATGCCAGGTTACCGATCGCAACCTACGTACAGATTTCATTTGCTTCATGATCAGCGGACCTTGTTCCCAAGTAGATGAAGCCGAGTTACACGAGATCGCGTTGGTTGTGAAATTTTTGGGCATATCTTTCAACGCTTGTATAAATAGTATAACCGCATCGTGCATCAGAGCAGTATCAGTCTGAAAAAATTAATTAATATCAAACGTATTGTATTTGATTTCTGAAGAATAATAATGATGATAACAAGACGTTACTGATGAGTGATGGGTAAACTTGACTCTCCTTTTTTTTTAATTTTAAATTTTTATTTTTATTAGTTACTGAAAATTGCAGACCTTGATCGTATACTCGGTGATGTTGATCACTTTTTCGGACGGATCGATTTTTCGTCTGTACCACTTCTGAATAATTTCTTTAATCGGTTCTTTTTCTGGATTTATTAATCTTATAGTTGTTATATTCGCTTCACTCTTCGATATGTTTTTAACTGATCGAAACTGTTTGAAATCGATAGTATGCGCGTCCTAAAAAAGAAGAAAGAAATTACGAAAAATTTTCTTTCAAACATGCTGATACAAAAATTCATACTGGTACTTTTACCTTAAGAATTATTACTTTACTTACTAAAGAGGTGAGAAAAAATTTTTGATACGGCCCCACTAAATCAATTGCTTTAGCCTTTTCTAGAATACGAACGATGTATTCCGGCGAACAGTGCAACATGATATGCGTCTCCGACGAATTCTTTATTCCTTTCAAAAATGATCTACGAAATTTATCGTATTTTCTCATTATTAACATATCGTCGAGTACATATTTTTACAAAGTGCTGGTAAAACTCACTTATAATCTTCTTCGTTTTCGGGAAGTTGTTTCATTATTACCGTCGGCCTTTCGTACAGAGAACGACCCATTTTCTCTTTTAAAACTTCTTGCAAATTGATTAAACTTTCGGGATTTTCGTAAATCAAGGTGAAGGTTTCCCAGTCCATGTCTCGTAGCACTTGATCGATCGCCTTGAAATTTTAACCAGAATAACGGTCGGTTGGGTACGAAAATAGGTAGTAGGTAAACCTACCCTTACGATAAAATAGCTAATTCGATACGTATTATGATTACCTTTGATAATTCAGTAGATTCGGGGTATAGGTTTATGTAAATTTCGGAAGCAGTCTCCGAGTACGACGTATCCCATCTGGTATCGATGTGAGGTATTTTTTTAGTCGAAGTAATCGATCTAACAATTTCGGTAATGTCGCCATGGTCGGGCCCGAAAATCGCTGCGTAACCTGGCGGCTCTTGTAACTTTTCGCATACTTGACCGTTGAACGTTGGCAGCATCAGCGTAGATATTAAGTAGCAATTGCGTTACATTAGTAGGTATAATTTGAAAACATTGGTATTCCACTAACGTTTAGTTTGATTGTTTGATAGTTTTGTTTACATTCATGTGAAGGACCTTCGATGAATTTTTTACCAAGTCCAGTGCTACATAATACTTTACATTCAAAATTGGAAGGGAGGAAGGGGTCTAAACAAAATTTTTGTAATAACTAAAAGTATTTGTAAAACCTCAAGCTACAACTTTTGTTTGAAAATTTTTTTACTTGGGCCCCTTACCTCCCCTCAGTTTTTAATAATGTATTTTGAATGAGTGTGAATAAGTTATATTATTCAAAATTGGTGGTGAAGGAAGGGTCCGATTGAAATTTTTGTTATAACCAAAATTATTCCTAGTACTTCAAGCTATAACTTTTGTTTGAAAATTTTTTCAATCGGCCCCCTTACCTCCCCCCTGTTTTCAATAATGCATTTGAATGATTTGGATTATCCAAAAATTGGAGGGGAGGGAGGGGTCCAATCGCAATTTTTGTCATAACCAAAAGTATTAATGGAACTTTAAGCAACAACTTTTGTTTGAAAACTTTTTCAATTGAGCCCCTCTCTCTCCACTTATTTTGCATAACACTCCCAAAATACTAATTAAAAATTGAAGAGGGAAGGGGAAAGGGTCCAATTGAAAAATTTGTGCAACAAAGTTGTAGCTCAAAATTTTCGGAATAATTTTAGCCATGAAAATATTTTTGATTGGACCCCTTCCTCCCCTCCAATTTTGGATAATCCAACTCATTCAAATACATTATTAAAAACAGTTGAGAGGTAAGGGCCCCGATTGAAAAAATTTTCAAACAAAAGTTGTAGCTTGAAGTACTAGGAGTAATTTTGATTTTGACAAAAATTTCAATCTGACCCCCTCCTTCCCCACAGAACTTATTCACACTCATTCAAAAATCAAAATACATTATTAAAAACTGTGGGGAGGTAAGGGGCCCAATTAAAAAAAATTTCAAACAAAAGTTGTAGCACTGGAGTTGGTAAAAAATTCATCGAAGGTCCTCCTCATGAATGTAAACAAAACTATCAAAGTAGACGTTATTAGTTGGAATTTCTTCGTATTTTCTGTAGGTACTTACACAGGTTGCTCAAAACGAAGCTGTCGTACGTGTCCAAAAAAATTGTTTCGCCGATCAAATTCCAATTCGTTCGTTTCAACTCTGTATTCGCGTCTTCGACAGCTCTTCGAAATACGAACATTTCTTCTTCATCTTCAGGCCCGAATAGTCCCACTGTAATTTTTTCATGAAAATACAATAATTATACTCGTATTAGTATGACGCGCGATACGCAAAAAATAAGACAAATATCCACGCTTCGGTTTATTTTCTTTGAAATGCATGAATTAAGAAAATTAACACCCGGCGACGTATCAAAAGTAAAAAAAAAGTTTTGTGCGTGTACATTTCATGTGCATATTTGAAAACGTTAGCCTTAATATTGAGAGAAAAAAACTAATCTATACGTATATCGGTAATAAATTCTTATTTTTAACGAAAAGGTTGAAAAATCGTGAATTAATTTTATTAATTTTAGTCGAGTGTATGGAAAAAAGCAAATTACTTTACACGTTTTATTTCATTTAATTTTTTTTTTTTTTTTTTAAATAATTGAAACTTACAAATTTTTATATCGCGTTTTTCAAAATCTTTTTCTCTACTGTACACAAAGCACGGGCCAAGCCCTATTATTACAAAATACAAAACTTTTATACATTGCATGTTGGGTTGACGTTCTAAAATACAACGTTCAACTGCTGACTTTTTTCAAATGTAATACGCTGACATATTCTGATTGGAATGAGGCCAAAAGAACGCGGGTGTAAATCATTTTTAAAACATAGGAGGGATTAGACGCAAATAACTTTCAATTTTTTTTTCAAATAATTATTCTTTCTACAGTGCAGTGTTACCGTTTTTCTTATTTTCCAAATAATCTCCCGAAAAATATAATTTTTATATTAAAATTTCCAGTTTAAGCTTTACCGGTATGAAAGCAGTATCACGACAAATTTAAGTAACGAGTGTTTTTTTATAAAAATAATACCTATTTGCAAAAAACCGTTCGGAAATAAAACTTTTTCCAATATTGCTTTACCTTCTCGCTAGAGTCTGAATACAGTCTTTTTTTCTATTTTTAATCGTAACAAACGCGGCAACTTTTAATAATATTGGTGCCACGCTTCGGTAACGGTATCGATGACAGGAGCGCTATTATTAGATAGAAAACGAAACGTCATTATCGTTTGATCGACCGACCAATCACTCTAGTTTGAGGAACGAAATCAGCCGATGACAGGAGCGCAATAATGATTTTTGAATCTTTCCGATGGTTTGCTCGACAAAATATCCTTCATTTAACGGCCTTTGATAAGTAACTGGATAAATCGGCCACTATTTCTTCTCTCGGGGTGTTATCAAAACCGTACTTCCGCACGTCTTTCATTAGAAGATTGAAAGTAATCCAAATTTTTCCTTGACTGATCACCCGAGTTACTAGCAGAAAAATTACATTTTTATAAATAAAATACGCGATAAAGGAGAAAAGTCTACCGTATCTCACCTTCTCGACCATCTCCAAAAGCCAACACCCTAGGATCTATGTATTCTGGTCTTCTCCCAGTCAACCACGAAGTCATCTGTTGTAGTAACGAACTCGATGCGGGTACAAAAGTGGTAATACTAAATCATGAAATTTCATCGATCGAGATTACCATTATTTTTAAACTGAAACGAATTACCGATGGAAAAAGTTCAAACCATTTCGAGCATTTCCCAGCACTAATAGGTAAATGAGTCATTCCATAGCCACGAACAACGTCGTTTCCGAAAGAGTCCATACCATAAATGCTGAGGACAATTCGCGGCCCTGTAAAAGATGATGATATCGCGTTTATTTTTACGTTCTACCGAAAAATGTGTACTCGTCGTTTAAAATGACATGAACTAACATCCGTAGGGATTTGTACTTTTGAAACAGGTTTCTATTGGGAAATTTATAATGAATATCTGACGTTCGTCCTGACTCTTTCTCGAAACTTGCGATATTCCTTCTTCTGTTCCCTGTAAAAATACATACACAATCGTGAACATACGAGTTGCGATTGGCGGCGTTATTTTACAAAGAGCGACATTGAATATGAATCGCCGAATATACTAACTGAAATCAATTCCCAATCTTGGCCGTATACGAAGCAATATTTACAATAAATGTTATCGAAATCCGGAAAGTCGGCCTTTTCTATCTGTCCTGTAACGGATATCAAAAAACCACTTTCGGAAGTTGGTAAAGCCATAAATTCAAACTCGAAACGATAAACTCCGTAGATATGAAATAAATCTGAACTTTCAGTACTTTCAGCGGCGAACAAATCCAAAATTTCAAAAAATTGTTGAGATCAATTCCATTTTTTTCTTGTTATCAAATTTTTGTAAAAAAAAAATTCAAAATTTTTTTGATTATTTTGGTTTTGCAACGTTGTCATAGCAACGGTATTTGAAAACTGTGTTTTCAGTAATTACATGGTAAATTACATGGTAATTTCGAAAAAATAACACCTACTCATTGACCTACTGATTTTGGTCACAGAAAAATCTATGAAAATAATGTTGGCTAAAGCAGAATCATCAGAATGCCAAAATCAATTTTTATCATCCCCGCCACCCTGCAACACACTTGATCGTCTTCCCTGCTTTTCTGCGGTTCTCTACGTTCTTTTCTACGTAAACGTTTTTGAAAATCTGAAACCACGTTTTTGGATGGTGATTAGTCAATATTTATTCCCCTTTTCGTTTAATTTTAATCGTTGCTAAAGTAATTAATTAAAATGGGGAAAATTATGAAAAGTGGTAAAGTCGTGTTGGTGTTGAGTGGAAGATACGCCGGCCGTAAGGCTATAATCATGAAGACCTACGACGACGGAACATCAGACAAACAATACGGACACGCTTTGGTCGCTGGAATAGATCGTTATCCACGTAAAGTTACTAAACGAATGGGTAAATCGCAGTTGAAGAAAAGATCGAAAATCAAGCCGTTTTTGAAGGTATTGAATTACAACCATTTAATGCCCACCCGATACTCCGTTCCGGACGTGACCAACGATAAACTGACCGTAAAAGATTTGAAAGATCCGATGAAGAGGAAGAAATATCGTTTCCAAGTTCGTGTCAAATTCGAAGAAAGATATAAGTCTGGTAAAAATAAATGGTTCTTCTCCAAATTAAGGTTCTAAGAATGTATCTTACCACCAATAAAATGTTGTATTTTGTAATTCAACTGTTCGTTATTCTGCCGAAGGGTCAGCCCAGCCGGTTTCGTGAAAACTAGATACGATCGGTGTTTGTAAGTTGAACTTTAGTTTTCTTTTTTCTTTTTTAAATTCGTACAATTTTTTTCATTTCGTGTCGGCGAAAAATGAGCGTAAAAAACACGGAATTACGAATGATAGGATCTTCTTTATTGGTTAGAAGACTAGCGTACAATATTAATTGTATTTTGATTAATGATTACAGTACTTCTCGGTGTTGCGATTGAGATCGAAATCCTAAATTTTGTCCGTTAATTGACGTCGAATTTGCCGCATCGCTCCTGCTAATGAGACTCATTTCGCCTGATCGTTGAGCCGGTTTTATTGCGGTACATTTCATTATGAACTTCATTTCTTTCAGAAATTCGCGTTTTAGCGGTACCTGAAAAAACGATTCGAATGTGTAAAGAGCGAATTTCGGTAGCGGGTTTCCAATTTTCGGCCACTTACGTCGTGCTCTAAAGCTGTGTTTTTCAAATTGAAATATACTTCGGAGATCATCGTTATGAAAGCGATTACAACGCCGGCGATCAATACTAAAAATACGCCACCGACGTTAATTAGGAATAATTTTTTCGCGTCGTGCTTCTCCGCTACCTGTCGAGTCACGCGGATTATTTCGATAAAATGAGCGAATATTCGAGTTTTTCGATCGAATAAAGTATAAGAAATCTTTACTTGACAATTTTTCGAGTATTTTTCTTTCCACCATTTTCGCTTCAGAGTGCTCAGTTTTCCTTTTTCCTGCAGTATTAAGACGTCTGTGTTGATTTGATTAGCGTACCACGAATCTAGAATGTAACGACGCGATAGTACTCGTACATTGATCAAAATAATATACAAATGTATCTGGGGTAACTGATGTAACTCGAATGTATTCGTTTCGATGCGACTTACTTTTCCGCATGGCTATGCCGTAATTTTTATTATCTAATAACGGACCGATTTGAGCCAGGTTGCAGTGCTGCTCCTTTTCGTATTCGATCGCCGACGATTCCATGAAAAATGCGTAGCTGCCTTCACCGTTGACCACCTTTTCAACGCCCTCTTCGTTAGCATTGGTCATACAATCGGGATGGTTTTCCATGAATTCGTGAATTACTTTGTAATGTTCTATTTTCGAATCCTTGACAAAAGAAAATGCTACGTGAGATATTTGACGTAAGTATGTACGAATTCTTATTTGATGGTACGTTTAGGTAGGTACTCTGAAGAAGTTGAAGGTGGTTCCGTTCCATTTAGCCCCGTATGATATTTTGGTTTGCATCGAGAGCTCTTTGGCATCTTTGAAAGCCGGCACTTCGTTTTCGACGGTAAGAAAAGCGGCCAAATTAGCCGTATAAGAAGATACCATTATCAATGTGAAGAACCACCAAACGCCGGCTGCTATTCGTGTAGACGACGATCTGCGCAATGATTATTTCAAAGTTTTCAAACGCGACGATAATTAATAATCTATCGATGTTTTATATTTTAAAGTTTTCGAATGGAAACCGTCTACTCACATCGGAGCTATATCGGAACCCTGCTGCATGAGAGCACCTATGGTAAACCAAAATGAATTACTCAGAGTGAACTGATTCTCCAGTTCTTCTGGTTCTCGAATGCACGGATACGGATTTCTCCACTCGTAAGGTGTAAGTCTGAAAATACCAACGGTTTAAGTAATTATGTATTTCGACGAGTTGTTTGTACATTACGTACTTATTCGCCGTACGTCAAATTTTTTTAGTCCTATACCTTGCCATTACGAAGAATTGCAGTGAAACGAAAATGTAAGCTGTCACTACCAACAACCAAACGTCTGTACTGAATGGCGATAGAAAAGAGAATAAGCTCGCAGGCTCTGCCTTCGGTTTCATATAAAGTATGGATATACCTTGCAAAAAAAAAGTTAATAATAATAGTAATTATTAGAATTCCGAAGGTAGGTATAAGATCAAAAAAATCACCTAGATCCATGTAAGGTGACGAGAAATCTATGTACGAGTTTCTTTCTCTCGACACGGTTATATCAGCGACAGCTAAATCGGCCTCCTACAAGCAGTCATTTCGCGTTAAATTACGTAGGTATATTAATTGGAATTTTTTTTTCAATTTTATTATTTTTTTTCTTGCCTACCCCGTGATAAACTTTTCCCACCATGCCATCCCAGCACGCTTTAGTTTGGTTCGGACAATTTACTAGTTGACCATTGGCACCGTCCTCTTGAACTATGAGTTCGTATTTAAAGCCACTCAAGAGACTGAGTTCTTTGATTAGATCAACTGCGTATCCTTCGTATCTGTCGTTACCCTCTAATTTACTGGCCGATTTCTGAAGCATTCCGTATGGTTTTGTCTGTAGAATAAAAAAAAAAAAAAAAAAACTACTTTACGTACGAACGGCTATTTTTACGGAGAGTCCTTGCTGTTTCATTTGCTCACCTAGAAATAGTGCTACATAAAACTTTATATTCAAAATTGGAAGGGAGGAAGGGGTTCAATCGAAATTTTCGTAATAACTAAAAGTATTTGTAAAACTTCAAGCTACAACTTTTGTTTAAATTTTTTTTAAATTAAGCCCCTTATTTCCCTCCTGTTTTTAATTTCGAATAATTGGATTATCCAAAATTGGAGGGGAGGGAGGTTGCACAAATTTTTCAATTGGATTCTTTCCCCTTCCCTTTTTGATTTTTAATTAGTACTTTGGGGGTGTGGTATGCAAAAAAAAGTGGAGAGAGAGGGGCTCAATTGAAAAAGTTTTCAAACAAAAGTTGTTGCTTAAAGTTCCACTAATATTTTTGGTAATGACAAAATTGCGATTTGACCCCTCCCTCCCTTCCTTCCTTACTTCCTTCCAATTTTGGATAATCCAACTCATTCAAATACATAATTAAAACAGGGGGAGGCGAGGGGCCCGATTTTTGAAAAAATTTTCAAACAAAAGTTGTTGCTTGAAGTACTAGGAATAATTTTGGTTATAACAAAAATTTCAGTCGGACCCCTCCTTCCCCACCAATTTTTGAGTAATAGTTATTCACACTTATTCAAAATACATTATTAAAAACTGGTATAGGTAAGGGGCCCAATTTAAGAAATTTTCATACAAAAATTGTAGCTTGAAGTTTTACAAATACTTTTAATTATTACAAAAATTTCGATTGGGCCCCTCCCTCCCTCCCTTCCTTCCTTCCAACTTTGAATATAAAGTATTTATGTAGCATGGACAAAATTAAAAAAAATTAATTTTCACCAACTAGAGAGATGACAATTTTTAATGTCATGTTAAATAGGCTATTTCCAGCAGGCTCTGGATTGGGATCTGGTATCGGGTTAACTTTGATGCCGGCGAATGAATCCCATGTAGCACGTTCGACGAGTCCTTCTTCTTTCAATTCTACTATTTGCATTTCAATGCTGGTGCGAAAGCCTTCGTGGTCAAATTTAATCACACCCGATAATCCGTCCATTTCAGTCTGGTAAATCATACGTACGTACATATACGTGTAATGCGAATGCGATGAAAATTGAAAAGTGATTCGCATTCTTCTTCGTTAAGTGAACTATTAAAATGGACCTATTCCACTCACCGTTTTCATAATGTTGATTAACGAGGTACCTAATTTCCAAGAATGTAGGTCGTCACATTTGGGAACGTCGTCATCGGTTAAAGACTTGGTCATAACGTAGGTATCTGAATGTTTCATAGCTTTGAATTGCTTCAGCGTTTTTTTGTATAATTTAACAGCGTCGTAAAGTAACGCAGCTTCGACCTTTGTTTTTGTTCGTTCGTTATCGTTGTTGTTTTTCGCAAAAAACCCAAAAATCGGCAAAATTTTGATTAGTCGACTTATTTACGTAGCTACATATACGCGGGTGGATTATACGTATTATTAATGTTATTGCGCTTAATGGCGTTTTACCAAAATCCCGGTACGAATATTATTCGCGGTTTGCAGGCGACTGGCGATGAGCTCGAGAGTACTGTTTACGTTTGGTTTCGAAGGATTGATTAGCCTGAATCCTGTGATATTCACTCCACTGTACTTGTACGGTTCCAAGTCGATGGTATGTAAATCCTATTTTGAAGAATTGTTAAAACATCAGAAACTGTATTCGATACAAACAGCAAATGCCGTGTAGTAGGTGAAACTGTGCATCTCCTATGAATACTATTTAACGTCTACGCAGGTACTACTGACCAAACAAGTGATGATGTAATTGTATTTTTCTATCATTACTCCACTTTGTTGAGCATGTTCAAGAACTGTAGGTAGTTTCGCAATCGAGCAGTCCAAGACGATATTAGTTTCTTCGCATCCGCGTATTTTTTGAAACAACGTTCTACGAAAAAAAAATGAAGCGTCATCTCACATGCTTATGGTGCTACAACTACTTTGTTTAGAGGCGTTTATTACTAACATGTAGTTATCACCTTCCGGTAATTGCATTATTCTTACGTTGACGTCTCCGTTACCTTCCCATCTTAGTAAGCGATTAATTCGAATCAGGCTTTCGTTGTCTTCGTACACGACCAGAAAACTTTTCCATTCCCACTTTTTTATAACATCCGCGTAAGCCTGGAACATGTATATTGCATAAGTATGTTAACGAAGGAAGAGAAAAAACGATAATCTTCACCTTAGCTAGAGCCTTTGGATGTGGATACAAGTTCACGCCGCACGAGCCTCGACGTTGATTCGAATCGTATCGAGTTTGTATGTTCGGTATTTCTTTAGCGTCGCTGATAGCTTTAACTACGGGCGAAGATACACGCAATTGGGGACCGAATATCGCCATAACGCCTTCCTCCAACAATTTACACACTGAAAATTCCACCGACGTTATAATAATTTATAGTTTCTTTTTCTCTCTTCGGTTGCAGGTTGCAGATTCCGATTTGTGGTACAGTACCAGATTCCTTGACTACGATAGAATTCGTTTGATCCGAAGTTCTGATCGCCGTTTGTAGTACGATGTCTTCATCTTCTCCGTTCGTAGTTTTGGTAGCGATGTCGAAGATTAATTCCTCCAAACTTGCCGTATCTTCGCCTTCTTCACGATGAAATACTCCTCCTGCGATATGAAATCAAACAATATGTTGGTAATCGTCGTTCTCAATGTAGGAGGTTACCAGTCTATCGAGAACGTTCATCCTATTTCGTCTAGCGCATGTAGTACGTATTATAATGTAAATCTATACCTATTTTGAATTCGTCCGAAGCGATCTCCAAAAGTGAATCGATCACCACTAAGAATACTAGTTTCAGGTACATTTGAACGTTGACGACGGCGCCGATTCCAACAGTATTCCAATTCGAACCTAGCGCAGCGTAATTCGCAGACGTACGAGTATAATCTACATGTGCCTATGTGCTTCCTGGACAAAAGCAAGCTACGAATACGATGCTGCAGGGTACTTCGTTGATCTTCTCGTCGTTTGTTTTAGGTTTGAAAAGTGAGTAGATATTGATTTGTTGATGAGCAATTTGCATTTATATATTTTTTATGTTGCCTAGGTATAAAGGATTACGTTACGTTAAAACGTTACTTACGTATGCGATAGTATGTTTCATCGATATTACGAGATCGTTGATCGTGAAATTTTGCTCGAAATTTTGTTTCGTTGCTCTGAAATTTTTTGTTTTCTAATTGGGCCAGTATTACCGTATCACATTCTCGAAAGAAATGGTGAAAAAAATTGCCAAGTTTCTGAACAAAATAGTGGCGCTTCGTTGCGTTCTGAAGCGAAAAATGTTGCCAGCGTCTTTCGTGATTAGTACTAAAATATTTTTAGTCATTAAGTTATATTTACCATTAGGCGTTGTTACAGTGTTGTTGAACTGGAATGATGTAAATTTCGCTGCTTACCTTTCGATCTGTCCAACATTAACGCGAGCTTGGCGAGTTATTTTTAAAAGTACGCATTCACTCTCAACTCGACTCAACGCCTTTAGTGCTCGTATTCGTACCTATACAGATAGTTGAAGATGAAAGAGGATTTTGTTGATTCGTCTCCGGTTTGCCGATGGAGCGTCGCTTATCTCGTTAATAACATAGCACGGCTGTTCTAAACTTTCTTCTAGTAACGGTTTTCAACCCTTTCGAATGTCGTTGTCTATTTGATGATGATGTGCACTTACAGTTCTAAAATTGAGAAATTATGAAATTCGTAGGTACTTCGAAAAATTGCCCCTAAAAGGAGAAGTCAGGCAACACCAGGTGCTCGTTACACGGCGATCCGGATGCAATGATTATTCGTAAAATATCCAACTTACGACGCGACGATGCGGTGCTACGTAAGACGTTTGACGATTGGATCCCCGCAGTACTGATTTTTTGGCAGATTGGCACCATCGAAAATTTGACAAGTCCAATACTTTGTAGATACGTAAGTAAATTCAAAATTGGCGGTCAGGGAGGGGTCCAACCAAAATTTTTATAATAACACAAATTATTCCTAGGACTTCAAGCTACAACTTTTGTTTGAAACTTTTTTCAATTGGACCTAGGACCCCGTCTGTCCTCTCCAAGGATTTTGCATACCATGATAACACTCCGAATATACCAATTAAAAAATGAAATAGTATGGGAGGAAGAGACTAGTTTGAAAATTTTTTCAGATAAAAGTTGTAGCTTGAAGTCCTAGGAATAATTTTGCTTATTACAAAAATTTCGATTCGATCTCTCCCTCCCCTCCGGTTTCACATAACATCAGGTAGATAGCTTTTCAAAGTCGAAAGAGGGGTCTAATTGAAAAAATTTTCAGACAAAAGTTGTAGATTGAGGTCCTAAAAGTAACTTCAGTTATCGTAAAATTTTTAGTTAGACCCTCCCTTCCCCTCAAATTTAGCATAATATGACAAAAATAATTATATTATTGAAACCCGATGGAGGTAGGGGTCCGATTGAAAAATATTTCAAACAAAAGTTGTAGTTTGGAGTCTTAAAAATAATTTTGATTACTACAAAAATTGTGATTGGACCCTTCCCTGCACTTCAATTTTGAATTTACGTATCTGCATAGTATATTTTGGACTTGGCAAATTTTCGATGGTGCCAAAAAATCAGTGCTGCGAGGGTCCAATCGTGACGTTTGTTTGAACGATCTCCATAGCCGACGGATCAGTATTTTCTCAAGTGGTGCTCACATTGTGCGGGCGAGGGGGTGAAAAATGTAAATTTTTTCACCACTATAAAATAGAACCACGATTATCCGATGCCCAAAAATCTGTTAATTTTTTATTACCTGATTTCTCTTTAATTTTGCCCTACGATCGACTTCATATTGATGTTTCAAATTTTTTAGAAAAATTTGAGAAATCATTTCTTTATTTCAAAAAAATAATGTTGAAAAAAATATGGAAAAATTATGTTTTTTAAATGAGAAATTAGGTATTTATTTCCAAAAAAATTACAAACTTGAAAAATTTTATTCCAAAAAATTAGAATTTTTTTTTCATCCTAAAAAATTTAAAAAACTTATTTCATTTTAAAAATTTTTCATTCTAAAAAATTGATAAAAAATTGAAAAAAAATTCATTTTAAAAAATTGAAAAAATCGTTCTAAAAAATCTGTAAATTTTTTTTATTCTAAACGATTTAAAAAGGTCCCAAATCTCAAAAAAATTATAATTTTTTTATTGAATGAAATTTTTTACACGTAATTATTTACTTCCAAAAAATTACGAACTTGAAAAATTTTATTCCAAAAAATTAGATTTTTTTTTATCCTAAAAAATTTGAAAAACTTATTTCATTCCAAACAATTAAAAAAATTTTCATACTAAAAAGTTGAAAACATTTTTCATTCTAAAAAATTAAAAAAAAAATCATTCTAAAAAATTGAAAAAAAAAATCGAAAAAATCGTTCTAAAAAAACTGTAAAATTTGTTTTATTCTAAACGATTTAAAAAGGTCCCAAATCTCAAAAAAATTATATTTTTTTTTATTGAATGAAATTTTTTACACGTTGAGTTCAAATTTCTTGTCACGGAGGAGGATTACTTAGAGAAGGGATCGTAAACCAGTTTTGGATAGAAAGGATAATAAGTTTTGAATTTTAATGGGGTCATCTGATAGGACTTCTTTTGGATTATTAGAGGATAAGTATAGGGATCTTTCATTTATGTATTTTGGACACTGAAAAATTAGAATCCGTTGTTATAGGCATTTGTTTGTCTTTTTTGAGCAGTCTACCTCGGGGGAAAAATTATTGCCACTCTTACCGTTGTTACTTTCGCGAAGTCGTAGGTATACTCGTCTTAGTGGTTCTCTGTTAATACCTACTTGAACCGAAATCTTTTGAAAACTACTTAGGTACCGTTGGTATCTAAATTATAATTTTTGTTCAGTTGATAGAAGTACTCTTGAGGTCTACTTACGACGAATCGGTAAAGTCCAAAAGTTAGTACTTCATCCATTAGCCAACAAGTGACTAAATCGTTTCACCGTTTTAGGTAGCTTTTTTTTTTATATTTATTTGCATGAGATGTACTCACTTTTTAAATTTTTATTTAATTTTTTAATTTCGAGCCGTTGATTCGTTACATGTAAGTAGGGTACGTATGTAGGTAGAGGTACTTTGTGTACTGTACATATACATACTTAGGTAGTTAGAAAGGCTAAATTATAGGTAACTACGTATTGGTACTGGTAGACAGCTTTAGATCTTAGTTTTGATAGATGAAATGTATATCATCTAACTATTTAGAGCTGATTTTGATTTCGAGAACTGCTCAATGCCATAGGTAAATGCCCTATATCTGTCGAGTGGATCGTTGTTTTCTGACGTTTTCTCCGATGGTTTTCTTATCGGTTTTGTAGTTATGTGGCAGTTCAGTACGAAACGTAATTCTTTTTCAAATGCAGTTTTCAATGGTATCTACAAATTGCAACATACAAAGGATAGGTGTTAGTCCTTGTAGTACGTCCACGTTCCTAGTACTCACCCTTATCAGTATACGGGTGTCCGGGGAGTGGTCTGCCAAACTGAAAATTTGGATATAACCGGGTACCACTAAGAAAAAACATTATATGAACTAGTTGCCTATTTTTAAAATTGAAGGGGCTAATTCACTTTTTAAAAAAAAATCTATGTAAAACGAATTTTCAAGTATGGAAATGGGTTATACATCGAAAACTGAGTAAATTTTGTCATGTTGACTATTTGCCTAACTTCGTAATTGAAGGGGCTACGGCCACATATTATCCCCCAAAAAAATCCTAAAAAAAACCTAATCACGGAAATGGATAGTACTTTAAAAACTGAACAAATTTTGTTCTGTGCACTTTTTGCCTAACATAAAAAATGAAGGAGCTACAAGCATATTTCGAATTAAAATCAAAATTTTACTTTCAAAATATTTCGAATTTTTTTTTACCCAATATGCTACGTAGCCCCTTCATTTTTGATGTTGGGCAAAAAGTGCACAGAACAAAGTTTGTTCAGTTTTCAAAGTACTATCCATTTGTGGTCGTAGCCCCTTCAATTACGAAGTTAGGCAAAAAGTGAACATTTCCATACTTGAAAATTCGTTTTGCATAGATTTTTTTAAAGAAGTGAATTAGCCCCTTCAATTTTCAATATAGGCAACTAGTTCATATAACGTTTTTTCTTAGTGGTACCCGGTTATATCCAAATTTTCAGTTTGACAGACCACCCCCCCCCCCCGGACACCCTGACTGAAAAATAACCTATACTAACGAAGTAGGCACGTGGGTATGGTATTATTTATCATAACCCCTTTACAAAAATATCACGTAATAGGGTTTAGGTATAAGTACTTACCTTTTCTACGACGGCAACTTTGCGTATGTTCCACAAAAATTCCAATATCGAGAGAATAAAGGAAAACGCTATGCCAATGATCAGCACCACGAAAACACCACCAACTTGAGCGACATCCAACGCATTTTCTTCTATTTCATCTTTTTTTTTTCGCTACCAAAGTTGAAAGAGCGTAAAAATCGGATCGCAATGTAAGATAGTAGATACGTATTTAAGTCAGGTAATAGGTAAGCAACTATAGTATAGGTACATAAGACATAACCTATCATTCTGACTGCGAAGCAAACTTACGACGCATCTTTTCGACGGTTCCACACTCCAGTATTTTTCTTTCAATTTTTGAACTTCACCTTCTTCTTGCAATTTTAACAACGACGTTGTTATCAATGTTCTGTATGGAGAATCTTTAAAGTGAACCGAGAACAGAAACGTAGTTTATTGGCCTAATTATTTTTTTTTGTTGAAAAAAGTGTACTTAGTCAAGTTGGTAGGTATGCAGTTATGCACTCACTCAAGGGCATAGCGATACCGTACGCTTTATTATCTAATAATCTGCCCACTTGGGTTAGCGAACAGTTTCTTTCCATCATGTATTCGATGGTCGACGATTCCATGAAAAATGCGTATTGTTTTTCTCGTAAGACACGATCGCGGCCTTCGTTGTTATCATTAGTAAACACCGACGGTTTTGTCGATTCCATAGTAGCCCACATTTTTTGGTATAAATTATCGTTTGATTTCTGAAAGAAAAAAGTGCCTACAGTACAGAACGTACGTAGCTACGTACGAGTAAATCTGTCAAAGTGGTTGTGTTGTTTGCTTGTTTTTTGTTCGGATTTTGCAAATTGAAATGAAATGTGAAAAAAAAGTTGATTTGCCTACTTCGAAAAATGATTTCGTCGAACCATCTTTGTTACATCCGTATTTGATGGCTGACTGCGCAGCTAATTGTTCTACGTCTTTGATTTCAGTGTCCATCTTATCTGTAGTGAGAAAAGCGGCCAAATTCGCCGTATACGTGGAAACCATGATGAGCGTGAAAAACCACCACATGCCTGCGACGATTCTCGAAGATGTAGCTCTGAAAGGAACGATTGAAAGGGCCGCAGTCGATATAAACTTATGTTAGCTCGGTAAGTAATTAATTAATTCTAATTTTAGATTACCGGTAGGTAGGTAAGTAAGTATAGGTAATCAGGTAGGCTACGCATATTTCGCTGTTAGGTATAGTAGACGAGTTAGTAAGTTTAATGCTCACTTTGGTAGAATGTCGCAGCCTTGTTGTAACACCGAACCCAACGAGAACCACAACGAATTTACCAAAGATAAGGCGTTTTCTAATTCTTCGACGTTGGAATCGCACGGATGAGGACTTTCCCAGTCGTACGGAGATAGTCTGCGAACGTAACGTGAGTACCATTGCGATAAATACCTACTCGTAAAATTATTAACTACATCCTACCTTCTCTTTTTCCATTATTTTGCGATAGCTATAGATAACGCTAAGGCTAGTATAAGTATAATTTGGTATCTACAGAATTAGGGAAATGCATTCGTAGGTACGTACCGCGATACAAAGAATAATGCTATGGAAAGAGCGAGTAAGGAAGTGGCTACGCATAACCAAACCTCAAATCGCAGCGGTTTTAAAAAAGAAAACATTTCCGTTCGTTCTTCTTTGCCTTTTTTATATAAAATACTAATGCCTGTAACGAAATAGTCGATAAAATAACGAAATTAAAAATGGAATAAAAATAATACGTACGATAGAATTATAGGTACCTAGGTAAACACTGCGTAAGCCGTTTTTAGCGTCTAATTTGATAGTTTTGTTTACATTCATGAGGAGGACCTTCGATGAATTTTTTACCAAATCCAGTGCTACATAATACATTTACATTCAAAATTGGAAGGGAGGAAGGGGCCTAATCGAAATTTTTGTACTAACTAAAAGTATTTGTAAAACTTCAAGCCACAACTTTTGTTTGAAAATTTTTTTAATTGGGCCCCTTACCTCCCCACAGTTTTTAATAATGTATTTTGAATAAGTGTGAATAAGTTATATGTATTACTCAAAATTGCTGGGGAAGGAGAAGTCTGATTGAAATTTTTGTCAAAACCAAAATTACTTTTAGTACTTCAAGCTACAACTTTTGTTTGAAAATGTTTTCAATCGAGCCCCTTATCTCCCCCCCGTTTTTGATAATGTATTTGAATGAGTTGGATTATCCAAAATTGGAGGGGAGGGAGGGGTCCAATCGCAATTTTTGTCATAACCAAAAGTATTAGCGAAACTTCAAGCTACAACTTTTGTTTGAAAACTTTTTAAATCAAGCCCTTCTCTCTCCACTTATTTTGCATAACACTCCCAAAATACTAATTAAAAATTGAAGGGGGAAGGGGAAAGGGTCCAATTGAAAAAATTTTCAAACAAAAGTTATAGGTTGAGATCCTATAAATAATTTTAGTTATTATAAAAATTTCGCTTGGACCTCTCCTCTCTCTCCAATTTCACATAATATCTCATATATTTTCACTATTACATTTGTATAACCAAAAAGAGTGATTTTCTTATGTATTTATGCAAAATTAGAGCAGAAGGAGAGGTCCGGGCGAAATTTTCAAAATAACTAAAATTATTTATAGGATCTCAATCTACAACTTTTGTTTGAAAATTTTTTCAATTGGACTCCTTCCACCCCTCCAATTTTGAATATTAAGTACCTAATTAGAATTATTAGCATAGTACGTGGGGAGGGAGAGGAACAATTGAAATTTTTGTAATGACCAAAATCATTCGTATGAACTCGATCTAGAACATGTTTGAAATTTTTTTGAAAAAAATTCCGTATTTCCACCTATAATAATACATCGTAGGTACATACTCACAAGTGAAGTGACATGAATAAGTAAAATAATAAATCATTGAAAAAAAAACCAACATTAAAGTCCGAAAAAATAACAGTAGATAAATGATAACAACATCGAAGTTCCTCCTCATGGATGTAAACAAAAACTATCAAACTAGACGTTAGTGTAAGTATAACGTAGACCTACAAGCGATTACCCACCTAAATTCATGAATGGTTTAGTGAAATCTACAGCTTTTCTTCTCTCGTGAGTTATGGTTAAATCGCAAATTCCTAAATCTGCACGCTGTAACAATTCGGCGAGTAGTTGGCTATTTTTAACATATGTATTTGTACGATGTCGATATATAGGTAGCCTATATATTTTTTTTGCGTCGTACTAACCCTATCTCGAACTTCTTTTATTATCCCATTCCATTTACCGGTGGTAGGGTGAAGTGAACCACGCTGCTTGTCTGGAGCTTCTACGAATTTGAACTTGAATTTTCTCTCTTTCGCTATCATTGCTATCAGATCATAGGAAAACCCGGTGAAACATTTGTCGCCTTCTACTTCCGCTTCTTCTTTCGTTTTTTTAACATTAGAACGGCATACATCCAAATAAGGAACACCCTGAAGGAGATAAAACGCATCTAGGTAAGTATTACATTTCAAACGCATAGGTACACGTACAGGTGGGTTTCGATTAGTACAAAGGACATCGATGACTTCTCTGGTTTCGCGATTAAATTAATTGACACGATGTTTGGTAGGTAGATGCTACATGCTAGGTACCTTGTTCTCGTTCGTTTCTGCTCATCGACTCACCAATATCGAAGAAACTATAATGGTTTTATTCATTAGCAAATCTTCGGTTTCTTGTTGGATTTGCGTTTGATTTCTCGTGTAAACGATTTCATTCTCAGGATCCCAAGTGCCTAATTTGTAGCGATTTCTGGGTAGCATTTGCAATATCTGAATTTTATGAAAAGTTCTTTCGCCTTTTTCGTCAAATTTCATCTTACCCGTGACCATTCTCATTTCGGTCTACGAAAACAAACATTTCATCGGCGAGTTAACTCTACGTCTTGGTTTCGAAAAATTCGATTCAGGAAGAGACGTCTCACGATTGGATTCCCGCAGCACTGATTTTTGGCGCCATTGAAAATTTGCCAAGTCCAATACTTCGTACAAACATACGTAAAATTCAAAATTGGTAGACAGGGAGGCGTCCAACTAAAATTTTTATAATAACCAAAATTATTCCTAGGAATTCAAGCTACAACTTTCGTCTGAAATTTTTTTTAAATGAACCCTTCCCTCCCCACCGATTTGGCGTAAACACTCCGAAGATACTAATTAAAAAATGAAATAGTGCGAGAGGAAGAGGATAATTTGAAAAAAAAATTCAAATAAAAGTTGCAGCTTGAAATCCTAGGAATAATTTTGCTTATCACAAAAATTTTGATTGGATCTCTACTTCTCCTCTGATTTCATATAATGTCGGGCGGATGCTTTTTCAATACTAGGGAAGGCGTCCAATTGAAAAATTTTTCAGACCAAAGTTGTAGATTGAGGTCCTACAAGTAATTTCAGTTATTATATAATTTTCAATTAGACCCTCCCCTCCCCTCCCCTCAAATTTAGCATAACAGGACTTAAATCACTTAAGACACTTATACTATTAAAAACTGGTGAAGGTAGGGGTCTAATTGAAAAAAATTTCAAACAAAAGTTGTAGTTTGAAGTCTTAAAAATAATTTTTATAATTACAAAAATTGTGATTGGGCTCCTCCCTGCCCCCTCCCCCCCCCAATTTTGAATTTACGCATCTATACTTACAGTATTGAACTTTTAGCAAATTTTCGATGGTGCCAAAAAATCAGTACTGCGGGAATCCAATCGTAAAATATGAAAGGCAGGCGACTTCTATCTTATGTAGGTACTTACAGTCTTGATAAAATTTATCAACGAACTTCCGTCTTGAAATTTGTTTTCCTGCGATTTACAACTCAACGACTGTTGTTCGAGATTTTCGTTCTCCAAGAACGTATCCAATGCATTGGCAAACAAATAAACCGCGTCGTACATGAAGAACGCTCGCGTCTATAAAGAATGACCGGCAAGAATTAAATCTGTCGCGATAGTACCTCTCTACATTACATAAGTAAGCAGGGTTAGGTATAGGTAGCTAAACTATTTTCTCGTTATTTACGGTAGGTAGGTAAAGGTGTACACATCACACATCGGTACCCCGCATTACCTTTAGAACTCGTATTTGTTTGTGAATGAACGACGAAAAACGATCGTAATCGGCGCTGAATTCATCTTCGGTATAGGCTATTGGATTAATAATGCTAATCGTGGTAATATTAGTCTTGGTCGAAAGAAACTCACTAAAGTCTTCTTGATGAGCGTCCTAAAACGTAGATAAATACCGGTTATTATCGCCAGTAAAGTTTTCTATAACGTTTTCCTAATAAACCTATAATAACACTCGACTATTTTTCTTGTTGCAGCTGTTACGAGAGGTTAGATTGTATTATTTTCAACGATTTACCAACGATATGATAACGTAAGCGAAATAATCGCCCATCAACTTGAGGCTGTGGGCTTTGATGAGAAACGGTTTGATGTTTTGTTTCTTGACACTCATCACAAATCGCGTTTCGGTTTCGGTTTTATTGATTTCCTTCAATAAGGGCCTGAAGAACAGAAAAGTACATGTACTAGCCTAGCTCTATCTAGCTATATCAAGCATATCGAGCCTACGACTGCTTATGGCACACCTAACAAACCATGAAAGTAAGTACGCTGCTAAGGGAATTACATTACTGACCCGTAGTCGTTATTTTTCGGGAGTTGTCTCAACATTATCGGACGATAATTTTCTTTTTTCTTTAATTTTTCATGTTTAATCAGTAAGTCTTGAAACATGACCAAGTCTGAATCCTCTTCGTACAGCAATGTGAAAGCCGTCCAATCCATGTCGTGAATGATTTGTTGAACGCCCTACGCAAGTTTTAGTATTCACATACAGTAGGTATACAACTATACATAGGTATTAGGTACATCGGATTGGCGATGATTTAATCTCGTCGATCGTTTTATAAGCTTCGTAGGTATACTAAGTACAGTTGTACGATGTTTTGTTTACTTTAGTTAAATCCTTCATCGATGGGAACATGTTGACTGAATAGCTGTCGTTGTACATCGAAGGCTCTTCCGACGAAAATAAGTACGGAATTTGATAGGAATCCGTAATGGATTGCGTAATCGCCACACCTTCTTCCGAATTTGGCCCGATTACCACCGTAACATTTTCTTCCATCGCCGAGCATACTGAAAAAAAGAGGAAGATAAATCGTAGGTAGGTTTGCACAGTGTGTGAAGTAGGTCTAAGTAATGCAATTTAAAAAAAAAAAGTTAGTTGGTATACCTATTACCTACCTAAGACGTCGTCGAAGCTACGCTATTACAAACAAATAGGTAATTACGATACATACTACTAGTGCTTTCTAATTAATTAATTAATTAGGTAATAAATAGGGTTAGGCGACAAACTCGACGCAGTACGTAGAACTTCAATAATTATTACTATTACGCGAAGCGCGATATTATTTTACTTACGCGTGTTTTTGATTGCGAACGCGTAGTACTTGTCGACAACTTTTGTGATGCTTTTTAGCAGTGTTTTTTTCAAAATACTAGCATCCCTGTTCACGTCGTAGATTGCCGCTTCGAATGCGATGCGTTCATCGACATCTTCGTCACCGAAGATTCCGACTGCAAATTGGTGGAATTGCGGTCATAGAAATATGCTTCAGTATAGTCGGTACTTACTGTGCAGCGTATATAAGTAATTCGATGCTAACCTACGTTGACGACTTGTGGAGAGTCGGGAAAATGTTTCGTTTGTCTGT
Organism: Balanococcus diminutus; assembly: GCA_959613365.1. Taxonomy (NCBI): domain Eukaryota; kingdom Metazoa; phylum Arthropoda; class Insecta; order Hemiptera; family Pseudococcidae; genus Balanococcus; species Balanococcus diminutus. The sequence goes on along the minus strand of OY390718.1, from coordinate 55,028,551 downwards.
TGCCATCGCAGAGTAAAATTTTCAACACGCTTATCACTAAAAAAACACCAACACCCATCGCTGGTTTTGAGACGAATATTGCTCGGTGTAGTATGCGTCGCAACTGTCCTTAAATTCGCTCGCGTCTTTAAATGAAATATTTTTTGAAAAATTGCCAAATACCCGGCGACGTAAGTACGTACGATTACGGGTCACTTTCGGAAGTTGTCGGCGGCAATATTCGTCGCGTATAAAATGCTATAAATTGCCACGTTTAAATAAAAACTACGAGATTTGACAGTTTTCGAAAAATTAGCGATTTTGTTGGCGGAAAGTGGAAATAATGTTTCTATCTTTGAGCTGTTCAACATGCCTCGTGAAAAGGTTTCAAGACTCGTTTATCATGCCTAATTAATTATATGCAATCATACGATATAGCGAATAAAAGTAAAATGTTTAAATTGACGTTAAACTTCAAATAAGGTATCGACGCCTAGAATCAAAATCAACTTCGAGTCTTCGACTGCAATAATTTTTTACCTTCGCGAAAGCTCAAATGAAAGAGGCTTATTTTTGTTCATAGGTAGTATGCAACGTGATTTTAGACGATTCGTAATGAATATGGGCTACAGTAGATACGTTGTTTAATTTTCTATCAAATGAAATGAAGTACACATTTATGTGGACGAGAATTACGTCATCAAAGCGGAAATTAAATTACTAGTGTCATTTTTTAGAGGTGTTTGGTACTTCAATAATTTCACCGTTTTGACTAATTTGACTTTTCGATGGTCGGGAACCATTTGACGTTAACTCCATGGTTTTCAAAAAACGACTTTTTAATGTCATTCTATAGGAAATTTCGCGCTGAATCGAATGGTATCATCAGTTTTCAAAAAATCTCAAAGCAAACTGGCGTAAAATTGAAAAAACAAAAAAATTTGAATGGGACTTTTTTTGTATTTTTAATCATAACACTGGTTCCTTTGAGATTTCATAAAAACCAATGTTACCATTTGATTCAGCACGAAATTTTCCATATAGTGGCATTGGAAAAGTAATCCATATTATTATGAACTCAACAATAAATGCTTATCAGTTATTGAGGGGTGAAAACTTTATTTTGCTCTCCTGTAAAATTTTAGAAAATGGAGTTAACGTTAAATGGTTCCCGACCATCGTTTTAAGTTTTTTGATACAGCGTTATCAGTTACTTAGAAAATAATTATTGTTTAATTAAATACGTTTATAAATAATGATTCTGGAACAGTCGAAAAAATTTCGTTTATAAAAGAATTTGACAAAAAAAGACGTAGGTACCTTGTACCTTCGTACAGCAGTACTGTTTTTAATTTTTATTTTACAATTATTTTTGTGTTACGAATTACGATCAAGTAATTTCAATCGTTTGGAATTGAAATAATATTGGAAGTACGTACGTACAGGTTGAATAATTTTTGAGAAATTTAATGGGAATAAATGAATAATAATAATTAATTAATTAGTAAAATTTTTGATTAAAATCATAAAAATTTTTTTAAAAATCCGTGATGGCACGCGTAGGCACAGTTGCGTTTGCGTAAAAAAAAACGAAAACCTACCATCCGAGAACTGCGAAGGCGCTAGTAAAGAACGGTGATTGGCTGACACGCTGATGACGTATAAGAGTGGGAGCGTTTTTTAATTTTTATGAGTGTTGCGTAAGTGAAAATGCACTGGCGCACCTTTACCTTTTCCTTTTCGCATTCGCACTTTTGTTTCGTTGCGTCGTCGTAGATTGTCTCGTAATTCGCGTGGGGTAAACGACGCCATTTTCAATTCGGTGTTATTCGTTTTCGTTTTATTATTTTTTTATAATAATTAATTATAATTATCGGATTTGAGTTTTGTTTTCCGCGTTAACGGTTGTTCGTTGTATGATCTACGATAATGAATTATTCCAAGTTCTGTTTATGTGCGGGTTTTTCTTGCAGAGGTGATCCAGTCGAAACTGACGTGAAGTTACAACGATCGCATCGGTGAGTGATGTGAAACCAATTTTTATTCGATACCGATACTCGAGGTTTAAGTATCATCAAACGTCGTCCGTTGTATGATCTACGATAATGAATTATTCCAAGTTTTATTTATGTGCGGTGTTTTATTGCAGAGGTGATCCAGTCGAAACTGTCGTGAAATTACAACGATCGGTGAGTGATGTAAAACCAATTATTCAATACCGATACTCCGAGGTTTATTAAGTATCATCATCATTATTTTCACTATTTGCAAGTAATTGTAATAAGTATTTGTTTCTGGTACGTATCACACTTCACACATGTGTTTAGGTGAACAGTGATCAGTGAAAACTTATACTTAACTTTCGTTCGCTTACGCGTTAGTTTTTCAACGGCAGCCAACGATTTTGATTTTTCGTTTGTGAATGTTTAAACGTTTGCAAATGCCAATGCCAGTTTCCTTTAACGATTCCATATATTTTTGTAATGCAGGCGAAACAAATTGAAAGAAGTACCTAATTAGTTATTCGAATCTGTGAAAAATCTGGCAAGTGAATGTTTCTATGTAGACCTACTGTCGGATGGGATTGGTATGGCGGTGATTTCGTACAAAATTTTTCCATTTAATCGAGTAATTCTTTTCTCGTCTTTTTTTGGTTTTGCCGTTTTGGTACTGTAGAATGAAACAAAAATAGCAGACTACTAGACACTCCGATTGTTTTTGATATTGGGTTTTTCAAAACTCGCGTAGTTTATTATTTACCTATGGGTTATCTTTGAATTTCATTATCGATCCAAAACTAGGGTGAAAAGTTAATGAATAGTTAAATCGAATTAGAACAACTAGATGTAGTTATGAATACAGAACGATTAAAGAAACAAATGAAAATTCGACTATTCACCAGTATGAATCACCAACGCCGGTGGTTTTGATGTACCTACACCTAGGTGCGGTTATGTTTTGGTTATATGGTCAGTAGATAATGTGGTTTGAATTACAATAGAAAGAGAACTCTCGACGTATGTACTACGTAGGTATTATTCTACGCAGGTCCCGTCATCGAGGAATCGAAAACGTAACTAAGGTTTGATATCGTTTCATTAGTGTCGTGGTATGTACCTTTCAGCAAGGACTGTAATTTGAGCTTTTCCAACGTGTCAAATCACGTGTGTTTTTTTTTCGAATTCCAGCGCTTGAAAATACTCGATAATTTTTGAAGTTCTATCGCGAGTAGGTACTAATCGTTTGACTTAATTTTCGTCGAGTATCGGTCTTCGTTTTCGGTGTGAAAAAATCTCTATTTGTGCTCTTTGCGATTTTGTTCGAATACTTGAAATATTATTACCACATTTTTACCTAAGTACAACAATACGTTATGCATAAATGCGTGTATTCTTATCGCGTCTAGGTAACACACGTACAATATGCAGTATTTATTATTGCCCACGTGATTTCTTCTTCCGCGAAGTGTACCTAATGCCGAATGCGCGTTATAAATTCATTATTATTTTGTTTCTCTTCACCGTCGAATTACATAATTTGAGTATATGGACCTTATGATAAGTGATCGGCGATTTAAATGACAGGTGATCGTATGGTAGGTGATTTCGAATTATTCGATATCGTACTTACTCTTGCTGGAAGTACGAACGTGCTGAACGAAAGCTAGATTATATAGAAATTCGGATAATTGTGGTTGAGAACGTGCTCGGTGACAGTGGCATCTATAGTCTTTAATTATTGTGTCTAGTTTACTCAATATTTTTGTAATAACCAAAATTATTCATAGGACTTCGAGCTACAACTTTTATTTGAACATTTTTTCAATTGGATGCCTCCCTCCCCACTGATTTCGCGTAACACTCCAAAAATACTAATTCAAAATTAGAGGAGTGAGGAAGGAAGGGGCTAATTGAAAAAAATTTCAAATAAAAGTTGTAGATTAAAGTCCTCAAAATAATTTTGGTCATTGAGAAAATTTCGATCGAATCCCACGATTTCATCCAACGTCAGGTAGCTACTTTTTCAAAACTGGGATAGGGGTCCAATTGAAAATTTTTTCAAACAAAAGTTGTAGATTAACGTTCTAGAAATAATTTTCGTGATTATAAAATTTTCGATCAGACCCTTCCCTTCCCTTCCCTTCCCTTCCTTCCCTCCAATTTTGCATAACATCGAGTGAATACTTTTTAAAAATCAGGGAAGGGGTGCAATTGAAAATCTTTTCAAACAAAAGTTGTAGCTTGAAGTCCTAGAAATAATTTTGGTCATTTCAAAAATTTCGATTGGACCTCTCCCTCCCATCCAGTTTTGAATAGCAAGTATCTACAAGTATTCGAAATCTTCGTCGATTTCAGCGGCGTTTGTTTTTGAAATTGGTCGCCACCGCGTTAACGATTTACTATTTCGTATTAGGTTTAGGTATGTATTTGATTTACCTCAAAATTTGCCAATACTGATACTCGGCGGTACATTCAGTTTATTAACATTTGCAATGACATGACGCTTTCATCGACGATCTATTTTGTAAAACTACGAGCGTGTCTGGTAACTTATCTAATCAACTCGCGTATTTTCTAACGATTAAATCGGGGGTTTCCAAAAAAAAATGTTAACATTCGTTGAAATTTAAACAACATTAATAATTAACCGGTATCTCCGTTATTAGTGGATTCGTCTTCGCTGCCGATGTGTTTAACCGTTCCGCGACATCTTAAGAAAAATTTCAGCTCCGATTTCAATCTTTCCTTCATGGAAATCTGTAACGTCAACGTTTTAGCTCGCATTAATCGCGCTTCTTCACTCGGTATTTCATTTTTTGACGATAGGTACCACTTAAAATTGTTTATAGTTTAATAATTAGGTATTGTAATGGTAGTAATATTGAGCTTACGTCTTCTTCTTTGGAAACAGTCCACACGTAGAATAATTGTTCGAAAACGGCTATCACCATGGCCACTAGTACGCCAGCTCCCAGCACGATAAAAACACCACCAAGATTATTTAGACCGAGAGTTTCCGCTTCTTCTTTGTCGTTTTTCTAAGCAATGCAATCAGAGATAGGTATGGCTGATTAAGTACGAGTAGGTAGGCGATAGGTACCTATCGTATTTATGAATGATACGGGTGAAAATTTCGACCACTCACCGAACACGGTACGGCGTACTTTTCTTTCCACCATTTACGTTTCAGATCGCCGAGTACGCCATCTTCTTGCATTCTCAAAATACTTTGACTAAATAGGCCCAAATACCACGAATCTAGATTACGTGGATGGACAATACTGTAGTATTTTTTATTTTATTTTTTTTCATAGGTATTCGACGAATGCGTGTTGTAATACAAGATAATAAGTAATCCAAACCTTTCTTCATGGCGATTCCGTAACCTTTGCTGTCGATAGGATTGCCGACCTGCGTTAGTCTACAGTGCCTTTCCATTTCGTATTCTATTTGCGACGACTCCATCAGAAAGGCGTACTTGATATCGCGGTTTTCCGCTCGTGCAACTCCTTCGGGGGTGGTTTTGGTCATAACTTGGTCCGCATTATCTACCATATATTTATTCATTCTACGGTAGAGTTCATTCGTAGATTGCTGTCGAGAAAGGGGGGAGGGGGTGGAAATCGCGCGAGATTACAGAACCGTAACGATAGTAGTATAAGTAGAAGATGTTGATTTTGAAGAAATACGTACAAATACCTACAAACCTTGAAAAAAGTTTCGGTCGCGCCACCTATCATGACTCCGTATTGAACTTGAGGATTGGCGGCGAGCTCTTCCACATTGATAAAGTCTTCGGTGGGAGTTTCGATGGTTAGAAATGCCGCCAAATTAGCGGTATAACACGAAACCATTATCAACGTGAAGAACCACCATACACCTGCCGCCATACGAGTAGAAACCGATCTGCCGAATGAAATTTACAACCATCAGGATCAGCGCATTTCGCCGAATCGCGTCGCGTCGTTTCAAACCCAATTTTCACAGCGTAAACGACTATATTATACGTAATACGTACACCGGAGCGATTTCGGAACCTTGCTGCATAAGCGCTCCTATCGTAAACCAAAACGAATTACTCAACGTGAATTGATTCTCCAATTCGTCCGGATCTTGGATGCATGGAAAAGGATTTCTCCATTCGTAAGGGCTTATCCTAAAAAAAAAAAAAAAAAAGAGTAAAAATCGTAGTGGGCCTTGTTGCACGTATCTAAACTATATTACCTTATGGACGCATCCGCCCGACACGATAGAACTTACCTTCCCATAATGAAAAACATCAACGATACGGTGATGTAGGCGGTAATCACTAAAATCCATACCGAAGTATTAAACGGCGACAAAAATGAGAAAAATCCAGGTGACTGATTTTCAGGTTTTTTATACAGAATCGCGATGCCTAGAACGAGATGAGAAAGCAAAAGAGTGTAATAGAAAATTTTACTGTTGAAAACTTGGTATACAAATCTTGAATTTTGCATATCTAATCTTAAAATTTTGATGAAAACTAACATACCTACTCGTATTTCGAAAAAATGTAAATTTTAGGATTATTGCATTTGAATAATGAAAAGAGTTACATGCTATTTCTCATTTTTTGAAAAATCTCTGAAAATAAAAATTTTTACAATTCAGTCAGAGGAGGATTTTGCATTGGATCGTAGGGTAGCTTTTTTCATTGATTAAATAAAATTTTGCAAAAACTCCTATTTTTTGAAAATTTGTGAAGATATTTATTTTATTTTTTTTAATTCAGTCAGGGTATGATTTTGCATTGAATTTATTCGAAGCCTTTTTCATTGATTGAATGCAATTTTGCGAAAACTTCCATTTTTTTGAAAATTTGTGATGATAAAATTTTTTTAAAATTCAGTCAGGGTAGGATTTTGCATTGAATTTTTTCGGAGCATTTTTCATTGATTAGATAAAATTTTTCATTTTTTGAAAATCTCTGAAAATATTTTTTTTTACTAATTCAGTCAGAGGAGGATTTTTCATTGGGTCTTGGGGTAGCTTTTTTCATTGATTAAATGCAATTTTGCAAAAATTCCCATTTTTTGAAAATTTGTGATAATAATTAATTTTTTTAAAAATTCAGTCATAGGTTACGATTTTGAATTGATTTTTTTAGGAGCTTTTTCATTGATTAAAATAAATGCAAATTCTCATTTTTTTGAAAATCTCTGAAGATAATTTTTTTTACAAATTCAGTCAGAGGAGGATTTTGCATTGGATCTTACGGTAGCTTTTTTCATTGATTAAATGCAATTTTGCAAAAACACCCATTTTTTCAAAATTTGTAAAAATAAATTTTTTTACAAACTCAGTGATGGTAGGATTTTGCATTGATTTTTTTCGGAGCCTTTGTCATTGATTGAATGCAATTTTGCAAAAACTCCTTTTTTGTTGAAAATTTGTGATAATAAAAATGTTAACGATTTCAGCCAAGGTAGGATTTTGTATTGAATTTTTTTTGGAGCCTTTGTCATTGATTAAATGTAATTTCTCATTTTTTGAAAATTTATGAAAATTAAAATTTTTACAATTTCAGCCAGGGTATGATTTTGGATTGAAATTTTTTCGGAGCCTTCGTCGTGTAATTTTTCTCCAATTTTTAATCGATTTTGTGATGGTAAACATGCCACAATACCGATAGAATATATTTTACGTACGAGAGAAAAACTATTACGGTGCGATTAAATTTAGCTATAAAGTAATGTAAAATCAAAAATGTATGTGCAAAAAAATTTACATCGCTACATTCGGGCTATTTTTTTCTGTCAAAAAATTAGGCGATTTAGCAATAATATAAGTACGTATTGTTGATGTCGAGGGGTAGTGGATAAGCTCCCCTCCCCCCAAATGCTGACCAGACGATTCAGGTCGATTCGACATGGACAGCCTGTTCAAGTTCAAATGTATTCGAATAATAGAAAGAATATTGAAGTGATGTTATTTTTTTCGATACGTATCGATACATATCGATATTTTTCAGTATCAAAATGTATCGATATAAAATTTTGATATCGATATCGTATCGAAACATTGGGTCTCTCAAAAAGATAGGTACAAAAATGGGTTAAAATTTAAAAAAAGGGCTGTTCTTCTAAATTACCGTTGTACAATTTCAATTTCCATTGAAAATCAATTTTTTTATTTCTGCATTACTTTTTACATAAAAAATGTGTAAAAAAATTAAGGAAAAAAATTGAAAATAAAAAAAAAATGTTCGTTTCACTTTTATAATGCTGTTATGCCTAAAAGTATCGATATCGTATCGATACGTATCGATATTTTAAAGTATCGGTATCGAAAGAATCGATTCTTTTGAAGAACCGATTTTAAGATCACTAGAATGTTGGGTACGCGCGAGTTCGGTTAAGGGGGGGGGGGCTATAATTTTTTTTTTGTTGTTGAATGCATAGAGTTGACAAGCGGAATTTTCTAAGACCTTTGCATGACGTCAATTTGATTTTTCATCTATGAAGTTTTGAAGAAAAATTAGAAACTAATTTAATCTCGCTTTTTTTTTTACAAAAAAATTAATTTTTGATTTTTAAAAAATAAAATGCATGGAGTTTTCAAAAAAAAAAGAAAATTATATTCATTTTGTATTTTAATGATGTCATTTTGTAGAAATTATTGATAAATTTTTTTGAAAATCAAAAATTTTAAGCGTTGAAATTGAAGAAAAACACGACTTTTTCTTAATGCCCCGTTTCCAGAAAAACTATGCAACCCACGAGGTTTTTCCTCAGAATGTTTTTTATTCAGTACAGTCTGGTCTGTAGTCTGACGAGAGGGTTTCGCGAAATTATAATTTGCCGACGACTTCTTTCGACTTGAATGGAATACTAAGATGAAATTCATAAGAAAGTTAGATAAAATCAGGGGAAAAAATAGGAATTTCACAAAACCCTCTCGTCTGACTACAGACCAGACTGTACTGAATAAAAAACATTCTGAGGAAAAACCACGTGGGTTGCATAGTTTTTCTGGAAACGGGGAATTAAGAAAAAGTCGTGTTTTTCTCCAATTTCAACGCTTAAAATTTTTGATTTTCCAAAAAATTTATCAATAATTTCTACAAAATGACATCATTAAAATGCAAAATGAATATAATTTTTTTTTGTTGAATACTCCATGCATTTTATTTTTCAAAAATCAAAAATTATTTTTTTTGTAAAAAAAAGCGAGATGAAATTAGTTTCCAATTTTTCTTCAAAACTTCATAGATGAAAAATCAAATTGACCTCATGCAAAGGTCTTAGAAAATTCCGCTTGTCAACTGTAAGTATGCATTCAATAACAAAAAAAATAATTTGTAGGCATCCTCCTTCCCCCCCCCCCCCCCCCCCCCTTAATCGAAATTCTATTCCAGGTATACTTGTATTTTTCTCTTTCTAACCTAGATCCATGAACGGCGACGTGATATCGACGGCTTCTTCTCGTTCTCGATTAATTGTTATATCAGCGCACGCCAAATCAGCTTCCTGGAAAGCGAAGAACGTGGAAATTAATTTTCAAGGAAATAAGCATTTAGATTCGCATTCGTCGCGTCGTACATCTCTTTGAATATAGCCTATCATTCCGTTCCATTGACTTCCATTCTTCTTGCCGCTCTTCCCTTCCGGATCGATGAGGAAGTTGACGGTGAAGTTTTCGTTCATTTTGCTTATTTCGGCGATAAGATCTACGCAAAAGCCTTCGTATTGGTCGTTTCCGCTGAGCGTCATCCACGATCGTTTTCTCATCGCGTAAGGCGGATTCTATTTTGATAGCGGCAGCGATAGCGAATTACATCGAACGGTGCTAACTAATTGGTATATAAAAGTTATAGAAATACCTACGCCTAATGCGTAGGTTATGCCTACTATACCCACCAGCGCCAGAACCATTCTAAGAGTTTGGTTCTTCAACGTATAGGCTTTTTCGCTGACAGGCTTGTTCGCTACCCTCTGCATGTGTATTCCGTCCAATGTACTCCATTGTCCGACCTTGACGATTCCATTTTCGGTCAATTCGATTATATCGAGCGCGAATTCGCTTCTGAAATGTTCGTTATCGAATTTCACTTCTCCCGTCAAGCCGGGCAGTTTGCTCTATTGAGAACATTCAAACGACCAAGAAAACTTGAAGAAAAATACATTTATAATCGTTCTTACAAAGTCTATCTTACCAGATAGGTAAATTATGCGGGTTACCTATGAAAAGCACTCATCGATTACTATACTTATAAGGACGGACCGAGCGGGGGGTGGGAGTAAATTCCTCTTAAGACATTTACTTTGGCCGTAGACGTAGACACAAATCGGTAAAAGTAACCGTTTTTTCGCTATACTTAAACTGTAAAAATTTGTGTGTTCTGTGAAATTTGAAAAATTATTCGGCAGCATGGGCCCCCTCCCCCAACCCTTGTGTAACACGGTTGAACAATTTCGACAATTCGGTTTTTGTGGTCAATTACCTATAATATTATATGTTTCGACTTTCCCAAACGCGAATGTTTAATCTGATCCAGGGAAGTGCTTCGAATTTCAAGTCGAAAAACAACCTCATTCGATAAAGATTACGAAAAATATGTAATATCCAGCTTTTTGGTCTCAGAATAGAATTTTCAATCTGATAGGTATTATAGGTATTCGTGTAGCACTCGTTGAATAAGACGTATATCTATACTTACAGTAGAACCTTGATTATCCGAGTTAATTGGGGCGAAAGAAAATCGGATGTCATGAAAACTCTGATATAATCGTTTACTCCTTTGTCGTTTTTTTTTTTTTTTTGAAAAAATGCAACAAAAAACTTTGTATTGCAAAATTTTTATGGAACTGTACCTACCTACAAACAGAAAACAAAACAGTTTTTTGAAGTTCTTTTTTAAATTTTGGGATAGGTACGTTTAATTTTTAATTGTTTTTTAGAATAAAAAAAATTCTGATTCTTTTAGAACAGAAATTTCTTTTTTTTTGAAGAAAAAAAAAATAGGTAGGTATAATATATCAATTTATTTAGAATGAGGAAAATCTTATTTTTTTTTTTTTAGAATATAAAAAATATAGACTATGATTTTTTTAATAAAAAATTTTAAAATTTTTTCAGAATAAATTTTTTAAAAATAAATACCTAATCTTTGATGTAAAAAAAAATTATATAATTTTTTATTTACTTTTTGGAATAAAAAAAATAATAAAATCTTAATTTTTTTGAATTGAAAAATTTTTATAATTTTTTTATAATTTTTTTTTTGAATAAGTATTTTTTTTAAATGAAATTTTTGAAGTAAAAATCATATTATAATTTTCCACTTTTTAGAATAAAAATAAATCATAATTTTTTTTATATAAAAAAATGTGATGTTTTTGATAAAAAAAATACAGTTTTTTGGAATATTTACATTTTTAATTTACTTTTACTTTTCTGTTTTGAAATAACTTAAGACTCAATTTCTCGTTTTTTTGAAATATCTTTTACCGATTTGTTCAACAGTTTATTAAAATGAATAATTATTTTCCCTAAATTTTTCCACCCAAAAAAATTTTATCAGCATTTTTTCGTCGAAGTATCAATATAAGATCGTACAGTCGTACTCGTTATTCAAAAATAAAAGGAAATCGGATAATATAAAAAGGAACCAACTTCTTTAAATCGGATAATGGAAAGAAATCGGTTGCAATTTTTAGATCGGATAATCGAGAAACCGGAAGTCGGATAATCGAGGTTCCACTGTACGTGCATTTGAGGTCCTCACCCGTCCGTCGTTGTGAGGAGGGGTGTCTTCAATCTGGAATTTTGAATTTTTTGATACTGTTTCAGCGTCGTTCATCGTAGCGCAACTTTCACAAGCTTTTATCATTTATTGTCCCCTCCCCCTCTAAAAATGAGGAACCTCGGCCGTCACTGCCTACGTAATATACGTATAGTAGGTTTGTAAATGTTAGTAAAGTTCAAACACCACGTAGTACATGTATGTACAAACCAAAGATACTAACCAACTTCATGGAGTTGATAATGGAATAACCGTGTGTCCAAGAAAGTTTAGAATCGCATTCTGTCGGAGTTATTATTTGTTTCGATTCATCGTCCAATATTGCATTCAAAGAGGACGCGAAAAGAAAAACTGCGTCGTAAATTAACGCCGCCTCCAGCTAAATTCCACGTAAACAGGGATGATTTTACGTTAGTCAACTCATCAACGACTCGAAGTTGATTTAGAAGAAGAAGAAAAGTTTGCGACTAACTGGAAAATCTTCGTTACGAATCGGGTTGAAGTCAATATTACTGCGGGCGCGACCGTAAGCATTCATATTTTCAACTAATTTGACGAAATTTTCATCTGCCGGGTCGAAGAACCGAATACCTGTTATGTTTGCGCCACCGTACTGATACGGTTTCAAGTCCAACGTTTGGAAATCCTGTCGAATATTCACATTGCGCAAGTTTTACATCGACTGCATAGAAATTTAACTTGAAATTTTCTAAGCTTTTTTGTTCGATTTTTTTCGAAGGGGGGGGGGGGGGTCTGCTTGAAACTTTTGAAATTTATGTAAAGGAAAAAATTATTCGTAAAATTGAGAATATTTTCCTCTAAAAATGTAAAAGATTTTCCTTCTTCGTTTCCTAGGAGTATTTTTTTTTTTTTTAATTTGAAAAAATAGAAACGGTAGGTATTATTTTTAAATGACTTGAAAAATTGAGGATTCTTTATTAAAAAAATTAAAAGTCATTTGCTCCTGAAAAAATGAAAGATTTTTTTACTTGAAAAAAATTGTAAATTTTTTAACTCTTCGAAAGATTAAGATATCTATCAGTTACGTTGAGCATTATTTCGTATTCCAAGATATTTAATGAAATTTGAAAATCTGTTTTTTTTTAATATTTTTGCTCTAAAAAAGTTGAGATTTTTTTTCAGAAAAATGTGGGCAAGAAACTTGGATTAATTCTTGAAAAAATAAAATGTAATAATATTTTTGTACGAATAAGACACCCCCTCCCCCCAAAAAATTGAAAATATTTTTGGAAGGATAAAATATTTTATAACTTCAACACCTACTCCAAAAGATTGAAAATTATTTCTTCATAATTTTTCGAAAACATTTTTTAGTTCTTTTTAAAGTTTATTTGAACTCAATTTTTTTTAATGATTTATATTTTCCAATTTTTAAGTTAGATATCTAATGCATCGGAGCGCGGTTACTTTTTGTTACTTTTTCACGAAGAAGGTTACTTCAGTTACTTTTTTCTCATTTTGGTTACTATTTCGTCAAAAATCCAACTTGAAAAATACCAAACTGCCATTAAAATTTAAAATGTCTTTAAACACGCTTTCAAATTTAAAAATAAAGTTAGCTGTTTTGGTCAACCTGTGTCCGCCAGAGGTCACTGTATAATTAGAATTACTTTCATCTTCCTTCGCTTTCCAAAACTACAAATTTTTAGGTGAATTTCAAAAACATTGAAACATTTATTTAAAAATGAATAAGTTAAAAAAAAATACCTAAACAAAAGAACTCATTATCTAAATTCTTTTAAAAATGAGATTTTTTCTTCACGAAATCGAAAAATATTTGTGTGAATTGAAACGCAGGAGAAAATTTTTTTTCTCCAAAAAAAATTTAGTTCTTTTAAATTTTTTAAATTGGAATGAAAAACTGAATTTTTTTTTTTAAAGAATTGAGATTTTATTTTTCTTTAAAAATAAAAGACATTTCTTTGAAAAAAAAAGGAAAAAAAGAAACACATTTCTTTGAAAAAAAAGTACCTAGGTATTAAGAGGTAAAATTTTGTTGAAAATATTTAGAGATTCTTTCTCTACAAATGAACGACTTTTTGTCCAAAAGATCGAAGTTCCACTCAAAAAAAAAAATGTTTTTTTTTTATTTTTATTTTTATTTTTTTAAATAAGAAGAACGTTTTAAAATTTAAAAATTTTGAAAAATAGGAAATTTTACAAATTTTAAAATTGATTTTTTTGGAAATTGAATACTTTTAAGCTTTAGGAATGAATAATTTATTGTACCTACTCATTTTGCAAACCATACACAAAAATTGAAATTGTTTCAACTCATGATTTTTTAGGCATTATAATTTTTATAAATTTGGAATTTTTTATTATTTTTTATTTCAATAAACTTATTTTTAGAAACAACTACTTTGGAAAGTTGAAAAGTTTTCAAAAATTAAATTTTTTTAGAAATCAAAATTTTTGAAAATTGGAAGATTGTTAGCATCAAAAATTTAATTTCATTTTAACCAGAACTTTTTAGATATCAAAATTTTTCAAAATATAAAATTGTTCATAAATTGAAATTTAAATTGTAAATTGTTTGGATAATAAAAACTTCGAAAAAGAAAAAAAAAATTAAAAATTGAAAATTAAAGGATTTGAAAAAATAAACAATTGTTTGCAACTGAAAATTTTTCAAAAATTAACAATTTTTTGAAATCATTTGAAAACTGAAAACTGTTTCAAAACAAATAATTCTTTAAAGTTTAAAAATTTAGGGAACTGGACATTTTGAAAATTCAAAATTGAGGAGCTTTATATCAAAACGCACTAACTCCATTTTTCAAAATGTTGGGAAATCGCAAAAAACTATAGGGCAACTTAGATTAATCCAAATTGAGATTAGCATTCGTTTAGTACGTTTTTACATCAAAACGCAATAAGTCCATGGATTTAATGCGTTTTGATGCAAAAATTTTAACAAAACGGACTAAACGACTGTTTTACTTTTATTGAACACATTTTTGTATTCTGATTTCTAAATTAGCATTTGACGTGTAAAAAAATATTTACGCTTCTGCTGATTACAACACTGTATTCCCCGTTGAATTTCCTATAAGACAGTGTTGCTAATTCAAAAAACATAAAAATGGAGTTAGTGCGTTTTGATATAAAGCTCCTCAATTGATTTTTTTTTTTTTACAAATTGAAGGTTAGATAAGTACCGGAAAATTGGGAGTTTTTCTAGAATTGAAATTTCCTGTAAAGTAAAAATTTTAATTTTAAAAATTGGAAACCAATCAAGCCAACAACGATTCAACTATAATTTCATCATGTTTACACAGAAAATGAACATTTTTTCATTTACAATTTCAAGTTTTAAAAAATTTTGGCCCTCGATTTTAGGAGTTGCAAAACGTCTAAATTAACAAAAATATTGGAAAATGGTAGAGAGGGGGTGGGATTATAAGTCATTATTTGAGTGGCAATGGAAAAATTTTGGTTACTTTTTTCCATAATCTTGGTTACTTTTTTTGAAATTTTAGGTTACTTAAGTTACTATTTTTTTTTTTTTTTAATTTCGCTCCGATGCATAGGCCTGTCAATATGTTCCAAACCTTTTTTTTTTTTTTTTTTTTTTTTTGCTAACTTTTGCTAATTTTTGCAAATTTTTCAAAATGTAGTCTTTTCATTTTCAGTTCAATTTTGGTTTTTAATTTTCACAACTTTTTCAATTTTCGATAATTTTTATCATGTTGCCATTATAGAGTTATTTCTAACTCAACTGGCATTTTTTCAAATTTTCCAATTTATAAGGAGTATTTCAGCTAGGTATTATTTCCTAATTTTATTGGTCGTTCAAATTTACGAGTTGTAAGTAATTGAATTAAAAAAAAGAAAAAAATATTATGTCGATTTAAAATTTTTATAAGTAATTTGTAACTCGTGTACCTACGCATTTCTATTTTCAACATTTTTATCAATTTTCAATCATGGGTTGGGTTGGGTTGGGTTGGGTGGTGAGGGGGGATGCTTTTACGAAAATGTTTTATCGCCATTGCCCAAGGTAGGCAGAAGCTAAGTGTGCTTGGAGCAACTCCGAGCCTTACCAAATTTGTTATCAGAAAACTGTGATCCGAACCCATCAATCCGATCTGTTGGGCTTGTTTCAGAATTTCCGGTAGTATTTCAATGCTGCAGTCTAAAACGATATTATGTTCTTCGGATTCTTTTATATCGCGTAGCAACGGCCTGTACGAAATGGCAGTTGGTAAGAAATTGGCCCAGCTTTACGTAAAAGTGTAAAGATTTTGGAAAATTGAACGATCGAGAAAACGAGCTCGTTTTCACGTTTCAATGCGAGCACACCGCGCCGCGTCAGCGTTTACCTGTATCCGAGTTTTTCATTTTGGACGATACGTTGAAGTTTAACAATAACGGTGGCATTGTACTCGTGCTCCAGTAATGGATTAATTCGAATGAAGCTTTCGCTGTTCTCGTATAGAATCAAGTAATGCGTCCACTGCCACTTTTGTACAATGTCGGGAAACACCTGCAAAAGCAAAATATACCTATATCAGAGATGAGAATACGTAGTGTACCTAACTACCTATCCTATCGTACGGTACGTGATGATGTATGATGTAAGATCAAATCAACGCAACGTTATAGCCGTTTCTTTGCAAGTGTACTATAGACTACAATTAAATACAACTCGCCAGTACGGGTATTTATGAACGTTGACTGTCGAAGCATCGGTGGCGATGGCCGATGGGTGATCTAACGTCAAGTACGTACTACGTACGTGGGTCCGTGGGCTTAAAATTGAATCGACCACACGTACCTTGGCCAATGCATACGGATAAGGGTAAAGGTTGATCAAACACGAGCCGGGTTTTTGTTGCGGATCCCATCTAGTTTGAACGTGAGGTATTTCTTTGGCATCGCAGATGGCTTGAACGATATGATGAGAATCGCCGTATTGCGGTCCAAATATACCGACGACGCCTAGCGCCATGAAATCGCATACTGAAAAGCGAAAAAAAAGAACACATGGCTCGATTAAGGCATGTAACGTAACGTGGCGCAACATAATCAGGGTGTCTAACGGACATGAAAATCATGAAAAGTCATGAATTTTGCTGCTGGAAGTCATGAAATTTTTGTATAGTGTTATTAAGCAAAATTTACCCATTTTTTCTTTTATAATTTGTATATTTCTTTAAAAAAAGTTCGCTCTCGCTACGCTAGAGCAGTATTTTGTTTTCTATTTGATAACAGAGTTGAAACTTTCAGTAGTTCAAATTTACATTTTTCTTACTCAAAATTGCAGTTTTTTTTCAAAATTTTCATCTCATTTGGTAAAGTTTCAAATTTTCGGTACTTGAATTTCATATTTTCAGTAATTCTGCCCTTTTGCCTTGAAAAATTCTTTCAGTTCGTCACTGTTTGGGGGTGCAATTTTTTCTCAGCTCAAGGGCGTACAATACCAAAATACAGCTCTCTTTGTTTTCGAAGAAAAATGAAAATTTTTATTTCAAAATGACCACCTCTGAAAGCTTAACCCCCTCCATGACTTCATCCTATAGCTACGTCACTGGGGAAAAATACGGATTTTTTGCCCCCCCCCCAAATATTCATTCCAAGTTACATTCATGCTGGAAAGGGGGTCCCTGAAAATGTTGAAATATTGTTCGTGAAAAAGGTCATAAATTTTCAAAAAAAAAATTAATTTAAACACCGTGATAATGTAACGTAACCTAATAATCGTCATCGAGAAAGTGGAACCAGATAAATGACAATAGACAATAATGTGGGTACCTACATTTTTCGTAAGCGATCGACGAATTTCTATCCGGATGATAACTGGCTGTATCAGCAGTAAGATCGATCGCACTGCCTTGGGATTTCAACGATTCGGCAACTTCGTGAACGGCGAATTTGAATGCGAGTTCTTGTACATTTATAGAATCTTTTGTTCCGGTTCCGTTGAATAAACCACCTTGATAGCAACAAATTTATATTTTTCGCACGTACGTAATTTATTAAGAAAAATGATGGACTGGGTGAAGAGGTTGTTAATAGTGGCTTGTTGGTTGATCAGTGGGCTAACAAATTAAGCGGATGGATGTCGTTGCGAAAATTAGATACCAAATATACACGTGTGTCTATTTATGTTGGTATTGTTGTTAAAATTGTCTAAAAGCAAAGTCACAAAGAAAACTTATATAGACCAGATATGTTCGGTATCGGTATCGATATCGATACACGTCACCCACTTACCGATTTGCATTTTAGCGCAATCGTACCGTTCAAATAGGAATAAAAGTATCAAAATTTGTATCGAGCACATCGCGTCGAGCTAATTTCAGCTCGAGAGCTCGTTAATTGTCAAATTTTAGTGTACGCACATCACATCGACCATGTGAAACTGTCCCGTAGTACGAGCAGTAGAATACCTTCGAGTCTGGCTCACGTTCTGTAGGCAGTCTTTTTATATCCCAAGTTCCGAGCGTAGCGATCCGCCTCGCCCCTCGTCGCGTCGCCACCGTCGCCATGTGGACTTGTTTTGATTTCTAAATTTAAATTACATATTTTTGCAATGCTTACCTAATTACGCAACAGCTTGTTAGTGTTTGTACGTACTAGTTGCGAGGGGTGTATCTGTCGCAATACAACGCAACGACTACTTTCCGGTACAAGGCTCGCATGGGACTCGTCCGAAGTGCATCCACACACACGGTGTCTATCTCAAAAATTGAAGGCACATGGCATAATGAAACTGAATTTTTTTTTTGATTGGGCATATGGTTAGTACTTGAAAAAGTGGGCATTTTTTACTCCTGAGATTTTTTGCCTGTCTTTGAAAATTAAGGCACTACAGAGCTTTCTAAGCAAAATCGATTGGCAACACTCAGGGCTGGTTGAACAGAACAGAACAAAATAATTCCTTGAACAAAAAACAAAACAGAACAAAATAATTCTCTGATCAAAAAACAAAAAACAGAACAGAACAAATCGATTTTTTGTTCTGTTCCCTCCCTTTTTTTGGTGTTTGACAATTGTGATATTACGATTACAAATTTACGATTTTTTTTATTTTTTAAATTTTTTTCATATCTTTGATGCCATGGCACTGATAGGAAGCGTTAGCATCATTCATAAATTGACTAAATCTTTTTTTCAGGGCTGATTGAACAAAACAGAACAAAAAAGAACAGAACAGAACAAAACAAATCGTTTTGTTCCCCCGCCCTGTGTCTAACAGTCTTGAAAGTCATGAAAAAGTCATGAATTTCACTGTTTGCAGGAAGTCGTGAATTTTTGATAATATTACCCTGGAAAAATTTCAAATTCGCTTAAAAGTGAAATTTTTTCAAACTATTGCATCTTCTCAAAAAAAAAAAAAAAAAAAAGCATTAAATAGGTATTGTGATTTTTTCGAAGAAGAAAATTAATTTTCTTGAAGATTTTTTTTTTTCGAGGGAGAGATCTCTATTTTTTGGGAAAAATCCCCATTTCTTGGAATGAAAAAAAAATGAATTTCTTGGTACAAAAATTTTAAAAATTGTTTTGGAAAAAAATACATTTTCACGCCACTAGCCTTGGGTAGTTTCTGTACAAAGCGTTAAAAAACCAATTCTCAACTTTTGTGAAGTAAAAATATTTTTTAAACGTTCGTGAAAATTCTAATTATTAAAAAATCAAAAATCTGAATTTTATCGATTTGGATTTGAAGTAAAAATACTTTTCAAACTCTACAGTATAAAATCTCAATTTTTTGGATTTTTTTTTTTTCAATTTTCTGAAAAATAAAATATTTATATTATTTTGGGGAAGAAGGTCTCTGTTTTCTGGAGAAAAAATCTCATTTTTTGAAAAAATGTAAAACGAATATTTTGGTTCAAAAATTTTTAAAAATTGTTTCGGAATTTAAGAAATTACCTACTCAATTTTTTTTTGTTGTTGAAACAGAAATTATGGAAAAGTTTTTAGCTGATTTTTTCAATTTTTTCTTTGTAAAGAAAAAAATTCGTTTTATTTTCGATTTCCTTTTTTTTTTTTTAATTCTTCTTATGACAATAAAAAGAATTGATAATTATTTTTTAAACATTTATTGAAACTTGAATGTAACTTTCTTGTTTGGACAGTTTTTGTCAATGTGTTTGAAAAATTGTCTATCATCTTTTCGTAGGCGCTGCATGCGACATAAATACATATTATAACCCTTCCTGAAATACCAAGTACCAACTAATTAATTTCAAAAAAATTCAATTAAAATATCATTTTCACTTGTAGCCCCTTCAATTTCAGAGATGGACAATTTTGTTTGCACCAAAAAGCGCTATACCAAGTTATTAATTAATTTTGAAAAAGTCTAATCAAAATAACATTCTCACTTTTAACCCCTTCAATTTCAGAGATGAGTAAAAATTTTCCATTAAATGGTGTTTGTTTTTTCAATTTTTTTTTACGAAAGTTTGGTCAAGCGAATTCTGTAAATGAATCAAAATTAGAAACTTTTCTGCTGTCTGCTATACGCCAAGAACTTTATGAAAAATGGGTGGTTGATAGTCGTATGTCGTATAACTTGATGTACATAATACGAGTCTCCCTGTACAAGATGGGCAACCTTTTTTACAAATCCATGATTGCCACTTTACATATTCCGTCAACTTTTGGTAGCGACTCTCGCATTTCTTTTTCGTTTTGACGACGTCCCGTTTGTTTCAGTTCGTCCGGCCGTTTTGTAGTAGTAGTAGTAGTTGGTGGTGTTGTTGTTACAAAAACTGGAAATTGATACCACATCGATGGTGAAAGATAGGAATGCCTACCTACCTAATGTGGTGTATCAAAGTTGTTTTTCTTGACCGAATCGTTTGGTGAAAAATGATCGTTTAAGTTGCCCATCTGTCAGAGTACGCGGGGCTTATCGACGAACTCGCACCTAACTGAATCCTTTTTGTAGCCGAACACAAATTTTCTCTTTGTTGAAAATATACTCGGGTCGTCTCATTTTACGCGATGTATTCGCGCCTCCAAAAACACCGCGTCATTAATCTCATTTTTTTTTTTTTTTTTTTTTTTGGTTGTCTTTCAGTTTTATTTTCTTTTTACTATGTACCGTGTATTCGACGACTGTGGTAGATGGTCGATCCTTGATCTCTCCCCCCGCATCTCTGAGACCTCTCCAGTTCGCTTAGTTAGTTGGCCTACCTACAACGGTTACGAATGAACATTTCTTTTTCAAACGTCAGTCAGTACAACGACAGAGTATTTCATGCCTACTATTTTAATTTTGAAGGGGCAGTCTTTTTCAAAAACTTCAAAATTCCTACAAGATGATACATAAGTATAAAGGGTATGGGGCGGTTAAGATAGGTGATTTCGGCCCAGAAACCGATTTTGATCAACCTACTCTAAAATGTCGACCATGATGAGAAAAAATTTTGTCAAAAATTTTAGACCCCCAGCGCAAGTATTTTGGAGGTGGGGGCTCAAAACGTGATTTTTGGTCATTAATTTTTGAATTTTCGCCAAATTAAGATAGAAATTTCGCGTTTTTTCTATTAGATTTTATGTCATTAGGGGAAGCTGTAGAAATTTTTTCGATTTTTTCGAATCATTTTTCGCCGAGATATAGCGATTTAAAAACTTTGAACCGTCATTTTGTATGGAAGTTTCAAAGGTACACTCGTAAGATTTTTACTGAAAACGTGTCTAGTACCCCAAAATATACGGTAAAATTTTCAAAACGTTTGAAGTGGTGCAACATTGTCAAAAATGCAAAAAACCGATAATTTCGTCTATTTTTCCCTCTTAAGTGGGTGCGTCATTTCTGGTCGAAAATTTTTTTTTCTTGAAATATATCATTAATGACACCAATATACACCATCAACCCAAATTTGGACCAAATTCGTTCATTTTTTCATTTTTTTCCAAAAATGCCCAAATGACGCCATTTTGGGAACCCAGAACCTCTTAAAGATGACCTAGGGACCTAAAAATCATGTCTGGGCTTGTTTCAAGTCGATATCTCACATATATCGAGCAACTTTAATTTTTTTTCAACTTATTTCATGCAAAATTTTTGTTAAGTCCAAAATACTCAATTCTTGAAAATGAGATACCGTATATTTTAGGGTACTAGACACGTTGTCAGTAAAAATCTTACGCGTGTACCTCTGAAACTTCCATACAAAATGACGGTTCAAAGTTTTTAAATCGCTATATCTCGGCGAAAAATGATTCGAAAAAAATCGAAAAAATTTCTACAGCTTCCCCTAATGACATAAAATCTAATAGAAAAAACGCGAAATTTCTATCTTAATTTGGCGAAAATTCAAAAAATAATGACTAAAAATCACGTTTTGAGCCACCACCCCCAAAATACTTGCGCTGGGGGTCTAAAATTTTTGTCAAAATGTTTTCTCACCATGGTCGACCTTTTGGGGTAGGTTTGATCAAAATCGGTTTCTGGGCCGAAATCACCTATCTTAACCGCCCATACCCTTTTTGAGAGGAACAAAAATGTTAGGTAGTGTTGAAAATTTTCCTGTGTTTTGACAATGCTCCTACATTGCATTTTTGAAGTATTCTCATTCTCCCTTGGCAGGCAGTGTTGCCAACTAATTTTATTTGAAAAATCTCAATCTTCAAATTTCTAGTGTTTACGCGCAGTTTTTTGTTAGTTTGAAGGTTTGGCTCTGTCTTATTTACATATATCTCAAAAAGCGTCCACCACTCCGGTGCCACCCTGTAGATTAGGACTTAGGAGTGATTGAGACGCCGATTTTGAGTGCTTCATTAACTACATACATTACGTACATGTATGACTTTGTAGATGTTTCCTGGTATTTTCACACTATGATCGGATGGTTTGTACGAGATACGTCCGCAATTCCGCGTTCGTGTCACCGCACCGCGTCCGCAAGTACGTCGCGTCGCGTCGCTTCGTCTCGTTGTTCTACGTCCTCGCATAAGCATAAACGTGGTTACGACCTTTCTTTTTCGT
Source organism: Balanococcus diminutus (assembly GCA_959613365.1). Classification (NCBI taxonomy): domain Eukaryota; kingdom Metazoa; phylum Arthropoda; class Insecta; order Hemiptera; family Pseudococcidae; genus Balanococcus; species Balanococcus diminutus. The sequence continues at coordinate 55,005,831 of OY390718.1, read as the reverse complement.
TTTTCATTTCCATTATTTTTTCAGCGTCTAACGTCTAAGGAACATTGGTAAGTACGCGGATTTCCATTCGTTAGTGGCTTATGTTTAGGAAAAGGGGCGAAAGGGATATACGAATATGCCAAGTCTGACGCTTGCTCGGTTGGTTATTCGTTACGAGTTGTCCTCTTATGTGCGTCCTTGGTACAATGGTAGTATCATATTGTACGTATGTACTTCGAGTATGTAGTTTGTACTACCAAAATTATACGCGTATTTTACTTTACTACACAAAATAGAGCTCGACGCGACATGCGACAAGAGCACAAGACAATACATACCGAAAATGTCGTACATTCCATAGTCGTTCCCGCCATCTCCCTACTATCACACCCTCCCTCCTCCCCCCCCCCCATTTGCTGTTATATTTGTTCTGCGCTCGCAATTATCAATTCGTGAGATGTAATTCGATTAATATTCCATTTGGTTTCTTCTTCCTCCTTCTCTACTCTTCTTCGTTCATTTGCCAAATCTTTTCGCTCGAAATCGCTGCTACAGCTACGTCGTCGTTGTTATGTAATACGAATACGACGATACGTCTACGTGTTGAGAAGACGAGGAAAAAAAGCACCGGCGGTCTCGGTGACTATTAGCGAACGACTCGCGTCCTCAAGTTCAACGTCCGCGTTCCCGAATTTTCACTTACTTATCCGCGAAGCGATAGCTACCTTTGCACTTGGAATGAAAAATTACAGAAACGTGTTTATTGTAGCAGGTATGCGCCTGTTGGAAGTTGGAACGGCAAGTGTACTAGTCCAGGTGTGTGTGTCGTATTCGGCGCATCTGCCCAGACAATTTTCTTGTCTTTTTATACTTTTCGAGAATGATGAAAAATTGCTGTAAGTGTAACAGCGAATGAACGCGGGTGCAATGATTCGAATGTGTAGGTACTACGTACATATGGGTGGAGAGGCTGTAGAGTAGAGTAAAGGCAAAGGTAAAGATATCTCGTAAAGTTTAGAGAACGTGATTCGTGAAACGAACCAGAGATTACCAGTATAGACTTTGATGCGTTGTCAAACAACGCCTACCATCGGAGAAAATTTGAATTTTCCGAGTTTCCTCTAATTAGTGGTCGGTGTACCCTATACCGACCTCGTTATATTATTTCTTACGTCAGCGTCAGATTAGAAGTAGGTATCTATATCGAGTGGCCGAAGATCACATGTTGAAACTTCAGATGACAAAAAATGTTTTCTACACACGGTGCCTATCTCAGGAATTGAAGGGTGAGCAAAAAATTAAAATTTTTTGGCTAAGCATATAGAGTAACTTTCATTTTTGTGAAAAAATTGCTCAAAAATTTTTCTCTTATTATTTAAAAAAAAAAATGATTTTTCAAATTTTCCTTGAATTCAATTTCTTTGAAAGAATTACTCGAAAAAATTTTTTCTCATTATTCGGGTCCATTCTTAGAGATTTTGATTAAAAAATTTTGAATTTTTCAATTATTCCCATTTTTGAAAAAAAAACCGGATATTTCAAATTTTTCTTAAATTTAATTTTTTATTGCTCAAAATTTTTTTTCTCATTATTCGGGTCCATTCTTAGAGATTCTGAAGAAAAAACTTGAAATTTTTCCATTATTTTCATTTTTGAAAAAATTTCTTTAAATTTAATTTTTTTGAAAAAATTACTCAAAATTTTTTTTCTCACTATTCGGGTCACTTCTGAGAGTTTATGATGAAAAACTTCTGAATTTTTCAATATTATTCAGTTTTGGAAAAAAATCATTTTTGCCAATTTTGCCATGCAAAAAGAACCGATGGTTTCGGCGGTACTTTTTCCACAGTGAAATTTTGAATTACACATTTTCTTTCAAATTTAATAATTTCTTGGAAAAAATTGCTCGAAAATTTTTCCCCCCTCCTTATTCGGGTCCGTTCTGAGAGGTTCTGAAGAAAAAACTTGAAATTTTTCAATTATTCTCCAAAAAAATTGATTTTGGTTTCAAATTTTCCTTAATTTGTTTTTTTTTTTTTTTTTGAAAAAATTGCTCAATTTTTTTTTACACTATCGGGTCCATTCTGAGAGATTCTGATGAAATTTTTTTGAATTTTTCAATTAAAATTGATTTTTCAAATCTTCTTTAAATTTAATTTTTTTGAAAGAATTGCTCAAAAAATTGTTTTCTCATTATGCGGGTCCATTCTGAGAGGTTCTGATGAAAAAACTTGAAATTTTTCAATTATTCTTTGAATTTGGTTACTTGATTCGAGATCTCTTTTTCTGATAATTACTGAAACGAATGTGTAAGTTCGTAATTCTCTACCTTTGACTAAAAACATGAGTATAGAAAAATGCAATTGTAATCAATCTGCTGTATAAGTAACGAAAATAATAGTAAAACTTGATTAAATTTCCAGAGGTAAAAATTGAAATTACTTTCGGCTTCGGTATATTTTTTGCGCGAATACCTTCTTAAAATTAACTATAAGCCAATTTCGCTGTTAACGTTTGCAGTTTGAACTTCTTCATAATCATAAATAACCAGCTCGACTCGACGCGGTCGTAACGTCGGATCGGATCGGTTGGGGGTCGGGGTCGACTGTACTGGAGGTCCACCTTTTACCTATAGCTGCGGCGCTGATCCTAAACACGGCCATTCGCGACGAGTCGCGTCGTAAAAAAAGCTCTCTTGTTGTTTTTTTTTTCGCATTCTGTTCGTTTGTTTGTAACCAACTTGTTTTTTGCGTCGAGTTTTCGAGTTTTCCCTGGATTCAACGACGCTACGCTACGCGACGCGACGCGACTCGACTCGACTCGACCATTCGATATAATAAAGAATTTTTTTGTAGCTTGAAATTCGTATATCTAATTATAAGCGACCGGGGAATAAGTTTAAAATCAACTTTTTCGAAGCAACCCCAAACACGCGCGCGCGCTGACATGTTTTTTGCTCAATTTTTTTCCTAATGTTCGGAATATACTCGCGAATTACGGAGAAAGTTTTCAAAAGGGAAATTTTAAAAGTCTCCTTTCGACTGTACTATGATAAATTATGCGGACCATCTTACTACGAGTACGGTCGTAGTCGCAGTCTGGTCTGGTCGGTACGAGATACAAATTACAAATTACAAATATACCAATATAGCCGGTGACACTGTTTGCTCGTGTTTTTCTTTTCTCCTCGCCAGTTGAGTTTATATATCTGTCGCGAAATTAACTCTTTTTCAAATGTCTTCCGCAAGTTCGTTGTATGTATTGTTCGTTTCTTCGTTACGTCGATCGCACCAGCACATATGCACATTTTTCTTTCCATTTTCCTTTCCATCAGTCGACTCGGATACACAGGGTGTCCGGGGAGCATTGTACGAAGACTCGGGATTTGGATACAATCGGATACCACTAATAAAATTTTTTATATACATGGTGCCTATCTCAAAAATTGAAGGGGCAGCGGAAAATTTGACAAATAAAATTAAGAGAATTTTTTTTGTTTGGTATATGCGTAGTACTAAAAAAAAATCACATTTTTTTATTCTCAAGATTTTTTGCATACCGCAAAAATTGAAGGTCAGGGGAAAATTTGACAATTACAATTGAGATAATTTTTTTTTCGTTTAGTATATATATGGACACTACTAAAAAAATACAAAATTTTTACTTTCCACATTTTTTGCCTTGGTTGAAAAATTAAGGCGCTACCGAGCTTTTTCATTTTAAAAATAAATGAGATTGTAAGTTGGTAACACTGCATTATTAAAATTTTCTGAAGCCATCGAGGGATGGTACTTTGAAAAAGGAAGAAAAGTTCTAATTACAATGGAAAGTCTATCTGTCTATCTTTGAAATTAAATACGTTACAGCAAAAAGGAATCACATGTAGAAAATGTTGCCTCGCTCAAATTATGAAGGAGTGTTGGCGGAAATTGAAAATCGTGAGATTTCACTTACCAATGCATCCAACGAGTGTAACTTTTTGAGACGAACAAAAAATGTTTTGCGATGAATTTGCCTATTTTCAAAAATGAAGGCGCTAGGGAGCCTCAAACTTCTGACATTTCAATTTTTATTGGTCTGTACGCTATAACCTCTTCATTTTCGAACTTATGCAAAAAATGCCTATTTTTTTTAGTACTATCCATAATGCTCAATCAAAGACATTTTTTTTTCCTTGTTTTATTCTCCGCTGCCCCTTTAATTTTTGAGATAGGCACCATGTGAATTAAAAAGTTTTTTGCTAATGGTACCCGGTTTTGCATTCAAATCTGAAGTCTTGTACAGTGCTCCCCGGACACCATGTATATGTATTTTTGGATTTATCCTTTAGCTGTAGCTGCTTGTGTATTCAACTGCTTTTATTGTTTATGGATTGTAATCGTTAATTGAGATCATTTTGGAAAAAGAAAAAGCTAGCCAAGCAATCTGTTTCTTTCAAGTCGAAGGTCATCCACGTGTGTGTGCTTTAGGTGTAGGTATTTGTACTAATAAAGGCGACGAGGGAACAACAAACAAAAAAAAAGGCGAGGAAAAAAAACGCATTTATAAAGTTGAATTAAAACTTTGGAAACGAATATACGAGTACGAGTAACACTTTGCCATAAGTGGAAACAGTTTTACAGCTTTTAAACGTTGTTCGTTTTCAGTTTCGGTTTCTAAGTAGTTGGACAGCATTGACCGGTGGGGGGGGGGGGGGGAGGAGGAGGGGTGGCGTGGTAGTGACTGCAGTAGTGACAGGGCAGCATTCGCCACAAACGTGTAGAATAGTACGCAGAATTGTTGGTACAAAGGCGCAACGTAACTCGACTCGACTCGTCTCGTCTCGTCTCGTCTCGTTCCACGAAATGATGAAAACTGCGAGATGGATGATGATCGCCGTTCGCAGGCGACTATAAACTTATACCATTCCATACGCGAGCCTTATTGTTTTGTTTTCAATATACACGCTCGCTGCTGCGTCGCTGTAATGATGATGACACCGCAGCAACAACAACAAGAACAACTACAACAGTAACTACTGCTACAAGTAAAATATTTCAGCGTCGCGTATACGACGACAAGCCATAGACCAAGTTATATGATATCGTATTACATCATATTGCCATCACTCGTATATATTCGTTTTAGCACTTTTTACTACATACTACTACTTGTAACAGCGACCGTTGTTATTGCCGTCATACTCCGCACGCCGCTTTCGCCCACGCCGTTATAAATGAACGCGATTGTAAAATTGTCAAGTCGACGGTATCGGCAATTTTTATCGATACCGCAAAAGCGACCGCGACCGCGAGCGCGACTGCTTTTTAGCTGGATTTCCTTCTTCCATCCTTTCTTCTATCGTGAAAAAAATGGATCTATTAGTTACCCAAATGAGCTCAAACTCGAGATTTAGGTTTCTTTTAAAAATGAAAAGAAGATCACGACCTTACGAAAGAATGACGTCGCGTCGGCTCGAAATAGAGGAAAACCAAACATGAAAATTTCAAAATTCCACCCGAGATATTACACGAAACTGGTGTACGAGTATAGCATTTTGAGAGCACCGAGTCGTGTTATGTGATAAATTTGCCTATTTTCAAAAATCAAGCATCGAGGAACTTTGAACTTTGCAATTTCCTCGCCCTCTCAATTTTTTAGATGGACACTTCGTGAATAGGTACTAACAAGGGAACCTCGCCTACTCGTCACCTCTGATTGAGCTGAAATTTGACTCACTGAAAGAGCATGCCACCCAGACCTCATAACCAAATTTTTAGCTGCCGAAGTTGATTTTTCGATTTTTGGCGAATTTTTGAAAATGGCTAAAACCGGTTCCAAAAAAACATTTTTTGAAAAAAAAAATTGTTAATTTCAAGATAGAATCCTGAAAATCGGTTTGTACACTAAAGTCGACCTCCCGAGTGGATTGGCATCATTTTCGAAACGATTTGGAGCCTCCAGAAAAAGTTTACTTTTCTCCAGCACACTGGAATCTCTCCAGATGGCAAAAGTCAACATTTTCTGGAGGCCACAGATCGCTTCGAAAATGGTGCCAATCGACTCGGCGGGTCAACTTTAGGTGGTAGACGAAGTTTCGGGTGATATGCTGGAGAAATTGATTTTTTGGAAATTTTTTAAAAATGCAGAATTTTTAAATTGTCAAAAAAAAAAAAAAATACGTGCGAACTCGTCACCTCGGATTTTTCTCTTAAGTCAATCGGTAGATGGCATCGACGCATCATATTAACGCTAGGATTAAATTTTCAGCTGCCGATGTGAATTACAGCGCCAAATGGAGCTATTCCAGTGCGCTGGAGAAAAGTCAAATTTTCCCGGAGGCTCCACATCGCATTGAAAATGGTGCAAATCGACTCGGGTAGTCGACTTTAGTGTACAAACCAATTTTCAGGATTCTATCTTGGAATGTACAATTTTTTATACAAAAAAAAGTTTTTTTTGGGAGGCGTAGGCGGTTTTAGCCATTTTCAAAAATTCAACTTCGGCAGCTAAAACTTTGGTTGTGAGGTTTGGGTGGCGTGCTCTTTCAGTGAGTCAAATTTCAGCTCAATCGGAGGTGACGAGTTGGCGAGCTTCCCTTGTACGTATAACCAGGTTTCTTGTGTCCAGCCTTTACATCATGTGGATGTTCCTATTTCACTCGAGAAACACTGTCGCATATCGCATACGAATTTTCTTTGCGCAAGCGCTGAATTATTGTACCTACTTGCCTCATACTTCACAGTGTACTTACTGCGAGCGAATATTCTAATTGAAAAGAATGCCTTTTCAGCAGTTTCAAATCTGTACATTTACAAAGCGTTGACCTTATAACGATGAGAATAGTGCCTTGTTTGGCAAAAATATCAAATCATTACGCCCCATACCTACTCTTCCTCTAAAAAACTCGAGGTATACCTACCTACGATAGGTGAAGCTTGCACCGGTCTTAATATACTCGTATATTTTTGAGCGAAACGGCGCAGCGAGCTTTATATTAAACTTTTTTATTCTTCATTTGTCGTTGCCACAAAGCCGAATCCAAGTTGATGATATACGCGCCATCGCTACTCCACCCCGCCCACACTCTTTCCAGTCTCTCCCTGTCGCGGTCGAGTTATTTTCTTCATGTTCGTCTTCGTAAAATGAAGAAAAGATATGTTAATTAAGTACCTACCCAAAAGAAAAGAAGCGAAAAGAAAGATGAAAAGTTGCTTCGTTTCGTTGATTGTATAATGTATAGGTTGAGCTCAGTTCGTATACTTCGTACCATCGGAAGTTCGGTACATCTGTATAGGTATTTCTATTTAAATACCTACTTATTGTATGTACGAGATGGATGCGATACACGTTTTTGTAATTTAAACTCATTAAGTAGGTAGTAGTGTAGGTAGGTACCTAATATTCAAAGTTCCAATTTTTATGCATTTATTTCTTGAAAATATGCGCATATTTTAAACGCCACAAAAATTCCTCAACAATATGAGTATCATATTGCAGGGGAAAACGGGTGGAATTTCGTGTAGGTTGTGGTTTGAAGCAGTACGCAATTTATGATCCGTTTTTTTTTTACTTTTTAGTTTTTCAAGCGAATAAACCTGGAGAAATTCACTCGAACAGCCTTTTTCATTTTTTGCAGCGTTGAATTTCTTTACGTGAAAACATTTGCCAAAAATAGGCTGTAAATTCGAAATTTTTGAAAATATACCGTAAAAAAAGCGAAAAACCTTGAAAAATCGCGAATGTGTGAAATTATGTAAAGTTGGTTCTTTTGACTTAGAATTTCTGTATTCTTAAGAATATGTTGAATATGCCTGCATAACTTGCATATAAATTGGAGCCCTACATAATATTATGCAAGATGTGTTAGACGTTTGAGTACACGTAGTCTAGTTGTAAACTTGTAGAGTAACCGAAAAGTCATTACCTACTATTGTTTATGCGACTTTGACATCGATAAGGGGTTATAAAAAGAAGCAAACTCCGAAGGCTGAAGGTTGATGTTTTCATTTCGTGCAAATTTGAAACATTCGAATGTGCGTCGCGTCGTTGTTTCACGTAGCGTTTCTTCAAAGATTATGCCAAGCCAAGTCTTCGGCTTGAATTATTAAAAAATTTCATTACCTGTGTACCTACTAAATTTTTGCTCCAACTTTGTTTCATTACCTCATCTTCTCATTTTTATTTCATTTTTTATTTTATTTTATTTTTATTTTTATTTTTATTTTTTGGTTATTTATACGAGAGCAGTTTTATCCAAGGTCTAGAGTGTCTCAGTTTTCCATTTGTAATTAGTTGAAAGTGTTGAACAGTCTCCTATTTGTGAACAGTGTGAAAGAATGAGCGTACACTTACACTTACAAGGGAACCTAGCCAACTCGTCACCTCCGATTGAGCTGAAATTTAGCTCACTGAAAGAGCATGCCACCCAGACTTCACAACCAAATTTTTAGCTGCCGAAGTTGATTTTTCGATTTTTGACGAATTTTTGAAAATGGCTAAAACCGTCTTCAAGAAAAAAATTGTAGATTTCAAGATCGAATCCTGAAAATCAGCGTGTACTCTAAAGTCGACCTCCCTAGTCGATTGGCACCATTTTCGAAGCGATCTGGAGCCTCCGGGAAAAGTTGACTTTTCTCCAGCGCACTGGAATAGCTCCAGACGGCGCTGTAATTCACATCGGCAGCTGAAAATTTAATCCTAGCGTTAATATGATGCGTCGATGCCATCTACCGATTGACTTAGGAGAAAAATCCGAGGTGACGAGTTCGCACGTATTTATTATTTTTTTTTTGACAATTTAAAACTTCTGCATTCTTAAAAAATTTCCAAAAAATCAATTTCTCCAGCATATCACCCGAAACTTCGTCTACCACCTAAAGTTGACCCGCCGAGTCGATTGGCACCATTTTCGAAGCGATCTGGAGCCTCCAGAAAATGTTGACTTTTGCCATCTGGAGAGATTTCAGTGTGCTGAAGAAAAGTCAAGTTTTTCTGGAGGCTCCAGATCGCTTCGAAAATTGTGCCAATCGACTCGGGAGGTCGACCTTAGTGTAAAAACCAATTTTTAGGATTCTATCTTGTAATTTACAATTTTTTTTTTTTTTTTCAAAAAATGGTTTTTCGGAGGCGGGTTTTAGCCATTTTTAAAAATTCGCCAAAAATCGAAAAATCAACTTCGGAAGCTAAAACTTTGGTTGTGAGGTCTGAGTGGCATGCTCTTTCAGTGAGCCAAATTTCAGCTCAATCAAAGGTGACGAGTTAGCGAGGTTCCCTTGTTAGGTATTCTAGATCAACTCCATGTCCATATGAACCCCTCTTTCCTTTCTTCCTCGCGGCCATAGTTAGTTATGTATATTTTTCGCTTCTTTTCGTTGATAGTTTTCTTGGTATTTTGAATACGTGAATACGTGAATACGTAAAGCGAATAAGACGGTAAATTTCAGATTTGTTAGGCTGCGTTGCGCACTTGTGCTGCTTGTGCATTTGTTACGTACGCATCACGCCATACCACCGCAGTGGTGGTCTCCTTGCGTCGGTGGGCAAACGACTTTGAAGAAATATTATTATCTTTCCGTTCGTAGGACGCATTATTTTTTTTCTCCGTTCTACGGCAGAACGAAGTTACTTGCTCTTAATTTTCCTTCGTTTCGTTTTTCGTTTGTATATCTTTTCGAGGTGGAATACTAAATGAGCTACGACAATCAACGCTCTACGCTTCCTTTAGCCCCCGCAATTTTGCCGGATTTTCATTTCCCGACTCCCGACGAATGAAAACGACGAAAAAGTACAAACAAATCGAATCCAGTCGCGTTTACGTATTACCTATGTCTATGTATTTTACTCGAAGATACGATTCTCTCTCATGTCTGCGGGGAAATCAGTTAAAAATGTTTGATTTGAGGTAAAAGAAAAAAAAATTGACGTCTGAAAGTACGTAGGCGTTTTTTTTCTTTTGGTCACCAACATTTTTCTCGTATTCGCTTGACCGACGCACAGATTTTTTTTCTTTTTTCGAAATCGACGAAATTCATTCGGTTTTTTTACTGCAAATATGGCTGCTTTCCACATCGCCATCTGCGCCTAAGAAGTATGTCTATTGGTAACATATTGTTTTCCTTTCTCGTCTAGCAACGGAGTATTCCTTGAAGAGTCAATCGCGATAATGCTTTCGTGTTCCTCAGGGTTTTGTGCTTTTTGAAGTCCTAATTTCACTTCACTCGAACGTGTAGGTTCAGGTTTTGGTGTACACTGTACAGGGTGGCTCGGAAGTGGTGGACTTATTTTGAAATTTAGAACAGAACAGACTCGCAGAAACAAAAAACTCTGTATTGTACACTAGGTACATATGGCTTCTCTCTCCATCTCGATTTTAAAGGGACAGTGTTTTTCAAAAATTTCAAAATTCCTTCAAGGCTATTCGTAAAACTGGTGTAACTTCGTGAAAACTACTAGTGAAAACAGGGATAGGAACTTTTAAAGTTTGAAGCCCAGTAACACCTTCACTTTTAAAGATGGACAATGTTTTCACGTAACATGGCAGAAATTTCGCAACGTCTTCAATTTCAAAGATAGGTTTGAAGGATTTTAGTAAGTATAGTTTACAACTGCTGATTCGAGGGTGATGAGAATTTCACCTATCAACAATGTCAATATTCAATAACAACCTCTGGCCAACAATTTTTGATCGCTCCTCTGCAAAGTAGAATGCTAATGGTGATAATTACATAATTATTTAATTTTCACTGCCATAAAATATCAACTGGGGTGACACGAGCCCTACAAAAAAAGTTGATCAAGAATTGGCAGTTTCCCATAATCCCTTCAATTTTCGAGACAGGCAACTTCTCGTACTTGATAGTGATTTTTGTTCGTCTATTCGAGTTGCATCTATACATATATCTATCTATGTTGAATTATTACTGATGCTCCATTTAACACCCTGAGACGACGATATTGGGGAATTATTAATTTAGTTTCTTTCTGGTGAGTTGGGCGTAATTCAGAAGTTTGATTTTGTTTTCAAATCCGCTTTTCGATGAAATGAAATATTTTGGAATGTGCGAGGCAGTCGATGCGACGAGTTTGTAGACTGTCAATCAAATTTAGTGTGGTATTTATGGGGCAATACGAATATACAAATGTAAAGTTGTAATCCTACAGGCCGGATCTCGTATTAGAGTATCGAGTATTTAGGGAAACGTTGAACGGGTACTATATCGATGCAGGTATTATAGGATTACCTACTCGCTTAAACTTGACAAGTGTAGTTGTAGGTGCGGACGAAGAAAATTTATAGCGAAACTTGTAGGTATACGAAATTAAGCTCGTCGTCGCAGCCCTTATTCGCGTTCGTTTCTTTCGACGAATGATTTTTTTCTTCTTCTCCCGAGGTGTACGTCGTCTCGTCGTCTTCCTCTCGGTATATACGGGCTTTCTCACCTACCTATCCTACACATCTATCTGTCTATAGCTTGAATAAGGGGGACGGCAAGTGGAGAAATTACGACGTCTTTCGAAGGACAAGGCGTATTCATTTTTAAAACGCCGTAATTTCTCGCCGCTCCGCTCCGCTCCGCTCGCAGCCCCATCGGCGAAAGCGAAACGCCGTGAATTTTTTTTTCATCCCCTCGTCACGTTGGTTTTTCTACAAACGGCTTCTTCGGAGATATCAAAGAAAAGCGCCGATGATAAATGAAACATCTGCCAATACACTCGCCGAGAAATAAACGTCCGCAAATGAAAATATATATAAACGTCAAATGATTAATTATATTTTTAGCTCGGCGTTTTTTTCTTTTCCCGCTTCGCGACGGATGGCACGTTTAATCCGACGAAATGAAAAAATACGCCTTGAAGATGGAAAAAGTTGGTTCAGAAGAGGCTGCGACTCGGCTTTTGTTTGTTCGTTTGTTTACCGCGTAAATACGTACGTAGGAATTTCTGATATCAGGCGATTCGACTCACAAAATAATACCAACCAAAATAAAAATAATTGACGGACAAAATTATTTTAAAAAATGACGAAATATGTGGATAGATCGAGTAGGTATAGCAGATACGCGATGTAAAAATACATGATTTTTAAAATATTTGTCGAGTAAAAGAATACTCTTGTATGGTTTCGTTTGGCAGAGACATTAAAATTAAAATAGGTTCGGACTCTCAAATAATTATAGAATAAGCAAAAAGAAAGAAAGAAAAAAAACTCGACTATTTTATAGATAGGGATATTTACAAATTATACAGGGTATTTAAAAAATATAAACAACTGACGTAAAAGTCGTTAAGAATAAATTGAACAAAAAATGAAAATAAAACGAGACCGTATAAGTATAAATATTAACGTATTAATAAACCTTATCAACGCCTTGGTATAGTGGTAACCCATGTAAGTGTAGGTAGTTGGTGTACATATTTGAAATAGGTACTAAAATATTTTACCATATTATGCATTTCTTAGAAAAATTGAACACAACGTAACGAAATTAGATAATTATTTAGTAAATGCGATACTATCGTGTACTATCTACTTATTATACGAATATGAAAACAAAAACATCAACGGAAAAATACGAATTGCGAATGGCGACCAAAAAATCACGTTATCAAACGACTTTACTCTCGTTGAAATTATTTTTTTGTTTTCAAAACATATCTATTACCTATCTATCTAAATATCTACACAAATATTAAAATAGAAAATACTTAAAAGAAACAAACTGAGCAGCGTTCGCGTAGGAGTAAACGTAGGTATATTACCTACTCGTATTACAATAGTAGGAAAAAAAAACGCTTAAGTATATAACTATCTCCCTGAATGATAATACGTAACACGAATTAAAATTATTTCAACAAGTAACAATATTAACAATTTAGCAACGATTCAATTTTTTTTTTTTTTTTTTTTTTTTTTTTACTTTTCATTACTTTTTTTTGGACTAGGTCGATACAGAAATGCGAATTTCCAATTATACATAGTTTATAGCGATTCTATTATTACACTTGCTGAGTGAGAAGATTGATGAGTTCTCTCTGCCCCATGTTATTCAACGTGTGTATATCTACGCCCAATTCGGTTGCTACATTCGTCATGTCTAAACCAAACGATTTCAACAACTCCAAAAGATCTAGTTTTTTACCTTGAAAAAAGAAAATTGTCCAAATATGAGTCAACATTTAAAAAAATTATTTTCAAGTTTTAGCTGTTGGTAATGAATAATCATAAAACAGTAAAGGAGATCGAAAAAAAAAGGAATGCGCTTTTACCTGTAATGGGATTTTGTAACTTTGGACAGTAGTGGTTGCACTGAGGCCACGAACATCGTTCGATCAAGCGGAAAGAACACGTCGTCAACGAGATATTTTTCAGTAAATTTCTTTCTGAAAAAAAAAAAAAAAAAAAAAATTAATAAAAAATAGTGAATCATTTCACATTGGTCAATCTTGAAGGGTTTGTGGGTAATTCGTGAATCTTGAAATTTTGACACAAAATTCGGTACCATTGGCAAACAATTCCAAAAATTGGAAGGGGAAGGGAAATTTAGTTGCTAATTAACGGGCGTCTGGAGTCTGATGGTACACAAAAAGTTTCATCAAATCACAGCGTAACGTGGTGGTGATAAGTTTTTCTAATTTTATTTCAAATCTCATTTTGATTGAGATGTCAGTTAAAACATGGTGTCTACCAAAAGTGAAAGTAGTGAAAAAGTAGTGATTTGAAAAATGGGTCATGAAAGTAGTGAAAAAGTAGTGATTTTGAAGTAAAAGTAGTTGAAAAATCAAAAACGAAAATCGAAAAATCAATTTCGTCTATTAACAAAATAGCCAATTTTTTCTTCATTAAAAATTAATTTTCTTAAAATTTTCGCCCTCGCTGCGCTCGGGCAGAGTTCAATGTTCATCTTCGCTTTTTAGTTTTTTTCGAAAACAAATGAATTAGTAACTTCTAAATAAAAAGGAGAAAATAATACAAAATATTTTTATTCTGACCTTATCCCCTCAAACCCCTACCTCTGTTATGAATGAAAATTTTGAAAATAACGCGAAATTAACGAAAATATTATAGTAGAGTTGAGAATTTTCAAGTGAAAGAGTATTTTTTTATTATTTTTTTTTTTGTAATTTTAAACTTTTGATTTGATATAATATAATATATTTTCTTCTATTTGAAAATTCTTCTGTAGGTAGTAAAATATTGGATCGTAAATTTTTTGGGGGGAGGGGACGCCTTTTTAGAGAGATACCAATTTTTCTATAGTCCTTAATTTTTTGTAATTTTAGCGGTGGGGGGGGGGGAGGGTCACTTTTTTAGGATCAGAATAATTTTTGTGGGAGTTTGTAATTTTTTTGGGAGGTAGGGGCTGAAAATTTTGGGAGTGGTAGAAAAAAAGGTAGTGAAAAAGTAGTGATTTTAGGGGGAAAAAGTAAGGTAGACACCATGGTTTAAAGTAAATGTAAATGAGAAGTTCATCGACGAAAATTGTATTTTGAACGGAAATTAATATCAACATTGAACTGTTTTCCAAAGTTAAAAAAAAGTAATAATTGTAACTTTTGTTTTTGTTGAAATTCTACAAAGTCCTACATAGACACTTGTTTTTCAAAATTAGAGGGGAGGGAGGGGTCCTATCGAAATTTTTGTAATAACCAAAATTATTCCAAATACTTGAATCTACAATTTTTGTTTGAATTTTTTTTTAATTGGACCCCTCCCTCCCCACCGATTTTGAATAACACTCCGAAGTTACTACTTAAAAATTACAGCAGAGAGGGAGAAAAGGGCCACTTGAAATTTTTTTCAGATAAAAGTTGTAGATTCAAGTCTTAGGAATAATTTTTTTCATGTTTCATGAAATGCTCCCTCGATATCTTGTAATTAGACACTCACTTTTATGTTTGCTTATGTTCTTACGTCGCTTGGATTTTCTTTTCTTCTTTCGTTGTTTTGATGAAAACGTCGTCGAAGATGTTTCGGTCGAGTACGGTGGTTCCGCGATTTCCTCTTTTCTTCTCATTTCAGTGGTGTTATGCACGACACCCGTAGGAAGGACATCCGATCTATGGGCGCACCATCGCAACGATTGGATTGTAGGTGTTGGTTTAAAATGGCACAAAATGCGGAAATATGTAAATTGCACGCTAATGATTGTTTACCTTTTTTCAATTTTGGGATACTTGGCTTTCATTTGTCTCTCCCAGCAATGCAAGGCTTCCGGCAGCGATACGTCATCCACGCGAATATAATACCAATCTTTTTTCGATAAAATCGAGTGAGAAATACAAGAAGGAGCGAATACAGATCTAAGTAAAGAAGAAGAGAATATAAGTAGAAATCAAAAACGTATCAAAAATAGCAAATAATCGATTCGTTGGGAAGATTTCGCTGGCGATACTTACGTGACGTTGGAAAAGGAATTCCGAAGTATCTCGCCCATCTTGTGAATATATTCCCATTGCTGCTTGGTGACTGGTGTGCCGACGTTTTCGGCTTGCATTTGCGCTTCGTCGAAAAGCCATTGAAATACAAAAAGCGGCGCTGTACAAAATCGAAACGGAATTTAAGAACGCCATCCCGTCGAGAAAAATACCAGATTGACACGCTGACAAGAGAGCAGGACTGCGAAGCTTACTCACCAGACAAAGTGGGATAAATTCTGTACCCTACGAAACATTTCCATTGCTCTCCGGGATACGCCATTCGACACGTGTGTGGTATTTGGCTCCTCCAAATTGAGATTCCTTGCTTGACGGCTTGCACCGGAGTCACGATATCCGAATTCAGCGTGAACGGGGGCTGATCGAGGAACCAACCGGAATCAGTGATGCCGTAAAGCTTCACTTTGGTTCCGTACCGCGTCAACAGTCGTTGAACTGGCTCCAAATTCAGCATTACACCGACGCCGCCGGCGCTGCACAAAAAATTAACGTCGTCTTTGATCGAACGTTTTCGTCAGAACGCCGGATGCGCTGAAAAGTGAAAAATTCGGTAGTTCACCTGCTACCCGCAAGTATCATCGAATTGGCCTTTTTCAACCCCCTCTGCAGCAGTTCTTTGATCACTTGTTTCACCACCAGCGCGCCCATAAACGTGAACCAGCTGCTTTTCGAAGGCTCCACTCTTTTGCCACTCCAAAGGTCGCTCGTACAATACGGAACGAATCTGCGTCGATCAAACATTTCACGTAATAGCGTTAAATTTTGGCACAATAGTAATACGAAAGATACGTAATATGTAGTATTAGTTTGTCAGATTCTTACACGTGATTTGCGTGCCACCAGTATGGATTTTCGTCTGGATTATTTGACAAAATACCAGAACCTGAAATAGAATCGCATTGCATTTAGAGTTAATCGACGTGAGCAAGGGTGAAAAACGCGTTACGAGCTTTCTAAACAATTGGAGGGCAGTTCAAAATACATCTGAGTCCTCGCAGAACGGAAATTTTTTTAGTATTTTCTCATTTTTCTAAGTATGACCTGTCAATAAGTTTCGTCCAGTTCCCGCCTTTGAAATGTTGCTTGGGGGGGGGGGGGAGCATTTTTTTTTTGTTGAATCCATAGCGTTGACAAGCGGAATTTTTTAAGACCTTTGCATGACGTCATTTTGATTTTTCACCTATGAAGTTTTGAAGAAAAATTGAAAACTAATTTCAAATTACTTTTTTTTACAAAAAAAAAAAAAATAATAATTTTTGATTTTTGAAAAGTAAAATGCATGGAGTTTTCAACAAAAGGAAATTATTTTCATTTTTCCTTTTGATGATGTCATTTTGCAGAAAATATTGATAGATTTTTTGGAAAATGAAAAATTTCAAGTGTCAAAATTGAAGAAAAACACGATTTTTGGTAAATGCCCCGTTTCCAGAGAAACTATGCAATCCACAAGATTTTTCTGAGAATGTTTTTTATTCAGTAGAGTCTGGTCTGCAGTTTGACGAGAGGGTTTTGGAAAATTTCTACTTTCCCCGCGATTTTATCAAACTTTCTCATAATTTTCATCGAAGTATTCCGGTCAACTCGAAAGAAATCGTCAGCAAATTAAAATATAAGGCCGGGTTATTATCGACTGCACTTGTGAGTGGTAAAAATATGAAGTATTTTACACTAACAAACCAGATCTGAATGGTGTCCAGTGTTCCGATGACATGAGATAGCGATCACGTGACCAACGTTCGCGACAGTTTTCTTCATTATGACAGAACCAGCCACCTATCAACGAGGGGAAAAATAAAAAAATAAAATTTTAAAAATTAATTCGACGAAGAATGGAAAATGAGCAAAGATTTTATGCGAAGTCATTGCAAACCCGTCGATGTTCGCAAATATAATCGCTCAAGGGCTAATGCCTGATTCTACCAACAGATGGATAATCTGTCTAAGTATTGAGTATTAGAAATATGGCGCATACCTTCCAAGTATACTATCCATTTTTTGCTATTCCCTGACTTGCGTATGTAAAATCTGTAATGCCAAAAAAAAAAAAAAGTTAACAAGGTGCAATTCGCAGAGATTTATGACGAGTAATTAACGAATAGAATGATTTTCGATTATTAAAAAAAAAGAAATGATTTGACGCACCCGGCGCTGGATCCATCGTTACAAGTGACGTTGTTTGTGAACATAACTCTTCGGAGGCCGTTCGAGTCTTCGCTTTCTTCTACGCAGTCGTTAATTACCTGATGCGTATGAAATGGAAAATGTCCAAGTTTACTATAGCGCACAATTTACAATTTACCATACTCGTAATTCGTTTTCATTCATTCGTCGATCAATTACCTCGTACGATCCTCGAACATTGTTGGTTTGCGAATTCGGCGGACAGATTTGATTGGAAGTTTCATCCTGTATCCGAGCATTGGCCATAACTATTACAGCCTGAAAGAAAAAAAGAAAAAACAAATTCGAGTAAATAACGATTAAATAGGGATCCGCGCCTAGGAAAATTTTTTCTGCGAGTAAATCAGGTGTAGGTAGATGAACGACGCGCCGCTGTTACACTTTGCCAACGCCATTTTTTCGAGATTTCAAACGGCACGATCGGCGATTCTAATTCAAAAACAACATTTTCAAAGAAACCCTCATTATCATATTTGTTCCGAATAGGAAAAAATCCAGAGTGAGTGAGGGGCGAGAGAGAGGAGAGAGTAACAACTATAACCTCCCGAGCCTCGGGCCAACGGGAAACAACAACAACAACAACAAAAAAAAAAAAGTTAAACAAGGAACAAGATTAACAACAAAAACGTATTATAAACGTCTTAGAGCGAGCCAGCTATTAAAAAAACTAATAATATGGAATTAAATAGCGGCGAGATCAAAGGAATAGGCTTTATTTATTTAGCTACTTCTCGGCGCCTTTTTATCAATATAGTAGGATAATAATTTAGTTCAGTAGTTCCAAATGTACGGCTGAAAAAATTAACTGGCCGACAAGCTCGCGTTTAGTTGCTTCTCGCTCCCCCTGCGTCTCTCTCTTCCCTTCCAAGTACCTTAATCACCTCTCTTTGTCTGTTTTCTTTTTTCTCTTCCGCTATTCGCTCGCGTATCTACGCATCAATCTGTCTGTCTGTCTATCTGCCTATCTGCCTATGCGTGCATCCATCTATCTACTCATATCGTACACACGAGTAGAGTACGTTACCTGCCTGCCCGCCTGTCTACCTACGTAAATTTCGAAAATGTTTATGCACATCGAATCACTCGAATTGGACTCGGAAACGACAACGAGGTTCCTTCCCTACCGAGTAGTGTAGGGCACATCGTGTCGCGTGAGCAGTGAGCGGCGAACGCCATAAAAGTTGGAAGGAATTGAGAAACGAAATACGGCAAATTGAAAATGTAGAATTAGTCATGTGGCGTTCGGTTGTACGATTGTCGGCAAAGATGAAAAGTTAGAGTCGGCGGTTGGCGCGAGATGCGATCGATGGCGTGGAGGAGCGAGGAGCTCGAGAATATCCATAGGTAGTGTTGGTAGTTAGACACGTACGAGTGCTATCGCTATCGTATTCGTTTCGTTTCGTTTCGTATGGTATAGGACGACATACAAAGTTGAGAGCCGCGCAGCTTAGCCTTGGGCCATATCGGTGAAAAAAAAGAATCTCTTCCTTCGATGTCGGAAAATATTTAAAAAATTGTTGTATGTAGTACTAGTAGGTAGTGTAGGTACATTACACTCACGTACACGTAGTCCAACCACAACCACAACAACCACGACGTAAGTCTGCTCTTCTACACTCTACATACATATTATAATGATATCCTAGAAATCATCTAGATAACGCGGAAAGAGGATAACTAATAGTAAAGGTAACCTAAGGCAGAACGTCACAGATAACACAGCCGAGCACGTAAAGAATGAGAGAAAAAAAGAAAAGAAAAAAGAAAATAGAGGTGGCGCAGCATTGAGGTAACTTCTTACTACATGTGTATACCTTTCGACAAAACGGTATGGAAGTAAATTACTCTTTTGAGCCATTGTCGATGATCAGTCCCCCGATTGACGTAAAAATGAAAATTAGTGTCAAGTCTCTTTGAAGTCAGAGTAGAAAGAGGGAGATTTAGTTCTGTTTAATTCGTTTAAGCTGTATGCTTTATTTTCTAGCGTTTAAGTACCTATTTCTTTTATTTCTGAACCCAATATGGATTTCTTAATGTGTTATTTGATGCATGGTTGCACTGATGTGCTAATCATTGTACTGGTATGTAGGCAGCTATAGGCACAATATTCTAGTTTTCTCAGCAGAGTGCACAACTGCACACACTGTAATCATGTCATGGATTAAATTTTATTTTTTGTTTGAAAGTATGGTCGAGCTGGTAGGATATTATGAGTTTGAGATCCGATCTTTTCGAAGGTGGTCAGGTGGGCATCTGATTCTCTAACCCACCTGCATCCAATCAGAAAGTCAGAACTGCTGTAGATACATTTACAGCATAACCACACTGAGAAATATTGAAGCTACAGTTGGCAAGATACTGTAATGCGCATGCGCGATTGATGCGAAAGTTTTTGTATGACTGAAATTTTGACATCTTGACACCTCGCTGTCTGTATGAATTGAAGAGCAGTCAGTAGGTTTGATTATGAGTACGAATCGGAATTAGGGGGAGAGGGACTGATTGACATGACAGTTTAGAAAGGAGTGCTGTGATTGGCTGTTGCAGTCAATTCTGGCTTCTCAAACTGTAATAAATCAACGGAACTTTTCAACAGTCAGAATTTCTTGGATTGGGCCAGTCATAGGGTGGCAGTCAACAATCGAAAAGTATTTATTGGCAATTTAAGTAGGAGGACGTGACGTACACAGTTCGAATGGCAGGTGTCCAAGATTTCTGCTACAAAGGCTGTTCGAGTTTACACGGTAAATTATTCTCGTCGTTAACTTTTGCCAGCAAGGATTGATTCTAAAACTATGGTCCTTCTAATAATGCGCCTACTTAGTAGCTGTAACTATATGACTCGTATATAATTTTGTAGTGATAATTCGAAACGGTTAACGGCGAAGTGATGGGCCATTAGAAAATAGGTGGTTATCGTAGAATTACGAATTATGAAAATACGTGGTTATGTATAATTTATTCTACTAAAAATGTTTCTTTTGATTGTTTACGAATTACGATTCATTCTATTCGGATACTTGGTTGAAATACAGTCTTATTCAGAAAATAGCCCTTTTCAATTATTCTCTTAAAGTGGGCTGTGGCAATCTGGCATTCGACAGCGGATAGCGAATGAGAGAGATGAAGAGCAGCTCGGGCGTTTAGCCATTAGGCGTTGAAAAAGACGGCGGCGAAATTGATGCCATCGTAACATAGTACTTTGGTATAAGTCTCAAATATAAAGCGTCGGTAACCACATCAATGACTTGATTTTCTTTCATCTTTGCCGGCTATTTTAAAGAGGAACGTGGGGCCCCCTGTAGATGTATAGATGCCTTATAAGAATACGTTTCTGCAGGCATCTATAGCATTAATCTAACGTTATGTTATGTTATGTTAAAAAACGTTACCCATGGCCCGTCCTCGTCCTCGTCATCGTCATCGTCATCGTCATCGTCGTCGTCGTACTAAACTTTATTAATATTCCATTTTTATAGTCGTAGTCTCAGGTACGCGTACAGCAGCGTACACTTATTACGTACCGCAGCTATGTCGGATTGCGTCGCACGACGTACTCGTACAAACACACCAACATCAGCTGTCATCTCGAACCGAAACGATAACGCATTTTCTTATCTCACCGACATCTCCTTCACACTCTTCTTATATACCAACTGCTTGTCTAGGAAGAAGTACACTCTACTCTACCTACGTACTTATACCTACCTACTCGTTATTGTTGGTAGTATGGTACAATGATAGGAAAGCCACTTACTCGTAGTATGCGGTATATAAAACACCGCGAGTCTGAGCATCGTCCTATCTAAGGTCGTATACTACATACAAAAGTACACGATGAAATGAAAACTATATACACGAAGTACAGCTAAAGCAAAACTGGAAAACTATTTCAAAAAATACCATCGATCCACGCTCCAGCGATCACGAAGAATTTATACTCGTAGACGAGACGAGACGATGATGTGACGCTACTTACGCGCGTATTTACAGAACCGCGACCCGGACCCGACGTTTATCGTAATCGCAGTCCTGCGGTGCAAAAAACACACGCGTTGAAAATAACAGAGAAATGAAGAACAACAGTTTCGAAAAAAAAAATAATAATAAAAGGCCTGTACAACGTTGAACGCAGCCTGATTTAACGGCTTGTCAAAAAAATAACTCTTCAGATGTATCGCCGCGCTGCCAACAACGAGCCACGCCATCCTTAAATTATTGGTGGTAAAATACGTTTAATTAGAGTTTAACGTAATTCGAATTCGGAATAATCGCGCCCTGTTACTTCAAACGTCGTTGGATGAATTCTGTGCCTGTTTTTGATTATGTACAGAGTGCTCAGCTGCGCACTGCAGAGCAGATACGCGTGCGAAGCAATTTAAAATTCTACTGAATTTTATACCTACACGATAGCGACGAGGAGTCCGAACGAATTTTGAATAAAAAAAATATACACTACAAATTTGCCTAATGAGTTACATACGCATGTGAACGCAAGCAAGGCCATCGTTGTGAGCCAAACGGGTCTCGAGCTAAAACTGTTTTGGGCTTTCTTTCTAAGGCATTGTTGACCAAAAACTATGCTGAAATTTTCAATGTGAAAACCCTGGCAGAATTCAGGGCCACAGACAGAGTGTCCCATTTGTCCCCTTTTCAACGAGCCTGAGTGTATTTATGAAGTCATCAATTTTTAACAGCCAGAAAGTGAGAGGCACACTTTGTAACAACTTTTCAAGATGGGCAAAAAAAAAAAAAAAAAACTAAAAAATAGAAAATAAAAATGTTCAATTTACTCACCAGCGGTAATAGAAAATTCGGCAACATATCGTACCTCGTACGGATACAATAATAGTATTTGCCAAGTAGATACTCATACGTGCGTAGAGTCGTAGATGAGAACAGTCTACGCTGCGCGTTGCTGTAGCAATGCAAATACGAAAAGCGCGCCAACTACGATCGTATCGTCGTAAACGATCGTAATCGTGAAGTTTCCATTTCAAAAGTCGCGATCGTGAGAAAAAAGCGTGCGCGCACACAACACTGCACAGATTAGGTATGAACAAAATTAAACTCAAATTAGGTGTAGGTAAATTTAAAGACGCGTGTACGATTACGAAGACTAGTGCGAGAGCGTAAAAATCGTAAATCGAAAGTGATTCGCGATCGAGCGTCAACGCTGCTGCTGTTCGACTGTGATATAGATCGAAACTGAAGTACTAGTGGTTGGTATCGTGCCTGTACGGTACCGCACCGAGAAGACTTTTTAGAACTCGGGGGGGGGGGGGACTATACTACACAAGAAAACAAAACCGGAAGATTCCCTCTGGAACAACAGACCGAAAACGAAAAGCGCTTCAGTTAGTGAAGTGACGAATGCGACGGACGACGAAGACGAGGACGAGGCACTACGAAAGCGAAGTGGGCAAAGGGCCCGATTTGTAAGGATTATTGCGGCCGCGGCACTAAACCCACTCTCACATACGCACAAACGCACGCACACTTGCATCGACTATCGGCACCGGTTCTCCGTTCTCTGCTCCGTCCGTGTCCTCGGTGGTCGGTGGTCGGTGCTCAGCTCGGAAGTGAGAGGATACGGTGGGAATGTTGGTAGAGGTACATGTCCTAGCGGCGCGGCACATCGCTTTACTACAAAGAACTGGAAAAGAAAAGCCAGTCTCAATGATTAAAGAACCGACTACTGTGTTGTATACGACGAGCCGAACCGCGCCCCCACCCCCGCCAGCCCGTCCGCCCAACCGTCGCGCCAACGTGCGTAGCCGTAGTGCATATTATAGTGTATCTGACTATATCTGTATAGTGGTACGCGACTCTACGCGTATAGCGTATTACTGACTAGTGAGTAGTGACTAGTGACTACAAATACCTGCCTACATACAAAATATAGGTACGAGTACGAAGACGTGTACCGCAGTGATTCTCATTCAGTTCAAATTCGATTTCAACTCAAACTCCGATAGGTAACCGCGTATTCGGGTATTCACTCTGACATAGAAGTACCTACCAACCAATTTTTGGAAAGGTATCTGAGGAGCAAAAAGTCGTTTTTTGGATTTCATATGGTTTCAGCTGATATTTTTTACTAAAATACATCTGAAATCCAGAAAAATGACTTTTTGCTCCTTTGGTACCTTTTTGAAAAACCAGGTCAGATGAATTTGGTAGGTTGTACCTGTCAGCTGTCGAATCATTTCTTACTTCTGAGGATTTTTGCCTATGTTCGAACGTGAAAACGCTATAATGATTTGAAATTTGGGCTTTCAAAGTTTGATGTACCATTCTACAATGTTACAATCTTCACACGTATTGTGATCGTGGAATCATTTTGATTTAGACGGCTATCAAGTACTCCATGAGAATGTTGAGGAAGGCAATATCTTTGACGTGGATTTCTTCTTGCTAGGAGTATATCTAAATTATCCCATTTCAGAGATGAGCATCCCAGTGCAATTAATACTTATCCTTTTTGTTTGAAGTATGTGCGCTATTCATTGACGATGTAGGAATAATTTTTGAATCAATTTTTATTACCAATTGAAGGATATGAGAATGTAAGAGGTTAATGAGGAATTATTGTCGGTGCCGATGTTGGTGGTAAGGTTAGGGCACTTTAGTAAAGTGGTAAGAGATGAGAAACTAGAGACATCTGTATGGACGATCTCAGTGGCGTGAGCACCCACGGTTTTCGAACTTCTGTACAAATTCAAGTGAAGAAAGACTTGAGCACCTACGGTTAGAAAGTCAAAGTGACACCACTGGACGATCTACATATTATGATGATTCCTCATTTCGTTCTATGTGAAGATGGAAAGAGACGTATTATTTGTGGCCTTTTGCTTTCACTTCAGTCAAATGTTGATGCATGATAAAAATGAGAAACTCGAGCATTTTCAGGCCGGAGTGACGAGTGATAAATACTAGTTTGAAGTGAAACCCGGGTCCCCTTGGATCACCTTCATCTACAACGAGTACATGCCTCGGCTGTAAAATTCTCTGGGTCTCCCATTCAATTTTCATCACTCGAAAAACACTTTGTGGTGTTTTCATGTTCAAACGTGAGCCAAAAATCTCACAACAAGTAGAAAATGCTCATGTTTTTAGTACCTTACCTACTATTCTTAGGTCCCTGTGTGGGAACGGGTAGTAGAATATTCCTAGGGTATATCCTGCCTGTCGTAAGAGGCGACTGAAAGGATAAGTAGCAGCCCTACACCCGGCTGGATGAAACCAAATTACTCGAAAAAATTCAAAAAGAATCTGGTGGATTAACGGGATCCCAGGCGGAGGTGACCCCTGGTTAAAATGAGAGCTCACGCAAAAAAAACAACAGACGATCTCTGAAGAATCCAAAGATTGTACACCGCAGATGGGCCCCCATCTCACCGCATATAAGGAAACGACGACGAACTCCACTCTTAAGCAAAATCAATTTTATCCCAATTTTCTTTTCTTTTCTTTTCCCTTTTCAATTTTTGAGATAGGCACCAAGTGTGAGGCCCGTCGAAAACCAAAATGGGCCCGGGGCAAAAATTATTTTGTGCCCTCTTCCAAGAGCATTTTTGATCAAAAACTATGTGATTTTTCCAACTTAAGCGGAAAGAATTCACCTTGGGCCCCCTAGCAAAACTCCGGGTCCGGGGCAAAATGTCCCCTTCTGCCCCCTTCTCTACGGGCCTGCCAAGTGTATACCTCTTGGACTTTACTATTAAGTAGTAATACCCGGTTGTATCCAAATTTGAGGTTTTATAAAGTCAACCCCCCCCCCCTGTACACCCTGCAGATTCGTTTTGTTATTATTATCCAATGACCAAAAGTCTTCTTTGATATTCCCATCAGTCGGCGAGTAAGCAATATTTCGGACTTGGGCACGTGAAAATTATCCCTCATTTGAAAACATACGAGAAACACTGCGTTAAAGAACCGTGCGATTAACCTCGAAATTGAAATTTCCATTACATCGCGCTACAAATACAATTTTGTTGCACGCGTGTGTAGTTTTATTAGTTATGTTACGTTTCCACTACTTGAAAAAAATTACAATGATGATGATGGCGATGATGTTGATAATAATGCGAAAGTAATAATCATTCCCCAAATACGTATTACCATAATTTTGCCTATCGATACTTCCGTTTTATGTTCCTTTCGAACAACGAAAGGAAAACATCGAAAGAAATATTATAATACGACGTAACGTAAGAACAAGTCGTACAGAATGAAAAAAAAAAAGAATCGAAGGAAAATTGGCGCGGGTAACCCAACCTCAACGCTAACTTGTCTTGGCAGTTGTGTGTGTGTATCATTTATTGTATACTTTTACGAATACGATTTGAATGGTGACAAAGGCTTATTAATGACTCGAACAGAGCCGCCCAATTCGGTTAATTTTGTGCTGTTATTTTGATTATACTAATAAAATTCCTCTTCTTTGTTGTCGCTCGGGTCCCATCGTTTTTACATTAGCGAATCGGCATTGATTTGAAAACTCGATTGAGCGGCCAACTTCACGCAAACAAAAAATTCAAATCCTTCATTCCTTGCATGGTACCTATAATAGGCCTACGTAGCTTAGCTTCGCAGCAGACGTGAAAGTGAAATTTGAAGGGGTCGCGGTCGGTGGCTTTTTTCAAACGGAACGAGAAATTTTATGGCGCGAATATTTCCTAATTCCAGTTTATAAAAGTAGCAGTGTTTGCGGAGTGCCGTTTTTTTCTTCGTTAGGCCGAGCATTTCGCGTACAAAGGGACGTACAACCTTGAATACGAATAAAGTTATGAGTGGGTAGCCGGGCCGACTGACCAGGGCTTTTTGTCGAACAATAAGTCGAAATTCACTTGGCATGTATTCCTCGCTAGTAGCGGATTTTATTATAATTTTATTTTCGCGTTCATCTCCCGATGAGGGTGAAAAAAAAAACGATTTCCTTCACTTTTGAGAAGAACGTTTCTTAATTTTGCGGCAATGGTTCGAGTGTAAATCAAGTCTCTGTAGTCTGTACTGTTTTGCAACTTGCAGCATTTCGTTATATCGCCCAGAACACCCCCCCCCCCCTGAAAATTATTAAGTAGGATCTACATATGTACAGGTATCATCTTATCGGCTCTCTTCATTTGAAAATAGAGCCCTCCGCCGATGAAATTGGCGGCGGCGGCAGCTGGTAGTCCAAATATATCGGCGGCGGGCGGCTAGCCGATTCCAGCCGACGTTTTCGGCGGCTGAATTTTTTTTTAGCGGTGGCGGCTTAGCCGGCTGCAAAACGCCAAAACTACGCTAATTTAATGCAAATTATATTAATTTAGTCAATTTTTCAAAAACTGTGTTTTTCAAGAGATTCCCATAGCTTTTTTTTTCGATTTTCTCTCAATTTTTTCAGCTTACAAGAAAAAAAGTGATATTGATCACAATATTTTTGTCCCCATTATTTTTTCCTTAATAAATTATCACCTCGAGGGTGGCACCTCGAATTATGTGATCTTTTAAACTCAGAAATTTCATCTAGGTACGCGAGTTTTCTACTGATTTTTCCAAAATTTGGCATTCAAGGTATTGTTGTAAAGTTTTTTCCAGATATTTCAGACCCTGAAAATGATCTTGAAAACGATTTTGTAGCATTTGAATCCCTCAGTAAAGTACAATCTGAAGCTGAGGGGGGGGGGGGATTCTTCACGTTTTCGAAAATGTTCTATATATACACTCAGAATTTTTCCAAATTTTTATGGAAACAGGGAGGGTCACCTAAAATTTCAGAAAACCAATTATTCGGCTTTTTCTCTAATGAATGTTTGTAATAATTTTTTTCTTATTTAATCCCTGGCTTTAGCTTAACGATAAATCAAACTTTACAAAATTTGCTTCAAGTAGAAATACCCCAAGCGAAAAAGTTATCTCTTGATCCTTCAATAAAATGAGTAGGCAAAATAGCAAAATTCCATTATGACAATGCATGTATCAAGTATAACTTTTTGAGAGCAACAAAAATTGCCATGTGACAAAATTTTTTCCCTCAATTTTCAATTCCTCTGCCCCTTCAATTTTCGAGATAGGCACCATGTGTATATGAAATTTTTTGTTCCTTATGGGTTGCCTAATCACCCTGTGGATTTTCCTACATCACTCGAGGAACACCCTGTAGATAGGTTAGTGGAATAAAGTGCCGCCGCCGACTGCCGAGATAATGCAAATATTTACACTCGAACCATTAGAAAATGAAATAACCCCGCGCCGGCCGTGTCGCGTCATTTAATTTAAAACGTAGCTAGGTCTAGGTATTTACACCCAGATAGGTGTACCATGCCCATGCTCGTCGCCTCTTCTTCCTCTACGTTCAAATATAATATGTATGTAATATGTAGTATATTGTATAAGCTCGTACGTTAGCGCGAACGCTCCTGCATCGTGTAAATTGATGCGTAACGTACCACGTAATCGAGGTGAGTAAACGGTAACTCGTTGAAATTTATAGGCAATTTTGGCACGTTACCACCGCACAGCGCCGCTCACCGCTACACCTTGTAGCCTTTTTTCAGTCATCGACGTCGCGTCCGCGTCGCTTCGGTTGCCGCTCGCTTTTTCAACGCTAAATGCCCTTCGACAACGATGAAATTAATAATCGTTTTATCCTCGTTCGTTCGTCGTCCGCCTTCACGAGCTACTGTCGAGAAGATTTATTCAACCCCGATCCAAGTACTCGCCGATTTGATTAAAACTTTATACACGCGTATCGAATCCGATGTCGATGTCGCGTCAAATTTCAGCCAATTCCTTTTGAGCGATAAAATCTCCACACAAATCTCGGTTCGGTTTTGGCAAGTCCGAGAGTTCGATGTACGATATGAAAACACTCGCGGCTAGATTTTCATATCGGTTTTGATGGATCGACTTCACTCCTTTCTCCTGCCTTCTTCACAAGTCCTAGATTCGTCTCAGCTCGTGCCACGACATATTTGCTGTTTTAGACTATAGAGTGAGAGTCCATTCGAAAAACTTGTTTAAATGGCGTATTACAATTTGTTTTCATATTAGGGCGATGCGATGGAGAAACGCATTGCCGATTTTCCGAAACGCGAGTCGAGGAAGGAAACGCAAACCTCTGTAATGGTTTGCTCGCCTAAATTTCAGCCTCGAGTAATAAATCTTTGTTTTTCCTTTCCTTTTCTCTTTTATTTCTTTTTTTTTTCGCCATCTTGTTATAAATAAAACTTTCGTCGTACGAGCTTATACTTTACATTCGACCGAAAACGAGAATTAAATCGAGCCGAAATATTCATGTCTCACACCTAAACCTACTCGTACTCGTCCTCATATTTATAAGTTTGAAAACTCGCGCCCATCGCGACAAAAATTGTCAATTTATCGAATACTTTATTATATCGACAGCTTCGTCTCGGCTCGAGTCGTTCGTTTGGTAAAATTGTTAGGTCAGTTCCATTCCTACCTATGAGTAGCGTCTCTTCGAATCTTTTCTGTTTTTAGCCACTTTTTGGAATACTCGTTTAACGACTTGTGGCGCCGCCAAGCTGTATCGCGGCGCTGCGTTGAAGTAACAATAGTACACCTATCTATTCTACATGACAGAGAAATGTATTTACTGCATATTTGCCTTTTGTCATTTCCAACACCTCAACCCCAAGTAATATCCCATTAAATAATTATAAATTAATCGAATTTTGTGGACAAATGAAACACTTATTTCATTTTTTTAAAATCCTGTCAAAGGTACTGCTATAAGCTCATGCAAAACTCATGCTTTTTGGTTTTGAGATTTTGTTAGACAGCCTTGGAGAAAAAAAGACACATGCGTTCGTATTTTTTAAATCGATTATTATTATTAAAGTATAAAATACTCGAATATACATTGACTAGGCGATTGGTTTGTCGCGTTGGCAAAACATGAACTTCGAACGCGTGTTGCAAGCGCGTGATATCGGTTCGATACAAACAGAAAATATCATATCGAAGTAATTAGGCATAAATTATGTACACGGAGGTATGTAGAAGGTCTGTCTTGACTTGAGGTATTCGCCATCTGAGTAGCTTACGTTAGTAATTAGGCGGTTGAAGATCGACTTTTTGAAGTATATCGTATGGTTTGGTTTTGGGAACGTGGCTGGATATGAGATCGTGTCGAACTCGCCCTTCCACCGCCTCCATTCGCAGTCTCCATAAGAATTCGCCAACCGCTACGACGCAAGCCAGACCCAATCCTACGAGTAATACAACGAAAACGCCACCGACGCTGGCCAAAGTCAACTCGTTGGCGTTGTTGTTCTTTTGATGAACTTCATCCTGCAACGGAAACAAATTGTATTTTAGTGAATGAAAAATAGTCGTCTCTCGCAAAACGAGGATATTGTATTTGAGTTTATTTTGCTGATTTCAAGTTGCGTACCGTGCAAGAACCACCTCCTCGTTTTTCTTTCCACCATTTGGTTTTTAAAGCGTGTAACGTGCCGCCTTCTTGTAATTTTAGTATGGCTGAGCTGATGGGAGTTCGAAAAGGCGAATCTGCGAGCGCAAGTGTGCATAAAGAAAATAGTCTCGAGGTGCTTTTTGAGTAAAGTTAGGGATGTAGCGTAGGAAGGAAAGTAGCTTACTCGGTGGTGTCGCGATACCGTATCCTTTCGAGTCGAGCATTCCTCCGATTTGTGTCAAAGTACAATGTCTCTCCGTCACGTACTCGATGCTGGTGGACTCCATCAGGAAAGCGTAGTTTCCGTTGCCTCTGAGCACTCGTTCGACGCCTTCGTGGTTCGATTCGGTGAAGACCGAAGGCCGCGCAGATTCCATCACCGTCCACATGCGTTGATACGTCGAAATATTCGAATCCTAGTCACGAAAAACAAAGCAGACGTATAAAAAGAGAGCTATCTCACCGTATGCGAGTAGGAGTGTATACTTTTGGAGCATTTACCCTGAAAAAAGCTGCCGTCGAACCACCACGTAGGGCACCGTACTTGATGGTCGACTGCTTAGCCAAGTCTTCGGCGCTGGTGATCGGAGACTCCAAACGTTCGACGGTTAGAAACGCCGCCAAATTGGCGGTATACGAGGAAATCATGATTAACGTGAAGAACCACCAAGTGCCCGCCACTATTCTAGTTGATAAAGCTCTGTAATGACAAAACAAATAGTTTGTTAAATGAAGGTACCCACTATCGAATCGCACACAAATCTGCAGTTCTGCACTCACTTTGGTACTATATCGGAGCCCTGTTGCATCAATGTACCGATCACAAACCATAACGAATTTATCAGGGAAAACTGGTTTTGCAAAACTTCCGGATCCTTCTTGCAGGGATGAGGATTTTCCCATTCGTATGGACTGAACCTGAACGTAGCGAAGAGATTAAGCTATTAGCGATAGAGAAATTTGTGAAATTGAAAACAACGTAAGTGTTTTAATACCTGGCTAAAATGAACAAGAGGAACGATACACCCAAGTAGGCGGTTGCCGTGTATAACCAAACGTCGAAAGATAAAGGAGACAGAAACGAGAATAAGTTGGGCGAATGTCTTATCGGTTTTCGGTACAGCACGCTAATACCTGCCAAAAAATGACACAAAAAAATTGACTGGCTACAAAAGACCGGAGTGTAAAAGAAGAAAAAGTCTGATGTCCTTACCGAGATTCATGAAAGGCATCGTAAAATCAACCACTTGTTCGCGATCGTAGGTAATGGTCAAATCAGCAACCGCTAGATCGGCTCTCTACAATGACAAAGATCCATTATTCGTTGACCAGCTCGATCAATCGGCCATAAGAAGATCCTACACTACCTGTTCCAGTAATTCGCCAATCATGCCATCCCACTCGTGAGTAGCTCTGTTCATAGATCCGTGACGTCCGTCCGGTACTATTCTGAAGGTGTAATTGAATCCCAGTATTCTGGCTATTTCTGCGATCAGATCTACCGCGTAACCTTCGAATTGATTATTGCCAGTCAGCAGTTCGCTGGATGGTTTTCGCATAAAATACGGCGCACTCTGAAGAGAAAGAAATTCGGATAGTGAAACAAGTCCATCTTTCATTTTTTCCTGAGTGCAATTTGAGTAGGTTATTGCTGGTATTTTACCTACCAACAGTGTAGTGATGATGAAATGCTTGGTTTGTAAGCTCTCCACTATTTCGGTGTACGTTTCGGTGTAAGTTTGCGAAAAATTTAGTCCGCTGGTCGAATTCCACGTACCGATAGTTTTGAGACCGTCTTCGCGTAACGTGATTATGTCAAACTGTACGTTCGTTCTGAATCCTTGATTGTCAAATTTTATAAGACCGCTTAGACCTTCGATTTCCACCTGCAAATTCGAATTTGGCGATTACTGGCTTCTCCGAGAACCAGAGGCGTAGCGTAATGATTTTTTGAGTTGTTTGGGGGGGGGGGGGAGATATACCTTCAAAATGCCAACTTTTCAATTTTTTTTTCAACATAATACTGAATTTGCCAACTTTTTGCCAACTTGAAACTCAAAATTACCAACTTTTCGATTACTTTAAAATCTCCGAGGAGGGAACGTCCCCCCTAACCCCCCTGGACGCTATGCCCCTGCCGAGAACTTAATTATTACAACTTGGAAGGAGTAACCTACCACTCTCATATAATTTATCAAACTGAAACCGTGTGAAAATGTATCCGACGTCGAATCGCAATTGATGGGATTAATGTCTATTTGTTGGCTGGCATCTAGATCGTGTAACGCTTTCGCAAATAAATACACCGCGTCGTACATTAGCGCAGTTTCCGTCTGAAATAATAATTATGCAGTTAGAATAAAGGTCGAACTGAACTTTGGGGCAAAATATTCGAGCCGGGAAAAAGAAAAAGAAATGCTCACTTTCATCGTAGTGGCGTTATTCTGCGGAGACGTGCCATGATGTGTGGCAAAGAAAAAACAAAATTATGAGTAAACTCGTATTTGTACCTACATACAAGTAGAAATGGTGTCCGGGGAGCACTGTACAAAACTTCAGATTTGGATATTACCGGGTACCATCAACGAAAAATGTTATTTACACACGATGCCTATCTCAAAAATTAAAGGAGAAAGACAAAATAAAATAGACCTTTTTTTTAAAATTTTAAATTAGACGTATGAGTAGGTCTTCAAAAAATGAACATTTTTTTTTTTTTACTCTTGAGATTTTTTGCCCATCTTTGAAATTGAAGAAGTTATTGCAAGGAGAAATTCACATCAAAAATATTGCCTACCTCAAAATTATCTAGGGGAACTAGCAAGACAGTAACATTGCAACAATTCCATTAGGACGATGCGTGTTACGGGAGTAACCCTTTGAGAGAAATAGAAAAAGTTACGTGGAACATTTGCCTATCTTTGAAAATGAAGGAGCAACGGTACATCAAAATTTGAAAATTGAAATTTCAAAGCTTTGTAGGACCTTCATTTTCAAACATAGGCAAAAAATGTCAAGAAGAAAAAATGTTCATTTCTTCAAGTACTATCCATATGCTTGATCGCAATTTTTTTCTAAATTTTATTTACCCTTGCCCTTTCAATTTTTAAGGTAGACACTGCGTATATTATATCTTTTGTTGGTGGTGCCCTGATGTATCCAAATCGCAAGTTTTGTACAGTGCCTATCCGGACAGTCGGCACCCTTGGTACACTGCACCGAGTACCTACCCAATCGTGAAGAATTTTCTTCAGCTCCGGTTTATTGAAGTTGATCAGCTTGAACGCGGTCAGATTTGCTCCTCCGTATCTGAAGTCGTCTAAATTCAACGTATGAATGTCCTGTTCGCGACAAAAGAAAAATACATATTATACCTTCTTAAATATTCGAATTCGAAATGACGCAATAGTTTAACTTACCAAAGAAGTTAGTAAATAACTGTGATAGCTTCCTGTCATTCCCAATTGCTGCGCCTGCTTCAACAAGGTCAGCGTTTTTCCTGCCGTACAATCGATTACAATTTGCGAAAAACCCATATTTTTCATTTTTTTCAACAACGGCCTGTGCAAATAATAATAATTTATATACTCGCAGTCTCGCACACTCGGAATGGTTACAGCTTTCGTGAATATCTCATTTTCCCATACCTATGATCGTCGACTTCGTTATTCAATCTGGTTATGAAACTCGGTTTCAAGTGGTGTTCACCGCCGATTAGACCTTGCAAATGAACTAGATCGTCGAGATCTTCGTATATGATCGCATAGTTCTTCCAGCCGAATGATTTGACAACGCTGGCGAAAGCCTGAAAATGAGAAGTGGTCGTATTTACAATAGCTACGCGTGTAGGTAAATTTTCTCCGCGACACTAGGCAGGAGGGGACATTAGACGCTAACCTCTGATAAGGCCATCGGATGAGGAAATAGATTTACTAAGCAGCTTCCGCGACTCGTTTTGTATTGTCTGGTCTCCAGATGCGGCACCTCCATCGTATCGCATATCGACTGCGTATGTCTGGCTGCTGCAGCACTTTGAGGACCAAATATGGCCGCTACTCCTTTACGTAGAATATTACAGGCTGCGGAATTGACGATAAAATAGTATAGGATTAGTTTTCCATCACACTAAATACATGATAGGTAGTTAGGTCTGAATTAGTACCTAGCTACGTAGGTGCCTACCTTTCTTATTGGCTCGAAAACTATCTCCTTGGACAGAATTTTCGATCTGTGGCACCAGCTTAGCCCTAGGCAGTATATTCCTGTTGGCGTTGACGCGTTTGATGGCTTTTTCAAAAGCGTACTCTTGTTTATTTTCATCCGTATCGAAAAGTCCACCTAAAACGATTACGACGAGTAACTATTGTACCAAGCTTGAGTATAATTATCTGTATAGGTAGTTAGGTACCTCTACCCTATGCACTATCATATAATTACCTATTCGCACTACTTCGGGCACACTCGAGACGCATTTCAACCACAAGATCAAGCATAACCAAAGTAACTGCGTCGAGTTGGTCATTTTAACAAAAGTTGACCAACTCAGCGATGAATCGCAATTGCAACCAATTTCGTTCGAGAATCGAGTAATTACACGACAGCTACTTTACCCATCTCGAAAACCGTCGAGCATTCGCAGCGATATTGCAACACTTTTTGCTCGCAACGTTTACACAGCTGAGATTTCGAGAAACGCGAGCGTACGCTTAGATAATTTGTCGTTTTTTTCGCGATTAATCGCAAAAGGAGAATGATAAGAAAAAAAGAAAAGCCTCGAAACGATAACTGCGAAGTTGAACTATAATACTACCTACGAATTCGTGAACGGGTCGCGTACTTCGACTCGAGCAGAATAAAATCGAAATTGAAAAACAGAAAACATTCGCCTCGGTCGGAATTTCCGTATACAACGACGAAAGCATGCGCGCCCCATTCGAGCTGCGCGCCTCGCTCGGGCACCGCACCACTCCTCGCCGATGGTTTTTCAAAATTTTGCACCTTCGTTTCGTGCAGTTTCGGCCGCACCGACCGACCGACGACGAGTGGTTATAAAGACTCTGGAGCTACTCTATCTCTTAAACGTCGTCTGTCTTCTTATTCGTTCGTTACGTAGCTGATTTATAGGTACCAGTAGTATAGTAAAAATATAGTTTAATAAAAGCTACTTACTTGCAATTCGATAAGATGACGAAACTGCGGGTTTCAACGAGCTAGTGCTGGTGTATTTTTCAATTTTTCGGCTTCGATGTCCAAACTCCCACTCGGTTAAAGGCTTAATGCCGACGCAGTTTAAATTTATGGTTTAGGTAATACCAAACGACGAGCGGAGGTTGATATTTTGGAAAAATTTATTTTTCGAATCGAGCTTATAAGGGGAAAATAGAACATTAAAATAGAGTGAAAACCCTCTCCCCACCCCACCCCTCCCCTCCATAAAAGAAAATAAAAAAATCGTCAGAAAAATGAGAAGGCCTAGTAAAAGACGTACAAATGATTAGTGGATGCCGCTGTTTTTTTAATATTATACTTATTTAAAAATTTTCATTTCATTAATTTTGGCGCGTAGTGTGTAACGAGGCGACCTTTCGTCTTCGCATCGTTTTTTAAACCAGAAAAATGTCGCCGCTAAACTTAATCCGCGTGTTTATTAAATTTCGTTTTTTTTTTTTCACCCTCGACGTAATTCAACGTCCGTCAGAGTTGATATTACCGCGAGTCGAGTTGTTTATCATAATTGTACTCGAGCATATAATATAAGTAATACTTATATCAAAAGAAAGAGGAAAAAAATAGTTTCTAATACGAAAAACGACGCGGCGAACGGCGATGAAGAGGAAAAAGCTCGCCCGTCTCCGAGAATAAGAAGTTGGTGAATTTTTAAAATTCTAAAAAATACGATTTCGCAAATAGCGTAGGTAGTTAAGTACGTAAATTTTTGCGCTTATCCGGGTCACCGTCGAGAAAAATGTACTCAAATTTTCAATATAAGTAATGCAAAATTTATTCCGTTTAAAAAACCGAGTAATTTTTCGAACGAGATAACGTAATATCGCGACTGGCGCGTTTTTTTCTTCCGGTTCGCTTCGTTTTGTCATTTTTTCCCCATTTCCTTCTTCGGAGTTTTTCTTTTACGTGTACCGACACCGACGTGCGTCGTATACGTTACGTTATGTAAAGTATACCTCCGTCTACGGCTGCCTCTCTATGTATCGGTAGTTAGTAGGTAAGTAGGTAGATATGTGACGATATTTACGTCAACACTAGCGCCAGCATCCGATATCTTCGCTCCAGCAACAACTATAACAGCGTACATATATTTCTAGTAGGATATGACGTCTTACGTTGGTTGAGATTTAAGAATGCCCCCTTCGAACCTCGTAAGTCGGCAACTTGTTTCATTAATGCGTAATTGCGTTCGCATAATGCTGCTATCGAAGGAGTTTAGATACAGCTTGTGAAAAATTGTCTCGTTTGTAATGAAAAAATGTTTTCCTCATTTGCAAGAGATGGGGAGATGAAATTGACGGATGATGAAGAGGGGAAACTACCATGATTAGTAATGTACTGACGGAAAGGAGAAAATATGTATGTTTTTTTTTTTTTTTTGATCAAGCTTATAGATAGTAGGTACTAGCTTTTTAAAAAAAGGTCTCTGAAAAAGAAATCCCTTACTCGCCTCCAAATTTATGCAAAAAATACATAATTTTTAATGAACAATTTCAATTTTCTCAATACTTTTGAAAGGTGATGTCTACATTGTCCTAATGGATTATATCCTAATTCCCTTTTTCCCTCAAAAAAGGAAAAACAGTGGATTATATCCTAAAAATTTTACTCCCTAAAAAATTTCCCTCTTACAGGGAAAACAGCGGATTATGTCCTAAACGTTTCTCTTACATGGAACATCTACCTACTTAAATATTGTACACTTTTAAAGAGAATTATGATTTAAGTGGACAGAAGTCGAATGTAACAATTGTTAATTTGAAAATTTTTAATTTTAACCAAATTATTGATTTTTAGGAATTTTTTATAGGCGAAAAATTAGTGAATAGGTGCTATTACACTGCTATCTATTTTCAAAAAAATCATTGAAATTTTTTTGTTCGTGTACTTCAGAAAAATGTCTCGAAAAATTCTCAGATACTTTGAAAGACAAATTTTTACTTTATTAAATCTTTCAGTTTTCTTCTTTATTAAAAAAAAATTCTCAACATCTTTTAAAATATTGAAAGGGAATAGGTACATATTTCATGTTTTTTAGGTAATTTTTAAGCGCATATTTCATTTTTTTTTTTTTTTTTTTTGGAGAAAGAATACCCTAGCCCTGCTGATAAAATTTGTAGTAACTTGCGTTCACATCTGATGAGTATGCGTTTTCGAGGTAGCTATACCTACCTAAAGACTATATTCCTCTTCTATCCAATTAGAAATCATAATCTTCCTTAAAAGTATTTATAAGTAGGTAAGAGTTATATGTACGAGAGACGTATAGGACACAATCCACTGTTTTTCCCTGTAAGAGGGAAATTTTATAAGGAGTAAAACTTTTAGGATATAATCCACTGGCTTTCCCTGTTGGAGGGAGATTTTACTCGCCATAAAAATTTTTAGGATATAATCCACTCTTTTTCCTTTTTTGAGGGAAAAAGGGAATTAGGATATAATCCATTAGGACAAAGTAGACTAAATCCTTTTGAAAAATTGCTACTTTCGCCTGAAAGTGTGTTCTGTCAACGTTCATACATTGGAGCGAAATTTGAAAAAATGAAAGTAACTTAAGTAACCTAAAATTTCAAAAAAATAACCAAAATTATGGAAAAAAGTAACCGAAATTTTTCTATTGTCACTCAAATACCTAATGACATTTTAAAAAAAAAGCAAATAATTGAATTCAGAAAAAAAAATTACAAAATTCAATCTTGCATTTACAAAGATTACAATTTTTTTTTTTTTTTTTTAAAACGTGACAAAAATAGTTTTGAAAAATAATTTTCTAATAATCAAATTTTCAAGTTTTTGAAGATTTTGACAATTTTTCAAAAATCGTGATATTTTTTCAATTTTTTATTCCTGAAGATTTGGTGAAACAGTTTTTTTTTTTTTTTTTTTTTTTTTTTTTTCAAAAATGTGAAAATTGAGCAATTTGACTAGAAGAAATAGAAACAAAGGTGCTAAATATTTCTGACAATTTTGCGAGAGTTGAGCCGAATTCTTCATTTCTGAAGAGTCAAAGGCAGATCGACAAAATTTTCAAAGATGCTCTAAACGCATCAAAGATTATTTTGAAGTGTAATTTTTCAGTTCTGAAGATTGAAAAATACGAAATTTTATTTCAAAATACAACAAGCAAACTTCAGAAATTTACAAAAAATTTCAAACGGATAAAAGTCCATTTTCAAGTTGAATTTTACATTTCTAAAGATTCATATAGGTTCAAAAAAATTTTCGAAAATGAAACCTTCAAAAATCGTAAATTTTTGGAAGCTCAATTTTTCATTTCAGAAGATATATTTTTTTAAAATCGAACAATTATTCAAGTTGAAAAAATTGGGATAAATTCGGACGCGATAAAGATCATTTTTGAATTTCTAAAGATTTCGATAAAGGTGCTAAATTTTTTTTGATTTTTTTTTCTTCTATGTAGCAAACTCCATTCATAAGTCTAATTTTTCATTGCTGAAAATTCAGGGGAACAAAATTTATTTTTGAAAGTCGAACAGTCAAACTTCAGATTACTAAAAATTTCAAAAATAACTAAAGATCAATTTGAATTTCAATTTTACATTTTTATGAAGATTTAGAGAAGCAGAAAATGTTTAAAAATAGAAGATTTCGAAAATCGTGAAATATTTTCAACATTGCAAAACGATTATTTTCAACTTTTAAGAGAAATTTTTCATTTTTGAAGATGAGATCGGAACATTTTATTAAAAGAATCGGATCATTATTTCAAAAAATTTCACCCTTGACAAAAGTCATTTTGACATTGGGGTATTTTTTAATTTTTGAAAATTTCAAAGTTTTTTTCTTTTTATAATAATCGAGCAATGAAACTTCAAGAGATTGTGATCAAAATTTAAAGTATTGTTTTTTTCAAGTCAGATTTGTTGACGAAATAGTAACCAAAATGAGTGAAAAAGTAACCAAACAACCAAAGTAATCAAAATGAGTCAAGTAACTAATTTTGGTTTGAAGAAAGAAGTTACTCATGCCACGGACCCAGAAATACACGAACATCTCAATTTTAAACCAGCTAAGAATAACTTGACGACTCTCAGGAGAGGCACCAATATCAATTATTATAGAAACTGCCGCATTTCGGACACGTAATACCAGCTGACATTGTGACAGTGGCAAAAAACAACCGCAGTCCAGGGACTGCTCGAAAGACCAAGAGGGAGAGGCGGATCCCCTGCGAGATGGTCAGATGTGGCCGTTGGTTGTTATGGTCACAATAGGTACTCCTACCAAGGGCGAAGGACTCGACAAGAAGAACGACATAATATCGTGTGTACAACATTTTTTCTGTCTTACGGATTGCCTATTCACACTGTAGATTTTCCTACATCATTCGAGGAACACCCTTCTGGTACAGTGGTACCCCATTCCTATAATGGCATATTGGGGATACCCTTAATAATTATCATTTTATCGGTAAATTTGAATAATAATAATTATTATTATTGGAACTGTTTCTCGATCCCTTCAACGGTATAGGGTTGGGCAAATACATCCACACATAGTTGAAACAAGTTGTCGAATTGCCA
This sequence comes from Balanococcus diminutus, assembly GCA_959613365.1. Lineage (NCBI taxonomy): Eukaryota > Metazoa > Arthropoda > Insecta > Hemiptera > Pseudococcidae > Balanococcus > Balanococcus diminutus. The sequence goes on along the minus strand of OY390718.1, from coordinate 54,966,057 downwards.
GCTGGGAGGGGTTAATCCTTGATTGCGACACTTGGTACCTATTTGTAGATTTGCGGGTAGATGACATTTATTCAGTCTGAATCTGGATGAAAGGAGCCGAAGTACTCGTATTTTAAAAACGACGATATCGCGTATAATTTTGCTTCCAAGTGTTTGACGTGTGTGGAAATGAAAGTAGGTAAATGTAAGTGTGCATTGTATGTAAGTACCTACATACTTGTATTCAATGTGTGGTCGTACGTGTACTTACTTGTTAAACGATGAGCACTGAGCAGTAAGTACGTGTCGCCGGATAGGTAGATAGCGGCCTTGAGGTAGGTCACGGATCTCGGTATCGTGTTTGGCAGGCTAATAGCGTGTGTTTTGGACGCTGCTGGTGTGACGGTCGTCTTCGTGGTTTGTCGTCGCCGGCTCAAACGTGCGTCGCGCCGCCGCATCGTTCGTATGCTTTAAACCGCGCGCTGCCCTTTACATTTGAAAATCAGTCTGTCAGTACTCACGTGCTTCCTTCATCTCGGTGGCCGCCGATACACGTTCGTCCGAACCAATGCCGCGTGCTTTTTCTTCTCGCTGCCCGATCTATTTGCGCTTTTTTTGCTCCGGTGACATTCGCTCGTACGTATACAAAAATCGCGTAATTTCACCCATCGTCTGTCTTATCGCGCGTAAATTTCATCAGTTTTTGGTGCGTCTCCTGCCTAATTGTTCGCTCGATGGTGGCATAGGTTTGTTTTCAAATTTTTGTTAATTTCACGCGGGGCTACACGCTGTACAAAATTGCATTCTATCCGGTTATGTGCGCTGCTAATTGACTCGAATTATTCTCAAGTGCGGAATACCTGCGAATGTGTTGCAATTTGGTTCGCATTCGCGCGATGGAGAAGAGAAGTGAACTAATAAAACTAAAGTATAAAATGAGAACTGTCGAATGCGTGCACTACGTCTACCCAATTCGAAACAGCGGATAGCTTGGTAGTTGCTCCGAAGCCCTAACCAATGATCCATAATCGGCAAAGCAGAAACGTTTAATCGTCAGTTTCGTTCGCTGTGTTTTGTATTCTGGTAGCTGCGCCGCCTACTGCCATCTCTGTCTTCGTCGCGCTCGTTGTCGTTAATTACTACGATTTAAGGAAACCATAAACAGAAAGAGAGAAAATCCAGAGAAAGAGCGAATTCGTTAATTTTGAATTTTACACCTTTCGCAAAAGAAATAACGTGTACCTAATAGGTATAAAGAAAAAAGCATCTCGTTAAAGTACGCGAATTTTCTCGTACAGTTGTGTACGGGTTACTTTTCTCGTTGTAAAATTTCTCGTCGAGTTTCTTTTTCTTTTTCTGTTTTTTTTTTTTTTTTTTTTTTTTTCTTTTCTATTTTTCGTTTATTTTTTTATTATCATTTTTATCGAAGGTATTACCATTTCGATACCTACGTGCAGTTGTTATCGAGGTTGTAAAGTGAGAAGCGCGAACATCCTTACGTACGCTAATTCCAACACCGAGCACCAAACTCGAATGTGCATAGTTCTTGCGTTTTTACATCTTGCTCTCGAATAATAAAGCGAACGGGTATTTTTGCGAATTGCGAACATCGGTTTCAGTATATGCAGTTTCTTGTATCTATATTTTTTTCTCGCTTCCTCGGTTCCCCCTGCTTATCGCATTGTGTTTCGTATGTAACAAGTACCTGTATACCCATACAGTCCTGCATTTACCAACAAAAAAACATTACCTACTGCTGGTGGATGATTGTTGTTTTTCGATAATATACGTATTTACGTATGTGTAGAGGAATAATAAACGGCGCGTTGCCCCAATCTCGAAGCATACATGCAAATGTAGTGTCAAGATTGATCCAATGTAAGTGTTTACAAGTAGGCAGACTATGTCAGTCGTTTGTGTGATATCGGATGTATGACAAAGTGTAGCCGACGGGTAGGCTTTGTGCCCTATACTCTCTTCCGAATGTAGTATAGGCAACACATTAACCTTTTCCTTCGATTAAACTAATTATACCAGCAAAATAATAGCGCAGAGGGAGATACCAGTAGACGAATGTCGACGAATAGATGAAAAAAAAAAATAATAGCTATTCCTTAGAACGAAAGAATAATGTGATCGGTGGCTGGGTGCCGCCTTTTGTCGCGTAATATGCTGCCACCGTCATTGTCGAGAGCACGTTCTTGGCCACCTGTACCAGTATCCGTACCTGCACGAAGAGACGCTAGCGCATTTCGTCGCGATACCGCGACCCAAACGTCTCCGGTATGCGATACTTCGGCATCGACGACGACGGCGGCGGTGGCTTCGCCTACGGCCGCGACAGGACCACCATCGCCGTCAGTCGCTATTGCCGCTAGAAAAAAACAGCAGTACTTTCAGACGAGCAAATTGTTGCAAAGGCATTACTATCCGGAAGGCGGCTGGGGCTGGGTCATTATATTTTGCGCCACTTGTATTCAGATCCTGAATCACGGACTTCAGTTGTCGTTTAGTGTGGAAAATTTGCTCATCGCCAAGAAATACGACGCTCCTCGACTCTGTACAGGTTCGTATCTAGCGTATTATCGATGGATTTGCTTTTGGAGAACACGTTGTATTTCAGGAACTGACTACAATGAAAGGGACGAAAGGGGAAATGCACAGAGTTGATAGGAAGACGAGCTCGATGCATTTTGAGATAGACTCTTCGCAGTTTAATTTAGGTGGATATGCAGGCCCGTTGAGAGCCAAAGTGGGCCCTGGGCAAAAATTATTTTGGACCTTCTTCCAAGGGCATTTTTGACCAAAAATCATGTGATTTTTCCTACTCAAGCAGAAAAATTCAACTTGGGCTCCCTAGCAAATCTCGGGCACGGGGCAAAATGCCCCCTCTGCCCCTTTCTCTACGGGCCTGTGAATATGAGTGATCGAATGTTCGTTTCAAACCTTTGGTTTCACTGGCAGCGATGAGTGCAATCTCCTCCCTGGGGCAGGTGTTTCTCCTTCGCCTCTTCTGAAGAAGGATAGAGCATTCTCCCAATTTTGATTCTTTGCTCCTAGTCATTACAACAGTCTGCCTAAGCATTGTAAGCAGTAAGGAAAACAAATTCATGAGTGTGATGGCAAATTTGTGTTGACCATCGTGGATGAATGATGTCTGTTCTGCCATAGTGGTTTTCTGGCTGTCGTATAAATTGATGGATACTTTCCTTAGTTAAAAACCACTGAATCGCATTAGTACTCCTTCCGCTTTCTTTGCTGCAGCTCAATATAAGAAATATGGGCTGTACTGGTTGCTTATGTATAATTAATTCAGGTGCTCTCTTTGAATGTCGTGCTAGGGTTTAGATATTTTGCGTAAATTTTGGAGTACTTATGGACCCCAACCCCACATGGTCTTGTATGTCTTGTTATTCATTTTAAGTCACTGGGGTCTATGTAAAACCCCACATGGCCTTGTGGGGGTATAATTTTGTTTTCCTATGTGCACTTGTGCTATCACTCAACACTTGGCCATGGTGGATGCATGTGATTGGACTTTCAGTGTCTGATGCATTCTGTACACCACCGATTTGACCTTGGCATTCCCCCTTCTTGCGCATGGCATAGCCTCCAAGTTCTAGGCTCTTACGGTCCCTTGTGCGCTTTTGTGTGCTCCTTTTTCTTTTCTTCTTTCTTTGTAAGGTTATTAAGTTTGAGGCTTCTTAATTGTTATTGTTTGTAGTGATATATGTAGTTAGCAAAGTTACTAATGAAGGAATAAAAAGTAATAAATACTCAAAATTGTACTCGAATGACCAATCCAATCTATATGGAAAATGGTTTTTAAAGAAATACTCCATCGCATGGGGATCTAATTTCGGAACGGAGACATTGCAGGCAATTTTCGGACAATACGAGAAAAGGCTGATGAAAATTCATCGCTAATTGACTCGGACAAACGCAGGTGTGTTTCACTCGAAAGATATCATCAGCTATAAGCCATCAGCAGCGTGTTAAATGAGTTCCATCATTCATCGTCGCGTCACCCCCATCAGTGGGGCTGGTTTAGATGAGTAGGGTGACGGGATGCTACGTAAAGCGTTTTTGTTTAATTACTAACTGGAGTAAACATCTTTCGCTGTCTCGCAGTTGTATAGTGATAGTAACAAGAATACAAAATAGATTCTCTCCGCCATGCCATGTCTTGTCAGAGGTACGGAATACCAACTTTTTAGTTTGTAACGAGGTAAAAATACCTACCTATATTGTGCACGATGTATACAAAGGTAGGTAGGTATCTAGGTTAGAGTAGTCTATAGGTACCTACAGGCACCTACAGGCAATTTATTTAGTTCGTCGATCGTATTGTTGCGCCTACATATAACTGTTTCATTCATTGACATGATGTATGTATGGGATGCAATATGTCATGATGTAGTCGTACGTCGCATTGTGCGTATAATTCGTGGTGAATTCTACGAGTATACTTCGCGTTTACGTTTACATTTATGTATACGAATCTAATCTACCACCGTTAACATATGCAGTTATCACGAAAGTGTACCTAAGCTTAGGCAAATGCGAATGTAGGAGTGAAGGCAAGAAAATCAAAATTACGAGATAGGTAACTGACAAATGCGACGACATTTATTTACCTGTTACCACGTCGTTATTCTTCCACATTTTTTACGATGCGATGAACACAACGACGTTGTAAGGCGACGCGACGCTATGCTACGAAGATGGAGTGGAGGGAGGGGAATGGGATGGTAATACCATAGCGTAGCATCGCATCGCTCTAATACAACGCACTGTAAACAATGTAGGGTTATGGTATGGTAGGGTACATAACCTACTGCTCACCGTCCCATATTGGCGATACCTATACGTATTATTGTTTCAGCGTCGGCACCATCATTAAGAGAATAGCGAACGCGTCTCGTGCTCGTCACATTTTATTATTATTCTATTGTACTCGCATTTGGTACTCTGTGTAAGAGTGCGATGCGATGCTCGCTCGCTCTCTCGAATTTCCAGTTGACGCGCGCGATGCGACAACACGCGTCACTCGATTCGATATTTCATTTTACCGACTCTGCTGCTTAATGAAGTATCTTTGTTATCGCTGTCATCGTCGCCGCTACTTCTGTAGCTACTGCCATGCCGCTGTTGCAGCTTCCAGTCGAGTTGATGGTAATTACGCTTACGAAGCGACGTTGTATACGTATATTCGCTTGTTAGATACGGCGACCAAGTCTAAGGCTACTTACATTAGAAAATGCATGTGCATACGATATCGCGTATATTCTGAAAAACAAAAAAGGCAAAATTTTGAAGAAGAAATAAAAAAAGAAAACGAATACGAAGTTTCGATACGTAAAAGATTTATTGCGATGAAATGAAGTGCATAATGTCGCATATCTCCGGGCATAGTGTCCGATTGCTGCAATCCACAACCATCGAATAGTTGTGGAAAATTTTTTGCTTCGTAATCAACAATACGACGCGACGTTTACGTTACTTTGGGTTGGGTTAGGTTACGTTACTTTTCGTCGTGTTGTAATGCTAGTATCCGTAATATCGAATACCGTATTTCAACCATAAATATTACCATCGCTACTCCTACTCGCGGTATCTGTATCGAGTATCGACGTTTGCAAAAGCTCAGTGTGCGGTGCAACGTGTGCCATATTATACGCCATATACGTGTAAATCCTACCGCAACATGTTTTTATTCAAGTCTTGGCGGTTTTTCTTAGTTGTAGTTGTAAGTACGGGTATGTAGCTGTGGACTTGTGATGGTGCATGTTACGATGCGATTCGATAGGTATGATATTCGACTCGAGTAAGTTTGCTAGTGTGACTGTCCGTGTAGGTGTGTGTGTGTGTGTGTGTGTGTGTGTGTGTATTTTGGGTGAGGAGAATTTTCGAAGAAAAAAACAAATCGCGAAAAACTTATTGTTGTTTGGCGTAGCAGCGACTGTTAGACGGCTGGCACGTCTATGTACTTCCTTAACTGCTCTTTCTCTTATTACCACCACCATCGCCATCACCACCACCAATACTATGCACCGCCGATGATGCTGCTATTTGTCCTATCTCGGCAGCGCAGCGTAATAATTCATTCGGATTTGCGAGTCGAACTTAATGTTTCAACTTTTTATTTTCCGAGCTTTTGCCTCTCCCCACCCTATTTTATCACCGAAGAACGGCCTTTCTTCGCGCGAAGGTATTTACATCTTTCCATCATATGGGAGTACAGCAGCCGGTACCACTTGGTAGTACCTTTTGACGGGTTGATTGAATTTCAAAACATGTACAACTGTACGTATACATACGTCTGTATTGCATATCGATGCAATTTTGAATAATTCAATTTGAGGAAAACGAGCATGCAAATGAAGTCGCATAATCATCATTATACGTAGATACATAGATACGTTACGGATACTTAGCATTTTACTTATGGCATGGCATGGCGCTCTGAGTCTCTCTTTATTCTCGTATAATGTGTATTTGTAAACGCGAAACTATACGAGTATAAAAATGATCTATTCGTAATAAATACAGTATTTATTTTAAGTATTTATTTATTCGGCCGATCTTTCGTTCGTTGGTTATTCTCCGAGTATTGACTGCTGACTGCTGGGTGACCGATTGTCTCAGTAATGGCGTACTCGTGATTTCTATGGTTTCTTTTGACAAAATGAGAAAAATAAGTGATTGAAGAGTAAGGAGCGAGCCGCGAAGAGCCCTATTTTTGAAAGAGCCAGAGCCAATGTTTTGAAACTTATGGGAGCGCTCTTTTGGTAAGAGCGCTCTCAACGAATTGAGCTTATTACAAGGAGCGAGCCTGGTTCAGTTTGAAGAGCGCGAGTGGGAGCGAGAGCGTGAAATTTTTGAGCTGTTCGTTTTTTTAAAATTTAAAACAAAAATTGTGTTCAGGACAATTTTTCTCATGATCATTTCACCCTTTTCCTGCAACGTGCAGTATTATTTTGCAAATTGAATATCAATTATCAATATTTCAATAGATTAATATGAATAAAAACAGTGAATTTTTGTCTGCAATGAGTAGGAGCGTGAGTAAGAGTTCGAGGGCCGAATAATTTTAAAGAGCGAGCGAATAGCGAGAGCCTCACATATAGGGATCTTCCATCACTGAGAAAAATTTTAAAAACGGGAATAAAGAACGAGAGAACCGGAGGACAACAAGAAATTTTTTGAAGAGGACAAAAGACAAGAATGAACGTGAGAAAAAATAAAGAACGAGACAAAGTGATGAAACGACGAGGGAGAACATCTTTCATGGAAACTGAAAAGGCAGGAACATCAAAAGTCGGGGAACAAGAGTCATTTAGGAGCATATTCTCACCCGAGGATACCCTGCGTATGTAGGCGACGATGGCTGGGACAAACGCAGGTTAAACGTAGACTGCCGATGCCGAAATTTCCTTCCGCCATCATTTTTCGAAGGCTGTAAAAATTTTAGTACTCTTAATCGTCGATTTGTCTGTAAAATACGCGCGTACCAAAAATAGCGGAGATAAACGTAGACGTGGACTTTTTGAAAGGGCAAAAATCAAGCTAACCGATACGCGTTAAGTACACTCGAAATACCGGCTGTGTTGTGTGGGAGTGGGGCGCGGCTGGTGGTGCGGTGGACGAATTGGGCAAAAAATTTTATGGCTTCTGCGGGGGCTGATTTTTTTCCCTTTGTCACGGCTCTAATTTGTTGTCAAAGCGATAGGGGAATTTGGGCTTTTATGACCGGCCGACCGGCAGTAATAAGCGACGTCCGTCTATTTAATTCGCGATCGAAAACGAAATTTTGTGTTTTCTTATTCTCGTTGAGAACGAATACTCGAGAGCGTTGCGGTACTTTAACGGGATTAAAGGAAAGGGACGCGGATGGCGGGACAGAAATTTTATATACGATTTCATTGGATCGGTGCTTATCTATTTTTTTAATGGCTAAGTAGTTTGTATTTTTATGAGATAGGCTACGTTATGGTGCGAGTATTATTCGACAGTTTAGCAAAGAAGGGCGAACGATCGACAAATCGCGTAAGAATTTGAAAGAAAGTGGCGATGGAGAGTTGCAGGGTGACAGTCGAAAACTTGGATAGGTAGTATGTGTCGTATTACGCGTACGTAACGTGCGGTAAGTCGAGTCGATCGCAATTTTACGCGCTGATGTTGACGAAGACGCTCTCGTATCGTATATTCTTAATGAGAGTGTAGTCTTTCGTTTTTCGTCGAAATGCTCGCCGAGGTAAGACGAGCAGACGAAAACAGGCGAGACGAGGCGAGACGGACGCGACGCGTGGCTCGACGTAATGTGATGTGAGAGGAAAGACTTGTGAGAAAAGACGCGATCCAAAGCCGACGATGCTTCGTACAGTGTTAGTCTGTATAGAATAACGATGGTGAAGTGCGGTGCGGGGGAGCCAAGTTCGCAGCGGCGCCCGCGTGATCAATTAACGTTAGAAGTTTGACGGATGCGAGCTGTCCAATATGTTACATCACGTATCGTATCGGCGGCTCGCCGTTCGGTCGTATAATTTTCTATAAGTAACTGAAATGTGCTGAAGGACGCGGCGCGGCATAATCGATCCGCAGGAAAATAACGAAATTACAAAATTTGGTAAACGATATAGGACTAGCGGAGTAGGTAGGGTTATTGTAAGGCAGCAGAAGCGCCAAGTTCTATCGCCATCCTTTCACCTCGAGTATATCAGTCATAGCCTTCCTTTGTGACGTTTCGTTTTCGTTCGCGCTTTTGCACAAAGAAATACGTCTATAATTCGTCAATTTCAACTGCTGCAAGTTTGAACTAACAGTGGAGAAATACGATACAGTCTCGAGGAAAATCCGAATGAGGGGAGAAAACTCCAATGATGAACGAATGGTCTTCGGGTCGGTGTGGAACATTTTCAAATAAAGTACTCGAGTACCAAAATACGAATTAGGTATACGCTTTATGTTTAAAACTGTGCAGTGTGCAGTTGTTTGTGCAATATAAGTATTTCTGTATTTAGTACTCCCGACTCGATCTTATGTTTTCGTCAGTTCGGTATTCATTCGCTTAATACGTAAGTGTCGAATGATTTGATCAGTCGTCGACGTCATTTTATATTTCTCGTACGATTGTTAGTTGATGGAACGGCGGTGTACGAAAGTACATTAGAATTTTCTGTCACGTTGATAGTTGTATAATTATGTAGATTCTGGCAAAGAAGACCAAGCTACCAGCTACGTAGGGCAGCGCGTCCTCTTCGACCTTCCTAGTGATAAAAATAAAAGTAGGCGATAGGCTTGTTTGTTGTGGCATCGTCGACGTCGTAATTTGTAAACAACCTTTGCAACGCGTTCCTTTGTTCATTTCTACCCTCTCTGTTCATGGATGGTACACTGAGAGAAAAAAGTATAGTAGATATTTATAAAGGCAACATATTAGAAGTAGCTCTGTCAGAAATTACTAGAAAAAATGTTGTAATAACTAATAATTTTAGGGAAGAGTGATATACTGCTTCCTCAGTGTAGCCGTGTAGGCTCTTTTCATTTTTTTTGGAAAGTTAAACGATGTACCTAGCTAAGTATGTAGTAGGTAGTACTACGAATGAATTCCAATCACTGGGTAATCGTGTGGCAGGTGTGTAGTAGGTATCTTCAGCAACAACTAAGAAGCTGGCCTTATTCGTTTCATGCATATACGTACTTATACTTGTAAACGACTGCGACTGCGAGTACATTATGACGTGTCGATGTCGATGTCGATGTCGATGTCGATGTCATTCAAACAGATTGATACACGTAACGTACCTGTACTTCTTTAGAATACTTACGAGTGTTTTGTCGCAGCCTATCTCATCTTCATTGTGTTTTGTAGTACATCGTCGTATCGATTTTATTGCAATTGGCACATGTCAAAATGTCGTATTTGCTTTTTCTCGTTTCTTTGTTACCTATTTCTATTGCCACTATGACTACTACTCGTACTCCTGTCGCAGTGGCAAGGCTACAACCACGAGCAGTAGCACTGCACGATCCCCTCGAAGGTGAAGTGTAGCCTCCTAAAAGGCTGATACGTGTATGTACTTGTTTCATCCGTGTACTTATTCGATTTACAGTCGAATTGAGTAGCTCGATAGTTTGCAAATTTACACGTTGGTTCCTAAATACATATTGGTCTAGGTATATTTTGAATGTATCTGCCATGAAACTTCAGTAAGGGGCATTATATTCGCACTTCGCAGTTGTGGAATTTTATTTGGGAAGAAACTTTTCCAACGAAATTTGAACGAAAGAGGAAACATCGTATTTTCCTTTGAATTTTAGCAGAAGTAGTAACTGTAAAATTTGAAGTTTACTCTCAAATTTTCAGTTTTTTCGCGTATGATATAGCGAATTTTAGATATTTTTTTTTTTAAAAGTATGCTCACATCTACATCGTATATATGAATTGTATTGACCATTTTTAGTGGTAGCTTATATCACTCGTACGAGATAGATACTTATTTTGTAGATTTTCTCACAGTTTTCTATTCTGTATTCTAATGTTTTTGGTTTTTTTTTCTCTGTTCCAGGTATGTTGATTTCCATAATTTACGTATGCATATATGTTCTCGTAAGTTGAATGCCAACAGCAAAGATAAGGTTTGTTGATCGATTTACATACGCAGTATTTTTTTTGCAGTCTGTCCACTTACGCGTTTCCAACCTTCTATCAACGAGCTCGTAAATAGCTGCTTTAGGGCTTCCTTTAGGTGTGGAAAAAGTTTGTGAAGCATGGCGAGGAAAAAAAAAAAACAGAAAAAAATTCTAACATACTTAATTGTACAGCCAACGCCATCGCCAGCCACAGTCACAGCCACGGCCACAGCGCCAGCGGTAAAGTGTTGTCTGTTCAACATTAACGCCCAAACAATAGATACACAAAACGGCTTTCGTTCGTAATTGTTTATCGTAGCGAAAGGCTTTAAAACGACGAAATGAGAAAAATGTCGCAAACACGCGTGAAAAAACGCTAGTCGAGCGGTGCGGCGGCGGTGGTCTTGGGAGTATAAAAACCATCGTCGTCGCCGCGAGTTAATTTTCGAAAATTTCGGCCAAGATGACGAGTGGAAAACAGAGAAGGGAGAAAAAAAACGAAGAAGATGAGAGAAGTTAAAAGAAAAAACGCGCGAAACAAAAGACGCGAAATAGTTGAAAGTAAAACGAACGGCCGCTCGAAAAATATCCCTTTTCAAAACAACGCCACACTACGCAACGCAACAGCACGACGGTGTAGCTTTCCAATTTTTACGACCGTTTTGTAATCGTTGTTCGTTGACCAAATGGGACAAGGCGAGAGAGATGATAAGGTGCTGTGCGGCGAGAGACGAGAGCGCCACTTCAAATATATGCGCCAGCGAGTAATGGGAAAAAGTTTAAATAACTTTAATACGCTGTAAAATGGTCGTTTAAATTTCGGGAAATTTCGCCGAGATGGAGAACAGTGACGTGGACACGGTTGCCGATGATCGCGCCTAACGTCCAAATTATATCGGTGATGTTTGAACAACGCGTACTCAAACAGTATAGATACGCTCGTAAACTACGACGAATAATTTCACAGTATAGGGGATGCGAACTTTTGGCCGAGTTTGTCATCGAATCGTCGTTCTTCTGGTTTATCCTAGTCAGTAGCGTGAAATCTTGTCGAACTGAAGTGGAGGAGGACAGAGGGGCGGATGATTTTTAGTATTCTTAATTGGCTTTTTGCAATTTTGGAATGGCGAGATGGGCGGCCTATACAAAATGGTACATTAACGAAGACACAAACGCAAAGTTTACGATATCTCGCTCCAACATTTTCGTCCTCCCTAGATACAAAAAGTCTAAAAAAGTCTGCGTGATTTATAAAGCCGATTAACGTATCGGAGTCGAATCATTACAGTTTTCGAGGCATCAAAAAAAAAAAAAAAAAAAAAAAAAAGGAAAAAGAAATTATAATACTCTTATAGATTTTTTTCCTTGCCAACCATCGAAGCAAAGCGTCTTCTTTGTTTGTAAGAAGAAGGTACTCGTAATTGGCCAATCCACATTTTTATGGTTTTGAACTTTATTGATACGCGTACAGAGTTTACGAATTACTCAAAAAGAACAATGGCGAATAAAACCGCAAACCAGTTGGTTTGGCTATTCGGGAAAGCGAGACGTGTGTCTACGCAATTTTACTCGTTTTGGTTATATTTTAAGTTTCTTTAATGTGCATTACATACTCGTACCTGCATATGTTCATTTATGTAAGTCTTATTTCCTCTTCGCGTCGTTTACCTGTGTACTATTTACTCGGTACTTTTATTTGTTATTTATTCATTTTTCAAAACGTTGCTGAGGTCATTAAAAGCTGGTTTTGTCATGCCGATTCTACTCTTGATTTCTTTTAGAATAGATCTCTTTCATCTTCACTTATAAGAGCCCCTCAAATATGATTTCGGTAACATTCTCAATTTTTTCGTCATTTGTTATAATTTCTGCTTTTTTGTTAATTGTCCGCGAGAATTTCATGACCTATTAATTTTCATAACAAATTTTAATCCCATACTATTTATTCCATTGATCATTTTCTGCACTTGCGTCACTGCTTCTGCTATACCTAATTATTTTATCAGCATAACTTATTTCTTTGGTTCTCACTTTTCTGTCCATTGATCTTCAAACCCATTTCTCCTATTCGAGCTTCTGTTATGATTTCGTCTGCATATTTCCATAACAAATTTTAATCCAGCACTATTTATTCCATTGATCATTTTCTGCACTTGCGTCACTGCTTCTGCTATAATTACTTTATCATCAGCATAACTTATTTCTTTGGTTCTCACTTCTCTGTCCATTGATCTTCAAACCCATTTCTCCTATTCGAGCTTCTGTTATGATTTCGTCTGCATATTTCCATAACAAATTTTAATCCAGCACTATTTACTCCATTGATCATTTTCTGCACTTGCGTCACTGCTTCTGCTATAATTAATTACTTTACCATCAGCATAACTTATTTCATTGGTTCTCTGTCCATTAATCTTCAGACCCATTCCTTCTTTTCGAGCTTCTCTTATGATTTCGTCTGCATAGATGTTGTGTGATTCCTGCTCTTTTGTTGTTGGTGCTCAAGAATTTCACGACCTAAGTTTTCTTAGGTTTCAAGTGGGAATGATATCTTTGTTTGCGTTTAGAGCTTTCTGTATAACCACTTTCAGCAGCGCAGTTGCTTCTCAGGTTCCTTTCTTCAGCACGAATCTTTACTTACTGCCACCTTTCTTGATCGCGTTTCTGTGTTCCCACATTTCTATCTTTGGAGGAACTTCTCCTTGTTCCACAGTCGATTTGTAAGGGCCTTGTGTCATCTTCGTATAGTTTTTCTACCTTAGTCCAGTCAAACTTATTCCATTTCTGCTTTGTTCATGCTGTATTAATTCCCATCTTCATGTGGTATTTCATTGCCTTCCATCATGTTTTATATTAGATTTTTCTGCCTTCGCCGAGGTTTCCAGTTTTTAGGCGCTGGTGTTTGCTGGCTCACCCTAAAGAAATCGTGCCTGGGGCTGGATCGAGTGAGCTGTTGGTGGTCTGCTGATCTTTAGCAGTCTGTACAAAGTGGAATTTTAGTGGGGAACAATATTCGGCTTATCGTAACCACTAATCACCCGCTCTTGTCAACAACTGGAGAATCTGCTTTGGCCATGTTCATCAGCTCCAAATCTACTGAAAAACTTATTTTCACCCATCACTTACTGGCAGGAATTTTTTTCATGATAGCCTTGGGATTCGGCATATTCTTGAAAGTTGTACTGTTCACTTAAAAGTTCAATTTTTGTAACTTTCATAAGTGGTTGTGAACATTGTTTCATTGTTCTGTGTAACTTCGTTTTTACTGATTTTCATACCTATTACCAATCTTGACGTAAGTTTCATAAAAGTTTGTTACTGTAACAAGAAACTTGCAGTAGAAAATCAAAAGACCTAAGGTCCAAATGTGGCTGAATTGACATGGAATGACCGACCCAGAAGGAGCAATTACGAAGAAGACAGATATACGAGCCATACACATTGATATCAAGAAACTAAAGCTAGCCGGGAAGCGATGGAATAAAATGAAATGAAATGAACTAAACTAAACTAAAGTGAATAGACGGAAAGTAAAGTAAAGTAAAGTATAGTAAACCAAACAGTAGTCGGTGGACAACGCTTGTAAAGGGACGGACGATGCAACTGCTAAGGCCAGGGCCTAGAGCAGGGAAGCGAAATTACCGCTAGCGAATTACGTAATGCGAGTACACGATGCTAGGAAAGATTTTCTTTATTTTTAAAAAATCTAAAACTGTAGCAAATCATCTCTTTATTAAGTATTATATACATAATATAAAGAAAATAATGGGAATTTGTCTTTCCGGAGTTTGTACGCTATGCTACGCTACACTACGTTGCGTTACGTTAAGTTACGTTACATTTTACAGTACGTACTCGTATATTCGCGTGTTTGAGGTTGGCAAGTTTTGCCAATGTACAAATACGTATTATATCTAATTTTATATATTTGTTTTTGATGGTTTGTTTTCGCTGTGTATCGCTATGTATGGAAAAACTTTTCTATTTGCCATTCTTTGCCGCTACTCACCTCCCTTCCCACCATAGCCCCATCCCGTCAGTTGCTATAAATGTACAAATAGCTTATTTTTTGTAGCTGTATTTGATATTTTAACGGACATCGTGATCTCGGACATCTCTCAGATCGCAAATGTTCGCACTCGATATTTTTTTCCACTTTCCTCCCTGCTCTCCTGCTCTCGCAGTTTTCTCGTGGTCTCGTGCCATCTTCGTTACTTGCCACCGTATCTGGTTATGCGAGTGCATTATGAAGTAATTATAATTTATCCTTCCCCCGTCCTTTCAATGATATTGTAACGTTGTGGTCTTTCTCGATTATATGGTTCTTCATTGCAAACAAAATTGAAAGAGACTTCGAATGTACAAGTTTAGAATTGTGGGGTGGTAAATTACTTCTTTTGTAAAGGGAATATAGGTACGTATTTGAGTGAAAAAATTTTTCAATCAATTTTGGTCCAATTTCAGTCAATTTTTCAAATATATTTGGACATTTTTTTTTATTTTCAGCAAAATTGACAATTTTTTTGTCTTCTTCAACCCTACAACTGTAAGGTTTCAAGAGTAATTATTTCTAGATAAAATTCAGAAATTGTTGAAATCAGAACTTTTTGAGTGGAAACATTTTTTCAATCAAATTTGGTCCAATTCGAGTCAATTTTTCAAATTTTTTTCGATGCTGACAGTTTTTTCAATTTTTTGTCTTTTTCAACCCTACAACTGTAGTGTTTCTTGAGTAATTATTTCTAGTAAAATTTCAGAAATTTGTTGAAATCAGAATTTTTTTAGTGGAAAAATTTTATTTAATCAAATTTTGTCCAATTCAAACAGATTTGACATTTTCTTTTCATTTCCAGCAAAATTGACAATTTTTTTGTCTTTTTCAACCCTACAACTGTAGGATTTCTCGACTAATTATTTTTAGATAAATTTCAGAATTTTGTTGAAATCAGAACTTTGTTGAGTGGAAAAATTTTTTCCATCCATTTTTGGTCCGATTCGAGTCAATTTTTCAAAAATTTTTCGATTCTGACAGTTTTTTCAAATTTTTGTCTTTTTCAACCCTACAACTGTAGGGTTTCAAGAGTAATTATTCCTAGATTTTCAGAAATATGTTGAAATCATAACTAGGTACCTTATATTTTTTCTGTCTTGATTGAGAATTTTTTTAGCATAGTATATGGTTTTACGGAGACCAAAATGGAAAAATCCGATCCAAAAATTCGACAGTTGGATTAGGTTAGGTAACATTAGGTTAGGTTTGGATGACATAAAAAAACTTGGAAAATTTTTAATAAATTCGATTTTTTTGACATTATGTCAGACATTTTGAAACTTGTAATTTTTTTTGTTGAAATTTTATGACTTTTAGACATTTTGTCAGACATTCTGAAACTGGAAATTTTTTTATAAAGATGACTTTCTGACATTTTGTTAGACATTTTAAAACTTGGAATTTTTTTTTTTATTATTATACTTTTTAGACTTTTAAATTTCCGTGGAAATTAATAGTCGTGACTTTTAGACATTTTGTCACGGAGTAAAAGCATATACAATGTTTCATACTTTCAAACGTAATGTGGAAATAGAGCCAACCAGGGGGGTCCAAGGGGGGGGGGGCGAAGCGCTGATTTTTTTTTTTTTTTTTTTGCTTTCTCTCACGTCTAAATCTGAGCCTTCGTGTTTTGCTATACTTAATTTTTTGTTAGATATTTTCGGCTTTTCCAAATTGAACAATAGTGACTAATGAAAATTAGGCTTTTAGGGAGAAATGTTTCGATTGGTCGGGTCTACTTTAATGTGGAGGGGGGGGGGGGAATTAATATTATACGATATAGAAGATGAAATTGATTTTCATCTCGTGTTAGTTCAATTTCGATCTTCATACTTTTTTTTCAGTCAGTTTTTACTATCTAGTGAGTGCTTCTAAAGATCTTTCAAAGCTCTTGCTTTTTGGTTGTGAGATTTTGTCAGCAACCTGATGACAAATGGCAAATGATAGTCCGTCTGCCTTGGCTTGGTTGAAAAAAATATTCGATCGTCGCGAGCGCCGCATCACCCGAAGAATATTATCGTTGCAACTTTGAAACAGCTCGCTTTTTCAATTCCGGCTCGAGAGAGTGGAAAGTTTGTCTGGTAGATGGCGGCGATGAAGACGACGATGGCGCTCGCGATGCAATTACACAACGCTGCGAACTGAGACCTCGCGTTAACGTTATTTGTACCACAGATGGCGTTGGTGCCTCGCAACATCACGATACTCAGATTTTAGTTTTATCGCAAATTTTTAAATATTTTGGTTTTGCTGTAGTGCTGGTGGCATGGTCGGGATGAAGAAGAGTAGGTACAAATTGCACGTCAATGTATGAAGGGACGTTTGTCAGAGTGAATGTTTGGGAAGAAAGCATTTTGTGCCAACGCCTATACCTCGTATACTTATTATTTACGTACAAATTCATATCGGTGTAGTCTCGGTATAAGAATGAAAACAAAGATATACTAGGTGGTGGCGAAGGCGATGGTGGAAGTGGAAGTGGAGTATTTAATCGCGTTGCTATAAAATCAGCGTATAGGTTAGCCGCTCTTTTGACCCGAATATGGGGTCGAAGTTGAGCAAGCGGCGCTGATTTAAATTACAAACTCGATTCGACGATATCGCGCGGGAAGAAATTACTTTACAGATAATTATCTTTCTTCGAGCTTATCCTTTTACAGTAAAGCTTTCAAAAGTACGAGCTAAATAGTTTTAATGCGCTCGGTATTGCGTCTCGATAAGTGGCGGTGACGGTGCGGCCGCCGCAGCGTAAACTTAAGAACAAAAGTAAACCTTCGCCATGCCATAGAATAACTTTTAATTCTTACGTAGCCAGTTTCAAAACCGAATTAACTGTACGCTTTAGCAGTTCGCGATGGCCCATATACACGAACACGTATCGTACACGCTTTCCGCCATCACTTCCGCCGCCGCTGTATACATCCTAGATGACCCTGCCGGAGAACGTAGCTGTAGGAAGGTATATAGCACCCTAGCACGTATAGCATTTACCCATTTACTGACAAAATATGTATCGCACACTCGGAGAGATATCGCGGCCAATGCGAACATATCGTAGGTAAAACACTTACCAATACCAAGATACAGTAGCTGAATGCTGAAGCCATGTACACCCACGCGCCGCGCTTAATGTATTCCAAAACTCTTATAGAAATTTTTTTCGAAAAATACGAAGAAAGACGATGGTATGATGCGACGCGACTGCGACTCGTCGACCACGCGTAAGGAGGAGTGGAAATTATTACGAGTCGAAAGTAGAACTGCCCTAGGACAAGGTGAATTCCATTGTTCGGCATTTAACGTTTCCTCTGTGCGCTTCGTAGACGTACTCGTATTTTGCTGCTACGCTCGCTGCATGTTCAAGATCCCCTGCCCGCGTGTATTTTACGCTGTGCGCGTTTTTTTGCGCGCCCTTTGAACGTTTACGTACGTATCGATGTATCTAATGTAGCCTCTACCTATACCTATGTAAATGGCATCTACTCGTACGAGTAATCCGATACCCTAACGATGGAAAAATACGAAATACTGATCGAATTCGCCTACGTAATGGAATAAATTGAAGCGAAAATACATTTCGGAAGTAGGTATAAGTACCTACTCGCGCTCATGGCAGAATTAATTGAAGAAGAAGAGAAAAACAATAGCCAGATCTACCGTAACTTCTTCGTAGGCGTTGGTCGGTGCAAATTAATCGTCTCGATGCGGAAATTCTAATAATTCGCCGAGAAAGGAATAGCTTCCGCTGCAATCCGTCGATGTTGCGACATTGCGGCGAAAAAGCTCGCTTGAAATAAAGACGAATGTTCGATTAGTGAGATAAACGTGATGGAAATTTTGATATTACTAATTATCATCCGTCATCGTCGCTGCTAATTCCGGCTCGATCGCCTTATTTCCATTTTCAAATCGCGCAACCCATCACACTGAGAATTTTGGATCATCGCTGAAAACCAGAGGCGTCCTCCCCCTATAATGCTCTCAATATTTTGGTGAGGCCCCAAAACTGAAAAATGGGTCCCTCAGGAGTACAGGGCAGCTTAGCTCGAAAAATTAACAAAGACACGACGAAGGGAACTGAGTGAGGGCATATATGTCCTCAGGACCTCAGAGAAGCGCCTGAGGGCCCTTTCTCATATAAATGTTAAGTGTCCAAATACAACCGGAGCACGCCCCTGGCTGAAACATTGACGGGGCACCGACGAACAAGCATTTTTAGTACTCCGAATATTTTTACATTACCAAAATGTCTGTAAGGTGCTACGAAATGAAGATGTTGAGGATATCACTGTACGTAGTATTACATCTACGTGGCGCAGTGCAGCGAAGTGCAACGCAACGCCTACGATCGAAATACAAATAGGTACCTATCCGCGGAGTAGGTACGTTTTTCGGATGCAACGTGTGCAGAATTTTGTGAGGAGTACGAGAGCAGGCGGCGTGACGTGGTAGAGGCAGCGTCGGTCGTACTGCTGAGAAACAGCGCCATTAACGACGAGCGAGTCCTCGTAACGCGATAAATTAAATAAACGCTCGTTATACATCAAAATAAATAGCAATTAAATCGAGACCGAGTGTTGTACTTTAACTGCTTTTGTTGCCGTTGTCGTTGTCGCTGCCGCAGTCGCCGCTGTTGATAATTTTACGATACCTCTACGTTTAAAGATAAACGTCGTAAATGCGCGTAAACTGTAACTTATGGTGTAACTAAACGAAGTACATACTCGCAAGAGTATATGTAAGTTTGATTGTCTGATGGTACATATACGCACTTTCATCGCCTCTGCCAATGTTTCTTTTCGACGCTGTCGAATGATTTACGGATTTTGTTGAATCGTTTATCGTATAGGTCGTAATAAGGCACTGGACTGGTATACACATACACGTACGCGGATCGACCTTCGGCACAAATATTTTGGCAGAGAGGACAGCAGGCAACTCAATTCAAATCCAGACGAGGAATAACTTACAATAAGTAAGTAGGATAGAGTGAGGAAAGAAAAATCTCTGTATTTGACCATACGCTAGAGGGATGGTTCACTTCGAGTTAAAAAATCACCCATACATTCCTTTTCTTCAAAGGAGAGAGGAACTGGGACCTTCGTTTTGTAGTACCTCAGGCACTCCCTAAAAAGTGCAATTTGAATTACTACACCTCCCTAGATCACTGACTTTGAAATTTGGTATTACTTTTCTGACCCTAGCAGGGGATTTAAAAGATGGGGATCGTTGAAAAATGTGAATGTCTGTAATAATTCGTGGGGAAATTGAAATGATCGTTGAACATACTCGTACATAGTAACAAGGGAACCTCGTCAACTCGTCATCTCCGATTGAGCTGAAATTTGGCATATGGAAAGAGCATGCCACCCAGACCTCACAACCAAATTTTTAGCTGCCGAAGTTGATTTTTCGATTTTTGACGAATTTTTGAAAATTGCTAAAACGCCTCCAAAAAAGATTTTTGAAAAAAAAAAAGTTTGTAAATTTCAAGATAGAGTCCTGAAAATTGGTTTGTACACTATAGTCGACCTTCCAAGTCGATTTGTACCATTTCCGAAGGGATCTGGAGCTTCTAGAAAAAGTTGACTTTTCTCCAGTGCACTGGAATCTCTCCAGGCGGCGCTGTAATCATCTAATCAACTTCGGCAGCTGAAAATTTGATCCTAGCGTTAGTAAGTGATGTCATCTATCGATTGGCATAGTTGAATCCAAAATCCGAGGTGACGAGTTCGCACGTGTTTTTTTTGACAACTTGAAAATTTTACATTTCTAAAAAAATTTGCAGCTGTTTTCTCTAGGAAATCACTCCAGACTTCGCCCCATTTACTGACTTTTCAATTTTATCACATGCTTCAGTGTCATGGCATAAAAAGTGATATATGTACAATAGTAATGTGATTGGTAGGTACCTCCCTTGGGGAAAACTACAAGTTGTCACAAGTAGAATTTATGATAAGTTGT
Organism: Balanococcus diminutus; assembly: GCA_959613365.1. NCBI lineage: Eukaryota > Metazoa > Arthropoda > Insecta > Hemiptera > Pseudococcidae > Balanococcus > Balanococcus diminutus. The sequence continues at coordinate 54,945,428 of OY390718.1, read as the reverse complement.
AAATTCAAAGGGGGTGTTATGACAACTTGTAACAACTTATTTTAGGTATGAGTTGTCTCAAGTATTCCTAATACAAGTATAATCAGGCCAACTACCAAAAACAAATCTTCGATTACTGTTGATACCTTCAAGTTGTGATAGTGTCAACTAACTTGTAACAACTAACTGAGGTATAACTATTCACTACATATACATGATATACATAACATGTTCACAACAATACATAAAGGTATAACTATTCACAACGTATTACAGCAAGTATTCACAAAATGTGAGGTACAAAATGAGTATTTATAACATGCTTATTCACAACACACTATATCTGCGAGTATCAAAATGACCCTCAAAATTTCTGAATGGATAAAAATCTCACAACTCCATGCAAAATTGTGAAAATCGGCTTGTGGGGGTTTTCCGCAGCGCTGAATCCATTTTTCATTTTATTTTGACTCTAGACCCAAAAGGTGCTTCAGGGGGGAGGAGCAAAACTCAAAATTACCAATAATGGCATGTGGGGTGTGTAAATCTAGGTTTTCCTAGGTGCTGAATTTGTTTTTGATATCGAGTTTGACAAATTCTCAATAGGGGCTTCGAGGGGGGGAGGGGCAAAACTCAAAATTAACAAAAATGACATGTGTGGTATACAAATTAAGGTTTTCTTACTTCCTGAATTCGTTTTTGAGATCGTTTTCGAAAAATTCTCAACTAGGTCTTCAAGGGGAGGGGCAAAACTCAAAATTCATCATAATTTTGAAGCATTTCTGGTACATTTTCGATGGAAAATTACTGATACGTTTTCTATTTCTATTTCGAATTGAAATTTCATATTATTATATTTTTAAATCAAATTATTTGTACAGTCATGCTGGAAGCCTAAGACCACGATGATCGATGGGGCAGCAAAAAAACAACTGTTTATGAATTATCAAAATAAATTTGGCGTTATCCATCATGAGAAGGGTACGATTTTCTTTAAAAAATGAGATGGAAAACAATCCTAAAAAATGTTTAAAATTTCAACTTTTTAAAAGAATACTTTGGAGACCTGTATGTTTCATGAATCATGATTTACATAATCCAAGAGTGATGGACAGTTATAAAAAAAAATCATTTTACAAAACGAGTTACTGAATTTTTTCCAAGTTGTATGAAAATACGATATAGTGAGATAATAATGGTCTGAAACTTTTGTCAATAAGTCCAAGTATTCAGTTGAATACTTGTCCATTGAAAATTTTCCAACGACAAAGTATTCAAAGTTGTAGAATACTTATCTACCTACTGACAACAACTTCTGAAGAACAAGTTGTTTTCACATTGAAGAGTTGCTACAAGTAAATGGATTAGTATTCATTTACTTGTAGCAAATTTGGTTATGAGGTCTAGGTGGCATGCTCTTTCAGTGAGCGAAATTTCGGCTCGATCGGAGGTGACGAGTGGGCGAGGTTCCCTTGATAGTATGACACGAAAAAATAAATTTGAGACACTATTGATAATTGACTTCATTGACAAAAGGTTATCAACCACTGCTGTCGAATGAAATGTTGACTAAGTGAATTAACTACTAAGGTGCAGTGTGACTTGAGATATCAGCACCATTCTTTGGTGTTTGTTGCATTGCAGTGTTAGTATTGTAAATTTTTTTCAAAGTATTAGAAAGGACGACATATGATATGGAAATGAACGCGTGTGCGTATCTTCTATTCTGTGTGACTTACGAGTGGTATTGTATACCATAGCTGCGAGTAATGTACAATTTCTACATGCTAGATACTTAGACCTATAACCTAGTATACCGCAGTAATATTATACCTATACGAATGAAGAGCGTCTTGGGGATCTCGTCGCGTCGCGAGTAGGATTTATAAAAAGTGCGCGCGAGCGTTATGTGCTCTTGCGCGCGGGGATTTGCGATGCGGCGGATCGGTGGTGAAAAAGAAAGAGAGCGCGCGTGATAGTGAAACGGTGGGCGGGCGGTCGGGAGAGGTAACGAAAGAGAGACGCGTCGCTCTACACTGTATTCTGTACTGTAGAAATGTACGCTATACTCGCACTCGTATATTCGTACTTGGCCAGTCAGTGACTCAACCGACAACAATCCGAATGCAAATGCGATCGCGATCCACGCGAGAGGTTGCCGCCGCGTCCTATGTACGTATTTTTCTGAATCTGAATCTATTACGCCGGTACATACGAGTAACGTACCTGGACGCGGTACGTGTGTCGTACCTTTGGTAGTTGCGATAGGGTGGAAAGCGCGTGTCCTGGTCGTAGTCGTATCCGTGGTCTTCTCGTATTTCTACGTATTTGTTTTTCGTATCGTATCGTATTCTGCCATTAATTAAATGGTGGACTATACCGGTTAGTGTTTGTAATCGATGATCGATGGTCGCTCGCGTCCCTTCGAATATGCACGCGATTTAGTTACTGCGATTACTCGTGTTTCCCCACGCAATTTCGTGCACTCGTACTCGCATTTGTCGAATAATTACGTGTAGTTAGAAGTGACATGTGTTCGTCGTCGACGAGATGTTTGGCATTCGCATTCGCACTGACCGCGATCGCGACCACAACGTGGACATGATGGACCACCGTGTCGAGCATGCTGCACTTGTTCGTGGTCGTCGCGCTTGCACCTGCCCCTGCCCTCGTCGTAGCGCCCGCCGCTTGCCGCATTTCTTATTGTGAAGCCGAGTAAATGGCCGGCGGCAATCAGCCTCCAGACGATGATTCTTCTAGGTTAGCATCATCATCATCATCATCATCATTCGGTACCCTATTACTACGATACATACTCGTACCTACTATATCGACACCACTCTCACACAATATACCATCACCTACGATACACCATTACACGTACACGTACACGTACTTATCTTTTCTATATCGTACATATACGCACTACACGCGTATTCGTGCTATAGCCTTCCTGCATCTTCCTCTCCAATGGGCTGAGTACTCGCTGGAGCAACTCGACGCTTCTGTGGTCTGCTCTACTCTGTCGATGTCTCTTTTACTCTAGTATAATCGCAAAGGAAAACAAAATAGCTTTGGTGTGATTATTTTGTTAGAAGCGGTTTCACGACAGGATTTCAATTTACGTTCTACAAGGAGAATGATGAGCCAGTATGTCATTTGTAAGGAGGGCTCTCTTTTTCAACTGCTCAATCCCTTTCTTTTAACAGCCCCATATGTCTGTTCGTATGGCCGCTTTTTAAAAAATTTTCAAACAAAGTTGTAGATTGAGATGTTTGGAAAAATTTTGGTCATCACAAAAATTTTGATTGGGTCACTCTTTCCCTTTCAATTTTGCAAAATTGTAGGGGATGAAGTGATCCAATCAAATTTTTTGTAATAACTCAAATTATTTCAAAGACTTCATTAAACAAATTTTGAGCCTCAGGAAAAAATGCAAAACTTTTTGGTAAATACCAGGGCCCGGATTTTCATGCTCTAGTTTGTTTTTCTGTTGAATACTACATAAGAAATTTTCAAGTTATCTTTAAGTTTCAGAAAATTCCCAGTAAAATTAAACAAACTTGTTTGAGCAAATTTTTGCATATTTGACCTTTGAGCGCATATAATAGCATATTTTAGGCATTTTCAGGAAATATTTTGCGTTTTTTGAGAATATTTCACTATAATATTTCAAGTTTTTTTCTTTTTTAGAGCATATTTGATAAATTTTCCATTTCCAGATTTTTTTTCTCAAAGAATTCGCAAAACTGATGCCGCTTTTTTTGCATGCAAAATTTTCAGCACTGGTAGTAATTCTTTCTAATTTAATTAGAATTACGTTTTTTACTTCAATTTTTTTGAATTGTTTTTTTTTTTTTTTTTTTTAAATTTTTCTCATCCGTTTTATTAAAAAACAAGACCAAAATTGGTTTCAAGCAGTATAAAATAACCTTTTTTACTTTTTTCTGTTCAATTGCTCATTATTTCTTCAAATTTTGAATCAAAATTAAGTAGCTGACGTTTTCCTCTTTGAAGCAACATCCATATTGTTTGAGCATATTTTTAGTTTTTGGAGAATATTTCATGTTTTTTAGGGAATTTTTATACGCATATTTCGCTTTGTTTGGAGAAAGAATTTCCAAGCCCTGGTAAGTAGTGATTATCCAATTTTCAAAAAATCACTCGATCTCTATACCTAAGGCCCTAATTGAGTTCAAATTTTCAAATTTTCAAAAAATGTCTAATGAATTTTTGACATCATTTTTTCGTTTTTCTATATTTTTTATATATATATATATATATATATATATATATATATATATATATATATAAAAACAAGTGGACCAACAGTGAATTCCATTTTTTGTTCAGAAATAAAAAGAAATTTCCCATCATTCGATAATTGGATTTTTGAACCGTCTTGAGTACTAATTTTTTTTTTTTTCAATTTTCCACGTAACTCATTAGGGCATCCCCGCAGACTGGTCACTAAAGTCTACCGAGTATCTAGATACGACGACGACGACAAAAATTTCGATTAGATTCCCCTCCCTCCCTCCCCCCCCCCCCTCCATTAAGATTTTGCGTAATGTGTCTCACAAAAAAAAAAGTAATAGGGTATGATTTCATTAGGTCTATGTAAAATGTATTCGTTAGGTTCTTTTCGTGTTGTATATTTTCGGCTCGTAATTTGGCTATTAAAATACAAATACAAAAATGGTTCCATCGCAGTTACGTGTAGACTGTGGGTAGGTGGTTGGGTACTCGCTCGTGTCGCAGAAGGGGCGGAATTTTTCAACGCTGTATAATTTGGCGGCGATGGTAGCGTTGAAAATGCTATATTTATCGTTTAAAATCGTATAAATATGGAAAAATTAGCATGGAAACGACGAAACGACCAAAACCGCGAAATGTATTCGTACCTACGTTATAACGAAATAATTAAAGCCGGATGGGTCGTCGTCGTGTTGCGGGTTCAATTTCGGTTTCGGTTTTGGGTTTTGTTTACGTTTCGCCATTTCAGCGTGATTTTTTTGCTCTTTCCTCCTTCTACTTACCCTCCTCCCCTGTTTCGTGAGTCGATTCGAAAACCGTCGTAATAACGTCGAATTTTAACGATGTTTTAATTCGTCGTCGCCGAAGCATCGCTTTTTTCGTTGTGGTATCTCGTGATATTATGGCATGGCGAACTCGGTACAAAAAGGCGGGAAATAGCGACGCGACGAGCGCGTTGATTATAATTCGAAGACTTCTTTAATGAGCACCCTGTCTTCGGTTCGGCTCGATTCGACTCCTCGGACTAAACAGTAAACACCCATTTGATTATTACTAGGTCACTAACATGTCCCATAAATGAACTGGTTTATTTTGAGCCGTGCTCGGCTCGACGTACTCGCAAGTTCGGGTATTATGCATAGTACGCTACACACTATTACGCATAGTTCAAAGAAATACGTATATTCAGATGCGGCGCAATGCCACGCCGGTGTGGTTATTGAAAAGTCTTAATTACCCGTAGGTATTAGGTAGATGCTGACTGGATACTGGACTGGACTAGACTGGACATGGACTGAACTCGTATATAGGTACATACAGCATACGTAATACAAGAAGTACATATTACGTATACGGTATTGCACCTGTTTCGTGTGTTTCCTTCTAAGAATTTTGAAATTTTTGAAAAACACTGCAGCATCAAAATGGAAATTGTCACCTTGTATTCATGTTGGAATGTGGTCTTTACAAATTTCGAAAAGTTACCATCCCTTCTGGGTCACCCTGTATATAGAGGGAATCTAAAAAGCAGATACTAGCGTAAGTCAGGTTTTTTATAATTTTTAATTTTTCCTTAGAATTAGTCTTTGCAAAGTTGTTGTCCATTAAAACTTTGAAAGAGTTCTTTTAACTACTTTGCGGGGGGTTCAGGGTTGCTTTTATAGATTACCCCAACATGTATTTTTTTCTTTCAAAATTACATTTCATCTATGTATTAGGTTGATTCGAATCTAGATCTGCATCTCTAGAGCTATTTTTTTTTTTCTGTTTTACATTACGTTTAATTTTTTTTCCCTTTCTAAATTCTCTCAATTGACGCGTAATAGCCTGCTGCCTGCGGGCATTATACCGACTGCGAGGGTCATCGGTCGCTTTCGTGTTCGTCATTACGCGTAAGTACACGCTCGCGAGCGATGGTATAGGAATCAATTTTAAATTTCATTTCTCGGATCATTCTCCTATGCTGGCTGTGTAGAGAACAGAGAGACGGCATTTCGATGTTTGGTTAATCGATAGGTAAGCGGCTAGAGCTAGAGGTGACTATAAATTTGTTGCGCGGTCTGCGAAAGTTTTTAGTTCGGACCGAATACGACTATTTAGCCTATTTTTATCATCTACTCGGGTATAGATAGGTACATGGTACACACTACGGCATCGGCATCGGCAGTGATTGAGATTCGGATACGCTAATGCTAACTGTAGCGTAGTAAGTATTAAATAGCGCTACGGCTAATAAATGATTAATGACCGAAGTTTAAATTGCGAGATACGATACAACGATACGATACGACGTCGCAAATTGTTTTACGGTCGGAATTTTCTTACGAACGAGTTCGTTTCATCTGATATGGTATGCGTGCATCGCCTATATCAGTAGATAGGTAGATAGATGTAGATTCTGTCGACGTCGCTTCTCTCCTCGCTTCGTCGCACCTCTACTGGGTGGGCCGCGAGTGGTGGATACTTTTTTTAGATACAGATAAAACCTAGTCTGAGTAACAAAAAACTTGATGTACTTACCTTTTGCTGCAAATGCAGGCGCTGCAGAGGTTTGAAGATTTAATTTTCTCAGGAAAATTAAGATAAGGGGAGGATCACAGCATCTTTGCGAGGGCTAGCAGCTACTGTTAGATCTAGCAGAAGGACCACAGCATTTGAGAGGGCTAGCAGCTACCATTAGATCCAACTGAAGGTTGAATTGAGACAAGGGGAGAACCACAGCACCTTTGTGAGGGCTAGCAGTCCAACAGAAAGTTGAATTGAGACAAGGAGACGACCACAGCATCTTTGCCAGGTCTAGCAGCTACCCTTAGATCAAACAAAAAGTTAGTCTATGAGCTCAGCTCCTTTGCATAACATCGAATTTCGAAAGTTGTACAAGTTTAAACTAGTGATAATCTCAAATCCTGACTGAAACTGTCGGTGTGCCACATCTTGAGATGAACAAAAAAAAAGTTACGTGCAAAATTCCCAAGCCACCCTGTATTCATCTTCGAGATAATATTTTTTGTGATAAATTATTCGAATTTGAGTTCGCATCCGTATTATAATATAATCACGTTGTAACGTTGTACTCGTAGAGAACCAAATATAGTATGGGTGTAATGGACATACATACGTACGGCGGCGTGTGTGTCGGTAATACCTTCTTCCAAAATGAGAGTACATTTTTCACTTTTATACATCGAACCAGTGTGTAAAAATTGCGGCCGGCGTACGGGGTCGCGAAAGATAAATTTCTGCCCGTTTCGGTACGATAAACTCGATTTAAGTAAATTAGACGGCAGCGGTGTTCTCGGTCGGTTTGATGGTACTCGTAATGATAATGGCGATGAAGAGGCGGCGTCGGTGGCAGCGGACACGACTCCTCGCGCTTATGATTGATGAGAATAAGCGGGTCGTCGTTTGATTTCACTTTTATATCTTTTGTAACGATCGCGTCGCCATCGTTGGCAACATGCGCCGTACTTTGTGCTCTAGCTTTTCTGTCAGTCTTACCGGCATGCTGCGGCTTGCCGTTACACGTAAGAGTGAACGTGTTGTATGCCAAGCCCAACTCGAGTCCAGCCTGTAAGTACTTGCTTCTAAACATGTCGAATACTCGCCACATGCATTACCGCCAATTTGATGGACAATAGCTCGCCAGTCGAGACTTGGGGCTGGGCTATGTTGAGCTCAGCCAGCCACGCGTCTATTGCTTTCCTGCGCTCCATTAATAATTATTATACGTTGGTTTACGAAAAGTGAAGTAATATGGAGGAGAATATACCATTTGGCCGATGTATGCTTCAGATAAGCTCGAACGGAACATCGGATAAGAATTTGATTTTTGGGTGGCTGGAGCTCGTAAAGCAAAAATAAACAGAACAGACACGCCACCTCTGCCTACCGCTGCGTTATAAGAGTAACGCAAGATTCATAAGACTAAATGTAGACTGTTGGTCGATCACGAATTGGCGGCACTTGGCTAAGCATAGCTGCTGTGTTGTACGTACCTACCGTTACATTCGACGATCAGAAATAAAGAAATTACTCGATAGTAATAAATTTGACGCCGCGGGGCGATTCGATGCTATCTGGATTTCTTCTCCTATCCGACTCTACCTGTGGTAGTGCTCTGTGCTTGTGGTCGAACGTACCAAGACCTACGTCATCGTCTATCGCACGTCCATACGCCCTACCATCTTATCTACGGTCATGTAGCTTATCTCTCAATTGCTGTTTTCGTGCGCAGCATTGCACCGCTGCAGCTGCTGTACCAACGATGACGTTATTTCGCTAATAAAATGAATATTGTACGAGTATTACCGGTCCTAAGTGCATACCTGTACTGACTACCTGTTCGTAAATGTTGAACGATAATCATCCGTAAATGTTGTATCTACTATCTACCTATAGTCGTAGATGGTAATTCTGTTTTTACGACTGGTACTCGATTGGTTTGCAAAACGTATGTTCACTATCTAACAATCGTATCACGATCGAAGCTCTTAAGCTAATACTGTACTGGCTGTAGTTACCTCACTCACTGACGATAATGACATCTATCCTGGATCGATCGCGACAGTTGCTGTCCAGTCTGTAATTTCTGAAAGAAAATAATCCCTCAATCAGCACCGCCGCCACCACCAGAAAATCAGCAAAAAATGAAAAAAAAAAAAAAAAACGAAAGCAAATATAAGATTAGCTTTGGTGGTGTTTTATTTTTATTTTGTTCGTTCTACTTTTTTTTTTATCAAGTTTGAAAATTATAGTAGTTCGTCGTGGTTAGCGAAAGTTGGTAATTTGTAAACGAAATCGAAAGGGGTTATCTGGTAATTGTAAATTAGAAGCGGGAAAGAACGCTACGGTGGCGGGGATCGTGGTACGCGATTTCAAACGTGTGAAAAAACCATTCGTCGAGAGACGATATTGGTGGAACTTGTAAGAGCTCGCCAAGTTTCAAATTCGGCGCGCAGACGAGTCGTAAAAAATTCAGCTTCATTTTATACCGTACGATACACACGTAGGTACGAGTTTTTTCCCTTTTCATTTCCTTTCTCTTTCGTTTGAATTTTTGGCGTTGCAAAGAATCGGCGTCGCGTCTTCTTACCACATCAGAAAGCATCGTGCACAGTGGGTGGAGGTACGTCTATCTCTATTGCTGTCGCGTCGTTTGGTTGGATTTGAATTGATACGTGCGTTGCTATTTATCGAACCAACTACCGACCCCGACCACCAAAGAACTAAATGACCTGTCCCAAGAATCACAGAGCGAATACCGCGTACATAGCTCGACGTGGATAGCTCAATAAGGAAAACGCCTAAGCCAATCGAGCTCGAAATTGAATAAATGCCAAAAAGGCAAATTACCACCCTTTGTACGAGTGGTGTACCTATTATGCGGTATAATGACCGCAATTTTGTACCGATAGACGTGTTTGAATCGAGTTGTCTACGTAAGGAGTTTTTACGAGGGAAAAAAATGGTACATAGAAAAGAGTCGTCCAGGATGCAAATAGCGAATAGGTATCAAAAGAGAGTGTTCATCGTTTAACTCGGTTTCAAGCTGTAATAAATGGTTACGTATACGTCGAATCGAAGTACCAGAGTTTAGAGAGGAACAAGAAGATGTAAGTAGAGGTAGCTCGTGTTCACTACGCGACGGCCATATGAAAACCGAGAAGGAGAAAAAATTAATGTAGCCCAGTATTCGCGGTGATGGGATATAGCCAAAGCTGAAGCAGAAGCAGAAGCACGCGGTACGCTTCGGTATTTGCGTATCGCAGTCGCAATAAGATTCAAACTACGCCACATATATCTCGATATCTGTTTGATTAATCCGCGTCGTTTGGCGAGAAATGGCATCCGAAGATTAGACAGGAATATTAGTCTTCTCTCTTCTCTCGTGGAGCTTTGTGGCGCCCCTCGCAATGACATGACGGCTCTTTCCCGCATCAGCGGCTGGACTTGGTGAGGTTGTTCATACGGTGTTTTGATCCCTGCAAATAGATTTGTTTTAGATATACCAGGATGTTTAATGTAATCTCAAAATTGAAAAGCAAGAATTAGTAGGACCTTTGGCAAGACTTTCGAAATGGTGCCACCACCTCCCCTCAAAAAAACCCAAATACTTTCACGAAATTGCCAAAAATGATAAATTATGTACCATTTTTTGTCTCATTTTTTTTAAAATCACCTTCTCCCCCTCAAAAAACCTAAATACTTTCACGGAATTGCCAAAAATTATAAATTATATACTATTTTTTGTCTCGTTTTTTTTAATTTTTTTTTTTTTAATAACTCGATTTTGTGGAATAACATTTTTTTCAATTTTTTGGGTGGTCAGATTTTTTACAATTTTTTCGAGCAAAATCTTCAATTTTTTGGAGGGGAGAGGGGAGTAATTGGGTGGTCTATCCGAAAAATTCCAAAAGTGTAACATCAGAAAAAAATTGAAGTGGCTATTTAATAATTCTTATCCACGTGCAATATTCTGCGGGTCGTTGAGAAATGTCTCAAATTGGACGCAAACGTTGGCTCCAGATCAACTGTTTCACTGTCAGATGCTGCTTTTGCAATTTACTCAGCGTACAATTTACTGGAAGGGTTGAGGTGTCATACTAAAGCTCACTTTGTGTCTTCTACCTGTTATATACTTACTTACCTACCTACCTACTTACACGAAATGAATTTTGTGCAAATTCCAGTACGAAGTCCGAGACGTATCGTAAAAATTGATTACCAGTAGATAGATGAAAATGCAGTATGCTCAAACTTGCCATAGGCAATCATAACGTGTCGTTGTACACAACTATAAGTTAGTCGTTCGCTGTAATGTGTAATATTCTCTTCATCGCGTCCTACTTCTACTGCTATGTCGTCCAATGTTTATTGTCATGTTAATGAGTACCCGAGATGAAAACTTGTTGAACGATGGTTGGCGGTTAACGGTTATTATTACGCGATGGGACACGACGCCAGCATTGATCAAGACTGATGATATACAGCATAGTGTCAGCATACTATACTGAAACGAATAGAGAAATATACGAGTAGGTGCGATGCTGTTGTCTCCGCGTGCATTTCTCTCTCTTTCGTGTACTCGCATGTTTGCGTCGCGACGCGACACGTGACGTGACATTTGATGTTGATTGTTGACGTTGTACAGAGAATGTGATGGGCTCGATCAGCCCACCACAAGTAGTCGGCGGCAAATGTGTAGTGATTCATCTCTGTAAGCATCACCGTCTGCGGATGAATAGGAAAACACCAAATCAACGTGTCGTAGACGAAGCGCGACGCCGCGCCGATGCCAATATTATCAGTGTGTTTATTTTTCATCGCTCATCTCGTACAGAATATACAATTTGAGCAGATAGATTATTATAATATATGAGGAATGAGGAAATGAAGATTATTAGACAGTGAAGAAATGGAAGAAGAGACCACCAGTCGATTACATTATGTAGAATTCGAGTAAAATTTTCCTTCTATTCATCGTAGTACCTATTTGAAAGTTTTTCAATGCTTCGCTATGTTGGTTAAATTAGATGACCGAAACTCGCGCTTTTTCGATGGGGTAGCGTTGATGTTGTTGAGTGATTACGACAAAAATCATTGGTCTACGAGTAGTGCATTTTGTGGCCAAGTTGAATCGCATTCGAACTCAATACGATTTGATAAAACAGTAAAGATTTGTAGTTTTAGAAAAGTTTGCTTTTATCTATTCGACGTTAGCAAAATGTTTTTTCCTTTTTATTTCCTTTTTTTTATTTTTTTATTCAATATCCGCAACACGATCAATTTTTTATTAGGGTCCACGATTCATTTGATAAATACTTGAGACACGAGGGAACATTTTTGACCATACACACAGTAGGGGTAAAAGGTACAAATATGATACCATAAAATTAAAGTGATTTTTTCGAATACAGCGTTGCCAAATTATTATTTTTCAAAACTTCGTAGCCCCTCCATTTTCAAACTGCTTGGGCAAATAATTTCAGGACTGGAAAATAATCGTTTTTTGCAGTACTGTCAATATGCCTAATCAATAAAAAATTTAAAAATCATCAGTTTTATTTTCGCCAGTGCCTTACAATTTTGAGATAGGCATCATGTGTATGTATAGATCATTTCTTGATAGTGGTACCCCGTTGCATCGTAATCTGAAGTTTCAAAAGGTCCTCCCAGGACGTTTTGTATATGTATCTACTTGTACCAGAAGTAAATATTCATCCGCTATACGAGTCTAGTATTATTGTATCTTTGTATATCGCCCAATGTCGATATGCTCGGTGAACGGATTAATTATTTAACCATTCCATTCGTGAGTTCGTACAGTGCAGCGTACAGGCTTATAACGTAAACTCGAATTAAAATCGAATTTATACGTGCGAATTACCCCAACTTATTTGTGATCTGAGTAGTGAGTATGTACTAGGAAAGCGATACAGCGTTAAGTTGATAAGTTTGCCTGTTCTGTTCTATTCTAGTCTATACTTTTAAAGGATGTCTACGATTTATTTTTACGACGCGAGGCGACGCAACGCAGCTGTAGAATGAACAGCCTTTGGCGACTAGCACGAAGGGGAGAGGCTATGCAATTCGCTGTGTAGAGCGTACGTGTGTTCTGTGTATGCAACGCTACGTTACGTTACCGCAATTACCACCTTCCCTCTGTCTGGTTAATTTAGAAACGCTCGATCAAATTTTAATCGAGTAAATTGGCGATACCCGCGGTTAGTACGTCGTTCTCTGTTGGTTAGCACCAATGAATAAGTTCTAGGTACATTTAGTGAACTGCTCAGTTTGGTTTGGATTTTCTTTTAGTTTTTTTATTTTTAGTTTTTTTTTTTTTCAAGCACGTACATACTTGGAAAAGCGTGTGTATCGAAACTTGAAAATTGTTCGTCGCGATGGTTCTCAGTCGCATACCTACTTACCTATACTATACATATTATACTAGTATGATTTATGGCGAATGTAATTTTGGTAGCGAATTCATTTGTATTATGCATAATATACTGTACGCTGCGGCTCATACTGCATAATAAGTGAAATACTCGTAAGTCTTTGTGAGTACGCGTCTCGTTGGTTTTGCAAAGTGGATGATGCGACGACGACGGATGACGTCTCATCTTGTAGGTACAGATGAACAATGTGAGATAAGATAAGATGAGATGAGGTGCAAGGTTAGGTGAGGTGAGGTGATAAAACGTACTTCTACGTCTATGAACTAACATAAACGTATTACGGTGTGTATATTTTGCAGAGTCGTCGTCTGCGACTGCGATGATGATAGTGGTAGAAATTCTAAGATGGTGTGGAGTGGAGTGAAGTAGAATGGTATATATTTTTTATTTTTCTTAAAAGATGATATACGATGCGAGCTCGCACCGCGCTATCAATTCGCAATTTGATTCAGCGTGTATAAATTTCTTTCGCCGATATAATGGTTTTGCTTTAGCCCGCGAACTCGTCGTATCGCTTCCGGTGTCGACGGCGACGACGACGTTAATTTGCATACGCGCCAATACGCAGTACTCGTCGTTTACGTATTTACGTAAAGTCCTATCTACGTATACTCCGTGCGACTGCGACTACGAGTACAGCACACAGTATACATACATATATTCGTAGCGTAGTATATTAGCTATCTTTACGTCTAATACCGGTGTGCCGATGCTGGTGCCGCGCTACGTCTGTCTATACTATTCTAGTTTCATTATTTACGCGAGTATTATGCCGATTCTATTCGATGCCATGCCATGCCACGCTGCTGGCTGAGAGTGTGAGTGTAAAGTTACCAAATCGAACCGAACTTGTACTTACTCTTGCAGTTGAAGCATTTTCTTAGCGGGTTAATGATGGTTGGATGCGAAGCTGCTACTGTAGCAGTAACTACGGTCGCAATTTTATATCTAGGCTCACTCTGCCTATTCCTATGCCGACGATGCCATATAGGGCAATGTACAACTTTTGATGCTTACATTGTGTGACGCTACATTTATGTACATACATGGAAAAAACAAACTGACCAGCGCAAGTTCTTTGTGTAATGTACACAGTATATACACACACCCAAGGTACCACTTTATTCATTATGAGTCATTCAACACCTCCTGTAATAAAAGGCCTGGGCATGAGATTGCGGTATTGCAGTGAGTGACCATCGGTTATTATTTTGTCTCATGGGGAATAGTGTGTTTCTCTTTGTTTTTCTTCAATAACTCGAAAACTTTAGTGGGTACATACAGAAAATTTTAAGTGAGCACATCGACGTTCAAGTCACGACTCAGAACGTCGATGTGCTCACTCGAAGTTTTCCGTAATTTCTATTTTAATATGGTAATTTTTTCAACTTGAAGATTTCATAACATTTTGTTGATTGGAGCTAGAACTTTAAAAAAAACATGAGGTTGTAGACAGTGAAAAGTACCTCAAAATCTCGTAAGCCCTTAGGCATTTTTATTATAGGAGGTGTCAAGTCATTACTGCGAAGTGTAGGTCCGTCGAGTTTTTTCTTCACTTCTGTACCTCTTGAAAAAATTGAACTAAACGAAGATAATGTGCCTCTTGGTTGGTAGAAGAGTAACATGAGAAACAATGCAGGTTTTCTGTTTGGCTTTGACTATAGGGCTAGCACTTTATCGTACTATGCATTTCGTTGCGTAGCGTAATATGGCTGTACTGGAGGTGATGGTTTCTGGACCATACCAAAAAGGTCATGCCGTGTAATGCGTATATGTACTCGCTCCTTACTCGGGAGTTTAGATTATCATCGTAGTTGTACACATTTTGCTTACTTACTTTTAGTACTTTATCCACTCGTTAACGAGTACATCCAAAGAGCAACTGCGTTTATATGGTCGCGACATGTGTTGTACCTACGTACGTTCCACGTGTAGTACAAGTTGATGTTACGTTGAGTTGCTGTCGCTCTAACGAGAGGCTTCAACGGTATTGGCGTTAGTGCCGGTGCCGATGCTGATGCTAATTCTCAGAAGACGAGGAAGCTACGCGCGAAAAATGCGGCGGTTATCGTTGGTATTTCGTAGACCTTAACTAATGGTGGATAACCACAACAGTGGTATTGCAGTGCCGGGCTTGTTTCGATCGCGTTCGCTACCGCAGCTGTTATATGCTACGGACTCGGGCGTCGGCAGCTTCAGCGACGCTGGCGGCCAGCATCCGGCGAACGTGGTGCAAAGGTCACACGGCGACTTCAGGCAGTTGCTGACGTTGAAGCAGCACTACTATCCGGAAGGCGGCTGGGGATGGTTTATAGTCACCTGCGCTGTACTCGTGCAGGCGTTGGCGCACGGCTTGCAACTCGGTTCCGGCGTCTTTGTCGTTCAATGCCAACAGAAATTCGGATCCAGCGTCGTACAGTCGGCAGGTACGAGTCATATTTTGTTTTGTTTTGTTTCGCATTATCTACCAACATCTCCCGCACTGTTGTACCCATTAAATCTCATGATAGAGGGGGGGGGGGGGCGAGAACTTAGCTTCTCCAACAGGAGTATCATTTGCTGAACAGCCCGATAGAGAGGATTTAACCTAAAGGGGGCAAAGCAAACAACACTTGATGTGGGAAAATTTATCAGCGAAAGTTCTTGGAATAAGGAGAGGGGTCCAGTCGACATTTTTGCAATAACCAAAATTATTCCTAAGACTTCAAGCTGCAAGTTTTGTTTGTAAAATTTTTCAATTGGATCCTTACCTCCTTCAGTTCCTAATAAGTATCTAATGTAAGTTGTATTATGTGAAATTGAAGGTGAGGGAAGAGTTTGATCAGAAAGTTTTATAATAACCAAAATTATTTTCAGAATCTTAATCTACAACTTTAATTTGAAAATGCTTTTAATGAACCCCTTCCCCCTTCACTCCTTCAATTTTTAATTAATATCTTCGTGGTGTAATGCAAAATCACTATGGAGGTAAGGGTCTGATTAAAAAAAAAATTCAACATAAGCTGCAGTTTGAAGTCCTAAGAATAATTTTGGTTGTTACAAAAATTTTGGTAGAACCTCACTCTCCCCCCTCCAATTTTGAATATTAGGTATCTATATAGCATTGGATTTGGACCCTATCAAAAAAATCCTTAGTTGGTGTCCCTTCATAATTATTTGAGAATCCAATGGTCAATGGACACCAGTGAAACTTCAATGTCCCTTGAATACTGAAGACAGGCATCATGTATGTGCACATAATGTTTGTTGTTCCTTACAAGTTGCCTGTGCACCTCGTGGAAGGAACTACATCAGTTAATAAGCACCCTGTATATGGCTGGGAAGGAAGGAGCGGATTTGTAGGAACGACGCTTGTAGAACGGGAACGGATAAGCCAAATAGCCGTTAACGAGATTAATTATGGCGTTACGCAAATGTCCAACCAGGATAGTATACGTTGGTTGTTGTAGGTGGTAGCTAATAGGTAGGGCATAACTTTGTCCTACACCTATAGATATCTATCTGGCGTGCAAAAATTATCGCATTGCCGTGCCGCCCTCGTCGCTCGCCGTAACCGTTATACTTCATCTTAATGCAAATATACCCTTACTTGCTGCCCAGTGAATGTATGGTATAGATATTTTGTTTTGGAGGAAATTTAAGCTTTTGACGCGCTCGCATTGATCAAAAAAAGCCAAAGTAGAGACTAGAAATTTTAGATGTCGTGTCGCGACGAGTAACAATAAAACGAATCATTTTATTGTTCGATAATATAATTTGACCGAGCGCAATGCCTTTCGCCTTATATGTACTTATGTATGTGTTCACAATTTGCCTTTCATCTGTGTAGTGCTCACTGCTCATGTAACAATCGTGATAGGTAATACGAGTAGTTTTATATCTTATGACAGAAGTGAGAATAAGTTTTATCACCGTGTTAGTAATTCGAAGTCGAGAGCGAATCGAATTATGTAATTCAAATAGGTGAATTAGACAAAATGAAGAACATTTTCATGCGGAGTTTCAAACTTAGTATTCGCTTGTATACGTTGAAATTGTAAAATTATTGTCTGTATATTTCAGTGCCCGCCTATATACCTCTACCTATACCTACTAGTCTCAGCTTTCATCATTTGGTTTCATTTAACTCGTATACCTTCATACCTTTACACCTACCTTGTGTGTCGCATATCTTGTAGACTCGTAGTCGTAGTGTGTACCTTGATTCGGAAGAAAAATACGATCGAAACAGGTGGTCGTAAGTAAAAGTGAGATAGAAAGAGTGACAGCACTCGCAGCAGTAGATATACAGAAGGAGGAGGAGGAGCAAAAACGTAAGATTGAAATCACATTTTACCCCGGAGTGTTGAATTTTTCAATTTAGCGTTCGCCAATCAACAGCTACCTCTACTCTGGCTGCCAGTGTGCCTGTGTTCTGGTATAATACTATGTATACGTAAGAGTGGCGACATAGGTAACGTGTTTCAGTGATACTTTGTTGCTCTCGGTAGCTTAGGTTACAGGTATATGCAGACGTACTTACGTGGAAAAGGTACGTGGCTATAAGAAGACGAAGAAAATGAGATAAAAGCGAAGGCGATAGATTTCTTTAACCCGCAGCACGGCGCTTTGTAATGAAACAACCGACGATTTATGTGTACGACTGTAGACGGGGCAATATGTCCCTAGGCAAGCTCGCCAGCATCAGGCGGCCACCGATTGTTACTTACACGTACGATATGATGTCCGTGTTTCGATTGGCAAATATGTAGCTGTATATGATATACTGACAAATACTAAAAAAAATTCCCTTTATATCAACTACTTACATATTTTATCAAATACTTATTTTTAAAAAACGTTTTCCGACCTTTTTTCAAAAAATTTGAGAAAGAATAGGTATTTTTTTTTAATTTGAGAAGAAATAATTTCTTTCATAAAATTTCAAATAGCACTAAGGCTACGACTGGAGATACAGTAATTTGGGTGTGGAATTATTAAAATTTCGATTGGACACCTCCCTCTCATCCAAATTTTTGAATATTCAACAATCCACTTTCATGTATGCAAACTGAGCAAACTAGACACTAGTGGTGCTGCACAGTGGTTTGACGACTTCGTAAACGATGCGATTATCGAATGGTGTCTATTTTATCGCGTTAAGAAACGACAAAAATTTTTACAAATAGGTATACGTTCTCAGTAAAATTAAAGCCAAAATTTTCGAGCTAACATAACATAACGTAAAGTACGCGCGTTTACCAAATCGTCCCCTTGATCGAGTACTCGAAAGTGCGCTTGAAAAACACTACGATGCGGCGTAATTACGGTCGTGGTCGATGTACGAGTGTGGCTGGGGCGGTGCGGCTATGTCGTTTTTTTGCGAACACATGTCGTCGTATGCCAACCGCATCAACGGTGAGCGTGTAATGTTTTTTGTCATCTCGATGCTTTTCCTTTTCTCTTTTTTTTTAAAGTTTTTTTTTTTGTTCTTTTCTTATTCCATTCCATTTGATTTCCTTTTTGTGGCTGTCGTTTTCATGCTCTCCTCTATGAGTGTGTACATATGTGCGTAGTGTTTTTTTTTGTTTTGGTTCGAAAGTGTGTACCTTGAGCTGTAAGTGTCTAAATACGCGTACTTTGAAGAAAAAAAAAACTTTGTGAAAGCTGCAACTTTTGCACAGACAGGGCCTCACATTATCTCTCGATTGAAGCATTCTAAAGTGTTTTACAGTATGCAAGCTTCTCGTTGACCGGATGCCAGAGAGCTTAGGATGAGTAGATGACAAGCTTCTGTTTCCATAATTCGCGAGTTTAGTGAATTTTACACAAATTTCAAATTTTACTCAATTTTTTCCAAATGAGTACGAAAAAAAATGTGAATTACGACTTGTTCTAATTTGTACCTACAAAATTTTTTGTTGATTCTGATAAATTGAAATTGAGTGAAAGCCGCGGAACTGAAAGAAATTACAGGAAGATAGCGAATTTCCTTTTCACAGTGAAGAATGCCTGAGCCCTGGTAATAAACATTGACTAGAAATACCGTGAGTGCGATTGTCAACGTTGAGACTGACACTGTTGTAAGACGGGAGAATTGGAGCAAACACAAGGAGCATTGCCCCGGAAGAATAAAGATCCAGTTTTTAGGTGCTGGTTACTTGTAAGCCTCTAAAATTTTTCCCAAAGTTGCCTATCACACACCCAATGAACGGTGGAGTTGATGATAAGAGAGATACCTAAACGAATGTAGTGGTATAGTTTTTTACCACATTTTATGAGGTTAACTCGCTCTGTGCCATTAGACTCTATTCGAGATTGGGGTTTTTATTGTGAGCGTCGAGTAGCGAGGGTGACTCTTGTGACAAACTTGGAACAAGTTATCGCATGCTAAATGTAACGAAGCGTGAGTAAACGTTACGTCTTTGGTTTTGCTGCACAAGTGCTTAGTGTTGAGAGCAAGATTCGGCTTTTTCGAAACTTTCGCGATGAAGATAGTGTATGCTTAAGGCTTACCTAATACCTACATCACTCTCATCGCCTCTTCTGCAGTGCTCGCAGTCTTATTTTGGTGACACATGGCATCTCGTGGATTTCGGATGGTTACGAGTAAACGTCGTTTTCGTATTCGCATTCGTATATTTCTTGTCCGATAGATAAATGTACGAACGGGTCTACATTTCAAATAACAAAAATGCTGACACAGCGACATCGTTGGCCACAGTTGATCCAGCTAACTTTAGATTCAAGATGCGCACGCCTATTACGCCATACTAGTCTGTAAATATGGGTATCCTCCGAATACGGTATCTAACACGTAAGTATATAGTGGGCATCGCGATATGAAAGGCAAAGGCTCGCTGGAGGAATAACGAGAAGGGTGACGAATGATAGTGATAGTGATAACGAGACTGACAACCATCGCTCGTAGTCGGCTGGCTCGGTTAAAAGTGATTTTTTTTTATGTCAAAACCGGCTGCGGCTTCGTCGTTTAGAAACTTGCGAGTCGACAATATGCCATGTATCCTTTAACGTGTATCTATTTGTCCACGTAAGACAGATTTAGCTCAACACTGGATGTAAATGGACTATACAGTTATGAAATAAACACCTACGAATGAATTGCATGTGCCGCAGTGCGTGTGCATGTGCATGTGCAATTGTGCCAGGTATATATCTTGTCACTTGAGCGTGTTTTCTACATAGTTATTATCAATATCTTTTTTATTTTTTTTATTATAAGCAACTGCAGTGTAACTCATGCAAAAGCCAAGTTACATAAGTGAATTAAGCACCTATGTATGTAGGGTGTGATCTGGAATATCGTGCAAAGGTGCTCCTACAAACCAGTGCCAGATACATTTATTACAAATGTTCTGGATGATTTTTTTTTTTTACAAATTCAACCAACGTTCGACGTGGTGTTACGATTAACTTGCACCTACCACCTACTTACTTACTCTTACGTTAGTAAAACAGAGCAACCAAACGCGGCAATAGCGCTGATACGTTGAAAACAGATGCGGCAACGTTAGCGCATAATCGCAGATACTCGTCGTGTTCGTCGGATATTGAAATACGATTTCGACGTTGGAAACGCGTTAAATTTCGTCATTTTTTGCGTGCTTTCTCGAGAAACGTGGAAAGGCACTGGTACCCACCCACTACCTTCAATCGCGAACGCTTCCCCGAACCTTTAGCGTTATTGTATGTACTTTCTTGAAGCGACGAGCGAACTGGGGTTTGTTTTGCGTTTTTTCGCTGCCATCTCGCACCTCATCTCCTTCCCATCCGGTAAACGCGAATCGCTAATGCTAAAAATGAATTCAACTACTCGTGGAACTAGTGACACCTACGTAATTGCGTGTGTACGCGGAAATATTACGCCGAACTGATTTGTATCTAAATCGCTTCAAGAAAAAAATCAAGCCTCAAAATATTTTTCGTAAGTCGACGACCGTGGTCATCAGCTGTGATCTTCTACATCCTTTGTTGGCATTGTTGGCATTGATGGTCTGGCATCACATCTCGAGTGCATGCAGTCTTATTTTGCTATCTGCAGGCCTATGATCTGTAATGTAGATTTTAGTTAGGTACACAGTGCATGTACTCTTATTCTCATTCTTGGCACGTTAGTGCATTATTAATTAATGACGTACCTATGACATTTATGTTTAGATAAGGCCTAGGTATTAAGTAGAGTGATATTACTCTTGCACACATTTCTATCTTTGTAATGGGCTGAATTTCTGTTCTTTTTATAAAGCATGGTCGAGTTGGGTTTTTTTTTTCTTCTAAATTTCTTTTGAGCTATTCCAGAGTTGCTCAGGGGGCTTCTTTCTGCTCTCCCCCTGTACCTCAGATCAGAGCTCGATTCTTCAAAATGTTGAGTAGGTTACTATGAGAAATTTTCAATTTTGGTATAGTCAAAAAATCCCTTTGAAAACGTTTTTCTTTCAGACTTCTCAATGTGACATTTTTCTGATAAGGGACAGAGAAATTGAAAAATCTTCAAAGGCTGTGTTTCTCTGCTAGTGTGAATGAGTGATTCTGGCTATAAAATTTACAGACTCGGCCTGTTACAGATTTAGTTGATTCGTCTGTCTATTAAAGTAGTATTGCTGAGCTGGCTACGGCTTGCAACGGCGGCAACACCTCATCCACCTCTTCACCGTCTCTGTTCGTACGAGTATATATTTTGTACTAGGAGTATTTGTGTAGCGATGTCGAATACGTCCTGTATAAACCATTAAGCGGACGATTAATTCGAACAAACGAATACATTTGCTGGCTGCCATAGCATGCCATAACTACAGATAACGACTCGATCATTTTAAACGCATTTCAGCTTACGTTATGACGGGCATTAAGTTATATTATCTACTTGTAAGAGTTTGTATTAACGTAAACGCGTATGTAGCGCAGCGTGTGTAGCGTAGCGCCCAACGCGGGGCCACGTTACATTTTACAAAACAGAAAGCACACTTACGCAGACGTATTTATACGTAGATACTCGTGCTTCGTATGCACTGCTACTGCACCGCATCGTATCGTATCGTCATTTTATTCGCATAAGTATTTATTATTATTGGTATATCAGTACTAAAGTTTTCTTAACCGCAATCGCACACACGTCGACTCGTTCATCTGTCCATCATCGCACATCGGCCCCCATTTTCGTTTCCTACCAGTATTACGTATTCGTATCTTTTTCTCGCTATACATAGAGAAATTCTCTATCGATACGATAATATTTTATTAGCCAGCGTTGCGCTATTTTCGCCATGGCGTAGCGGCGGCGTCAGCGTCGGCGTTGGTGTTTAATAATACGGTGCATCTGCGATTCTGCATACGTAATGCGAATGTTTTGCGAGCATCGTAAACGTTGCGGCGCTGCGGCGCGGTGATAAAAAGGAGCTCGGCTCGAGTATAGCGTCGTTTATAATAAACATGTGTGTAGTAGCTTACGCTCGCTTGCGCTATCGTCCTTATCGCAGCTTTCATTCCATTCGTCCATATTCCACTTCCAGCTGCAATGCCAGCTTCCTATACGTCTTGTCGTCGAATAATTGAAAATCATTTTTTCATACGACGACGTTGTTATCGTCAATTACGAAAAGCTCGGTACGAATGGGAATTGAGTCCAGAATTGCATTTTCGCATTTGCAATCGAATCGCTAGCAACCTCCTGGCGCACGTATACTATGTATTTGTGTTCACTTCGAGATGTGAAGGACACCCCGCCCGCACCCTCGTGTAAATATGCAGGCTGAAGTAGCTTTTCGATCGAGTATCGTAAAAGATCTGCAGCCTGCACCAATACAGGCGCATCATCGTGCACCCCGCACTGTGCCGCTCGCCCCGCGTCGAACTGATTTATTGCGATAGCCGCATATTCGCGTGTCTTTTTTGCACTACCCGAGAAGTGGTGGCCACGCCGCTGCGCTGATTTATTATAATACCGAGTAAAAAAGAAATACGTAAGTGAAAAAGAAGGTAAGCGGAAAAAAATCAGGTTAGCAGATACATTCGATATCTCTGCGTTGCGCTGCGCCGGACTACGTTGTATACTTGCGATATATTACACACTTACTCGTATATTCCACAGTCGTACTTACATTTATGTGTAAACACTCGGCGATGTCCATACGTATTTTTCGACATATCATTATTATATCACTTTGCTGCTCTTACTCAGATTCGCAATTATGCAAAAGCTACAAAGAAATGCTGGACTGCGAGAAAGCTTATACTGGTTTACCAACGAGCTCAGTCCAATACTTCCTTCCTCGTAGAATGGAGGCTGCATGTGCACATACTATATGAGCTGGCGTAGAGTGGCGTACGGTGCGTTACGACGTTGCACGCGGTATTTTATTTACACGTCGCGTCGATGATTTATTGGATTGTGAGACATGGCATGGTCGTCGCAATCGCTCTTTAAACGCACGATTGGCTTTGCCAATCCGTTAATAATTTATCCGTTCGCTCGAGTAATTACTCTTGTCGTTTCGATTAGAAGAGCACTCGACTTGGTCCGATCGCATCTCAGCTGGAGTGAACTGGACGTGAAAAAGAAAGTTTTTCGCCTAAGATGAAGCGATGCTGCGCGACGAAAAGGAGTTATTTCCTTCGTGCTCCTTTTTCCCTGTTCTTTTTTTCGTTCACTTCTTTTGTACGGACTAGTTTTCATCCAAGAGCCCTCGTTACCCGGATTAACATATGAAAAACTGATAATGTAGGGTTTATAGGTACGCGACCGGCCGTTCAAGAAAATATATGTACGAGATGTTTGCGGCAGCGACAGAAAAAAATATAGGAAAATGTGAGTCGACTGAAGAAGATGAGGGAAAAGCGGAAAAGAAATAGGAGTAGGAGTCGGAGAAGGAAAGCCGATCCGA
Source organism: Balanococcus diminutus (assembly GCA_959613365.1). Lineage (NCBI taxonomy): Eukaryota > Metazoa > Arthropoda > Insecta > Hemiptera > Pseudococcidae > Balanococcus > Balanococcus diminutus. The sequence goes on along the minus strand of OY390718.1, from coordinate 54,921,355 downwards.
AAGAAGAAACGGAAGCGGACTCGAACTCGAGAAGGAGTCAGAGTTGTATGGGACGGCCGAGCGGGTGTCGCGGTGGCAACATTTTACTTGACCGATTTAAAGCTTTTAAACGTTAAATTACAATGCTTAATCCTTTTAAATGAACGGTTCGCTTGATTTATGCGCTACTACCAGTAACCAGTGCAAATTTATACGTTTACGTAGCATTAAGATTAGCAGCGGCGCAGCGCAGCACAGCGTAGCGGTGCGAAATAAAATATTACGAGACGCGAGCGACGTAAGTCGTCCATTTGCCGCGTATTTAATCATTCTTTCGTGTGAATCAGCTGGAGTAGAATCTGTAGCCTCTGGACATATGTGATATAAGATGGAAATTACTGATTTAGGTTGGAAAGTCCCACTAAATTTCATCAATGTGTTGAGATACCAGGAAAAAGGGTTCTGTAAGACCGAGACAGCTACAACTGAGCCACGCACTTTATATAGTTTTTGGCCTACCCCCTACCTCTACCTCTGAACCGCAGGGATATCATTGACATTTTTATCATGTAATCGAGTTTGGTTTGCAACCCCTTGCTTTTCTTTTTTAGGTAAGTAGGTTTATTTCTGAACATTTGCTGTTATAACCTAGATCCGTGTAAAAAATTTAAAAAGAAACTTCCCTTCAATGACCCAGGGGTGATTGCTTTGTAGGAATACCGGGGTATTTTTCCTGCACAACGAGAAGAACAGTTCAGGGGCTATGAATAAAATTAATGTACCTGGCAGTCTCGAATGTCACGTTTATTTTGATAATTAGTATAATTTTTCAATTTTGAGCAGTAAACGAGACTAACATTTTTTTCAAAGTTCTGTTTCGAAATTGGATATCAATAAAACTAAATTAAAGCCGAATAAAACTCCATGCCCAGGTGTAATGTAAAAATGTGTAGGTAGATATATGCGACTCGACGACTGTGTGGCTGGGTAGTACTCGGGATTGATAGGTCAGGGAAGGGAGTTGGAAAGGTGAAGGTAGAGAGGTACGCAGTTTGTACTCGGATAGGTATATAAATCGACGCTAAATGACTCAAAGTCTACTCGATGATTTCAATCACGTACTTGGAATTCGATTCGGACGAGTGCTGAAGTTGAACTGTGTTGTTAAAAGGTGCGAATATACGCGTCAATTATACCAGCACCAGCACGTTCGTCGTTTCAACCATCTTGACCTAGATAAGGTATAATCTCGGGAGTTTTTAGTCTGGTGGTCGTCGTGTGAAAGTTGGTTAGCCAAAAAGTAACGCCGCCGATGCCGGCCATCCGAATAATAAAGTACGCCGGTACCTATAACGTAAGACTCGAAAAATATATCCTAATAGTTTTATTTGAGTACAAAATTCTACGTACGTGCTGTATTCGCAAAAACTATAAACAGCGCCGCATCTATACTCACTGTAGACTTTCGATTATCAGAACCGAAACTATCTTCTAGCACATACGAATACATACATTGTTTCAATCGAATGTAACAACGTTCATATTTTTTCCTGGGCATTTTCAAAAAAAAAAAAAAAATTGAGAAAATTTGAAAATTCTTTCAAAAATATAATGAAAAAAATAGTGCTATGGTCGCAAATAATTCTCCAATCTCCAACTACTTTGGATAATCGGAGGTCCGCTGCACTTATGCCACATATTATTTCTAATACCATAATTATTAGCTAACCGAGACTGACCTGTGTGGAACATGAGTAATACCTAATATGAGATACACGTGAAGTGAAAAATACATGAAGTGAAAAATACAGTCTTTCGTAACATGCAAGGGAAAAGGAAGCAAAAGAAGTACAGTACAAAAGGTTGGTGATGCAGAAGTGCGGGAGTATACGGGAGAACTTCGATCATCCGAGTTGATTGGGACGAAAGAAGATCGGATGTCGTGAAAAGGCGGATAATTGATGCATTGATGGTAACAAAAAATAAATCGTGAAAAATTTCTCAATTTTTAGGAATTTTCTTTGGAAAAATTTATGTTTTTGGCTTAATTATTTTCTTACATTTTTTGGAATATGGACTTGAAAATCGCAAATTTTCTTGTGGGAGTAGGTATGGACCTTTTTGAAGAATTTTTGGAATAAATTCTATTTTAATTTTTTTGTAGCATGAAATGGTTTCAATTTTCTCGGAATAAATTTTATCTTGAAATAAATTTTTAAAGCAATTTTCCAATAAGATTTGAATTATTGTTTTAAATTTTGAAATAGAAAATTTTTTGGTTTAAAAAAAAATAGAAATTTCCTTTTTTCTCAAGTATTAAATTTTTGTAAAATGAAAAATTATATTTGGAGCATCTAAAAGATTGCAGGTAAGTATGTATGAAAATGAAGGGAATCTGATATTAAAAAAAAAAAAAAAAATTGAACAAGCCTGTATTTGACTTTTTATCTTTTTATAATAAGTACACATAATTATGTACTTACAAAGTACTCGTACTTCTAGACGTACTGGCCGTTACAAATATGGAAAATACAAGTGAAAACCCAACTTTCTGCATCATCTAGTAAAACACTCGCACAACTACACCTACCTGCAGCGAACTCTATCGCGTAATTTTGATACGATAACACCTAACGCCGCGCCGCGACGGTTGAAGCTGTAATGAAGATCTGGAGCAGCGAAAACGGAGGCTGAGATTGTTCTGCGCTTAAGCAATCCCAGAAACCACTACTACGTTCGAGTAACGAAAGATGGCGTGTTTAGTCATAGTACGAGTACGCGAAGAACAGCAAAGAAGCAGTTTGCACTCATAGGTAGCGTTTATGACTCTTGGTTCTTGAGCCAATTTGTTTGCCACTGCTATTAGCGCTGTACCCGTTAGCTTTACGAGTGTTCGGTTACATTATCCTTACATTTGAATATTTATTTAGGAGCACGTATTACGAGTGTAGAACCCTTACTTTTGGTTGCGATATGTACATTTGGGGGGGGGGGGGTGTGTGTGTGTGTGTGTCTCCAGGTACAAAATTGAGACTGATAGAATTTTCTCGAATGCAGTCTTATTTTTGATTTTCAATGGACTGAGATTAGTTTATTAACTATTTGTCCTACTGTTCTAATTCTACTCAGGCCCGTCGAGAGCCGAAGCGAGGCTGGGCCAAAAATTATTTTGGGCCTATTTCCAAGAGCATTTTGACCGAAAATTATGTGATTTTTCTAACTTAAACTGATAAAATTCAATTTGAGCCCCCTAGCAAAACTCTGGGCCCGGGGCAAAATGTCCCCCCTCTCAACGGGCCTGGTTCTACTGTGTACTGCTCACGTGTGACGTACCTACTATCTACGCACGTAGTAGTAGGAATATATTACCAATTACCAAAAGACGAGCACACTGTGTTATGTCATTACATATAATATGAAGTGCATATCCACAGTAACAGAGTACACACTTACAGAACGGCTATAGATATTATAGGCGATATTAAAAAGTTAATTTGTTAAAAAGTCCTCGATATATTGTGCGAGTGTATAAAAGGCCGCAGCTGGCTAGCACCAGTACGAGTAATTCTACTGACACTAGTTGTGGCAGACACTAGACGCGCCATTGCCATCGCCATCGCCATTGCCAGAGTAGGTACCCTACGTCTACGTACGTTCGACTGCACGTATATTTGCCCATTCCGAGGGTAAATTACGAGCAAACGGACCATCGTCTAATGCGTATAACGCGTCATATCATTTTTTTTCTCTTTCTTTTTTTCGCTCATCGAGTTGTGAAAAATTGGAAAATTGGCGCGCGATGAAAGGCGTACGGTAAATTACGAGCGAACGCGTCGCCGAAACACCGTTTCACTATTTCGAAATTAAATAACGTTACGATACGAAATCCCGAACCGGGCTCGTAAATACAAAAAATGCTGCGCCCCTTTCCTCGGCCCTCCGACGAACGCCTCAATCGTGAAATTCGCAACTCGACGTAAATATTTTTGTACGTTTATATTATGTGCACTCGATACTTGTGTGTCGCTGAGCACTATATACCGACTCGAGTAATCGTATGCGAGTATTATACGCCGAATAAAACTTACCCACTCGAACCATTCGAAGTGATGTGGAATCGAGATTATTGTTGTTGTTGCCGTCGTGTTGTCCATTTGTCGCGTGATATTATTGATTGGTTCTGTCCTTTTTCACTTTCCTATATACGACGATTAAAGCTACTCCCCCCGCCTCGATCAGTTCCCACTCCTACTACCCTCGAAGGATAAGACGTACATTTACTTAATGGAACTCGAGCCTGTTCTACTATTTGGTAGTATAGAGATTAGTATGGTTCGATAGGCTGTGCCCAGAGGCGTAGCGTAATGATTTTTTGAATGGAGAATATAATATGTACCTTAAAAATGCCAACTTTTCAATTTTTTTTCCAACGTAATACTGAATTTGCCAACTTGGAAATAAAAATTGTGTAACATTGTATGTTACAATGAGAGCGATTTAAGAGGAAATGCACCGAGCTGATAAGAAGTAGGACCAGCTCGATGTACTAAGAGATAAAGGTCTTGCAGTTTGATTGTGGTGTAGATGGATTGTGATGATCGTGTCGCGTGCCTGTGTGTCTTGAGTTATTTCTAAATCGGTTTAATTATGATGATTGGCTCAATTCGTAGTGTATTTATAAACTTATGGCTAATTAAGCTATATACACAGGTTTGGTAGGCTAGAGCCATAGAATGGTTGGGATGAAGGTATTTATTTTATGTACCTAAGTTACCATGACATATGGTAAACGCAAGTATATTTCACATACTCGATGTAACGTCGAGTATGAAGTGGTCAAAAGAAACATCACTGTTTGTAAAAGGTTACAATTGCCAACTTTTCGACTTTTTTAAAATCTCCGAGGGGGAATGTCCCCCCTCACTCCCCTGGTCACTACGCCCCTGGCTGTGCCCCTGGATTATGAACATAATCAAAGGCTGTGCCATGTCATACTGCGCTATAAATTATTTGTCTGTTGGTAATCTTGGTCCATTTTGAATTAGTTGAAATATAGGGTAAGTGCCTATCTAATTTATTTATGTATTTGTAGCCATGTAATCAGCGAGAAAAAATAACTACGCAAATAAATAGGGTAAAGAGGTCGTAATCGCTCTGTAAGCGCAGTATTTTGTCAAATAATTTTTTCTATCTCTGTTCCTAATAATTATATTAAGTTTTATTTATCGTTTTTGTACGATACGGCGCGAAATGGTAGTCAATAAATTATAGTATTCAGGGTCGTTTGCCAAAAATCAACAACACCACCAGTGTAAAATTGAAATATAGGTGTCTAATAATACCTAATTTTAATCGCTAATATCGGATATTTCCAAAAATGATAATACAAGCGATACCTAAATCACCTAAATGAAATGTTATTTACGTCGAGACTAAAATCGTCAACAAGTTGTTTTTATTCGTTTCGTTGCATCCTACTTGAAGGTATATCAATGTGATGGTACTGAGATGTTACATGCAGGACTCTACGTACATTGTAGTTGTAGCACTTGGCGGTCTCGTCTCAACGAGGCCGATTTTTTCCCTTCAAATTCTCGTTATACGTGAAAAGAGAACATTTTTCTGCTACGTTGAAAGAAAGAAAAAAAGTCATAATTTTAAGCTCGTAAAGCGTGCCGTGTGTCACATCACGTCTTACTGAGGGATGAATGCAGAATATCGCGTTGATTCGCTATTATTTGTATCGAGAAAATGTTGAGGAAAATTACGGAGCGTAGTGGATATTCGTTATTTACGTGTGTGAAGTTAGTACGATTATTGTGTTTTGTGGCTAGTGCGAGCGAATCGTCGCCTCGAGGAGGTCCGCTGACGTCCGCGTCCGTAGCATAGCTACGTCACTACGTGCGTGGCTAAATGGAACACGTTTTTTTTCTTTCTTCAAGATTATGATCTGCAGAAGCGGGGAAGGAAAAGGAAGTTTCGTTGTTAGTTTTTTCTTCTGGCAAAAGGTAAATAACACGTAGCTGTTCGCTGGGGCTCGGTTGCTTAGTTAAAGAAACACAAATCGCGACTTTTGCCTTCTTCAAAATTATGCGCGCCCGTTTCGTAGGTGAATAGTCGCGTGATTAGCGACAAAAAGTTGGCGTTGGCATTGCCGCGTTTTCGCCCCATCTACGTCATGCTACTCGTGCTATTCCTACAAGTATAATAAATGATACATATAAACCCCCCGATCTTCTTGTTCCATCTTTTCGTTGGCAACGGACATTGACTTTGGTCTTTTTCGTGGCCTCAACTACTGGCAAAGCTAAAATTAAGTTACCTATGTGCGCGGGATTTGTGAAACGTGGCATCCATTTATAATGGTCAATGGTTTTAAAAATGAAAAAAAAAAAAAAAAAAAAAAAAAAAAAAAAAAAATGGCAAAATTTGCTGGAGCCTCCAGATCGTTTCGAAAATAGCCGAAATATAGTCGGGGTGATTTTATTGTATACGTACAAACATATTTTCAGAATTTTTTCTAAAAATTTACAGTTTTTGTAAAAAATTGATGTCGATGGGCTGTTTCCGCCCTTTTCAAAAATTCACCAAAAAATCTAGAAATCAACTTCGGCAGCTGAAAATTTGGTTCTGACGTGAGTTCATAGTTCATACACTGTGATAATGTAGAAGTCGAACAGCCATTATTCTGAACTTGAATTGAAAACAATCCGTCATCGCCGAAACTACACGCGTTAGACTAAGAATAGGGTGCGGTGCGGTGCGGTACGCAACGCTTGACAGCTTCGTCGAATTATTTGCGGCGGTTGGGTATGCAAATCTATTAACACGTTGCGAACAAGCGACTGGTGTATGCATCTCGTTAACCGGCGAACCCTCGCTCCTGCCGCGTATGCTTCGTGGATTCAAATATTGCAGATTTTATTCGCGACGTGTAAAGTCAAATTGAGAGACGTGGTGGCGTTTGTATTTCACTCAAATTTGAGACTGACTGACTTTGAATTTTTTTTTACATATATTATCAAAATTGTTTTTTTTTTCTTCAAAATTTTTGAGATTTTCATTTTTAATTATGAACATAATATTAATTATTTTGAAACGACGATAGTCTCAAGTGATATTTCTAAATTGAAAATATTTACAAAAATTTGCGAGGTGGCGAAATTTTAAAATCTTCCTCGAAATGGAAAGAAAGTTCTCAATAAGAACGCCGACAGACTGGACTTTTTTCTGCTCGAGCTCGCTTCGAGTATTATGTTATTGCGTACAAAGATTCGTTTAATTTGTGAGATTTTCTCATGTTACTTGCGTCGTACGCCCGTCGCCTTCGTCAGTATATGTTTTTACTTTTTACGTGCAGTTGTAGCCAAAAGTCGCTTCGTCGATCGTTAATCTGAAAAATAAAAACTCGAAAAACTGTTTTGCTGCGAGTTATAAAGAGTATACGCCGCGCCACGGTGGCGGCGCGGTAGGTGTGTGGTGTATAGAGTGTACACCGAGTCTCGTAGTTAATGTATACTCACTTACTCTTACTAGCTTACTCGCTTACTTACTCGTATGTAAAGAAATGAAACTTATGGTATACCGAAAAGGCGAAGATACGAGGAAAAAGTTGAAGAAAAATAAAGAGAAAAGGTGGGATTAAAAATAAAAAATAAAATAAAACGAAACGAAATGAGAGCAAAAAAAAAAAAGAGAGGAAAACCGAGACAGGAAAGAACAGTAAAAATGCATTATAAAAATGGTGGCAAAAGGAACGTTCTCCGGTCTACCTTTTCGTCGCGTCGCGTTGTTGAGGAAAACTTACCGCACCGCTCCGCACACCGCCTTCTGCGATTTCGGTTCGGCTATTTTTTTTTTGCTATACGTGTAGATGTGTGTGTGGTGTAGTATATCTAGCGTTTGCTCCGAGTGCCGACTTTTTAATGCGTATTGTCAAAAGCAGGCAATGTAACGTAACGTAACACACAACACAACGCTAGGCAAAGCGAAGCGAAACGCTGAAATTTTTTTTTTTTTTTTTTTCACGTCTCGATTGATAATGTGGTAACTCTGTAAGCGTAGCCAAACTGAGCGCACACATACATACGTAGGTACTCGTTCGTATTGTGTTATGTACAAGTAGGAGTAGAGTAGAGATACGTACGTTTACCTCTTGGTAATACGAGTGTGGTAGGTAATGTATGTATTAATTTTAATTTCGATGGTGAAAAATGATCGCGTCATTGTCAGTTGCCAACGCTAACACGAACGTGTTTCGGTCGTTATACCTCCTCCTATCGTATTCCAAGCTATTCTATACGAGTGCAATTATATCCTACCACATCAGGTACCTCTTTACTGCTGCGGCTGTTCAGCTCCAAAGCTACATTTATATATCTACACATGCCGTCCCACGTGCCCCTCTTTCCTATAACTACGTATATTGCCTTTACCTAAAGCAGATTCGCTGTAATAAGCGCTGGCGCTGGATTTTCCCTCTTATCCTTCATTTTCCTCGTTGGTTTACGCGTATCTATTCTACTCCTTTTTTTTTTTTTTTGTTGCGATTTGTATTCTTTTTTCTCCCTTTTTCTACTGCTTCTTGTGTATATAGTTTATTATATGGGTAGGCAAGTACGATAAGGTGAAATAGGTACCGAGGTGATGAAATATGTACCAAGTAAATAAGCAATTCGCTAGCGATACGTGTTCGAGAAAAAGTTGATATTTGGATGAAATCAAAAGCATATTGTATAGTTCATTTGGCGGTAGTCACGTTGCGCAGCTCGCGTATCGTACATTATCGAAAGTAGAAATGAAAGAAATGACGGATGGCGAATTGGCGAACATGGCGACTAGAATGGAGTGGGATGGGTACATTTTTCGTATCGTACGTTATATACGTTTCATTCTCGATCGGGTACGGTACGGTACGGTACGGTACGATACGTCCTCCTTTACCATCTTACACGACCACACAACGATGACGTATATCTAAGTAATATGTATCTTTACATATATCGTATCGTATCGTATCCTATCCTATCCAGTTAGTTAGACCTTTACGATGCGTTGCGTAGTGTTGCCTCTCCACATCTCGCCTGTGGTAGGAAATACGCAAACAAAACAACTTGAACATCAGCGCAGCAGCAGCAGCAGCAGCAGCAGCAGCAACAGCAACAGCAACAACAATAACAACAACAGTCAAAATAGTTGAATGATTTATGGCGAAAAATAGTTTGAAATATTTCCTCGAACTAGATAAAGATTTTTATGTTTAATGGCTTGAAACCGAGTTTAGTCGTACTTTTTCGTATTAAAAAGCGACCGAGAGAGAATATAAAAACGGTAGAGAGCGCCGAGTTTGAGATGACAGGACGAGGCGAGGCGCCGCACCTCGCCGCATAACGCGGCGTAAAATTATGTTCTACCGATAGCAGCGCGATCGCGATGTATAGTTGACCGATGAGAAGACGCGGTAACGTTGATTTTTTCGCCCACGATTCGCGTAGATACACCATTCTATATAACTAAGTATACCTCGCGCCAGCTACTGCTTTCGTCTTCACCCTGCCCTGTCCGCGTCTTTCGTCTTACATACAGTATAGTATAACTAGTAATAGTCGTACTTACATGTAAATTAGCCATACAACGACTTGCCATTACGTTTACGTTACGTATAAGTATACTAGTAAGTAACATACTACAGTTGGAACTATTATACTCGTACTTACAATTTTTGTTGTTTGGGTATAACTTCCTACGATAGCTACCATGTATACGAGTGACTTGAAAATCTTTTTCAATAAACAATCAAGCGGTGCTTCAAACGCCATCGCTGCCCGAGTATTTATCTATACTTGAACTTACTCGACTCGTGCTTTTTTAACGTTAACGTCACAATCTTGGATAAAAAGCTAGGTTAAACATCGCAAGAGGGCAGATAGACGTACCTATAGGAATAAATACTAGTAGGACTCATTACGAGTGTGTATTTTGACTGAGGTAAGGCAACACGTTAATTGTAACTAGTGATGGAGGAGGATGTACGCGTAATAGGCTTCTATCTTGCAATTCGACTCAAAACAGATTATCTCAAAGGTGGAGGCGCCGCCAGCTCATTGTATTTCTCCTATCTGCCATCGGCATCAACAGCGATACAGAAGGGAACTATGGGGATATGGATGATGAGCAGCGACGTGTATCGAGTGTAAAAAAAAATGTCGAGGTTGAAAAGAAAGAGGAAAAAAAGTAATCGGCCGTCTATATAAAAAAAGAAGCAAAAAAAATGTAGTAGTACATGTAGTAGTAGTGGCGGTAACTTGTTAGCTGGTTTAATGTTTAGTCGGCGCTCATAGATACTGAGGGATTCCATTCTATTCTGTTCCAAGTATGTAAGTGTGTAAGCGAAAACGTAATATAACTGTAACTCTCGTCGTCATATAAAAAAAACTCGTAGTCATAACGCTCGTAAAATCTCGATTAAAACGAGCGTGTATTTCTAGTCGGGCGCCTATGGAAACGCTTTTTCATCGGGAAATTGTCGAATTATCGCCCACTGTCGATACGCAGGCAGGAGTACGAATATCTTTCCACTTCTCTTCACTCGGTCATTCGTCTTCTGCCTATGCCTACTACGGGCTACCTACCCTTTGGTTGATACAGTATGCGACTTTGCGTGCATGCGTGTGGCGATGGCCAAATGCCCGCTATTATTGCCTAAATTTCCGACAAATTATCACGCACGATATGTTGTATACCTTCGCAGTATTTTTTGAATATTTGCAATCCTACTTACTCAAACATGAATAACTTCCGTGGTAGTTTGAAACGTTACTAATTTGTATTTTTTTTTGTTTTTGTTTTTGTGTTGCAGGTGAGCGAAACAATTCATATCAATATCTCGTATATCTGTGTACTTGATTACACGTTTAACAAATTCGGGTTTGTATATTTTTTGTTTACATACAATGTGCATATACGACGAGTGTGAATGAAAGATAGGTCTAGTTACTGGTACCTACGATCTACTAAGGGTCAACAGCAAATGACGATGTCATAGGGACTTATGGCCTGACTTCCTGGTGCTACACTGTGTCAATGTGGTTGGTAACCTTGTTTCTAGGAACTGATACCTAAGATCTACTTAGGCTCAACAGCGAATGACGATGTCATAGGGACTTATGCCCGACTGTCTGGTGCTACACTGTGTCAATGTGGTTGATAACCTTGTTTCTTTCCGATCTACTTATGCTTGGGCGCAACAGCGAATGACTATGTCATAGGGACTTCTGTGTCAATGTGGTTGGTAACCCAGTTTCTATGATTCTTACTGAAGTTCAGTAGGAATACCTTTTGGCCTATCTAATTTTCGAGTTTTGTCAGCCGAGTACATATCGATCGAAGGGGTGGAATCAAGAGTAAATGTGGCCGGTTTTAACGTGGTGACATTTCATGTAAAGTTTATGTGGTATTCGATTTCAGTTTCAATACAAGTTCTGGTAGAGAATCGTGTAGTTATTTCGCGCAAGATATAATTTGGCATGTGATGGAGGATAGATAGCTACCAACCAAGGTAATCTATCAGGTGTATCTAATATCCTATAGTATCTCACGAGTTAAGACATTTTACGTATGAAATCCAAAATTGCAAAATCTCTTTTCATTTGAAGAAATAATCCATTTGTTTGCAGAGGAAAAGAAATTTAAAGTATTTTGGGAGTATATTGCACGTGAAGAATAAACCTTTGATTTTTTAACGTTTTTTTTGTTCATTTCTAAATGTTAGGTAGTCTTGGTTTTTTTTTTTTTTTTTTTTTTTTTGGAAGGTTACTGTACATAAAATTCAATTTTTACTACTTTTCTGACGTTGAGTGACATTAAGTGTAGGCCTATACTGATTTCTCTTCATGAATTATCTAATGAACGAGGAGCCAGTATCTTAAATAAAGTGAAGTGAATTGAATTGAAACGCAACTATGCCTAAAGCTGGAGCAGCTAGCCCTAGCCGGTGTCTGTTCTCTGCTGTACTGTTGTCCGCGTAATTGACCCACTTGAGCGGTTGGCTGTGCTGCTGCTGAAACAATGATTAGGTATTTCATATGTAGCCAAAGCCATACAAGGAATAGCAGGATAATTTGGTGACATGACTAAGGTATCTAGTTACCTCTGCTTCTTGTCCATGATACCTACAGTAGAAAGGTGAGCTCGCTTACAGCTCCACCTCGTAAATTGTCGCAGACGTACGACAATCAAATCGCAATTGTTTACATGAGTACTATCACAGTCGCTTCGTGTCGAATGCAAGATGGCCATTGTCATACAACCTACATGAGCATAACTACATACTTGTATCTGCTTGTGCCTGTAATTACCAACTTCCAGCATTAGCAGACGCAAATCATTACTACCTATCTTAAGCTAGAGCACATGTAGATGTTTCTGAATGGAAGATGGAGAGAAGCAGTGGTGGGCATGTAGAATGCCGATGAAAACCATTTCAAAAACAATATGCTAATCAAACGCTATGGCTGATTCATAAAACCATAAAGCGTATGTAGAGTTATTGGACGACTATGAAGATTTGTGGACGCAACCGGTATTATTTGCGCCTTGCGGCGACACGAGGCAGCGCGCAGCACAGCACACTGTATCAGCTAATAAATCTTTCCAATTAGCATGCGCTGCGCAGTACGTATATTAACGAGTCAATTTTTCTATGCGCACCGCACCCGCTTCCTCGTTATATTTTCAAAGCTGGAAATTTGGCCGTAGAAGAAGAAATTAGCCGTTCACCGGATCCAGATTCAGACCTCGCTTATGTATTTTTGCTGAATATAAAAGACGCGCCTGCAGCCCAATCTAATTTTTCAGTGAAATTGTGTAAGCCGAGCCTTTGCGGACGACTTGAAATGAACCTATCTCACTGTCTACCTACCTACTTAACCACCCACCTTCTTGCTCATGGTACAGAAAGATACACTTATTTGCCCAGCCGCGTATAAACAAACGTACATGTTTTTTGGTATGCGTCCAATTAACGCGCTCATAATCGGTAATTTATTGAAATTTTTGGATGGATTCGACGGCAACTCTACGAATGATTTATGCACCAATACGTGTATGTACAAGAGTACCTATATAACGAACGAAAAGATTGTAGTGGAAGTGATGTATAGAAACGTATGCTCAACATAACAGTGATTTGAGTTTTGCGTTACATTTTTTTTCTCTTTTTCAATTTAATTTTAAATAACGGCTAGTCGAGTCGAGTCGAGTCGCATCATCTTTTCAGTATGGCGACGAGTCAGAGTCAAATCGAATGAGAAGTGAAAAGATCAAAAAATGAAAAGCTAGCGAGCGAGAAAAGCGAGATGTCAGAAAAATAACTGTGATTTTCTTGAACTCGGCGTACAAATTCGGGTATATCGTATGTTATGGTATCTCAATAAAACAGCCGCCGAAACGAATTTGTGCGTTTCTACGCGTACGGCTACGTCGAGTTTGCTGTACAATTTACATCGATGATATACGAGTATGTGCACCACACACATAATGATTGGGAGTAGGTGAAGGGATAGGCTACGGTATACATATAGCCGTATCTGTGGCCGTATTCTATAATATACGAGACGGGTCTAGTCGGAATGACATCGTGTAACGTTTAAAATCCCATTTGTTGAAAAAAAATTTCCATCAGTTACGAGTTGCGACTTATACGCGCGATTGAGTCCGACGTTTACCGTTGCCCTCGCACATACATTGTACGAGGACACGAGGTACGCGGTTCACTGTTGCAGTAGTCTTCGTATCCTATTGTTTTTCTTTTATTTCTGCCTCGTTTCGCGCTGTACGCTTGCTAGAACTTTGAATTTAGTCGAGACTACATGTACAGAAATCTTGCTTATATCCGTGGAATGATAATACGAATATTAGTATAATATGCGGTCTGGGGTGGTATGCACCGTATAAGTCTACTTACGTACGTATTTATTCCGAAACGAATCGTAATTTGTAATTTGTGTCAATTGACGATACTTGGCGGGTGTACGTAAAAACGACATTATTGTTATTGCGACGAAATTTGGCCACTTATCGCGCATATTAGCGTCACAATAACGCAGATCGACGATCGGTTTGCCTTTCCTCACTTTTAATAAGGTCGTTTGTAAACGTTACGTTACATTTTATAACGCGATCATAATGTAATGTAACGTAAGGGCGATGATAGCTGTGGTTGCTGGTTAGAATTGGACATTGGGCAGACGTGCTGCATCAGGTGAAGGTAGGGTCTACTTGAATGAGAACCGCCTCTCCCCTTCTGCGTAAATGACTTTCAGGTTGCATTACTGATAATTACAAACGAATATATAAGTAGACCAGAGAGACAAGTGCAATCTGCATGCAGAAGGAATAAGGATATGTTATGCTGCTAGGAAAAATCATGGTGTCTAAATTAATTTTTTTCTGAAAATTCACGACCTTTTCATGACTTTTCCATGAACAATATTTCAATATTTTCAAGGGACCCCTCTCCCCCCCCCCTCTTCCAGCATGAGGGTAACTTGGAATGAATATTGGGGGGAGCAAAAAATACTTATTTTCCCTTACTGACGTAGGTAGCTAGGATGAAATCATGGAGGGGTTCAACTTTCAGGGGTGGTCATTTTGAAATAAAAATTTTCATTTTTTCTTCGACAACAAAGAAAGCTGTATTTTGGTATTTTATGCCCTTGAGCAGAGAAAAAATTGCACCCCCAAACAGCGACGAACTGAAAGAATTTTTCAAGGGAAAAGGGCAGAATTACTGAAAATACCAAATTCAAGTACCGAAAATTTGAAACTTTACCAAATGAGATGAAAATAATATTGCCCGAGCGAAGCGCGGGCAAAATGTTTTGTAAAATACTGCAATTTTGAGTAAGAAAAATGTAAATTTGAACTACTGAAAGTTTCAACTCTGATATCGAATAGAAAACAAAATACTGCTCGAGCGTAGCAAGAGCGAAATTTTTTCAAAGAAATATTCAGTTATAAATGAAAAAAAGGGCAAATTTTGCCTAATATATAAAAATTTCATGACATCCAGCAGCAAAATTCATGACATTTCATGACCGTTAGACACCCTGAAATTCAAGTTGAGAGACCTAGTCTTGGGTATCTTGTATTTGTGAAATTGGGATGCAATGGTAGCGTTGATGTAATGACAGTGAGGAGTGTGGTGCTCATAAACGATACTTAGTTTTGGTGTTTGGCATTTAACTTAGCGTTGATGGGTTTTTTCTTTGGAATTATAGGTAGGTTTAGGTAATTACAACGAGCGTGTAATTTAAACGAGAAATATGTTTACGTTTACGATAATTAAGCGAGTAATTACCGTAATTATAAAATTTTAATGTAACGAGATCGAAACGACTCGATTCCATTCGTTTAGTACTCGTATATGAGAGTAACGAGTATGTAATGCATCATGCGCCGTGCTGCGCTGTTCGGCGTTTAGTGCGGTCATTCCGCAGCCATTAATTATCAGCCACTTAACTCGCACTTATATACTTACATACTTACGATGTACGAGTATAATATTTTACTTGTACGTATTTACTCGCATTCGGTCGTCATTTACTGCTTACCTTCCTACCTCCTCGCCTTTTTAATTACCTGCGGACAGTTGTTTCCATTTCCTGTTTCGAATACGAATAATCTGCCGATAGGCAATTTCTGAAAATCTCAATTTTTTTCCAGCTCAACGATCCGCGTAATTAAAATTTTGCCGAAGTTTTCACGATTATCCAACGAGTTTTGCCTTCGTTGATTACTCGACTTTTTTCTTCCCACTCGCGTGTCAATGAGGATGACGTTGATCATCCTAGTTTGTTTCGTACTTAGGTACCTTATTCTACTGAGTGGCGCACCATTAACAGGTGTACCTTTTTGAAAAAATAGTTAGGTATTTCAACAATTTGTCCATTTCTGAATATTATGAAAGTGCTACAGTACTTCAAAAAAATTAGAATTCCATTAATTTCAAAAGTACGTGCCCCAATGTGATCACAACTTTTTTTTGTGTATTTTCAAAGACTAGTATCCATAGACGAGGTCATAAAAAATTTGAATGTTATGTTACCAACCAGTTTTATTGAGAAATTTCCAATCTTCAAAACTATGTTTGTAAATGAAGTTTTTTGTTTGGACCCTCTTCTGCATATCTGAAAAAGCTCCAAGGCCACTTCGTATGTAAATAGAAAAATCGAAATTTATCAAAATTGCGAAGATTCGTGGATTTATAAAAATCTGCAATATTATTTCTTTTCATTTTGTTTGATTTATGGCCTAGGCCAACACCTGCAGCCGCTCTTCCTATAATACCAATAATCTAATATTTGGTCAAAAGTGCAGTTTGTTGAACATATTTACACTTGTGGTGAAAAAGTCTGTATAGGCTACTTGTCTTATTCTACTCTTACATACCTATAATTAGGTACTAAAAAGTGCCTAAACATTGAATGAGCCAATACAAATCGAGAGAAACAAAATAAAACGAGTAAGGATTGGAGAGGACGCGTCGCAACGCATGCGTACTGGCAAATAGGCACGTGTATTTTACGAGTGAGTGAGCGAGAGAGAGAAAGAAACGAATTGAAGAGTTACGAGTAGATTAAACATCGTCGGTCTCTGTGTCTGTTATGTTTAGTTTAGTTTAGTTACACGGTAAGCGACCGGTAAGTTTTGACGCTTCGCTGCGCTCAGTTTCATTTCGTTTTGTTTCGTCTCGTATAATTTCGCTACTTCATTTTCGTCGTGATTTGCGATAAGTTCTAAGTGCGGGCACCATCTACTCAGTGGTCGCGAGTGTGAAAAATTTTGTCAATTTTTTTTTCCTCAGAGTATCTTGTACCTGCTAATTGTAGGAGTTTTTTGATAATTGATACGTTACATTATTAGCTCTTTCATTTTTGCAAGGTATATATTATTATACGTAGTTAGTTGGTTTTTTTTGTTGTTTTTTTTTTGGTACCTACATTCTTTAAAAAGGTACTCGATTTTCATTTTCAATCGTATTAAACACGTTGTTTTGGAAATTTTTGTCGGCTTCGATGTTGAATAATTTGGTATTGTACCGAATAGTCGTTGAAATATGTCCTCTGTGGCTCTTTTGTTTTTCCCCCTATTCAATCAGTTTGATTTAAATACGTGCGTAATATATATTTATGTTCAAGTTTGTAAACTTTGAAGCTAAGATAAATTTCTGAAATTACTACTCCGCAACGTCGACTTGGTCGGCTTCCGATAAAATAAATGAGACAAATTATTGAGAGGAAAAAAAAACTGAAATCAGGAAACGTCGATGGTAAAGTGAAAAAAGTGGAGCGACGACGAAAGGAAAAGGATGATATTGCGAAGAAAAGCGCGAACACGTCGGATATTTTACGTAAATAAAGCCACAACCGAACCAACCGAAAAGAAAACTCCGCCAGCGCAAACTTAACTCGCGAAAAACTTGAACGATAAATTAAAATTATTCTACTTACTTTTTATACTTATAGTAATGTTTACACAATTTTATAGCGTTTTTTTTTCTCCTCTCGTCGCCCTTTTTCGTTTCTCTCTTTCTTTCTCACTCTCAGAACTTCAAAAGTCAGAACTGTACGTTATAACCGCAGATCTGTAGATAGGATGCAGCGTAGATTCTAAGGTGCAGATGTAAGAGGATGCGGTGAAGGGTTGAAACTTGATAACACGATGTAGGTTCCTGGCACCTCTGTAGTTGGGTAAGCGTTTAATTTTTGAGCATGTTCAAGGGTATGGGCGTTGAACTGTATACGGCGACTTACGTTGTTAGGTTATTAAGTTGAATTTTGTCGTGGTCGAGGGGTAAAGCGACCGGATTTTCTTGGCTTCCCCGGGGACGCATTTATTGGTCAAGTTTTGGGCGAGTAAAAAAAGAAAAAATAGGCCGAAACTTCGAGTATGTATGGGGCCGATGGAGTTTGGGTAGTTGGTTGAGAAGCGAGGGTGGAGGTGAAGGCGATGACGACGACGGCGAGCGACGTATAATTAAACAACCTAAAACGGCGCTTAATTGGCATTTAAGGTGTACGAGAGCTCGTTTAGAAATTTTTTCATACGTGTGTAGCCGCACCGTACCGCTCTCGTGGGAGTTACACTGCGAGTTGCGATGAAAATTAAGTAAGTGGACGTGGTACCTGAATTTTCGGACAGTCACCACCTACTCGCGTTGAAAATTTTCTTCTTCATTCGAAATGCACAGAAATTTGCGACGCTCGTCGACCCGTCGTAATTCGAAGCGGATTTCATTCGATAGGTCGCACACCGGTACCTAACATTCTTGAGCTTTTGTGATTGCGACGAAAGTCTGAGGGGCGCGCGGCGTGGCGCAGCGTTCCTGAAATACCCAACGCTGGTTGTAGTTGTCTTATATTGTTATAGCTCGCCGCCGCCACCGGAGAGACGGTCGTAGGGTCGTACCTTGGAAATGCGCGAAAGGCCATTCGAATTAAACGCCCTCGTTTGTCGTTATTAAGCGAGGTACTGCGAGGCGACGCCGGGGCGAGGAAAATAATTTGCAAAGTCGACCAGACGAGAGACGACCATTTAGACGATTATCGAGTTTTTTGTTACCTCTACGACTACGAGTGCACAGTGTGCACAGTGCAAAAGCGAACGCGAACGTGACAAATTGGCAAGCAACTGAAAAGCTTCCTCGGTGGAGGTATCGAAGATGAACGAGCAATGCAGGGCGGTACGCACGATGCGGTCGTTTAATAGCGAGAAAAACCCCATTAAGTACACATTTCGGTTTCATCGATTCCGTAAACTGGCTTCGGCTGTGGTTGCGTAATTTTCGATTTTTTTTTTTTTTTTTTTTTTTGGAATGCGTTTTGCTCGAATTGGCGGATTTTTTCAAAAAATATCGTTCGACGAGACGCGACGCGAGTATAACTCTTATAATAGACGGATTTGGAAAAAGCGAAAGGAAGACCATGCGAGGAAGGGAGACTGCAAGAGGAGAAACATTAATGTAAAAATAATTGCTCCGCGGTGGAAAATTTGCGCGCACCAATGACTAATTAAAAACTCGCTAGTCTCGTCTCTTCGAACGTCGGCGTGACGGCGGTTGCCATAAAAGCGCCAAAAACTACTATAAAATAGCTAAACAATCCTATCGAAGAGGCGATTAAAATTACCACCCCAGTCTCCGCTCCGTCTACTCCTCGTGAAATTTTTCGACGCCGCGCCGCCGAACCGAACCAAATTGCTCCGCGTCGACAATTAGTTTTTATTGGCTTTCCTTCGAAGCGCGAGCTTATACGACCGCAAAAATGCCGTCGCGTCGCCCAAATTATCCAGCCTGAAAAAGCATTTGCGAAGGGACTAGTAGTGTTCGTCGTAATCGCTATTACGATCGGCTCTACTAATTAGACGCGAGCTCGATGCACTCGTACTTGATTGTTGATGAAAGTCGTCGTTTTTTACGAGTACTTACTAACCGCAGCTGCACCACCGATTCGTCAAGCACATACTAGGCCTCGTTTCATGTCGGCTTAGAAGTTAGATTTGGGGTAAAAGGATGCTTTCGAATTACAAGTGCCTACTACATATAAACTTGATAAGAACTGAAGGCGTTGGGTCGCTTAGTCGAACTGAATCGTGTCGGTGTCATTTCTCTCTTGTCTTATGTCAGATTTGTAGCGTTAAATCCGTTTAATGTTTACAGAAAATGTTCCATTCTCTTTCTGCACAAAAAAGCAGATGATCCTACTTGGCGGCGAACAAAGGCCCAGGCGCAAAAACCTCTCTGCAGAAAGGCGATTCTCAAATTTTGGGATTGGTAGGACATTGCAAAGTTGAAAAAAAAAGTTTGTGGAATTTTCAGACTGTTTTCCCTGAAATGTTTCGAGTAGGATGCCCTGGACAACCAAAATATATACCATCTATGGTCAGTAGATGTGGTCACTAGTTGACTGTATAAATGAAGTTGAAATTGTCTAAAATTTTGATCAACATACCTAAAAGAACTGGAGTCCTATGCATCGTAGGAAATTGAAATTCCGATCATGAACGTTATATTATTCACTTTTGCCTATTCTCAACACACTAAAAAATGACTATTGTATCAGTTGGTTTATATGGGGATATCTACTAAATTTTATGTATCTACTATTTGACTTTGCCTCATAGTATAGTGCTTGAAATATTGGCGATAGACAAAAAGCGAATAAAACCACTTCTTTATGATGATTAAAATTATTCCTAGAATTTCAATCTCTAGTATTTTGATGAATAAATCATAAAAAAAAAATTTCCTCAAAAAGGTCATTGAAAATATATTTTTTTATTAGACCTTCCCTTCTGCAATTTTCAAGAGGTGGGAGTCTAATTGAAAAACTTTTCAGACAAAAGTTATAGATCAAAATCCTAGCAATAATTTGGAGAAAAAAATGTGCCAAAATTTGAGAATCGCCTGAACAGGCCCGAGTTAAAACCTCTTACATGTTAGAAGAAGTTCAGTATGATGAATATAAAATCATAACAAACAATGAAAATTGTTTTTTCCCTAGAAATGCGCCGTTACGCGTTTTACAAGCGGAAAATTTTTCATTATGAAATTATTATTATACGAATTTTTTTCCGGGAGAGGAGAAGAGAGTTGATTTCGTATATTTTGTATCATCTACCGCGCCTATTTCCAGACAATATCTCCATCTCGTTCTCGGGGCAATTGAGCGGGTGTACAAATTTTCGACAGACAGCGGATACAGACTGGATTAGCGTAGATATAGGATAAACGGAAGCTCGTTATTTTCTTGCGAGCGAGATTGTTGTCGTTTGTCGATTCTGCAACTGCAGCCGCGGCCGCTGCGCTGGTCGCGTTAGAAATTGATGCTCGATAAATTTACAAACGAGCCCGAATTTGGCGAACAAATTGTTGGCTCTGATGTCGACGATAGTTTTTTTTTTTTTTTTTTTTTTTTTTTTTTTTTTTTTCATTTTCGCTCTCGTCTTCTTTTTTTTTCGCTTTCTTTCTTTTGTGCAAGTTTTGCGAGTAAGCGGCACGGTACGTTACGGTGGTAGCAGTTTCTGAGATTAACGTCGTAAAATTGTTGATACGAAAGTTTTGCAACGAACAGACCAGTGTGGGAGAGTGGCGAGTAGGTATCGTTGAAATGATGGCAGCAGAGGGAGAGGGAGACTCGACGAGAGAAGTTTGAAAGGCTCGATATGATACTCGAACTCGATAGTACGATTCGGAATTCGGAGTCGATGCAGCTATTGAATGTCGAATGGACGATAGCGGGCTTCTTTAATGATCGAATACCTATATAATTTTTTTTGTACGCCCTTTTATATGAGATATTGCCGCACGGATTGCGCCGAGTCCAGTATAAACTTTCCACTTTCGGTAGACGAGGCTGTATTATGGGTAAACTTTTTTAATACGTTGCCTTTCGCCTTTCGCCTGTCTTTACACGATTTTTACGATCTCAGCGAAACAAGTGCAGTCGGTAAGTTCGTTCGACCAGAGTCGCAGTCGGCGGCTATACAAAATGCCCATTTTATCGCTAATTTTTTCTCACCCCCGCCTCGCCTCTGTTGACTCGTAATTTTTTTTCGAATCGAATTTTTCGCTGGGTGTCGCGACTCGATGGTTGACCGTTGACCCGTAGGCCGCAGCTGCTCCTGCCCACAGAGGACGCGAGCTTGTGAAAAGGAAAGAAAAATCATCGTATATTAGATTTGCGTGTTGGTGAAATAGTGCTGGAACAGCCATAGCCACCGCCAGAGCGTGTTAAAAAGGCGGCGCGGCGGTGACGCAGCACAAGGGTGCGGCGCAGGGTGTAAAGAAAGAGAAAGCAAATGCGACTGAAGAGGACGACGAATTTTCGCCGTTAATGGTTCGCTATGAATTGAAAATTTTTTGGCCGTACTCCAGTGCCGAGTTACGCGCCTTATTTCGGGTAATATTTCAACGTTTTAACAACTTATTCTATAAAACGTAGCGTACGTAATACGTGTAACGCGTTTTTGAATGAACTGACGCGCATTTCAAAATTCAAATGTAGGTACCTACTGTTGTGGTGAAGAGATGTCGCGGCGATGGCGAGGCCAGAGGTAATAAGATAGGTAAAGTTTTCAGCGGGTATTTAAATCAAGTCGAGACGCGTTCTTATCGCGTTGACAGGGCGCCCGCCCACCTAACTAAATACTATTCGTCTTCCCTGGGCTGCCAACTGCCAGTATTGGTAGATACTTTTTGCAGAAGTACTTTACAGTGAAACTGAAACCTGGGTTTTCGTTGAGCTCGCATAATATGCCAAGTTGTTTCAGGTGCTTTGAAAACTTTTGTCAGATTAGATTTTTCCATTTGAGTTATGTTTCAGTTCCAATGGTCAAGATTGAATGGATATCTGAATGGAAATCTAGATTAAAAATTGAATAGTGATAATTTGAATTCAAAATTCAAAGGGAATCTGAATAGAAACATGAATTCAAAATTAATTGAAAATGAAATGAAAATCGGAATTAAAAGTTGGCACGCTATTAGGTTGAAGTTTGAAACTTTCTTTCATTCTGTGGGTTTTGTACAAGTCCAGTATCTACTTTTTTTTTTTTTTTTTTTTTTTTTTGAAAACTTTAATGAGCCGAGTTGTTGGTAGGTAAATAAACATGAAAAATGGAGGGTTTCCGCCGATAAATCAAAAAGGGTGGAAAAGAAACAAACTTAAATAAAGTAGAGGAACGAAAAAAAGAAATAAACTTTGTAGACAAATAAAGAAATAAGTGACTTGGTTTCGAGTGATGTATGTACACGTCATGCACACTGTACACGCATAAGGTTACACCTACATATAAGCAGCGAGGGAGGTGGAAAGAGGAAGGGGCAAAAGTTGTATGTAGCTCGTTTAAAACAAAATTTCAAACGAGAGTGTCGCACGCGTCATCGAATACCTCCATGTAACTTTCCAAAACAACGTCTTTATTTCTTTCTTTCGCTTATTGTTTGCCTTTCGTTTGTTCACTCGCGAGTGGTGTACTCTTGATTCCGAGTCCTCGGGTCAGGGTACGGTGGAAAGTGAAAAGTTGTAACGTGTAAATTTTCAGACAACGGGAAGGCTACTCAGATCGAAAATTGAACCACGTTTCGAAAACTTATCAGAGGAAAGCTTTGGAAGCGATGAAGATAACCGAGTAACCGACAGGTGATAAAAGGTTCGCAAAATTGCCAATTTGAAGACAGCTTATCATCGTACAGTCGACTCCAGGGACGAAGCGACGCAACACAACGGTCTCAGTGACGACGATCGCGATGACTGCGACGAGGACGAAAACAACGACGACGACGGTAGCCACAAAGACGACGACTGAGACTTGGCAACGACATCAGTATTGGCGAAGAAGGCTGTAAAATGAAGACTCGCCCGCGATTCGAACTGTTTTTCATCGGCTCGAGCGAGCTTAGCTGAAGTTGCGGCAACAGCGACATCGGAGTCGGCGTCCGCATCGACATCGGCGCTGGAGAACCAATTAATGGCTACAGATGATTTCGACTCGGGACTAGCGACGTGCTCGGAACTGCCCAGTTGCAGCGAGATCGTTTGTCCGGTCAAGAGGCTACCTCCGCCTACTCTAAAGCAGCACTACTACCCGGAAGGCGGATGGGGTTGGTTTATCGTATTTATCGCCGCTCTCGTGCAAATTCTAAATCACGGTCTGCAACTGGCCTACGGAGTCGTTTTTCCTATTATAGTGAGACATTTCGCTAGCACCGGCTCTACTTATAAAAGCGCAGGTAAAGTCTCCTCTATGCCTAAACACTCGGCTATCGCCCTATACTAAACCAGTCGTCATATCTCATCTCGCATTACCTTAAATTACCTTACCTTACACCTATTTAACTATATTATACCTATGTAAGAATAGACAAAATGTACATAATATTATGCGCGTAATGCGAAACATGCGCTGCAGATAAGTGTAAATTCCGATTCCATCTTCTCGGAATTTTCAAATTTCATACATACGAGCTACAAGCCGGACCTATCTGTAAAAATGGAATCTGAATTTCGACGAGTCAAAGTACGAGTTAACGTCGGCGTTGCGTGTATCGTATCGCATCTGAAACGAATTAATTATCAGCGAGAGCGGGCGGATATTTTTTTTTCATCTTACGTTGACGCCTCCTGCGCTGCTTTCTCTCGCCGAACCTCATCGAGTATTCGTGCAAAATCCTCCTCGCACACAGTTTAATACATAGGTTACCTAGTATGTTAGAATTTAAGTGTGTAAGACGTACAGTGTTCTCAGATACGCGCATCATACACATTACATATGCTCTTTAGCGTACATAGAGTAGACCTATCTGTATTTATAAGACAGATACCTTGTGGGCTAGTTGATTGACTTTCGCATCGGCGCGGCGTTTTCTATTTGAAATATCGTTTTTGCAATATTTTTTCTTTCTTTATTTCTGTAGGTACCTACCTACTCGTGTACTAAACCGGAAATATGACGCGATTACGAAAGGTCTACGAACGAGAACAGGCAGACAACGATGAAAAAGCGACGTTATTTTGTACTAAGGCTACGTGGTATCGCAATCGGCTCGGTTCGTTTGATTTTTGTCGGTCGTCAGTCGCGTGTAAAAATTTGACTCGCCAACAAAAACACAAAAATATGACAGATATTTGTAACAGCGACGACGTTTACAAAAATTACAAGATGTCTCGTATATTATGTATTACGTAAAAGTAATAATCCTATGTAGTAGTGATGTGGGATTAATCGATTATTTGTTTTGATGTAATCCATTAATATTATTTGCTGAAATGAATCGATTGTTTTCTCGAATAATTAGAAAATTGGAAAAATTTTCAATGTTGAAATTTCATATTTGTGTATCTACTCCAGCCGCAGGTCACAAAATTTTACTAAGTTATTCCAAAAGCGACCAAGGTACGTTTACCTGACATATGAAAACAAGAGTTTCTGGTCAAGTCAGTAGAATAGTGGTATAAATGATGGGTTTACCGCATCATGATAGTATTTCATTGCACTGAAGTATTACAAGTACGCGATAGAATGAAAACTTGAAAGGACTGAGAGAAAATAAGTGAGTGTGAGGAACTGAAAAAGTGGAGTTCTTGACATAAGCCACAGGGGCGAAGGTGGAGGAAAAAGAACAATAACAACGACGAGCGTCAACAAAATACTTGTACTGTACTCGTCTTGGTCATATACTATACTCGAAACACGCACGAATACGAGTATACACACAACATACAAATAAAATAGTCTTGGAGCACACGTTACATTACTTTGTGTTTCGCCGGAACTCGTTATTTTTCTATCGAATAAACGCGCATAAATTCGAAGATGCGACGCGTACTTATCCTTTCACTTTCCTGTAAAGTTCTCATCTCACCACGCTAACTAGTTGGCTGAACGTTTTAAAAGCGTTTATAAGAATGAAGGGGGCGAGATGGTGCAAAATAAAGACGGAGAGGCACAGGCAGGCATAAGCGACTAGTCATATTCGCGTTTTTTCGCGTCAATTTTTCACAATTTGATGGGTTACTCGTAGCGTAGCAAAGCATAGCGCAGCTTAGCGTTTTTGTGTCGTTTCTTTTTTGTTATTCTTACTCGTCGCATCTTAAATGGAGCGTGGCCGAATAATTTTCTAATGTCAGGCTGGCCGATGCCACCTCGACTCGAATAATGAAAATTGAAAAATTTCGCTACCCAGTATATCGATATTTTGGCTCGAGTCCCAGAAGTACGCGAACGCTGCGCTGAGCTGTGAAATGGCTTTACTCGTTTGGTCAAAATGTGCTTCGCTTTTTCTCGCTTTTCGCTCAATCGACTCTTCGGACCATCGTTTTTCTTTCCCCTACTCCATCCTCTTTGATCATTTATCGATGGAAGAGCACCTTAGTCACACTACAGTGTATTTGTATATTACAGGCAGGTATGCCGGCTTTTTGGTGCATTCGATATTATAGATTTAGAAGTAGGTAAAGGTCCTGTGCGTTAATTTGAAATCTTGAATTCGAGGCTACCTGCTGCTGTCGCTGTTGGTTCAACGGGCAAAGAGCAGGAAAAGAAACGTGTCAGGGGGTAGCGACTAGCGAAGCGCGAAAAATGACCACGCTTGCGGTTCGGTTTGGTTGGGCTAGTTCCAGAATAAGGGTTGTTTATGCGCGCTTTTATACGCTAGTACTGGTGTACCTACTTTTCTTTCATCGCACTGGCAACTTAATGTTTCAGAAGGCTCGACTCGGCTGAGTTGGCCTCAAGTCAAATGCTCTACTCTCTGTGCTCGCCTACTTACCCTACCTTACATTATGTAGTCGCCTTTGTTACCTATTCGTGGTTTGCGTAGGTAGATGGTATACCCATCTACCTTATAATGCATTTTACTGTGTATAGCTTAGTCACATGTCAACTAAAAATTTATGTACATAGTTATGTACTAGTGTAGAGCGCCACAAAACGTTACAGGTATTCTTCAACTTGACGATACGCTTTTAGAGAACCTAAGTACTTGTCATATTGAAATTCGAGTTTCAAAATTTACAAACATAAATATTTGGTCTTCAAAATTAAAAATGTTTCGATATGGATTTAGAATAGGTGAATTAGGTATATACTCAAATGGGGGGGTTTTAATTGCTGGTCTTTCAATTTCTCGTATAGTCTCGATAAATGAGTAGCGTAGCGTCGTTGCTCAAAACGTCGCCTCTTTTATAAGTGAATTTGTTCTTTTACAGTTCTCTTTTGGTTAGCGATAGTTCACTTTACCAATATCTTTCCTCTCAATTCATTTCTTAAACAGACGGATAGGAACCTTAGCGACATCACTATAGGGAAAATTAATCTCTTCGATTCATAAAATTGCTAATACTGATTAGCATATTGCGCTCTATTTCTTAAAGGTAGGAGCTAAAATACGCGAGTAATTAATTACCATCTCACTGTAAATGAGTGGTTACACTAAGGGGATACCTCCTACGTCTTTCTTTACTCTTTGCTCGTAGTTGTTGTATCGAATTTGCTGAAAGACGATACCCTTACCTATGTAGAAACACTTTTATGTACTCCCAAGTCCAACGTACGTATACCAGATGTTGAATCAGACCTTTTCCTCTCCTCCCTGCCATCCTTTGCCACTTTTACTTTTTAGTGGTCGCCTGTCTCAGCTGCTGAAATTGCTCCAAACAGACGAAATCAAATTTTTTGTGCTGCGTATCAGTTCCGACGGTCGACCTTTTTTGTCGTAGGTAGACTGCGCCAGGAGCTGGTACAGTAGGGCAGCTGCTTTTGCCAAGTTTGCAAAAAAGGTAGACGTTTTTTGCGCTCATTACAAAAGGATGGTTTGCCCCATCCGTCAGAACTGTACGCAAAGATGCGAGAATTGATGGTGTCGAGCATTGCAGAAATATCTACCGAAGAACTGAAAAAGCGACGATGACAGCTCGATTTATACGTCTGCCGCCACGAAGCTCGGGTATTCGTGTCTCGTATAATATGTCGCGTTTCGTCGTTCGTATTTCATCTTTTCTCGATTGTACCCGTATACGTAAGCTGTAGTTTTTGTCGGCATTCCATGTCATAGACAGATAGTGGTAGTGGCACTGGCAGTCGCCGTTTGATGCGGAGAAACGAGCATGGGTATAGTCTGCAGTCTGCTCACTACAGACTACAGACTATATACTGTATGGACTGTGTTCTCTACTGGTGTTCGAGTATGAAAGGGACTAAGCTACGACTGCCATAAATTTAGGCGCACTCGGAAAAACGTAGTCTGGTGTATTATATACGCGACACGCGTAGAAGAAGTGGTGCAGTGCAGCGCAGGCGAGAGATTGTCATCGTGCATGTGGCTTGGTGTGGCACATTCAACGCCGCCACGGCGTGTAAAATGTACGTTATTTAACTGCCACATCGTGTCGCGTTGCCTTTGTTTTAGGTATATTCTCCTATGATAACGACTATAGGACAACGAGTAGTGATCAAACTCTTTCATTAAGTACAAGCACCGCAATTGCATCGCCGTAGTTGGCCTGTGTCTGGCTGTCGCTGCCACTGTCGTCGTCGTAGCGCCTAGCTCCTAGCGTGTAATTTTGCGTTCGAGTTAAATTAACCGTCACACCCGTCGCTCGGTTGTCTCTTACTTACGAATTCGACGATATATTATTTTAATCCCGAGCTTCGTCGTATATGGCCCTGCATGCCTCATCACCCCACCCACACCAACCATCATCTCACTCTATGCTCGTACGTCGAAGCTGGCACTGACGCTGCAGGCGCTGGCGCTAATGTCAAACTAAGCGTAGGCTTATGCCCTGCGCTAGATTATACGTCTTGTAGTTCTTTCAAACTTCATTTCTTCGTCTTTTAACGTATTTTTTAAAAATAAAACAAAAGAATCAAATGAAAAAGGAACAAAAAAAGTAGAGAAATTCGAAAAGAAAGCAAAAAGAAAAAAAACAAATCAGAAGTACAGGAACGTATATATCATATTCGAAAGGTTTAAAAAATCATTTAATATTTCCCGGCCGTTGATTTTACACCCGACTGCGACCCTGCTGAATCATATATCATTCCAATAGCGGCATTCGTTTCGTATAATACGTAATACGATTTAGCAATGAGAATGTTGTTTCCCCCTCGCCACCCCTCTAGTCCTTTTTTTTTATTCTCAGTCGATCGGTCGTTTGTTAGTTTGCGCGAGTGTTTGCTTTTTTTTTTCGCTTCATTTGCGAAAGCATCTCGGCGTTATAATTTACCGCTGCTGCTTCTGTTGCCGCCGTCGTCGTCGTGAAAAAATTTATAGAAAAATATAATTTTGTCCGGGAAGAAGATATAAATAAGAAGAGAAGAATATATGAGGCGTGGCACGGCGCAACGCGGTGGAGATGCTGACAGCAGAAATTCCATACATTTTCGAATCGCACCACCAATAATACTCGTAAGCCGTTCAACGCGCAACAATATATATTTCTAAACGTTTCCGAAAAAAATTAATTTATTTTCTTCCGTCGGCCGCGCCATATTTACTGCTCTACACGTTGGTTGCGTAGACGCTACAAAACTTGGAAATATGTACTCTACGAGTATCGCAATGTCTCATATTTAGACGTTCTATGAACCTACCATATCAACTTGCGATTGTGCTGGATTAAAATTCCAAATTCTATTGAAGAAAGGACCAGCAAAAATATGTTGAAGTGGTGGTAAAAATTTGTCAAGTCTGAAGCTAAAGCCTCGTTTACACGCAGTCAATTTACTGGCTTAAGCAAGGAGTGTCTTTCAACTGCCTCAATATAAACTGCCTACTTGCTTGAGACAGTCTTGATGTCCGACAGTAACTTCAATTGTCCAAAAAAGTACTGCCTCTTTGTCCTACTATTGTCTCATCACGTGACTGTGACCATCAAATTGGATTCTGATTGGTTGGGGTTGGTTGATGATGTTATTTTCACATTGTACAATATCCACATATGAGTTCGTGTACCTGTTTGTTGAGAATGCACGAGTGACCTGCAGACTAGGTATTCTTGTGAATCTCTTTGAAGTGATGGGTATCACCAATTGATACGTCGTTATAAACTAGTACGAGTAGAACAGAGAAGGTATTCGTTTGCCAATATGCCAACTCGTTAGCGCAGAATATCGGGAATACACATTATATGTACGAGTAGCTGCTGCAGCAGCCTGCGAGTACAAGTTAGGTATATCCTCAAGTTGAGAACGAGTACGAGTATAATGAGCGAGCCTCCGGCAGCAGATCTGATTAGGCAATCGCGCAGAAATACGCGTAGAATTGGAACACGCCGATACATATCGTAATTACTCGTACGCGAGGGCTCGCGTTTACGGTATCCGCCGCACCAGCATTATCTCCGTGCAAATGATGGACAAGCCAGATAATCAGCGACTACTCCGAACCCTTTACTTACGATACATGATACACTGTATGTACATGAAAATGTATTATGAGTATACCTAGGAATTTTGTGGTTTCGGCATCTTGGATGAATGATTGATCTAACGAAACAGTATGTAATTCCACACTCAGTGCTCGCTGCTCCAGCATCAGCCACTTCTCAACTCTGAGCTCGCATATTAAATGTAAACAGCTAAGAATAACGTTGCAAAGTTGGTACATCTACGAAAATGAAATGATTATAGCGGGTGCAGCTGGCGGACATATTAAATAGGTCGGTCGTACATTTTGCCCAAATTATCCCGCTACTGCGATACGAGTATTGTTTCCAATAAAGCAATTCCTTTGGGTCACCAGCTCAACTCGCTTAGCATCATCTGCCATTAGGTTGAGCCTACGTGTACGATCGTCGTTCACTCGTAATAGGTATAACGATGATAATACGTTATCGTGAAATTCATGTACTGTATACTTCTGCTGCACTGTACCCTAGTGCACCAAATCTAAATCTACTCGCAGTCTCGCTCAAATTTTACGCGTACGAGTGACGTCATCGCACTGTACTGTTTGCTCGTCCTCGCAGTATTGCACACCCAAGTACGTGGTAACATACTGACACTGAGAGTGAGAAACGATTACGTTTACAATACCTAGTCTCGATGTGTGGTGTGACCTGACACGTACCACACGCACCTGTCTGCCTTCCTACCTCTCACCACCTTTGGTTCCACAGTCTACAATCTGCACTTACGTATTCGTCTTCGATTTATCAGCAATTCAATGGTGTGTATACATATATAGGTACGTCGCATGCTCTGGTAAATAATAAATAGTCACCTACAAAAAGGAATAATTGCTATGTAAAAGTCATCTGTGTATGTAATATTATGTATACCTAACTGTGACAACCACACTCACGATGAGACTTGAGGGCGACTTGAAACCGCAATGATCGTGCGTCCTATGACCAGAATTTAATATCGTATAGGTAGGTGAGTCGTGTCTAGTTTACTTCTTGTATAAGTGCATATCATTTGTTCCACTTGCACAATAGAGCCTCGAGGGCACACACTAACCGCGACAAATGACCATCCGGATATTTGATCCAAAGAACGCGACTTTGGTCATCTTCAGACAACTTTCCCTCGTATTCGCTGAATTTAACTTTATTTAGAGGTCTATATTAAATCGTGTAATTTTGCTTTTTTTTTTCATTAATAATTTTGATAAAACATTTACTTTTTTATACGCGCAATTGATGGACCAGCGTTGTTATTTTACGATTACGACGAATAAGTAACGGCTTGCCTCGCTAGTTTATGACGACGCGGCCACCTCGTTCATCGGAATACATCGCGCAGTATGTACGTACAAAACGGCTGGCGTGCCTTCATCGTGCTCATTATGGTCGATTAACGAAAACTGCCGCAACATCGACAGCGGTAGCAAAAGCCGAGCAGGCTCTACGACGTTTTATTATGATTCATGGTCGTTTGGCGGCGTAGCTGGCATATCTGAAATGAGATGCGATACGACCAACAACGTATCCCTTCTAATATTCGCACTACTAAGCTACGTCTGTGCCTGTGCGTTGCTCCCATACCCATATTACTCCTTAGTACTCGGTATTTGTAATGTTTTCGTTGATGAGGATTTGGTAAGCGGAAAAGCTGATTTAAAATTATTATCGCGTCACGTTGCGTCGTCTATTCTTTTCCCCCTATTCTATTTTTATTACTCGCTCGTATAAATCTCAGAATTCTGATGAGCCTTTTCGGCAGTACCTTCACTATAGCGAGTCCACAATAATTGTGTACCTAGCTACCTACAAGCGATCGTGCATCGGCCACATTTTTGTCATAATTAGGTATCTGTACACGGCTCGGTTACATATCGTAGTCTAAACCAATTTGAAGTTGAAATCTGAATCAGAATCCGAGTCATTTTGAGAAATATGATTTGAAAATAGAATTTACCTTACCAAAAAAGCTCGCACGTCAATCTCGATCGCAGTGTCATAATTATAATCGTCATTAGACGCTTCGAGGCTCTATAAATCATTGCGCTAAAATACGTAAGATACGTATCAAGTTTCAGGTACTAATCGTTGGTTAGGTTATGTTAGGTTAGTCATGAGCTCGTGGCGATGGTTGATGGGGCGCGGCATGGTGGTCGGCGTAATTTTCTTTTTAATAGGTCCAGGCAATCCTAATCTATTCCATCGGCATCGGATCGCTGTAGTACAACTGTTTGGGTACTGTATAAGTATAGTGAAGTACATATCTTTATTATGGAACTGTACATTTTTGAATACTCGTAGTACCAAATGAACAAATAACTTTCAAGGCCATATGAGAACTCTCTTTTTGACGTAGTTTCCTGAAGAATTCGCACCCAGCCCAGGAATCGAACCCAGGGTCTTTTCATGGCCTTTATTGTAAAATCTGTATAAAACAGCTATCTTAAGATGGAAATTTGTTGAAAATTTTTTCAATTTAAAATGTCTCTTGATATTGTAGAACCTTTTTGTGTCTCGTGGTTCCTGTTATTTTTGTGAACATCTACCTATGTTGCGAATATTCCTTTTTCTCTAAACATTCTGACTCATGTGTGCATGCATGTATGCTCTGAATGAAGCTACCCTCTCGCGGTCACGTGGTGGTCGTTGACAGCCTAATCAACAGATGATAAACTTGAACAGATCGATGACAATGGCCAAGGCTGGGCGGTAAATAAACTTTTTTTATAAATTAATCACAATTCGCGATTTCGATATAAAATTTCACATATTTGACGTGCTGTGTGTCTTCACTAAGCAGCTAAATGTAGACACTACAAGTAAGAGCTTAGCGCAAACAAACGCACACACGGCAAAGCCTAGCGGCTTTTAATAATGACTCGGATAACACAGTTGGTTTTTTGTCTATAATTAACTTGTCAAAGATTGTTTGCAGTAAGACCAGAGTAAACGTTTTGCCCCTCTTCTGCGGACATTCTGAATTTCCTTCTCTCACTCCTATAAACTTATGTAAATGTACGAATGTAAATACCTACCTACTTTGCAAAGTAATCACGATTTTGTGGTAATTTTTTTCCATGGGAAATTGTGACAGATGAGTTGAGATGAAGTACAAATTTCTAGCTGATTGAAAGTTTCGGTTTGTATATTATCAAATTTAGTCTATTTTTTTGTCAAAATTTTTACATTGTATTTTGTTGACTGGAAAGTAAGTGACTGAGGAACCTGTAGTCCAATTTGTCGTTTCATCTTGTTAGTACTGCCTTCGATATTGACATCGAATCGCAATTATAATGGTGTAGTTGCAGGGACTGCTAAGGAATAGGATGATGCCACTATTGTGAGTTGTCCAAATGTGGTATCTGGACTAAGCGCCACAGCCAAGCTTTAGCCTCTCAGATTTGATGGCGGTGACAACTGACAGTGACAAGGTGAAGGTAGGATGTGGCTGATAGGAGTGAAATGAACTGAATCGTAGCGAGGTGAGGTGCGAAACGTGAGCAGAACAGTGCTGCACTGCTGCGCTTGTTTGCGTCTGCGTTCGCCCGCACCTAGCCTTCGGCCTACATTATGTAGAGATACGTATCTATACTATAATCTGTAATTATGTATCTAAGCGTGTGTATTATTTTTCATCTAGTTGTTTAGCCTGAAGCGAAAACATTATTAATTAGCGCGTATGGCAAATGTGGCATTTATCCAACTCGACTGTTAACAAATGGCTTCTCTTGTTGATAAATCGAGACAGTGACAACAACTACATTGACAGCGACAACACGGTAGC
Organism: Balanococcus diminutus; assembly: GCA_959613365.1. Classification (NCBI taxonomy): domain Eukaryota; kingdom Metazoa; phylum Arthropoda; class Insecta; order Hemiptera; family Pseudococcidae; genus Balanococcus; species Balanococcus diminutus. Next base: position 54,887,626 of record OY390718.1, on the reverse strand, counting down.
CAAAATCAGTTTAAGAAGTCATAAAAAATTTTTAGCCGAATTTTCTATAAAATATTAATTGTACTTGTTCATCAAGAAGTTCTGGAAAGTTCGTGAAAACTCCTCAGTAACTAAAGAAGGTACAATAATTTTTCAAGCAAAAGATGCAAAATTGACAGAATAATTGATTATATCAAGATCAGGGGAAGCGAAGAAAAATTGGATGGAAAGAAAAAAGTAGGGGAAATGCTCTGTTGTTGTTGTTATCATTTACTTCCCTCTGAAATTTAGACATTTTCTTCAGTATGATTTTGATGGTTGAAGTGAACAGTTCTGATTAACCAAGGTACATATAATTATCATGTTAGTGCTGTTTCGCACTTTTATTTATTTTTTTAATTTCATGTTTTTTTTTTGTTTGGTGTTTTGCATTTAAGGCGTTTACTCATTTAGTGTTTCGCGTTTTTATTTCTTTCATTTTCTTTTTTAAATTTTGTGGTTTTTTCATGTTTGGTGTTTCGCGTTCAAGACTTACTCATTTGGTGTTTCGCGTGTTTTATATGTGATTAGTTTTTTTCAATTTAGTGTCGTGTTTTGCCTTCAAGGCGTTTACTCATTTAGTGTTTCGCGTTTTTATTTCTTTCATTTTCTTTTTTAAATTTTGTGCTGTTTTTTCTGTTGGTGTTTCGCGTTTATAATTAGTTTTTTTTAATTTAGTGTCGTGTTTTGCATTTGAGGCGCTTACTCATTTAGTGTTTCGCGTTTTTATTTCTTTCATTTTCTTTTTTAAATTTTGTGCTGTTTTTTCTGTTTGGTGTTTCGCGTTTCTTATAATTAGTTTTTTTCAATTTAGTGTCGTGTTTTGCATTTGAGGCGCTTACTCATTTAGTGTTTCGCGTTTTATTTCATTTGTTTTCTTTTTTAAATTTTGTGTTTCGCGTTTTTTATAATTAGTTTCTTCAATTTAGTGTCCTTCGTTTCTTCTGTTATTTCGCGGTTTATAAAAAATGTGGTGCGATGTTTTCTGTTGTGTGGTTTCCGCTTTTTATTTTGTTTTAATTTTGTTGTGCGGATGGTGCGGTGTTATGTTTGGTGGTTACCATTGAATGTGTTACTCATTCAGCCAATAATTAGGTGAGTGAAATTTCTTTTTTCGGTGTTTTGCATATCTGAAGTACCTATTTAATCAGTTTTATTCAAATTAGCGAACATTTTTGTTCATTGCTACCCATTTTTTAGAAAATTTCTAAATTTTGTGATGTTTTCTATTTGGTCTTTTGTGGTTTTTTCTTTTTTGTTTGGTTTTTCGCGTTTTTATACATTCACTTATCTATTTGTTTTTTCGAGGTTTTTTGTTTTTTAAGTTTCGCGTTGAAGATTCCCCCCCCCCCATTTTATGGTGTTTTCTTTTTGGTGTTTCGCGATTTAAGTTGCTTGCTCATTTTAAAACAATAGTTGCAAAAATAGCTGAGTGATTGAAAATGAATAATGAAAGAGAGGGCTAAAATATAGTTGACAATGGGGATGGGAAAAAAACATTTTTCCTTTGATAGTGACATCGTGCTGATCAGCCCTTAGTCTCGTTTTTAAAAGTGTTTGTTGATCGAAAATTTTTGATTTGGTACAATAGAAGTGGTGTAGGTATTTTTTTGAAGCAGGCCGTATCGAATCCTTTTTTGCTACTATGATAATGGATAAAATGAATATAGGATGAACGCAGAATGAACGAAAACTAGGTAACTGAAACAAACACAAGTTGTAAATAACTGCCGAACTGAGCGTATTTTAGACCATGCTGAAAGTTGAAACTTTTTAATTACTGGCGATGGCGCGACGTTTTTGTGACAGCCTTGTTGTATTCTTTCTATTTTTCTTCTTTATCACAACCTACATTTTTACGATAACATTAATTGTTAAATCGAGGAATTTTCGGGTTCTGAAAATTCGGCCTGTAAATTTTGAACGTCTGTCTAGTTAAAATTAAATTAATTGGTTCTGGTTGTAAGTATGTAGTTTTGAAGTTCGATATTGAAAATATTTCGCATCATCTACTAAGAGTTTGCTTATTTTTGTGCATGTGGGTAATTGATGAGGTTTGCAATTAGAAAGCGATTCACTTACGCGTTAGTAGGAATATAATATGCCATACTGACAATGAGCTCATGTATATAATATCCCAGTAATGCCTTCGGATGTCCCGAGTCTGCAAATGTAATTTACTTACTACAATGTTGGTCCATGTAAATTTTTAATTTAAAAAAAAAAAAAATGAATTTAAATAATTTTTATTTCAATTTAAAAAATTTTAAAAATTTCCCCTTGACCTTTTATACTATCAATTAATTCAATAAATATAATAATAAATTTAATTTATAATTTAAATTATAAATTTAATTTTTCTTTTTATTATTTTATTAAATTTAAATTCTACATGGATGGTATGCACATTGTGTACCCCCCTGTTCACCCTGCCGTTTTATGTATAAAATCACCCGCGCTTGTTTTGTTTTGGCGTTTTTCATCCACATGTATTGCTCTGAATAGTACAGCTGGAGCACGTTTTTTCCTGGTGACATACTGCTGGCTAGTGAGGTGAAGGAAGAGGCGGATGTTGTGAAAAAAAGAAATAAGACAAACAACTAGCGTAAAATATCGCAGCAATTTTTTAGCTTTCCCTGCATATTTGTAAAAGTTTTGATAATGCGAATCGAGAGCATTTTACAAATATATCGCCGAACGGTTCAAACTCCACTGCCACATCTAATATCGCACTCTTTTCCCTGTCTTTCCCTACCCATTTTGCTTTGTCGGCAGTTGATATTGCGCTTTTGTATCGTTCTGCCAGCTATTGAATTATAGATTATTTTTATCATTCTTTTTTCCCCCAATTTTGTGTCGGCAGTACTTATATTTACACTTTGCACATGTTTCCATAACCAATATCCCCACCCCTTTTAGAAGGCTGGGTTAATTAGTTTTGTCATTTCAGAATTTCGATCTAATCTAAGTTAAGTGACCCGAATAACACCCTCCAGGCGGCGTTGTGTGATATACCTTTTCAAATGTGAAATATTCTGTGAATATTAAAGCAAATTTAAAACCTAATACATCAATGCAAAGCTCTTTTTGTGCTCTATCCGAAGCTCTATTTGTTTTGTTTTTTTGATCATTGTGGTGCATTTAAAATGTGGGTGGGCGTTATTACAAACAGGGTTTTTTAATTACGCCCATTAAGCATTTTTTTTCAATAAATTCTCTATACGTTTTCGTGACCGTACTAAAAAAAAACTAAGCAGTGCTGAACAAACTAGAATGCTCCCTCTCTCCCCCCATGCCATACTTTTTCACCAATTTTCAATTTTAAGTACCGAAAATTGCGATTTAATTAAGGTGGGTGTTTATGTGTTATTCGGGTCACTTACCTTGGTTTGAAATTTGCAAATCCCATAGCTGTCATTCAGTGCTCAGATGAGAGGCTATCGTAATCATTTCAGTACATTTAGGTTTCTTTTTACGTCAACGTCTGCGACGATGTCAAGAAGTTGCCCCTCTACCTAATAGATAATAAGTATATCATATCTAAACGGTTCAGACCATTATCTAACGTTTATGTTTTAGTTGGTTAGAGTGTCTGCACACCAATTGTGGATTCAGGTACATGGTTGTGAGTTTAACGCGATGCTATACATGTTGTATGTGATTTAGTTCTTCCAATACTAGTGACTGGTATGGTTTAGACATTGATAGCGGTCATAAAAATTGAAAGTTATCGTAAACTGCGGTCATTCGGCACGGTCGCGAGAGAGCAAATTTGATGCGACGTCGGAATGCTGCCGCCAGATATAAAAATGACAATGGCAGTAATAAATGTATTCTATAACACAGTATTTCAAGTCCAAAGCATGAGTAAAACAACGAGTGCGAGACAATTTTGTTGTGCAAGTATTGTTGACGGTGCACCATCGCCATGCCCACACCCTTCCCCAGAATATGCGCGCTAAACTTGTGGTACTTGATAGGTACCTCCTATCAAAACCTACCTTGGTAGGTATCACATTTACGAGAACTTGAGATATTTAGAAGGATATAAAAAATACCTTTCCCATCACAAAAACACTACAAGTGGCCGAAAACGAAAGGATCTTGTCTGGTAACAAAACAAGAGGTGCGTGCAATGTCTAGTGATGTAAAATTTAGGACAACTTGACGTTGATACTGCCGCGAATCGCCTCATCGGAGATGAAAAATTTACAATTATACTGAATTTAAAAAAATGGATTGTGATGTTGACTTTGATTTGGTTTCAGGATGGCTGGGTGCGATGTCGACGGCGGTTGCCTTATTCATATCGCCAGTTACAATATCCTTCTGTCGAAAAAAATCCACTCGTCTGACAGCTGTGATGGGCGGTCTAGTCACTGCATTGGGATGTCTCTTTACTTCTTTTGCGACGCAATTCCATCAGCTGTTCTTCAGCTATGGTGCAGTAATAGGTGAGTGAACTTGTTTACATTGTATTGTGTATTCTTACTTTTACACCATCTAGATTACTTGGGTTTTTGATTTATCTCCGCATATTTTAGGTGTAGGTGTAGGTTTGACAAGGGACTGCTCGACGTTGATGGTAGCTCAGTACTTTAAACGGCGCAGAGAATTTGTGGAAATCTTTATTGTATCCGGCAGTGGTTTGGGCATATCTGCCATGTCAGCGTATTTGCAAGTTGCTATTTCGTAAGTACATCCGCTTGATTTGATACCTAGCTTCTTATTGTCGAGTCAAATTTATGGGAAAATATCTCCGCTCGAATTATTCAACTTTTGTAGGTCTATTTGTGTTGATTTGTTTGCTGTTCCAGTCGCATTGGTTGGAGGTATGGTCTTCAGCTGATCACAGTCACTGTATTCCTGACGTTCTTTCTGGCAACATGCTACAGATCTGCGTCGTTATACCATCCTCAACGTAGAGCTATACTACACCTTAAGAACCAAAAGCGAAAAATCAAAGACAAGAATAAAACCGACGACAAACCGCCATTTATTGATTACAGCACGCTCAAAAGTAAAACAGTGCAAATACTCCTACTGTCGACTGGAATCAGCGCTTTGGGTATCAACACACCAATCTTTCATTTGGTAAGTTCCATGATAACTTTTCCAAGTTACAGTGGTTATCACTCTCACATTGTTCGCTCATTCAATTTTTCTATTCTTTTCCCCAAGTTGATTATGTTGCGACCACAACTTCATTTTGTAATGCTATCCTTTTTTTTTGTATGTTTGCAGGCGTATCAAGCTGAGCAAGATGGTTTGGCTGATTCTGTATTCTGGTTTCAAGTGTACATGGGTATCGCATGGACAGTCGGATGCGTTGCTTTTGGAACCATCGTTGTGCATAATTCTGCGGAATGCCGCATCGGCAGACAGTATCTATGCCAAGCATCTATATTCATGTGTGCGCTGGCCATTCTTGCTTTAACCACAGTACAAGGCAACCGTCAAGGATACATGCTTTTTGTCTGGATATATGGGATATTCTGCGGCGGGTACAACTACTCATTGAAGATGTACACTTACGAACGAGTCAGAGCTCGCAACTTTGCTCGCACATGGGGATTTGTACAATGTTCCCAGTCTATTCCCATCTCGATTGGTGTACCACTATCTGGTAAGTCTTATGTTATACTTACTTGATTTCTGCTTACCCCAGTCCTGCCTGAATACATCTAAATGTGTGTGTATGTGTTCTAGTAGAAATATGAGGCAAGAAAAGTGAGAGTTGTAGTAAACAATAAAAACTGAAACGATGCAGGGAAAAAGGGCAAAACTGCAAAAAAGGATTAATAATATCAGCGCCAAAGCGATTTTTACTTTCGTTTGAGAAGATTTTAAGATTATTCTCATTTATCATAGCAAAATCGTTCAATTTAGAAGTGTACTGTCATGATTGTCCTTCGCCTCATACTTTTTTTCTTTCTTTCTGCTTTATTTCATTGCCCTTGCGTTGTATACCATACTTTTATGAGGATCGCGCCTTTTTACTGTACAGACTATTTTTCCTTCTGTGCGACATGGCGATGGTGGGTGCGTGTGTATGTTATGTATTCGCCGAGCCATTGTGCCAGCTTTTGGCCAAGAAATATATGGAAGACGCGCGATAAAACGTTATTAACTTAATGATAAGATTGGTCCAGTGGCGTTCGATATAATTTACAGCGTTGTAAATTTCCACTGTGACGTCCGATCTTTCGTGAACAAGTGTTAGGAAGTGTGCTCAAATCCTCCGCCCTTTTTAACAATTCTCCTAATCTGGGAGGCTACTATTTATTCTTTGGATAACATTATCACACCCCTGCGCTACTGTGCCTAATCTGATGTATGTGTTTGAGAAACTTGTTGGGGTGAATACCTATTATTTTTCTTCCTTTTCTCTCGTGTTGGAAATTTGACAAATTGCCAAACATGTATGATCCAAGCTATGTAGGTGTGGGTACCAATTAATGTGTTATTTTGCCATATTTTACGCGCTTCCATCATTTTTTGTTATCTAATTATGTTCTTGTGTTTCCAGGCTATATAAACGTGGCATATGGCGAAAAAACTGGCTACTACTTTAGTTCTTCGTGCGCTCTGTTGGGATGCCTAGTATTATTCATGGTGGATCTGCACAAACGTAAACTAACCAAACACAAACATCATGAAGAAAATGGAGGAGGTGTTGGTGGCACTGTCAGTGGTAGCAAGAAATTATGCGCATCGGAAGTGTGTCCGCGACGTCGCAAGCTCTCATTCACTGCCGAACCAGAAGAAGTGCTGGTTGTCGAGCCGGCTGTCAATTCGCATGCCGACAAACCCGAACTGACGTGCATTTCTGAAGAAGGCATTGCCGACATGGACCTGCCTGATAATCTGCTCGACGATCTGGATTACATAGGCGACTGCATTACATCCTGCAATAAGGTTGAAAACTACCTGATGCTGAGCGAATTTGAAAACAATCTCATAGCTGAGATGCCAGTCATTATGGATCGAAAAGGTAGACGGTGGTCGCTGGCTAAACAGAGTGAAGAAGAGTCGGCCAAACCACCCGGAAAGTGGCGTATTGTGGCTGGAGCAAATCGTCTGATTACTGTTATCGACGAAGCTTCAGTGTAATTTGATTTTTTTACATCAGTTTGTTTTTATTTTGTTTGTTTACTTATTCATTTATTTATTGATTTAATTTTAAGTTATTACCTATCTATATTTTTAACGTTTCATTATTCGACAATATTAGATTATTTGTACTGTTTTCAACATTGTTCCTCCTTTTTCATTTTTTGTTTTTATTGCTAAATTGACAATGTTTTTAACTGATGGATGAAAGCGCTTTGGCACTAAAACAGATTGTAAGTTGCCCTTTCAAGTGATGACTGTTGACTTTATAACTTTTCATTTGATGTTTTGCATAATGACCGTCTTCTTGAATTTTTTATTTCATATATTTTTAAAACAATTTTCCATTTTCAATTTTGAATGATTACAGATGCGCTTTCTGTTTGTATTGGACGATTTAAATATTTTTTAAATGGAAAGTTGGTTGAAATAAGTATGTTCTATCGTTGTAAAAAATGAAAATAAAAACATGTTGTAGCGTTTTAGTCACTTGTTATAAATTTATTGATATACCATCAGTAGGTAGGCACTAGGTATAAATATATAATACATTTCAGTTACTTACATACAGACACACTCGCATTAATGAATCGCGATCCAACAGGTAGGTAAATTGAATTAGTTTTTGCATTATTTTGATTGATTTTTTTTTAAAATTAATGCAGTTTTTTGAAATTATTTTTCTTAATACTCGATGCAAAACTGTTATAGAAAATTTTCTTTATTTCCTTTTTGTACTTGCCTTTTTTTCCTCCAGTCAATAACTTCGTTAATTTATTCACGATACACTTCTTTTTAAAACTCAGATCTTGTGCGATTTGTATTTCCTTTTTGATCCAGTTAGGTTAGGTTATTGATCGATTGAATTTTACAATGCTAAATTCGTACCTATTTCATTTTACAGTGATGGTGATTGGCAGTTCGTGATTCGCCGATGCAGCATTGTTTGGAGTGCACCTAATAATAAGTGAGTGATAATTTAATTTGCATTTTTTTTTGAGTGATTATTTGAGTTGAATTTTTTTTGTTTTTGCAATTTTTGGTGTTTTGATCGGTATTAAGCATTATTGTTACTTAGTGTTTTACTTGATTGAATTTTCAAAAGCTTAATTTTATATTTTATTTTACAGTGTGATGGTGATGGCAGTTCGTGATTCGTCGATGCAGCATTGTTTGGAGTGCATCTAATAATAAGTGAGTGATCATTTAATTTGCATTTTTTTGAGTGATTAGTCAAGTTAATTAATTTATTTTTTCTTGTATTTTGCAATTTTTTGTGTTTTGATCGGTTTTAAGTGTTTTACGTGATTAAATGTATAAAATTTGATTAAATAGGAGGGTTGCTATCTTGGTCACGTGCTATCTTGGTCACGTCTATAAAATTTTTCAACATTTTTATTGCACTAGTAGATAAAATTTTATTATATGGGAGGGTTGCTATCTTGGTCAACATTTTTATTGCACTAGTAGATAAAATTTTATTATATGGGAGGGTTGCTATCTTGGTCATGTCTATAAAATTTTGTAACACTTTTATTGCCCTAGTAGATAAAATTTTATTAAATGGGAGTGTTGTTATGTTATCTTGGTCACTATAAAATTTTCCAACACTTTTATTGCCCTAGTAGATAAAATTTTATCAAGTAGGCAGATTGCTATCTTGGTCACGTATAGATGAACATTTTTATTGCATCTGTTAATATAAAATTCACATTTTATTTTAGAGTGCACCAGAATTGTATGTTGAAAAAGATAACAACACAATGGGTGGTTTGATAAATGACCGTGATAGCAAATTTTATAATCTCTGAGTCACAAACCACTCATTGTAGTGTTATCTTTTGCAAGGAAATAAAGTGTGATGATTCACACGCAGCAGGTGTCCACTGCCAACGTAGTGGTCAGTTGAATAGAATACGTAATTTTATTGTACCCTGAAGTGGGGGTTAGTGAAGACCAAAAATGGTTCAGTCGTTGTTTGGTTGTCGATCCAGTTGGTTTCCGCGGAGTGTGTCGATGCTTGTGTGTTTGGACCGGGCAACGCCCATGTACCCGTGGTGAATTTCTTGACGCTGATTACGTGAGTTAATAATGGTGATTTGATTTTTTTTAATTAAAAGTAATTAAATAATGGTGATTTGATTTTTTAATTAAAATTAACCAGACGTGGTGAATTTCTCGACGCTGATTACGTGAGTTAATAATAATGGGGATTTAATTTTTTTAAATTAAAATTAACCATTTGGGTGTGGTATTATAAGAAATGTCCTTTCATTTTTCAAATTCACATCTATTTTTAAAATGTTAGGTTAGGTACTCGAAAAAAAATTTCTAATCTGAAAGTGAAGTTTGAAATTTTTGTGTGGTTTTCTAAGAAATTTCCAATTTGAAGTTTGAAATTTTTGGTTGTGGTTCAAGTTTAAAATTTTTTGGTTGTGGTTTTTTTTATAAGAAATTTCCTTTTTGAAATTTTTGGGTGTGGTTCAAGTTTGAAATTTTTTGGTTGTGGTTTTATAAGAAATTTTCCATCATTTTTCAAATTCACATCTATTTTTCAAAATTTAAGGTTAGTGAAATTCTTGGGTGTGGTTTTCAAAGAAATTTCCCTCATACGTATTGAGGAAAATAGTTCGTAATTTTCTAGTGTATTTTTATCGAGAATTCTTAGTTCAAAATGGCTCGAAAAATTTTTCCATTTCTTGACAATATTTTCACTTTTATTTTTAAAATTCACATTGAACAATTTTTGTTTTCAAGTTGAATTTTACTAGACAATTTTTTCATACAATTTTTTAAATTTCACTTTCAATTAAAATTTTTAATACCCACCCAAATAAATTTTACCTACTTTTTGTAGTTACTTAAATTACATTGTACTTACTTTTTTCAGTAGTGTTCGCTTGTGGGAAGGTTCTCGTGTTGAAGAGTAAGATGGACCAAAATACCTTTTTGAGTGAGTACAATAAACCTCTGTTTTGTAAAATTTGTAATTTTTTGTACCTACCATATGTGTAATGATGTTTTTTTTTTATTATTTCAGATTGTTTGATGTCCAGTGTCACTTCCGAGTACTTACCATTCATCTGAGTTATACGTCAAATCGTATGGAGGAGTTAAATAGATGGGAACAATGTTTCTTCAGTAAGTATGATAAACTTCTGTCCTTGAAATTTTTAATGTACCTATACTTACCTATACCTATAGGTACTCAAATAGTAAATTTTACCTCCTTTTCGTAATTTATTCTGATTGCTTTAATTTACACTGAATTTTTATTTTTTTCAGTTCGTGTCGAAGAGCAAGAAGATGGATTTTTTCAGTTCGTGTTGAAGAGTAACAAGATGGACCAATGTATGTTTTGAGTGAGTTTGAATTCTTATCCATATGTTTTAAAATCACTATTTTCTTTTCGCGAGTTGATTTTTTTTTGTTTTATTGTTTCAGATTGGCTGATGCCTTTTCACTTCCGAGTACTTACTGTTCATTTGTGGGAATTTGGACATATACGTGAAAGGATTTAAATTTGTAAGTTGAATTATCCATTATTATTTCTGAAAATCTCAACGTTTTAATTTACCTACATTGTTCTTCGATATTTTTAGTAGATCGTGTTCGCGTGCAGAAAGTTGGTGTCAGACGAAGAGTAAGAAGATGAGCCAATATAATTTTTGAGTGAGTAAAATAAACTTCTGTTTTTTGTACCTTGTTTAAACACCAATTTGATATTGAAAGTGAGAGTGAAATTCTGATTGTACAATTTTCTTTTCGTATGTTTATATATTTTTTATTGTTTCAGATTGTTTGGTGTCTGCGTCTGGTGTCAGGTGTCACTTCATTTGTGAAAATCTCGACATGTACGTGGAATGGTTGGTTGCACATAAATTTGAAAGGTATTTGCTGTATTTTGTAATAATATTTCCTGTAAATCATTATGTCAAGTTCTTTGAATTTTGGTGTTTTTGTAAATTGTATTATTTCCTGTGTTACTTCATTATAGTCAGTTTCTTTAAATGTTGCTGTTTTCGTAAATTTGAATTCTTGTAAATTACTTGTAGGCAATTTGTTATCTACTGTACATTATCAAAATCTGTAAAAATTTTGTTGTATCGTATCGTATCGTATTGTAAGTTGCATTTCATGTAAATTATCAGTGTGTATCAGTACGAAAAAATCATGTCAGTTTCTTTTGTAAATTACGTGTTTTGTTATGTACATTATTAATAGTATCTGTGAAAAGAATCATTGTAGATTAATTACTGTAATAAAAAAATTCATTTTCAATATCTGTGTTTGAATTAATTAATATTTTTTTTGACTCTGGTTTGTTGCACCACTGGTTGGAAGTTGGAATTCTGGTACCACTGGTTTGGAAATTAATATAGGGAAGTGCACAGCACATGGTGCATTCAGCTCATCGTAGAATAAGAATAAAAATAAGAATAAGAAAGCCCTATTACCCAAACAAGTGGCCAAATATTTCTTTTCAGTGAAATTTATACTTGTTTGGGTAATAGGGCTTCCTTATTCTATTCTTATTCTTATTCTACGATGAGCTGAACGCACCACCAGTCGAGCTGTCCCGGTTAACGGACCCTGGTCAAGAAAGGACGTCGCAGAGAGGGAGATCGCCGGACCACTGGACGCTCCGCCACCCTGCGGGAGGTGCCCATGCGTTGCCTTTTGGCGGTGATTCGGATTGGGAGGAGCACGAAGGTGTATGGCCTTAGCCCAGCGCACGCCCAACCGGTAAGGGCCAAGGAGGATGATGAACCCCTGCTGTACTCTTGTTACAGGTGGTGTTCTGCGAGGACTTCCGTTAGCATCCGTTGATCGCTCAGGCCGGTAAAGCGCCAGTCGTGGTTAGAGTTCCGAGTAGGAAGATGTCAAAGGCATCATTTGTACGCTAGTCACGGCACACTGTGGTTCCATCCGTACACTTTTTGGCTCCTAAATGGGAGTAGGACTTGGGTCTTACTTCAACTCTTAGTCGCACGTCCTCGCCGTAGGAGCTGGGGCTTCGCCGGACCAATGTAATGTTGGTTTGGCGAAGTGCTGACGCGACAAGGGGGCGTGGTTGACACGCTTTTCTTTTGGTTATGAAAAATCGCAGTTGTTCTGTTTGGCTTTGGGACAATTGGTCTAAATTTTCCAACTGTCTTGGCTCTGAAATTAATCTCAATTGTTCTGTTTGGCATTGGGACAATTGGTCTAAATTTTCTAACTGTTGTACTGGACTTTGAACAAAACCAACATAGTACGCAAACACTAAAACAAAACATACAAACATAGGAAGTTGATACATCAGACAGTTTTCAAGTGTACTGTATACTTGAAAATGGTCTGACGTTTAAACTTCCAATGTTCTATGTTGGTGTTTGTGTACTAAGACATCAGACAGTTTTCAAGTGTACTGTATACTTGAAAATGGTCTGACGTTTAAACTTCCAACGTTCTATGCTTCGACCATTAAGCTACACTAGACCCGCAGTGATGCACAATCTTGAAGCTAACATAAAAGCCATTTTGACGTCACACCGGGGCTATTTAAAGTAATGAGAGTGAGAGAGACAGACGTAAAATTTTTTTTTAAATGAATTTTTATTTTTATTTCATTTTTTAATAATTTAAGGGGTGTTATAAAATCATTTATTGAATTACACGATGAATGAAAACGCCGTTCGTTGTCTATCTTCATTGATATTGCCGTGCGTTCTAATACAATTCTGAATGTTTTGCCACGGTGTGACGTCACACACGCATTCATGGTGGCTTCCACTCAGTACATCACAGCTGCGGGTCTAGTGTACTAAATGGTCGAAGGTTCTATGTTGGTGTTTGTGTACTAAGTTGTAATGTTTCAAGTCCCAGTATAAACTCCACCTTGTAATTCTTTGGGTGAGAATTAATGTAAGTCCCAGTATAAACTCCACCTTGTAATATGTTCCAGTGTGACAATGTTTTTCCAAGTACTCCACCCTTCCAGTTTTGTACCCAGAGCCACCGAGTACCTATGGGGTTGAGAAAGTGCTTCTCAATTGCAGAAAGTGCATCTCAATTGCGTTTGTAATTTCAGACCAGTTCGATGCTGTGTACAGTGTAAGTGCAGTGCTTTCATTCTATACAAATATCTTGCTTCATCATAACTTGAGTTTATAATTAATAAACGCCCACTTCTATTGTTGTTTTTTTTTTTGCACTCTTAGCAAATACTTTACATATATAATACTGGAAACTCCAATGGGGACAAGTGACCCCAACAAAAGCGGTCTTTTAGCGGCTCGGCATGAAACTATTCTCAGACCAGAGGCCGAATCACGCGACGATTAGTCGAAAACCTGGAATTAGTTTCATGCCGAGCCGCTTAGAGAGCGCTCTTCTTGGGAGTCAAATCAAAAGCACTGAGTTTCCAGTATTATATAATGTAAAGTATTTGCTCTTAGTCTCTTACATTGAATTTAATTTTGAAATATTTTTTTCTTTAATTTTTAATCACCTATTGTTTTTCTGATTGAATATTACGAAGTAATTTGTATTCGCTTTTGCTTTTCAGGTTATCATCGGAAATCCATTGTCGTGGCTTGGGCGAAAATACATTTCTGTATCATTGTGACAAAAGAAGAAAATAGAAATCGACATCAATCAACATCGAGCAAATAATAAAAGTAAGCAGTTCAATTTATTTATAAAGTGGCCCCTTAATGGAGTAGAACGGGATTCTTCTACTCAACTCCTAGTCACACGTCCACGTCGTGGGGGCTGGGACCTCCTCGTCAGCTCAATACTCAAACTCATTGAAATGGCGAGGTGCTAACGTGACAGGGGGGCGTGATTGGCACGCTTCTTTGGTATTTCAAAATTTTTGAGGGCGGTGATCTTTGATTTTGTCAAAATTTTGGGTGGTAAAGGTAAACAGGTAAGTGTAAGTATGGCTAGGTGTCTGCCATGCAGCGTCACCCTATAGCTTGCCTGTAGTGGGTTACGCTGCATGAGTTGGATCTTCTCCAATGGCGTTTGTGCCATTGGCCTCCGATGCCGCTGGGGATTTGGACTCTAGTGCCTACCTTTAGTTGTATCGGAGTCTCTTGGCACTCTCAACATTGCAAGAAGAAGGTTGTTGTCTGTTAGGCTAGTCGTAGGAGTCTTTATGCCTCGTTATGGGCCAACGGCAATCATCGCTGAGGATTTGAGCCCCATGTCTGCCTCAGTGGTGGTTTGTCGCTGGTCAGAACGCGCCCTTGCCTAAAGGTGTCTTTTGTCTTTGAATTTTTTGGCCTGGTTTGATGATGTTTGAACCCGGACGCTCTTTTTGGTATCGTAAAAATTATGTGTGAATTTAGGTGACCTTGAATTTCAAGGTCATTGCTGAAATGATCTGAATTTCATGGTCACCCACTTAGATGGCCGTGAATTCAAGGTCACCTCAAAATCACTTAAATTTGGGTGACCTTGAAATCAAGGCAATTGCTCAGGTCATCTACTTAGATGTCCTTGAATTCAAGGTCACCTCAAAATTGCTTAAATTTGGGAGACCTTCAAATCAAGGCCATTACTCAAATGACCTTGAATTTCAAGGTCACCCACTTAGATGGCCTTGATTTCAAGGTCGTCCCAAAAATCACCTGAATTCGGGTGACCTTGAATCCAAGGCCATTGCTCAAATGACCTTGAATTTCAAGGTCATTTGAGCAATGGCCTTGATTTCAAGGTCGTCCCAAAAATCACCTGAATTCGAGTGACCTTGAATCCAAGGCCATTGCTCAAATGACCTTGAATTTCAAGGTCATTTGAGCAATGGCCTTGATTTCAAGGTCGTCCCAAAAATCACCTGAATTCGGGTGACCTTGAATCCAAGGCCATTGCTCAAATGACCTTGAATTTCAAGGTCATTTGAGCAATGGCCTTGATTTCAAGGTCGTCCCAAAAATCACCTGAATTCGGGTGACCTTGAATCCAAGGCCATTGCTCAAATGACCTTGAATTTCAAGGTCATTTGAGCAATGGCCTTGATTTCAAGGTCGCCCAAATTAAGTCGATTTTAAGATGACCTTGAAATTCAAGGTCATTTGAGCAATAACCTTGAAGTCAAGGTCAACCAAATGTAGGTGATTTTAAGGTGACCTTGAATGCACGGCCATCTAAGTGGGTGACCATGAAATTCAAGGTCATTGCTTAAATGACCTTGAATTTCAAGGTCACCCACTTAGATGGCCTTGCTTTTAAGGTCATCCCTAAATCACCTGAATTTGGGTGACCTTGAATTCAAGGTCATTGCTGAAATGACCTTGAATTTCAAGGTCACCTCAAAATCACCTAAATTTGAACTCTCTTAAAATTCAAGGTCATTCGAGCAATGACCTTGAAATTTAAGGTTATTTGCGCTTGAATTCAAAGTCACCTAAATTCACACATAATTTTTACGATACCAAAAAGAGCGTCCGGGTCCAAACATCATCAAACCAGGCCAAAAAATTCAAAGACAAAAGACACCTTTAGGCAAGGGCGCGTTCTGACCAGCGACAAACCACCACTGAGGCAGACATGGGGCTCAAATCCTCAGCGATGATTGCCGTTGGCCCGTAACGAGGCATACAGACGCCTACGATTTGCCTAACTGACAACACAACTAAAGGTTATGCACTAGAGTCCAAATCCCCAGCGGCATCGGAGGCCAATGGCACAAACGCCATTGGAGAAGATCCAACTCATGCAGTGTAACCCGCTACATGCCAGCTATAGGGTGACGCTGCATGGCAGACACCTAGCCATACTTACACTTACCTGTTTACCTTTACCACCCAAAATTTTGACAAAATCAAAGATCACCGCCCTCAAAAATTTTGAAATACCAAAGAAGCGTGCCAATCACGCCCCCCTGTCACGTTAGCACCTCGCCATTTCAATGAGTTTGAGTATTGAGCTGACGAGGAGGTCCCAGCCCCCACGACGTGGACGTGTGACTAGGAGTTGAGTAGAAGAATCCCGTTCTACTCCATTAAGGGGCCACTTTATAAATAAATTGAACTGCTTACTTTTATTATTTGCTCGATGTTGATTGATGTCGATTTCTATTTTCTTCTTTGTCACAATCATACAGAAATGTACTTTCGCCCAAGCCACGACTTGATGGATTTCCGATGATAACCTGAAAAGAAACAATAGCCGATTAAAAATTAAACATTACGTAATTAAATAGAATACAAGGAAAAATTTGTACTAAGTACTTCGACTAGAATTGAAGAAAAAAATATTTCAACATTAAATTCAAAGTAAGAGACTAAGAGTGCAAAAAAAAACCAATAGAAGTGGGCGATTATTAATTATAAGCTCAAGTTAAGATGAAGCAAGATATTTGTATAGAATGAAAGCACTGCACTTACACTGTACACAGCATCGAACTGGTCTGAAATTACGAACGCAATTGAGAAGCACTTTCTCAACTCCATAGGTACTCGGTGGCTCTGGGTACAAAACTGGAAGGGTGAAGTACTTGGAAAAACATTGTCACACTGGAACATCTTAATTCTGAAACACATCAAAATTAGAAAATTTAGACCAATTGTCCCAATGCCAAACAGAACAATTGAGATTAATTTCAGAGCCAAGACAGTTAGAAAATTTAGACCAATTGTCCCAAAGCCAAACAGAACAACTGCGATTATTTTCACGAACCAAAAGCTATTTTCACGAACCAAAAGCAAAGCGCGTCAACCACGCCCCCTTGTCGCGTCAGCACTTCGCCAAACCAACATTACATTGGTCCGGCGAAGCCCCAGCTCCTACGGCGAGGACGTGCGACTAGAGTTGAAGTAAGACCCAAGTCCTACTCCCATTTAGGAGCCAAAAAGTGTACGGATGGAACCACAGTGTGCCGTGACTAGCGTACAAATGATGCCTTTGACGACTTCCTACTCGGAACTCTAACCACGACTGGCGCTTTACCGGCCTGAGCGATCAACGGATGCTAACGGAAGTCCTCGCAGAACACCACCTGTAACAAGAGTACAGCAGGGGTTCATCATCCTCCTTGGCCCTTACCGGTTGGGCGTGCGCTGGGCTAAGGCCATACACCTTCGTGCTCCTCCCAATCCGAATCACCGCCAAAAGGCAACGCATGGGCACCTCCCGCAGGGTGGCGGAGCGTCCAGTGGTCCGGCGATCTCCTTCGCTGCGCCGTCCTTTCTTGACCAGGGTCCGTTAACCGGGACAGCTCGACTGAGCTGTGCACTTCCCTATATTAATTTCGAAACCAGTGGTACCAGAATTCCAACTTCCAACCAGTGGTGCCACAATTCAGACAATCAACAAACCAGAGTCAAAAAAAATATAATTAATTCAAACACAGATATTGAAAATGAATTTTTTTATTACAGTAATTAATCTACAATGATTTTTTTCACAGATACTATTAATAATGTACATAAAACACGTAATTTACAAAATATATAACTTATGAAAATAGCAACATTCAACGAAATTGACATGATTTTTTCGCACTGATAATTTACATGAAATGCAACTTACAATACGATACGATACAACAAAATTTTTACAGATTTTGATAATGTACAGTACATAACAAATTGCCAGCAAGTAATTTACAAGAATACAAATTTACGAAAACAGCAACATTTAAAGAAACTTGACATAATGAAGTAACACAGGAAATAATACAATTACAAAAACACGAAAATTCAAAGAACTTCACATAATGATTACAGCAAATACCTTTCAAATTTATGTGCAACCAACCATTCCACGTACATTTCGAGATTTTCACAAATAAAGTGACACCAAACAATCTGAAACAATAAAAAATATATAAACACACGAAAAGAAAATTGTACAATCAGAATTTCACTCTCACTTTCAATATCAAATTGGTGTTTAAACAAGGAACAAAAAACAGAAGTTTATTTTACTCACTCAAAAATTATATTGGCTCATCTTCTTACTCTTCATCTGACACCAACTTTCTGCACGCGAACACGATCTACTAAAAATATCGAAGAACAATGTAGGTAAATTAAAACGTTTTTTCAGAAATAATAATGGATAATTCAACTTACAAATTTAAATCCTTTCACGCATATGTCCAAATTCCCACAAATGAACGGTAAGTACTCGAAGTGAAAAGGCATCAGACAATCTGAAACAATAAGTAGTTTATTCAACTAGGGAGATGAAATCACTTTATTTTCCTAGTTCGATAATATATTTTACGTTACGAGGGAGAAAAAGGGCTTCTTTATACTACCGAAAGATCAGCGAGAGGTATATAAAGTAGCACTTTATCTCCCTAGTAACGTAAAACAAAAAATCAACTCGCGAAAAGAAAATTGTACCATCAAAATTTCACTCTCATGAAAGTGATTTTAAAACATATGGATATAGGTACAAAAGAATTCAAACTCACTCAAAAAGTACATTGGTCAATCTTGTCACTCTTCAACACGAACTGAAAAAATCCATCTTCTTGCTCTTCGACACGAACTGAAAAAAATACAAATACAGCGTAAATTAAAAGCAATCAGAATAAATTACGAAAAGGAGGTAAAATTTACTATTTGAGTACCTATAGGTAAGTATTAGGTATAGGTACATTAAAAATTTCAAGAACAGAAGTTTATCATACTCACTGAAGAAACATTGTTCCCATCTATTTAACTCCTCCATACGATAACTCGATGAGACCCAGAACGTTAAGCCAGATGAATGGTAAGTACTCGGAAGTGACACTGGACATCAAACAATCTGAAATAATAAAAAAAAAAAAAAACAGTACACATATGGTAGGTACAAAAAATTACAAATTTTACAAAACAAGAGGTTTATTGTACTCACTCAAAAAGGTATTTTGGTCCATCTTACTCAACATGAGAACCTTCCACAAGCGAACACTACTGAAAAAAGTAAAAGTACAATGTAATTTAAGTAAAACAATCAGAAAAACTACAAAAAGTAGGTAAAAT
Source organism: Balanococcus diminutus (assembly GCA_959613365.1). Classification (NCBI taxonomy): domain Eukaryota; kingdom Metazoa; phylum Arthropoda; class Insecta; order Hemiptera; family Pseudococcidae; genus Balanococcus; species Balanococcus diminutus. Next base: position 54,868,526 of record OY390718.1, on the reverse strand, counting down.
TTATTTGGGTGGGTATTAAAAATTAATTTAATAAAACATGAGTTTTATCATTGAAACAAAAAAAAAAAAATTACAATGAAAAAAATTCAAATTCTAACTAAACTGTACCATAAAAATTTTACTCTCACTTTCATATTAAAATTATTGATTTTTAAATGTATGACACTTTTAATTTCAAATTTAATAAAACAAATTTATCATACTCACTCAAGAAACATTGCTCCATATCTCTTACTCCTCGACACGATTTGTGATGTACTGAGAATGATTACAAAATACAGCAAGCAATCACTGAGTTTTGTCTATTATGAACAAGATTTGAATTACCAGGAAACAACTTCATCCAAAGAAGCTCATCGGGGCTGGAACGCAAATCAATGGAGGAGTAACTGAATGCATAAAGTTGACGAAAGTTTTCCTGGGCGACAACACAGTTTATCTAGAACAAATAAAAAAAAAACGATTCACAAAAAATTAACGAGAAAATGAAATTGAAAAAATAAACAATTCACGAGAATAGAAATCTGATTCTAAGAAATGGTTGTTTAAAACAATGGAAGACAAATTCAAATCGAGAAAATAGCACATTTTACGTAATAATTAATTTTCAAAAGACAAAAAAAAACACATCACGTAATAATTTTCGAAAAAATAACACTTTACGTAATAATTTTCAACAAAAAAAAAGTCATACACAGAAGATCAAAGCAAAACATATTTTATGAAGGGGACAGAAACTGCAAAATTGAAACTAACTCACCTTACACCAGAAGATATTTTTCTCACTAGCTTTCTTCACCATTCGATCTTCCAAAGTTCAATGAGTAATATGCTGGACTGGAAATTGCATCTAGAACAAAAATGAAATTGAAAACATCTTGTATATGCATCATCATTAGGTACACATGCACAATGCATAAACTTACATGGTTAATTTTCGAGTATTGTCGAATTTCCACTCATTACGATCACCAGATTATCTCGTCGTGCTGGATACCTTCTTGCAAACATCTCCATAAGTCACAAATGAGTCTGATGCGTACCTAAAACAAAAATTGAAAACAGAAAACACGACGTTAACAAATGAAAAAAGAAATGAAAATCGTCTACAATCAACCTACACACACTTGAAACAAAATAATACAACTGGCACATTTAAAATTTAATAATGATTAAAATTAAAATAACTCACTCTAAACTGAAGTGTTTTACTTCGAAGTCGTCTCAATTTTCCAACAAAAATTTTAGACAGCCTCCTTGAACTCAAATCTGAAATGAAAAACGTAAAAGATTATCAACTATGAACAAAACAACAAAAATTTGTAAATTTAAAACAAAACATTACAAATCATGCACAGGGTTCCTTAAGTAGAAAAATTAATAAGAATACGAAATAATTTTCACAAATAACTTTTCGAAAAATATAATCAACCCTAATTAAAAATAATCACTCACTTTCACAGGCAGTTATCCAGGAATTAAACTCGTCTGCTAAAATAGTTTTTTCACAACCTCGAAATCTGTAATCAATAGCAACACTAGATTACATAAAAAAATTAATAATAATGATGCATAAAACAAAAGCAGGTAGGTACTCAAAAAATTTTCATAGAAAAAATTAACATTAAATTCATTTATGCAAAAAAAATTGTTAATTTTCATTCTCGAATTAAAAATAAGTACATAAGTGCTGAAAAAACGAATGTAACTCACTTTCACAGGAATAAATTTTCCACAGACAGCCATCAAAGAAGCACTGCTAAGATCGCATTTTCACCGCATAGAAATCTGAAATCATACAAAAACTAGTTACAAAAAAACCGAATACAGTACAAATAAAATAATGACAGAATATTTAATATCCACAAAAATGGAACACGTAATTTAAAGGGGGGGGGGGGGTACTCAAAAACACTTCAAAAAAAAATTCGATGCAACTGGTTTTGAATTAAACAATGTACCATAAGATTACACAATATTTTCATAAAAATCAAAACCAACTATACAGAGAAAATATGTACAAACACGAAATTACTCAAAACGAGTAAATTGGGAGGAAAGAAATGCCAAAAATTACTGTTCGATAGAAGTACCTTAAACACAAACACGAAAAAAGAAATGAAAATCGTCTACAATCAACCTACACACACTTGAAACAAAATAATACAACTGGCACATTTAAAATTTAATAATGATTAAAATTAAAATAACTCACTCTAAACTGAAGTGTTTTACTTCGAAGTCGTCTCAATTTTCCAACAAAAATTTTAGACAGCCTCCTTGAACTCAAATCTGAAATGAAAAACGTAAAAGATTATCAACTATGAACAAAACAACAAAAATTTGTAAATTTAAAACAAAACATTACAAATCATGCACAGGGTTCCTTAAGTAGAAAAATTAATAAGAATACGAAATAATTTTCACAAATAACTTTTCGAAAAATATAATCAACCCTAATTAAAAATAATCACTCACTTTCACAGGCAGTTATCCAGGAATTAAACTCGTCTGCTAAAATAGTTTTTTCACAACCTCGAAATCTGTAATCAATAGCAACACTAGATTACATAAAAAAATTAATAATAATGATGCATAAAACAAAAGCAGGTAGGTACTCAAAAAATTTTCATAGAAAAAATTAACATTAAATTCATTTATGCAAAAAAAATTGTTAATTTTCATTCTCGAATTAAAAATAAGTACATAAGTGCTGAAAAAACGAATGTAACTCACTTTCACAGGAATAAATTTTCCACAGACAGCCATCAAAGAAGCACTGCTAAGATCGCATTTTCACCGCATAGAAATCTGAAATCATACAAAAACTAGTTACAAAAAAACCGAATACAGTACAAATAAAATAATGACAGAATATTTAATATCCACAAAAATGGAACACGTAATTTAAAGGGGGGGGGGGGGGTACTCAAAAACACTTCAAAAAAAAATTCGATGCAACTGGTTTTGAATTAAACAATGTACCATAAGATTACACAATATTTTCATAAAAATCAAAACCAACTATACAGAGAAAATATGTACAAACACGAAATTACTCAAAACGAGTAAATTGGGAGGAAAGAAATGCCAAAAATTACTGTTCGATAGAAGTACCTTAAACACAAACACCAATTGAAAAGTTGAATTACGTAGGTACCTTTAAAAATATGCAAATCTTTCCGGATGCTGGAGTGATGTACTGTATCAGTAACGAAAATCTGGTCTCTGCTTCATCTCTTTCAACTTGGTACCACATTTCGAAGCACTTGCATTCTCCTAATTGGATCCATTTTCACACACTGAAGAGGTGGATCTGCACAGCTCAATTCACCTGAAAAAATTAAAAATAAGTAAAATAAAATTTGAACCCAAAAAAAAAATCCAAGGGATGAACGATACAATTATTTTAAAAAAATACCCCAAAAAAATATTTAAAAAAAATACAATTAAAAACATGGAAAATTATTTCACAATTTTTGCTTCAAGAAAAATGATAAAACCCTCAAACATAGGAACTCCAGAAAATTACATGCATGATTAAAAATACTTAAAAATTAATTAAACACCCAATTTTTAAAAAATAAATTTAAAAATTAACACTTTCCTAAAACCAGAAAAATATGAAAATATTGTTTGGAAAAAATCTAATCGTATTTCAAAAAACTGCACCAAAAATAGCTCAAAAAAAAAATACGCGACAAAGATTGCAAATTTTGCGACACAAAAATCAAGACATTCTATTGAAACCGAACCGAGTTCACTTACATTTCGAAGCATTCGAAGCACCTCTTTTTTCCGAATTAATTTCATCCTTACACCCTTGAGAGGCCGCTTCAGCAAAAGAACAGCTTCATACACCTGAAAAAATGCAAAAAGAAATTGAAAAACTTAAACTAAAAACGAAAAATCAAGGAATAAAATGATGTCCAAAAAATTTTATACGTCTGATCACATCACAAGTAGAAGAAAATTTTTCAGTCATTTTAAATAAAGAATTTTCAATAAAAATGCACCAAAAAATTTCAACTATTTTTCTCAATACTTGTGAATTTTAAAAATGAAAAATCCGGAAATTAAAATGAAAAAAAATTCATAGTACGCAACACGAAAATTTCTACTAAAACACGTATAAAAATTATAAAAATTGAGACACTTCTATTAATAACGATTTGAGTTCACTTACATTTTGAAGCACTTGCATTGTCCTAATTAGTTTCATATTCACACCCCGAATAGGTAGATTTTCATATTGCAGAAATTCAGCTGCAAAAGAACAGCTCCATAATAATATACCTGAAAAAAAAATAATAAAAGAAAAAAATTCACAAGGATAAAATAAAAACTGCTCTATAAATATATACCAAAAAATTCTCTTTTTCCGAAATACTTGAATAAATGTAAATTTTAAAAATAAAAATGAAAGTGAAATTAAAAAATTGTATGAAAATATTTTCTAGAAAAAATTCAACTCGAAAAGAAAAAATATTTCCCTAATAAAAATGCAATCGAGACAGTCTATTAAAAACGAATTGAGTTTACTTACATTTGGAAGCACCTGCATCCTCCTCATTAGTTTCATCTTCACGCCCTGGAGAGGTCGATTTTCGTATATCGGAACTTCAGCAGCAAAAGGACAGCACCACATACCTGGAAAAAAAATTCACAGGGATTGAATAAAAAATTCTCGATAAAAATACTCCAAAAATTTGAATTAATTTTGAAAATAAAAAAATTTGAAAAATTATTTAATGTGAATTTCAAAAATGAAAGTGAAATGTGAATTTTAAAAATGAAAGTGAAATTGAAAAAATTGTATGAAGGTATTGTCTAAAAAAAAAAATAAAACTTGAAAAAAAAAATCATTTTGCTAATAAAACTGCAATTTATTCCAAAATTTGAATAATAATAAAAATTTTAAAAATGAAGGGAAATTCAAAAAATTGTATGAAAATATTGTCTAGAAAAAATTCTTGCTTGAAAAAAAATAATGTATTTCGCTAATAAACCTGTAAACCTGCAATCGAATTTTTAAAAACACGAGCACAAGAAAATTACGCGACGACATTAAAAATTTTGCAACACCCCATAAAAAATTACAAGAAAAAATTAAAAAAATTAAACACGAAAATTCAATTCTAAAATTTGAATGAATGTAAATTTTAAAAATGAAAAGAAATTCAAAAAATGATGTAAATTTTAAAAATGAAAGTGAATTTTCCTCAATACGTATGAGGGAAATTTCTTTGAAAACCACATCCAAAAATTTCAAACTTTAGATAAGAAAAATTTTTCGATTACCTAACCTTAAATTTTGAAAAATAGATGTGAATTTGAAACATGATAGGGAAATTTCTTATAAAAAATACAACCAAAAAATTTTAAACAACCAAAAATTTCAAACTTCAAATTGGAAATTTCTTAGAAAACCACACAAAAATTTCAAACTTCAAATTTTAAAAAAGTACCAAGATGTTAATTTGAAAAATGAAAGGGAAATTTCTTATAAAACCACACCCAAAAATTTCAATTTTGAACCACACCCAAAAACTTCAAACTTCACAAGTACTGAAATTTCAGATTAAGAAAATTTTTCTCATCGTAAATGAATTCCAAAATTCAAAAATAAATTAGATTGGTTAATTTTAATTTAAAAAAATTAAATCACCATTATTATTAACTCACGTAATCAGCGTCGAGAAATTCACCACGTCTGGTTAATTTTAATTTAAAAAAAATTTATCACCATTATTTAATTACTTTTAATTAAAAAAAATCAAATCACCATTATTAACTCACGTAATCAGCGTCATGAAATTCACCACGGGTACATGGGCGTTGCCCGGTCCAAACACACAAGCATCGACACACTCCGCGGAAACCAACTCGATCGACAACCAAACAACGACTGAACCATTTTTGGTCTTCACTAACCCCCACTAACTGACCACTACGTTGGCAGTGGACACCTGCTGCGTGTGAATCATCACACTTTATTTCCTTGCAAAAGATAACACTACAATGAGTGGTTTGTGACTCAAGAGATTATAAAATTTACTATCACGGTCATTTATCAAACCACCCATTGTGTTGTTATCTTTTTCAACATACAATTCTGGTGCACTCTAAAATAAAATGTGTTGATTCACAGCAGGTGTCAGTAGACTGATTTACTACCCCCTGCTGAGCTAATAAAATTTTATATTAACAGATGCAATAAAAATGTTCATCTATACGTGACCAAGATAGCAATCTGCTGACTTGATAAAATTTTATCTACTAGGGCAATAAAAGTGTTGGAAAATTTTATAGTGACCAAGATAACATAACAACACTCCCATTTAATAAGATTTTATCTACTAGGGCAATAAAAATGTTGAAAAATTTTATAGACCTGACCAAGATAGCAACCCTCAGATTTAATAAAATTTTATACACTAGGGCAATAAAAGTGTCATCTGTCAAAAATTCAAAATAAATTTACAACCAGTCTACTGATTTACGACCCCTACTGAGCTAATAAAATTTTATATGAAACAGATGCAATAAAAGTGCCCATCTGTACGTGACCAAAATGCAAACTGAGGTAGAAAATTTTATAGATGTGACCAAGATCAACCCTGCACTTTAATAAAATTTTATCTACTTGGGTAATAAAGTGTCATCTGCCAAAAATTCAAATTAGATTTACAACCAGTCGGCTAAGATAACACTGTACGTAATTCTAATTGTAATTACATAGGTACGATCACCAATGAAATCACCCAAAGAATTAAGAAAATATCTCATTTACACAGACAACAGTCAATAATTTTATAACAAATGATATATTAATCCAAAACAAGATTCGAAAAACTTGGAAGTACAAATTACATTATTATTTGAAAAAGAACAAAAAAAATCATGAACACAAATCGTAATTTCGTGCCCCCCAATACAATAACATCACAAAGAGAAATTTTCAATTTGAAGCAAATAAAAATAACAGGTCAATTTTTTCTGAGAAATGGTGTTTTGCTTCAAAAATGAATTTATAAAAAGAAGGGCGTTATAAAGATGTCAAAAATTCACATGAAAATAATAGAAAATCCAAAACATTTAGGTACCTAAATCAAAATTTTAAAGAACAAAAAATGGCAATTTGAACCCATCAGAAAAATTGAAACGAAATTTTTTTCGAAAAATTAGTAATTATAAAATTGAAAAATATAAAATATTAAAAAATGTATCTACCTATTAAAATTTTTATCAATATTATTACCTATTAAATTATGAATTTTTCTGGGAAATGATTTTTTCACATTGTATCTAAATTTTTATTTTTAAAAAAAATACAAACTAAAAATTGAAAAAATTTTAAATTTATAAAAAAATTCAGTTGAAAATTTTAAAAAAATATTTGGCTCAGCCTTGTGAGAAATCTGATATTACATTGGTATTATTGTATTTTGAAAAACAAGGTTCTACGTATGTTGCTCTAAAATTGCCACGGATTGAGAAACACGCGTCGGCCTCGGGCAACGTCATGTCCGCTACGACTGAGAATCTTGAATTGTACAAGTATTTTGATTTGTACACTATCATATATGGTGCTTTACCCTCAACTTTCAGCCATTGGGATTCTCCTCTGTCAATCGAGAACAAGTGTTGTGGACGTTTCACGTCAACATTTTGGACAGCAACATGTATCCAGAAATGGTCTACATTGTCTACATTGTTTATTACTTGAACTTTATAATAGGCATGAACCCACACAATATTTATAATAAACGTCACTAAAATCACAGTTTTCATCATCATCTTAACCGATTTCTTCTAGATACTTGTGTGAAACGCGATGAAACTTTTGTTAGATGTTGTAATGGATTGACGGTATTTATGAAATGAACCCCACCTATAGCATATTTTATATTAACTCGACCGTTTTTTTTCAGCATACCTAAACGAGTCGATTGTTTATTTTTTTATAAGTATTAAGTATTCGAATAGAAAAACAACCTGTTGAGAGTTCGATAACCGTTTCAAGACGTAAACAGCGTTGCCAGATGGCAAAAATGAAACGAACAAGACAACGAAAAAAAAAGAAGAAATTAATTGACTGCAGCTCTACCTCTAGAGCTTTGAGTTTCTTCGAGAGCCTTGATGTTGAGAGTGCTACGAACTCCGATTTGCCAAGTGAAACCCGTATCATCGATGATGGCGGCTTCCACCACAACTTGGTACTGACCACCTGATGAAAACCCCAACAGAAACTCGGCTCTAAAGAAATCCCTATGCGGTTTCACTGTTTGTGTTAGGACAGGTGGACCGCCGTCGTTCGTCTAGAAATAATCATACATAAAATAATGTTTGGTTGGCTAAAATGAACAAGCATATGAGCGAGAGGTGCAACATTCCAAAAAAGATGGATGTGCTGCAGACTCACCTTGAAATCGTGAACTGTATTGGAACGTGCGGTGAGCTGAGTGGTAACTGTCAACACTATTCCATCAGCTGAACGAAATAGTATCGGTTTATTGCCATGGGACAGAACACCTTCCACTTTGACAGCGAGTTGAGTTCCACTAGTGACGGAGATGTGTTCTCCACTACGAGGTTGAGGGGAGACGGCCAACTGAACATTGAAAAAAATTATAATTACAGGTGGAAATTGTTACAACAAAGGTCTAAGTATACAAAAGAAACAACGCAGGAGCCAAAACTTACGGTAACATTGGTACATTGCAAGGCTTGGAAGAAATACCTCGGATAGCACATTGGAGTTAGAATAATAGCCTTGACTTGTTTTTTCAAACAACTTATATGCTGTAACAAGACAAAAGACATGAGAAATTAAACAATTATAACAGAACACATGAGCTATAATTTTTTTTTTTAAGTTTAATTGATTAATTTTAAATTTTTACATATTTTTAATAATAATTTTTTTTAAATAAAATTTTTTTTTTATTTAATTTAAATGAATTTTTTTTTATAATGGATTTTTTTAATTGAATATTTATTTTATTGATTTTTATTGTTTTTTATATAATTATTTTATTTAATTTTGATATAATTAAAAAATAAATCATTTGAACAACCGAAAAGTAAGGGGTAACATTGAAGTATCATTTTGCGAAAATCAATAAAATGTGACAAAACGAGACGCACATGCAAGGAGGGTGAAAATGTTGTAAATTTTTTCACACAAAAAAAATATTTTTTATACCTAAAGTAGAACCTCGTTTCTCTTAAATTTTGCTCTACAACTGACTTCATATTGATGTTTCAAAAAATCATTTTTCATTTCAAAAAAAAAAAAAAAAAAAAAAATTATAAAAGTCTCATTGATTGAACACTGACACTGATGCTATCAAGAAAAAGACTACAAAGCTAATACGTACCTAATGCAAGTTCATAAAATCTATATTCCTTTAAAAAAATTTCTGTTTGGTGTTTCACATTATAAAAATAGGTACTAGCAGAAACTCGTTTCGCAACGGCTGGAAAACAAATTAAAGAAAAAAGATTTTTTCAAATTTTCAATTGAAAAATTTAGTATGATGTTTTACTATTTTTTTGAAACAAGTAGGTACATCAACTTTATTTTTAGTTTTTTTTTGCATTTTTGTTTTTCAATTTATTAGCAAAAGAAATTTCTTTTTTTTTGTTACAATTTTGAAAAATATTCTAATTTTATCAAATTGTAAAAAATTTCATTCTAAAAAAGTAAATAGAATTATCGTTTTAAAAAAAGAGTAAAAAATTTTTTATTTTGAAAATTTTGGAAAAAATCATTTTAAAATATTGAAAAAATATATTCTGATAAATTGTAAAAAAAAATTCATTCTAATAAATTAAAGCGAATTATACGTTCTGAAAAAAAATGTAAAAAATTTCATTCTAAAAAATTGGAAAAAATTCATTCTGAAAAATTGTAAAAAATGCTCATTTCAAAAAATCGAAAAAAAAATTGTTCTATAATAATGATGAAAAATTTTCATTCTAAAATTCTAAAAAATAATGAAAGAAAAATAATTGTTCTATAAAAACGACGAAAAATTTTTTTCTAAAAAATTTAAGAAGAAAGAAATAGTAAAAAGTTTCATTTCAAAAAATTTGGAAATATTTCATTCTAAAAATTTGTAAAATATTCATTCTGAAAAATTGTGAAAAATACTTAATCATTCTGAAAAATTGAAGGGAAAAAATCGTTCTATAAAAATATTGAAAAATTGCCATTCTAAAAAATGTAAGAAGAAAATCGTTTTAAAAAAATTGTAAAAATTTTTCATTCTGAAAAATTAATAAAAATTTTCATTCCGATAAAATAAGGACAAATTTTCACTCTGAAGAATCAATATGAAAATTTAAATTTTTTATTTATTAATTTAATATTTTTCTTCTTTTTAATTAATATAATATTTAAGTTAAATAAATTTATTTTGAAAATAAATTAAACTTTTATGTATTAACTTTTACAAAATTAAATTAAATTAAATTTTTCATTAAAATAATTTTTAATAATAATATAGAAAATAAATAATTCATAAACAAAGGAAAAAAAAATTTTCAATAAAAATTTTCATTCTGAAAAACTGTAGAAAAAATACTCATTTTGAAAAAATTGAAGGAAAAATAAAAAATTGTAAAAAATTTTCATTCAAAGTAAATAAAAATTTGAAAAAGTTCCCAAATCTAAAAAATTAAAAAATTTTATTGAATGAAATTTTTACACATCGAATTCAAATTTTTTGCGCACGTCGGGATTTTTACACCACGTGAAAAATCTCGTGTGTTGCTCGAGCACGAGTGCTACTGGGCTAACGTCGGTCATGAAAATGATGCTAGTAGGACTACCTATCTACAAGAAGGAGTAAAAAAAGGAGCGGAGAGTGGAGAGAAAGATATTCAACAATTTCTCGTCGATGCAAAAATTCGCAATGTATACAGGTCTACGAGCTCTCAACTTATTTTCATCCATATGAATTTAAATAAACTGGCAATAGATAAAGACAATAAAGGAAAGTGCATCTGTCGGTAGAATTTAAAAATATACAATGCATAGTGCATTACCTGATGTGTAAGAACGTTGCTAGCTAAATCCAACGACTTTTTGATATTATACGCCGTTTTACAGCTTTTAACCATCAATTGAATCTCCAATGGTCCTTCGAGTAATCTAAAAATAAAACAATGAAATAAAAAATCATAAGTTAAGAAATAAGTACGTAAGTTCATAAAATTAGGCTATTTCGCTTACATAAAAAAAAATTAATTAAAAAAATAATTTAAAAAAAGGCTATTTCGCTTTCAACAATGAAAATAAGTACATAATAATACAATTTCTAAAATCTTACTCAGAATTCAAAACTACTTCTTCAAGTTGGCTATTCGAAAACGCTATCTGTTCCACGTTATTAGCCATAAAGGTGCACATGTATTGTAATCTGTTATCTTTTCGCTGAGGAAAATTCGCACAATGTGAACTTACAGTAAATACAACAACATTACTATGTTATAACATCTCTCTTAAGACTTGAGCAATAATACTCCGTGAAAAAGGATACGCTTTAATATTCAGCAAGGAGGACGGATCGGCGTCGAATGCTGACTGATACAGTTTCCAATACAAGTCTGCGCAAGCTTTCAGCTCTTTGGCACGTTTGCGTAGCTGAAAAACATCGTAATTTTAATGTCGTTATAACACTTCACAAACTAACGAAATATCAACCTCGGACAACATCTATTTTGAAAAAATTAAATTAAATATAGCCTGCCATTTTACCTGATTAGTTACTTGTCCGTATCGTTGCAAATCGTCTCTGGTATTTTGTATAATAGTTGAAGCGATGGCCGGAGGTGGTGATAGACAAAACACATTACACGTAGCTAGTAATAACGAAAAGCTTTGCAGCATTTCGCATCTCAATCTGGCGTATTCGGTTTGAAAAGAAAGCGAAAATGCCGGCGTACTTGCTGCCTGCAAAAACAATTTTTCGTTAGAAACAAATAAATGATTACGATAATATTATAAATGTTAAAACAAACCTTGAAAGACGACGTAGCTTTACAATAATTGGTTATACTGTTACTGATCCGATTGAATAGCTTTTTGCCATTTTTCGTTTGTAAATTAGCTTCGGCGATGCTAACTTCCTGCAGACCGGTCAACCAGAAATGAAGATGCTCCGAACAGACTCGATCGCGAATATTACCGCAAATACGATGACAAACGCCGAAATGTCCGTATCTGGCCGCTGATCTCGCAATTTTGTAGCAAGACCACAGATCGCTGTTTAGAACTACTGCACTGATGGTGTCTTTCATTACGTCCGATTCTTTACAACCAGCTGAACACTGAAATAACGAGGTGCATAAGGTGGACTGAAAAAGAAGAACAAAACGAAACATCGCATGATAAGTATTTTCATGGTAAGTACATATAACTACATACACCATTACACAGGTAGGCAAGGAAAGTAATGTAAATAAATTACTCACTCTAGTTTCTGTTAGACAGTCGGAAATTTTTAAAAATGAAAATATATCTTGCATATGCGAATGTAAAGCAGCCGGTTCTAAATTTCCAATTGCGCACAACGCTTGACACAATAATAAATTTGCATTTTCTGTAATCATAACGAAGACATTTTTAAAAACAAATATTTAAAATACGCAATGAAATACTAACGTCTAGTTTGATAGTTTTGTTTACATTCATGAGGAGGATCTTCGATAAATTTTTTACCAAGTCCAGTGCTACATAATACTTTATATTCAAAATTGGAAGGGAGGAAGGGGTCTAATCGAAATTTTTGTAATAACTAAAAGTATTTGTGTAAAACTTCGAGCTACAACTTTTGTATGAAAATTTTTTTAAAATTTTTTTTAATTGGGCCCCTTACCTCCTCACAGTTTTTAATAATGTATTTTGAATGACTGTGAATAAGTTATATTACTTGAAATTGATGGAGAAGGAGGGGGTCCGATTGAAATTTTTGTTATAACCAAAATTATTCCTAGTACTTCAAGCTACAACTTTTGTTTGAAAATTTTTTCAATCGGGCCCCTCACCTCCCCCTGTTTTCAATAATGTATTTGAATGAGTTGGATTATCCAAAATTTGAGGCAAGCTACAACTTTTGTTTGAAAACTTTTTTAATTGAGCCCCTCTCTCTCCACTTATTTTGCATAACACTCCCAAAATACTAATTAAAAATTGAAGGCGGAAGGGGAAAGGGTCCAATAGAAAATTTTTTCAATCAAACAAAAGTTATGCATTGAGATCCTATAAATAATTTTAGTTATTATGAAAATTTCGCTTGGACCCCTCCTTTCACTCCAATTTCACATAGTATCTCATAATATACTTTCACTATTACATTTGTAACCAAAAAGAGTGATTTTCTTACATATTATGCAAAATTAGAGCAGAAGGAGAGGTCCAGGCGAAATTTTCATAATAACTAAAATTATTTATAGGATCTCAATCTACAACTTTTGTTTGAACTTTTTTTCAATTGGACTCCTTCCACCCCTCCAATTTTGAATATTAAGTACCTAATTAGAATTATTAGCATAGTACGTGGGGAGGGAGAGAAACAATAAAAAATTCTTGTAGTGACCAAAATCATTCTTATGAACTTGATCTAGAACATGTTTGAAATTTTTTTGAAAAAAATTCCGTATTTCCCCCTATTACATCGTAGGTATCTACTCACAAGTGACTTGAATAAAATAATAAATCATTGAAAAAAAACTAAATAACAGTAGATAAATGATAACAACATCGAAGTTCCTCCTCATGGCTGTAGGTAAACAATCTAATCGAAAAACTTGCTCGGATTTTTCAATAAACTCGCCACAATCAAGCCGACGAAACGAGAACAAAGCTGCCTTCTGGCGTAGCACAATGATACCGCATTTCGTAAAGCACATTTCAAAACATCATCGGGAACTTCTTCGTTATTATCGCTACAGGACAAGAAGAGCAAATACGACTCAACGCAGTCCACATTGTCATCGCAGTTGCTTAACAATCCTTCTGTATAACTGCAAAACGAGACATTTAATTACACACACGATAAAATATACTCGAACGTAAGTATAATTACATTTATTTTTGTAAATTTACTTACCAATAGCAAGCCATCTGAGTTATAATTCGTACAGCTTTTCCGGCGATGTAAAGATTATTCGATAAGGAAGTTTCGTAGCAAAGCTCCATTAACGGCGAATCTAAACATAAATTGTTCAAACTTATTAGGTAATACAAAAAAATACTGCTTTGCAATTTTGCAATACCTCGACGAAAAATTATTTTATCGATATAAATCTTACCAGCGTTGTAATACATATGCGATACGGCCGGTGCTTGGGTTAATATAACTATTATATCGAAAATATATCCAACCAGTTTCTCGGAATCTGTCGATCCTGCTACGGTGATTAATTCAGCGACGGAATCTTCGGACCAATAATGACTTCCACGTTTCGCCAAGGTATACAGGCCAGAAACTGCTGCCACGCGGATAACCCAGCGAGGTTCTTCGGCCACATATCTGGCCAGTAGTTTTACCTATAACGACCATAATATAACTTGTAATAATCGCGAATTTTCGTTTAAATTGAGAATAATCCTAGTACAACGCCTACCTGCTCCGGTATATCAACCAACGTAGCGGCCGCCAGCTGAGTCAATGTTTTCAAAGTTACCAATACGAAATCTTGAGCAGGGTATTTTGCTAACAAATCTGTGCATAGAGTGCGAACCTGTAAATACGAAAAAGTGAATAAAAAGTAAAAAAAAGTTTATCATTGAAACACAATTCGCTACTTACCATCGCCGAAGTAGCAGTGTCATGATGCATGTGTTGCAAAATAGGTATAAGTTGTAGTTTCATATGTACGGGCGTTGTGAGCCCTTGAATCATGTCCGATATTTTATTACATACGCTGACCGCAAACGATCTACGGATACAAAACGTGTGATAAGAAATTTCAAATTTAAAAACATCGTAGCTATAATCATACTCACCTAGACTGAGCGGCGAATTGAACGGCAGCGAAAATAGCAGCTTCGACTTCGACAGCGTTATGGGAATCCAAACAGCTCCGAATACTATGATGAACATTTTGCCTTTCCGGAATAATACCAGCAACGCTACCCAAGGTTCTCAACGTCAATGCTCTAGCAACCTACACAGTTTCGAGCCAAAAACAATCTCAAATTAATTTAAACCGGTACACTAATAAGCTTTTAACGATGTAAAAATAATTTACTCACCGGATCGTTGGAATGAATCACACTAAACACACGACGAATGAATTCGTCGACGTTGATAATCTTGTCGAAATGTTTTTCACTTTGTTGGCATACTTTAACTATCCACAGTCTGAGAAAATTATTCCTGTATAAAAATATCACAAATATATGCTTTACAAGTTTTTATAATACATCGTAAAACACACCATCATGGTGAACTTACCCAACACGAAACACCTCAGCCAACTTCAAAAAAGACGAATTGATCAATATGGGAAACGGATACTTTTCGAACAGCTTTGGAAATCGAACTATGGCCTCGCATTGTTCGCCTATTTTACTAGAATGTAACCCTAGGAAAACATATTTATATTTTAATTATCGTTATTTTTTACTTAAGGAGCTTCGTAAAGAGCGAAGGGAAAAAATCTGTAGCTTACCTTTATCCAATTCAGTCAGAGCGGAGTTGGCATCTTGTTCAGGCTCACCCAGTGTACTCTCGTTTAAGGTACAAAATCTCAATGCGGAGACGGACATTCTATAATGTTGAAATAAAAGTGCGTAAATTAATTCATTAATTACAATTTTACCGGTCAAATCACTTTAAAACTTATAAAATTACACTCGCGAACACCACTACCTACCACTACCACAAATAACCACTAACCACACGTTGGTTGAAAAATGAAAAACACACTCCGAATACTTCACTTCACCATCACCAGTTCACCGTACCGCTTAGTACTAGTGATGGGAACTATCGATAATACTATCGATAGGAAATTTCGATAGTTTTTGCTAACGATGTACTATCGAAACTACCGTACGAACTATCGATAAGTTATCGATAGTTCAATTTGGTCCAATTCAACGCTCCGTTCTGCAGGTCAAATTTCTTTTGAAAAACGAAAAAAAACCCTCCAAAATGTTACACGAACTACTCGAGATTGAAAATTCGTTCGCTAAAAAAGGTCAAACAACACTAAAGTTGTCAAACTAGGCAAATTTAATGAATTTATTGGTGGTTTTCTGGACTATCGAGCAACTATCGATAGTGGAAAAAAACTATCGATAGTCTATCGATAGTGAAATTTTGTTATATTTTCGATATCGAATTCCTATCGATAAAAAAAACTATCGATAGTTCCCATCACTACTTAGTACCGCGAATGCGTCGCATCAAACCAGTGTAACCAGTTAAACGGTAAATTTTCCCAGCACTCCATGCGACAGAATTATGAACTATAGGCTGGCACAAATTAATTTTTTTTTTTTTAATTGGAATTTTATTTTTAAGGCGGTGCTCTAGCGGGAGCGGTTGCCTATCCTGCCATCAGGCGCAATTTTTTCAATTCGTTGCAGATTTTTTTAAAAAAATGAGGTAATATGCTGGCATTATGTTAGATATTAAATAAATAAAATCGTTAAATGTGCCAAAATATTCATAGAATCAGAATTATAAACGTGAATAGAAACGAATGCGTTTCTCACCTCGCTGTGGTTTTTCCCATTTTTCAGGAAAACCGCTGGACGGAATTTGATGAAATTTGGATACATTGTAGAGAACAGTGCTCCCGAGAGCACTACAAAGCCCTTTTTTTTTTCAATTTTTTGGATTTAATGAAAAATATCACAGTCTGAAAATGAAGTAATTTTCGATCGTGAAATAGAATGGAAAATGCCAAAATGGAATTTCAAAATAAATAGTATACCCAGCACACAGTGCCGGAAGAGGCAATTAGTTGAGTTATCTAATTTTGCTTGTTTTTAACAATTGAATGCGTTTGGGAATAAAAAAAATGAAGTAATACGAAAGTATTGGGTCCAATTTATCAAATAAAATAGCTAAAAGCTCTGAATTGCATTTAAATTAAGAGAATTCGTCATTTTAGTTGAAGGTGGAAAGTTGAAAACTCGTCATCGTTTTATGAATTTTTCTCAGACTATTTTTGATGGAATTCGATGAATTTTGGATATGTTGTACATGAATGCACCCTTGAAACCCCTACAGAGCCCTTTGTTTCAATTTTCATTTTTTATGCCCAAAATTTTATTGTCAAAGATTTTGATACTAATATTTTAGGTGTAAAAAATGAAAATTGAAAAAAAAAAGGCTCTGTAGGGGTCTCAAGGGTGCATTCATGTACAACATATCCAAAATTCATCGAATTCCATCAAAAATAGCCTGAGAAAAATTCATTAAACGATGACGAGTTTTCAACTTTCCACCTTCAACTAAAATGACGAATTCTCTTAATTTAAATGCAATTCAGAGCTTTTAGCTATTTTATTCGATGAATTGGACTCAATACTTTCGTATTACTTCATTTATTTATTTCCAAACGCATTCAATTGTTAAAAACAAGCAAAATTAGAAAACTCAACTAATTGCCCCTTCCGGCACT
The DNA here is from genome assembly GCA_959613365.1 of Balanococcus diminutus. Lineage (NCBI taxonomy): Eukaryota > Metazoa > Arthropoda > Insecta > Hemiptera > Pseudococcidae > Balanococcus > Balanococcus diminutus. The sequence goes on along the minus strand of OY390718.1, from coordinate 54,850,874 downwards.
GGGTATACTACATTTAAAAAACGCAAGACGCGAAGAACCACCTTAACGTGTAAACAGGATTTTAAAAAATCGTAAATAATAACAAGTACTCGACTATTTACTAAGAATCTGCAATTATGGAAGGTTAAAATTTTGATCAAAATGAACCAGTCTATCTACGACATTGCGATTATAGAGAATAATGATTCTTTTTAATGAATTTAAAGAAATAAAAAACACATGACTTCTTCTAAAAAAAATACTTAAAAATAAAAACAAACATTGGACTTCTTAAAAAAATGGACACTGCTCCATATCCACTGGATGAAAACCACGTATGGATCACAGAATGTACGATCAAAACTGAAACGTAACAATAGATCCGAGTCGAGAAAAATATTATAAGGTTTAGTTTCAAAATAATACTTACACGGCGTCTCTGCTTATTCGGCACAACTGGTGACGATCCTGGTGAAGTGGACGCGGACGGCGACTGAACAGGAGAAGCGCCAACCAACGCGACCGGCGATTGAACTGGCGAACTGACCACCAATTCGACTGGCGACGCAACCTAAAAATTCAGAAAAATAAACGTGTAAATTTAAATAAGTAGCAACTAAAAAATTACCTGGTACCTAATAACAAGTGTCTCCGTACTAATATGCAAAATTAGGGTGGAGGGGAGGCTCCAATCGAAATTTTTGTGATAACCAAAATTATTTCCAAGATTCTAATCTACAATTTTTGTTTGAAAATTTTTTCAATTCGAACCCTCCCTCCTCCCCAATTTTCAAATATTGAGTGTCTTCGTACTAATATGCAAAATTCGAGGGGAGGGAAGGGTCCAATCGAAATTTTTATAATAACCAAACTTATTTTTAGGATCCTAATCTACAACTTTTGTTTGAAATTTTTTTCAATTCAACCCCTCTCACCCCCCCCCCCCCCCAAATTTCAATAAGTGTCTTCGTACTAATATGCCAAATTCGAGGGGAGGGAAGGGTCCAATCGAAATTTTTATAATAACCAAACTCATTTTTAGGATTCTAATCTACAACTTTTGTTTGAAAAATTTTTCAATTCAACCCCTCTCACCCTCCCAAATTTCAAGAACAAGTGTCTTCGTACTAATATGCCAAATTCGAGAGGAGGGAAGGGTCCAATCGAAATTTTTATAATAACCAAACTCATTTTTAGGATTCTAATCTACAACTTTTGTTTGAAAAATTTTTCAATTCAACCTCTCTCACCCTCCCAAATTTCAATAACAAGTGTCTTCGTACTAATATGCAAAATTCGAGGGGAGGGGAGGGTCCAATCGAAATTTTTGTAATTGCCAAAATTATTTCTAAGATCCTAATCTAGAATTTTTGTTTGAAATTTTTTTCAGTCGAACCCTCCCTCCTCGCCAATTTTCAAATATCGAGTGTCTTCGTACTAATATGCCAAATTCGAGGGGAGGGAAGGGAAATTTTTATAATAACCAAACTTATTTTTAGCAGGGAAGAAAACCAATTGAGACCCAATTGGTTATGGTGATAGTGGTTTTGAGAAAATTTTGAAATTACTGGTGGTTCCAATTGGTTTTTGGTTTTTAAAAATTTTCAAAAGGTTTTGGTGCTAAAGTGGCTCCATTTAATTTTTTTTTTTTTGATTGGTTCTGGTTCTGGGTTTTTGGTTTTGCTTGATTAATTGGTTGTGATGGTGGTTCTCAAATTAAAAACCATTTCAAATGGTTGTGGTGGTGGTGGTGGTGGTGGTGGTTCCGTTTTGGTTTTTCAATTGGTTTTCATCGAATTGCTTCCATTTCGTAGTATGAAAAATATTTCCCAACATTTAAACCATTTATCTATGGCATTAACCACCAGAACCAGATGGAACCATTTTCGTGCTTTCTATTATACCACAAAAGAACTAAAAAAAGATCAGATCTTTGAAATTTGAATAAAAAATTAAAATTCGAAAAGTAAAAAAAAAAAAAAAAAAAAAAAACTATAAAGAATAAAAAAATGAATTTTGCCTACAAGTTACAAACACAATATTGCAATAAATTTAAATAAAATAATATACATTCAAATAAAAAACAAAAAATAATAATGTTTCCACTTTCCAGAGCGCTGAAAAATCAGAAAAATGAAGAAAACAGGCCACAGGGGGTAGGTAAGGGGCCCAATTAAAAAATATTTCAAATCAAAGTTGTTGCTTGAAGTTCTAGGAATAAATTTGGTCATAACAAAAATTTTGATTGGACCCCTCCTTCCTTTTCAAATCCACTATTTCTCTTTTTAGAACCAAAAAGAACCAATTCCATTAATTGGTGGTGGTTCTGGTTTTCATTGTAAAGGAAATTGAAAATGGTGGTGGTGATGGTGGTTTTTTATTTTCAAACCACTTTCTTGTGGTTGTGGTTATTTCAGCAAATGATTTTTCGTTGTGGTTCCAAACGGTTCTCTTCCCTGCCTTTTCGAAAGGAATTGGTTCTTTTTGGTGGTGGTTCTTGAATGAATTTTTGAAGTTCATTGTAATGGTTCCAAATGATCAAATTCGACGAACGATAATCACGACGATTTAAAATTGAAAATTAATGTGCATTATTTTTTGATATTTATTTTTCATCATTTCTGATCATTTCATACAAAATCCGAAAACTTCGCCGCGAATGCATCAGACCAGTATGACCAGTTGAAAAAATATTTTCGTCACACTCAAAAAAAAAAATTATTTTGGTAAATTTTCATTGCGCTCCATGTGACAGAATTATGAACTATGGCTAAAATTTATTCTTTTTTTTTTAAAGTAGGTTGATTTTTTTTTAAAAATAATTATGAAAAATCAACAAAAGAGAAAAAAATGAAAAAAAATAATACAAATTTTTGCATTTTTGAAAGAAATAGAAAATAATTTATTAAAAGTTTATTGTTCATTTTCAGTTTCTATCTACGTGACCTTCATTTTGAAACCAATTACGAATGTAACGTGCCCATTTCCACTGTTGTAGTATCATAGACGTTATATAACGTCTATGTGTAGTATTCAGAATTTGGAAATTTTGCGTTTCGCAGGGCGCAACTCGACAATGAAAGCGCAGTAAATTGTCATTTTGAGAATAATGACCTTTTATCGATTTTCTGCTGCTGTTTTTAGTTCGGGGTGTGACCGAAAGTTGAAACAGTCTGGCTCAGGGTAATTCACGAGGGCAGTAGCGAACGCTGAGTACTCGCGTAATAACAGTGGAACAGACAACAGTCAGGTTCGTGCAATTTTCCAGTGAATACTATACACTACGTATCGCGAAACGAGGTTATTTTGCTTCACCAGGTCGGTCATTGCACTCGATTAACTGTATCAGTGGGTCGAATATTTTTCTTACATAATTAGAGCGATTTTTGGACCGAAAATTATGAACGATTGGAATTCACGTCTGTGCTGAAAGTTTCGTCGAATAACAAAAATATGGGGAAGGCTCTGCCGTACAAAATTGTGGACAGCAGTGGACAAAATAGGTACGGTGTCGTCGTATCGTCTCTTCAAGGATTGATTAAAAAAGGTAAAAAATATTCTAGCTCAATTACGAGCCACATTCTACCCTTAACGATGCTTTGTAGATAAAATACGCTGTAATTTTCTTCATTTATGATATATAGCTCACGAAAAATTTGGCGTTTCTCCTGGAATGAAAATCGTTTTGGAAAGCGACGGAACGGAAGTCGACGAAGAAGAATATTTTAGTACGCTGGAACAAAACACCTGCTTCATGATTCTGAAAGAAAACGAAGACTGGATACCACCGTCTCAATATAATTATTTGTGAGTTTGATTTATTAATAGGTTGTCAGTCGACCGCGTCAATCAAAATACGATAATTAAATTATGAACGTCCCAGTCGGATTTCACCCGAAATGTAATCATTGCCTCTTGCACCAGTGAAAACTTTGCCACAAATTGACTTCTCGATGCGATTATAACATGAAAACGCTTTCAAGTTATCAACGTCTCGAACACTAACGTCTAGTTTGATAGTTACATTCATGAGGAGGACCTTCGATGCATTTTTTATCAAGTCCAGTGCTACATAATACTTTATATTCAAAATTGGAAGGGAGGAAGGGGTATAATCGAAATTTTTGTAATAACTAAAAGTATTTGAAAAACTTCAAGCTACAACTTTTGTTTGAAAATTTTTTCAATTGGACCCTTTCCACTTCCCCCTTCAATTTTTAATTAGTATTTTGGGAGTGTTATGCAAAATAAGTGGAGAGAGAGGGGCTCAATTGAAAAAGTTTTCAAACAAAAGTTGTAGCTTGAAGTTTCACAAATACTTTTGGTTATGACAAAAATTACGATTGGACCCCTCCCTCTCCTCCAATTTTGGATAACCCAATTCATTCAAATACATTATTGAAAACAGGGGGGAGGTAAGTGGCCCGACTGAAAAAATTTTCAAACAAAAGTTGTAGCTTGAAGTCTTACAAATACTTTTAGTTATTATAAAAATTTTGATTAGACCCCTTCCTCCCTTCCAATTTTGAATATAAAGTATTATATAGCACTGAACTTGGTAAAAAATTCATCGAAGGTCCTCCTCATGAATGTAAACAAAACTATCAAACTAGACGTTAGTGACGCGAACGCTAATTGTTTTAATGTTTTAGTAGAGTTGATATTTATTTATAACATTTCCCCACTATTATTGCAAATTTTTTAAACCTTTGGTTACCTACGGTGGTTTCAGGAAAAAATACAACAGCAAAGATGAAGTCGACTATTCCAATAATCAAGATCTGGTTAATTTACTCGAACGTATACGCAATGACGCTGGTCAACTCTCGATGCTCGGTGGTAAAGAGCTAGAACTACTTTCAGACATGGATCCTGAGAGTCTAAGCGATATAATTCAAGACAAGTGAGATTTTTCTCCTGTTCCAAGATCTTCATTTCGAAATTTAATTTAACGCTCGTGTTTCATCTACCTTCAGGGAATGGCTGGTCGAAGTCAAAGAAGCGAGCAGTAGATACAACGAAGACAGACGCGACGCCAAAGAAGCTTTAAAATTACTGAAAATCTATCACCAAGCTACCAACAGCATGATCCAAAGAGGCTACGCCAACGTAACGTCGACTGGTACTTCGGCCAACGAAGCTGTACAATAAGTTTCCATCGTATTATTGCGCATTTTTTTTTACGACACGCTGTCACCCAATGTATTTACTTTTACATACTTCTCCATCGTTTTCGTTTTTTCGTTCATTTTCTAAATTTTCCGATCGTTCTTATTTTTTACTTTTTCATTATTGGTTTTATATTTAAATTTTCTACACCGATTTTTTTTTCCAATCCATCATATCATTTCGGTAAATGAAAACTCCAACAAGTAAAACGCGAACGAAATAGGTATAAAATGGATTTATGTAGCTTGAACAGATAACTTTTTTTAGTAGGTTTTAGTCGAATGGGAGTTTTTTGTTTTTTTCCTTACGTTGTTCGCGAATAAAATTAGATAGGTAGCTGTAGGGAATAATGGTATGGCTTTTATCGCGAGTAATTTCAAATTTATTCGACGCGTGTTAACCTAGCTAGGTACGTAATACGGTTAAAGGCCGAGTAGGTAGATTAGTAAGGCGAATCCGTAAGCAAGCAAGTACCTATTTTTTTCGATTAGAAAAAAAAATCGAAAACGTGGGCACATTTTCAATTTAAGTAAATTTTTACGTCGCGCCGCCGTTACTATGTTTTTCTGGCAAATTAATTCCAAGTTAGCGAAGCGTACCTCGTTCCAAGTTTGTTCAGACGGACCGTTAGTTAAATATCGACGTAATTCTTAATCGTCGAAGACAGACGCCTCGCAGTTATAATTTTTATTCCTACGAACGGTAAACACAACAAATTCGTTGGCTCGAAAATTAATTATAACATTTTTATCCGAAGAAATGTCAATTGGAGACTACGTTCGATATCAAAACTCTGGCGAAAATGTTCCCCTTTTATATACCTAACTTGTAAAAAGTTCAACGGAAACATTTTACACGAGCGTATTTTTAGCTCTCATTATTGCTCAATACTCATTCTCTTACACACGGGAGCTTCTTAATTTTTACGTCATGTTCTTTTCCCTCGAGAGCACACAGACAGATCGAGAGAACGCAAATTCAACGAGAAAAAAATAAAACGTGCACGATTCAGTTTTCTCCACGTGTAAATAACGAGAATTATTGTACGGTCTACCCTTTTTTAAAGGCGAGGCACTACATTTTTTTTTTCTTTCGAAAAACGCCAATAATTTTGTACGTTTCGTTTGAAATTTGCGCTTATTTTCGTAAATTTATTCTATAATGTACGTGTTTGTTTGTTTGTTTTGTTTTGTTTTTGTTTTTTTCCATTTTTTAAATACCTATGTAATTAATTTTGTAAGAGGTGGCAGCACGATTTGTTTCCCCTGTTTTTAGTTCGATGATAAGGGCGCTAATTAATATACGTATAGCTGTAATATTGGTTTTGTTTGTGTTCCCTCGCGTAATTTTGTGAAATTTATTTTGTTTTTCGTTCATCTTTTCAATTTCCCCCCTTTTTTTTAGTGTTACGTAATTTTGCATTGAATAAATTATTTGTGCAAAAAACACGATCGTTAGTTTTTTATATGACAGTCTTAACTCTTTACAGGCATTCGCCTCATTAGAAACAAGAAAAAAACCGTTGTCGAGTGTTTTACACAAATAAACCCTGTCCTCGGGTGATTACAGTGAAAGAAAAATACGACGTAATTTAAAGGGCAGAAATGGTTTACAATTCACTCGGCCTGGTTTCAATATGTACTTTTCAAAATGTACGCGAGTCTAAACTCTTGACCATTCCTATCACATTTACACGGGAAATCAAAGCGCGTAAAACGAAGAAAACATTTTGTCAATTTAGTTTTTCCTCGAAGCGAAAATAATTCAAGGGTAAGCGTCGTCGTAAAAAAAATAACGCTAGCTGGATACAACGTAAAAGAAATTAGCTCGGTAACGAAGAAAAACAACGACGAATTTTCCTCCCATGGCCACGTGAAAAATCCTGACTTGCGCAAAAAATTTAAATTCGATGTGTAAAAAATTTCACTCAATAAAAAAATTACATTTTTTTTGGAGATTTGGGACCCTATTCAAATTTTTTACATTTTTTTTGAACTTTTTTTAAAAATTTTTTAGAATGAAAATTTTCTGTCATTTTTATAGTACGATTTTTTTCCTTCAATTTTTAAGAGAGTATTTTTTACAATTTTTCAAAATGATTTTTTTTTCAATTTTTAATAGAATGAAATTTTTTCAATTTTTCAGAATGAAAATTTTCATTAATTTTTCAGAATGAAAATTTTTATCAATTTTTCAGAATGAAAATTTTCATTAATTTTTCAGAATGAAAATTTTTATCAATTTTTCAGAATGAAAATTTTTTACAATTTTTTTAAAACGATTTTCTTCTTAAATTTTTTAGAATGAAAATTTTCTATCATTTTTATAGTACGATTTTTTTCCTTCAATTTTTAAGAGAGTATTTTTTACAATTTTTCAGAATGATTTTTTTTTTTCAATTTTTAATAGAATGAAATTTTTTCAATTTTTCAGAATGAAAATTTTTATCAATTTTTCAGAATTAAAATTTTCATTAATATTTCAGAATGAAAATTTTTTACAATTTTTTTAAAACGATTTTCTTCTTAAATTTTTTAGAATGAAAATTTTTTATAATTTTTATAGAACGATTTTTTTCCTTCAATTTTTTAGAGCGAATATTTTTTACAGTTTTTCAGAATGAAAATTTTTTCGATTCTTCAGAATGAAAACTTTTATTAATTTATCAGAATGAAAATTTTTACTAATTTTTCAGAATGAAATTTTTTTACAATTTTTTTTAAAACGATTTTCTTCTTGAATTTTTTAGAATGAAAATTTTCTATAATTTTTAAAGATCGATTTTTTTTTAATTTTTTAAAATGAAAATGAAAATTTTTTACAATTCTTTTTAGAACGATTTTTTTTTTATTTCAGAATGAAAATTTTTTACCACTTTTATTGAACGATTTTTTCCTTTAATTTTTCAGAATGAGTATTTTTTACAATTTCTCAAAATGAAAATTTTTATTAATTTTTCAGAATGAAAATTTTTTACAATTTTTTTAAAACGGTTTTCTTCTTAAATTTTTTAGAATGAAAATTTTCTATTATTTTTAATGAGCGATTTCTTTTTTTTAATTTTTTAGAATGAGCATTTTTTACAATTTTTCAGAATGATTTTTTTTCAATTTTTTAGAATGATTTTCAACTTTTTAGAATGAAATTTTTTTACAATTTTTTTTAGAAAGATTCTCTTCTTAAATTTTTTAGAATGAAAATTATCATTTTTATAGAACCATTTTTTCCTTCAATTTTTTATTTAAATGAAAATTTTTTACAATTCTTTTTAGAACAATAAAATTTTTTCTTCAATTTTTTAGAATGATTTTTTTCAATTTTTAGAATGAAAATTTTTTACAATTTTTTTAGAAAGATTTTTTTTACAATTTTTTTAGAAAGATTTTTTTTACAATTTTTTAGAATGAAATATTTTTTCAATATTTTTGAATGAATATTTCTTACAGTTTTTCAAAATGAAAATTTTTACAATTTTATAGAATGAAATGAGATTTTCCAATTTTTCAGGATAAAAAAATGACAAATTCTAATTTTTCGAAATAATATTTTTCAAGTTCCTAATTTTTTTGGTCGTAGGGCAAAATTGAAGAGAAATCGGGTAATAAAAAATTAACCAATTTTTGGGCATAGGATAATCGAGGTTCTACTTATGTAGATGAAGACAAGTATTCTTTTGGTGAAAAAATTTACAATATTTTCACCCCCCCCCCCCCCCCGCGCGATCATAACGTGAGCACCACTCCAGGAAATAATGATCCGCCGGCTATGTTTCCTCCGTCGAAATTTTAGAACAGACAGTGAACTCCTTCGAAAGTAGTAGCAGTCCAGCGATCCTTTTTTCTACACATTTGCTTTAAACAAATTCCAATATTTATGTACTTCGAATATAGGTGGACATCTAGGTATGTAGCCCTCAAAATTGACCCGTTGCCTAGTCACTAGAGACGTGGCCTACCTGAAGGGTTGTGATGAAGATAGACTGACAAAAAATACATGCGAGAAAAAAAACATACAAAAACATGCAATTACCATTATCAATAGTTGAGGAAGAAAAAAATAAAAAATAAACATGCAACATGCAACTTATTGTTATTTTACAACCGTATGGTGTAGAATAAAGTGTATAAATTGTAACACTCGAAACCAGGTTGTTTAATGCCATTTGGGTCTTACACCTGGTTTAGATACTGTACGCATTGAATTGTATACATTGTGCACGAGATACATAAGATACACAAGTAGCCAAGAACTGGCACACAAATGATGCGAGAAACGTCAAAGGTGTCGTCGTTGAAATACGATAATGTGGCACGATGACGCCGAAAATGGAAATCCATTAAGTAGGTAGGTAGTATTTTTGCAACCATGTCGAATACGGCGATTCCATCCTATTTGTGCGAATGTATGGAATATGGATTGCTGCCAAACTCGCATGCTTTTGCATCGCACGAATGAAACAACAAAATAAGTTAGAGGTAGGTAGGATAATTATATAGGCATACTTTTTGACAAACGAAAATCTCGACTACAGCGAAGTTGATTAGGTAAGTGTGTTATTGAGCATCTCCGTCTCCATCTTCTTCTTCTCTTCTCGTATCTTCTTTACGACGAATACAAAATTTGATAAATGCCGGAGGGTAAATATTGAGCAGCGAGAATCTGCAACTTTTCTTGCTTGGTAATCGGCGTGTATCTGGATAATGGGAATGTTTTGTAAACAGCGTCAGTCAACGATCTAACCGTAGGTAGTACGTTAATCTCCTGTAAAACATCAAAGCAACGTGTTATATTAGTTATAGCTTCTTTCGCAAGAAGGAGTAAAGAACAAACAAAATAGGAATCGAGAAAGAGAGTTTCACGTCTACGTGGTATCTGGAAATCAACAAGTATTGGAAAGGAAAATAACCTACTCACACCACCTATTTGCTGAGCCTAGCTAACTAACCTAAGTGTGTCATCGATCAAAGAGAATAATACATAAATACATAACTTATACACTATATCTTACACGTGGGTACTAAGTAGTAAGTAAAGTACCTACTCGGAAAATGTCAAGATTTACCTGATACTAGAAAAAATTTCCAACTATTTTACAAAGAGCCATCTCATAACTAATCCAACAAAGTGGATATATCAAGGGAGACAGTTTGGTTAAAACTTGCATCACTAACTCAAATACAACATATAATTATATCACATTCGATTATGTCATTTTAATTTTACTTTATACGTGAAAAATCCCAACCTGCACAAAAAATTTACTTTCAATGTGTAAAAAATTTCACTCAATAAAAAAATAATAATAATTTTTTGGAGATTTGGGACCCTTTTCAAATTTTTTACTCTGAATGAAAATTTTTCACAATTTTTTTTAGAACATTTTTTTTCAATTTTTTTTACAATTCTTTAAAATGATGATTTTTACAATTTCTTAGAATGAATTTTTTTTACAATTTTTTAGAATGAAAATTTTTTACAATTTTTTTAGAACGATTTTGTTTTTGAATTTTTTAGAATATAAATTTTTATCATTTTTATAGAACGATTTTTTCCTTCAATTTTTCAGAATAATAATTTTTATTAATTTTTTAGAATGAGTCTTTTTTACAATTTTTTAGTTTTTTTTTACAATTTTTTTTAAATTATTTTTTTTTCAATTTTTTAGAAAGATTTTTTTCAATTTTTTCAGAATGATGATTTTTTACAATTTTTTTAAAACGATTTTTTTCCTAAATTTTTTAGAATGAAAATTTTTCATCTTTTATTTTTAAACAATTTTTTTCTTTCAATGTAATAGAATGAGTATTTTTTACAATTTTTTTCAATTTTTTAAAATGATTTTTTTACAATTTTTTCAGAATGATAATTTTTTTTTAATTTTTTAGAATGAAATTTTTCTCAATTTTTTAGAATAAAAGTTTTTACAATTTCTTTCTCAGATTTTTTAGAATGAAAATTTCTTACAATTTTTCTAGAAAGATTATTTTCTTCAATTTTTAGAATGATTTTTTTACAATTCTTTTATAATGAAATTATTTTTTAATATTTTAGAATGAAATTTTTTTACCATTTTTATAAAACGATTTTTTTCCTTCAATTTTTTAGAATGAGTATTTTTTACAATTTTTCAGAATGAGAATTTTTAAAATTTCTTTGAATGAAAGTTTTTTACAATTTTTTTAAAATGTTTTTCTTCTTGAAAATTTTTACCATAATATTTTATAGGACGATTTTTTTACTTTCATTTTTTAGAATGAGTATATTGTTTACAATTTTTCAGAATGGAATTTTTTTTCAATTTTTTAGAATGAATTTTTTTGAATGAAATTTTTTTACAATTTTTTTAGAACGATAATTTTCTTCAATTTTTTAGAAAGATTTTTTTTTCAATTTTTTAGAATAAAATTTTTTTACAATTTTTTTAGAAATATTTTTTTAATTTTTTAGAATGAAACTTATTCGATTACCCAGCATAATGGAATGAAGTTGATAATGGGATGGTAGACGCTTTATAAAGTCTATCGTACTGTGTACAGTAAGTACTCCAATTTCCATTTGTGAGGACTAGTAGAATGATACAAGATACAAAATCATAGTGTAAAGCTAGTTTGGAATTTAGATTAGATGTAGGTAGCCTATTTACTACCTGCACAACGAAAGTTTTTTCATTTTCCCACAACTGCTTTCTCGATGGGTTTTTCTCTTCGATATTGAAAATATCGTTGTAATTGTGTTGGTGTAGGTAAGAAGATAATGCGAATTCGATTGCAAGAGTAGAACATACTAGGCATGGAAAAGTCGGCTCGCAACATCATTAACGTTTTCTACGCTTTAGTTATACAAACACATTCGTAAGTATGCGTGTTGATGATCGAATCGAATAAACAGCGCAGCTCTATAGCTCCACGTTTTGTCCTCGCTTCTATTCGTTTTTGATTAATACGTTCGAATGTTGTATAAGTAAGTAGGTTGAAAGCTAGTAAATTCTCTTCCAGTACCTACTCGCAGATGACAGCATTATGCTATGCTCTGTTTGAAAGGGTCCTCTCTTCTGAACTCAGTAAGTAAGTAGGTAGGTAAGTAGGTATATAAGTGCCATGGCATGTAACAGAGGTGCTCGAGTTTCCGAATATAAATACCTATAATGTTCATTTGGAGCGTAATATAATTTCAAATTTAACTCGTTAATTCGAAATAGGTACCAAAGTTTTAATTGCAAAATATGAGCACGTAAGTACCACTCGAGCTCGACCCGTACCGAGGTAATGCAATATCGAATCGCGAAAATTCAGATAAAATCTAATTTAACGAGCGTACGTTACGTAAGAATCATAAGTAGGTATTTGCATTTTTCAAAATGTAGGTCACTCGGATGGCATTTACGTAGATAACTTCGATTAATCGATGAAAATTATAACGACCGGCGTTTCATATTGAAAAAATTTCTTCGATCAAATATTCATTATCTGTTGCCAGCTCGTATCTTGATTAAAATACGACTACTTCGTAGTGTAAGTTTACGTCGACGATAAACTCGCACCAACGCGGTAATGTTCTCAAAAAGTACGTTCAATTCCAAGTTCGAGTATGAAGCTACATCTCGGGTACTTTTCGCTGATGCTGCCAGTGTTTTCCATCGGACCCGTATTCGCAGAGTACGTTATATCAAGTAACGAACTTCCAACCTCGATCGTAAGTATTTTTCTTCTTAAAATTGATTTCGTGCGAGTACCTACCTACATAAAAGGCACAATGCCTTGATTTCGGACAGGTAAATAAATTTAGTCTTTCATCGTGTTTTTTTTTTTTTTTTCATTTTCGGTTAAGTAGGTAGGTAGGTACTAGGTAGGTACCTGTTTCGAGGAACGGTTTGGCGAACGATTGGATCCCCCAGTACTGATTTTTTTGGCACCATCGAAAATTTTGCTAAGTCCAATACTGTGTAAATACGTAAATTCAAAATTGAAGTGCAGGGAAGGGTCCAATCACAATTTTTGTAATAATCAAAATTATTTTGAAGACTTCAAACTACAACTTTTGTTTGAAATATTTTTCAATCGGACCCCTATCACCACCAGCTTTTAATAATACAAGTATTTTTGTCATATTATGCCAAATTTGAGGGGAGGGGAGGGTCTAAATGAAAATTTTATAATAACTGAAATTACTTTTAGCACCTTAATCTACAACTTTCGCCTGAAAATTTTTTCAATTGAAGCCCTCTTTTGACTTTGAAAAGGTATCTACCTGATGTTATGTGAAACCGGAGGGGAGGGAGAGATCCAATCGAAATTTTTGTAATAAGCAAAATTATTCCTAGGACTTCAAGCTACAACTTTTATCTGAAAAAATTTTCAAACTAGTCCCTTCCTCTCACACAATTTCATGTTTAAATTGGTATATTCGAAGTGTTATGCAAAATCCTTGGAGAGGGCGGGGTCCAATTGAAAAATATTTCAAACAAAAGTTGTAGCTTCAAGTCCTAGGAATAATTTTGGTGATTATAAAAATTTTGGTTGGACCCCTCCATGACCTCCAATTTTGAATTTACGTATCTACGAAGTATTGGACTTCGCAAATTTTTGATGGTGCCAAAAAATCAGTACTGCGGCGATCCAATCGTTTAGGCGACTTTACGTTCGCAAAAACTTTTTCGGTATTGTACGACACATCTAGGGCAGGAATAAGGGGAGGGACAGAGGCAGACTTGTTGCGCGTGTAATACGATTAAAACACGTGCAAAATTGTAGTAGATATTTGTGGGTAGATACTTTGCATCTACCAAATGAAAATTTTCTTCAACGCAACAACACGATGAAAATGAGATAGACATTTTCTTTTAGGTGGTTTTTCGGCCTTCTCTTTTGCTCGGGTGTGTTTTCAAAACTAGCTTGTTACGATGCTGGCTGGTTCCATATCATTACATACAGGGCTGGCGAGAGCCAGGTCGGGCCCCAGGACAATTTTTTTTTCGAAAACACCTATTTAATACCTATTTTTTTATTTTATTGAACAAACAAAAAAATTTTCCTCTTGAATAATTAAAAAAAAAAAATTAAATATATGTAAAGGAATTGACTAAATTTCAAAAAACAACAACAACAACAAAAATTTCAAAAAATTATTCCTTGAACAAAATTTACAACTTGAAAAAAGTGAAAAAAAATTTACCAAAATTTCAAAAATGATTTTTTTCAACTACTGAATTTTAAAAAAAATCGTTCTCAAAGGAATTCAAAAATTTTTTAATATAAAAGAATTTGAATAAATAAAAAAAAAAAAAAAAAAAAAAAAACTTCAATAAAACTAATTGTTTCTGTGCAAAACTTGAACAAATTAAAAGAAATTAGAAAATTTTTCAATTTTTAAAAAAGTGAAAAAATCTTCCATTCAAATTTTTAAAAAAAAGTGTTTTTCACTGAATTTCAAAAAAAATGGTTCTCATAGAAATTTTAAAAAATTTGAATGCAAAGGAATTGCCTAAATTTCAAAAAACAACCAACTGCTTTTCAAAAAATTTTTAAAAAATTTTAAGGAAAGAAAGTAAATTTTAAAAATTGAAGGGAAATTTGAGAACTCTTCAAAAAATTCTTTGCTGACTTTCCAAAAAAAAACTCAAAGGAATTTGCAAATTTTTTCAATAAAAAGATAATGCAAAAAAAATCTTCAAAAAATTTTTTTTGGCAAAATTTGAAAAAACTCTCGCAGAAATTTAAAAAAATCAAAAAGTTCACTGCTCGAAGGATATAAAATTTAGAATTTTTCATTTGAATTGTTCATTTTTTTAATATTATGAAATACTTGGGCCCCAAAGAAATTTTTCCTTTTTACTTTGAGAGCCCTGTGAGGTTAGGGGGAAATCCGCAGTCTCGGAGATGAATCCAGGCCATAAGAAAAACTCCGGGCCCAAGACTTGTGTCCCTGTTGTCCCTTCTTCTCGCCGGGCCTGATTACATAGGTACATTTTTCGTCGTCCGATTTCGCTATAAATTCCTTCTCTCAGCTCTGGTCTGACGTATTCTTGTTCAGAATATTCCGCAGAAAATACCCATCGAAGAGTGTTCGAAAAAGCGCAACGTGATCGTGTACGGTATTCCAGCCGAATGCCAGCAAAGGCGCGAAAACTTGACCCAGGCCGTATTCAAAGTTCTGCAGTTGGCCAAAGTCACGTTGCCGGTGAGCGAAATAAAAATGATCCGAAAACTGGGCTCGACGGTATCGCGCAGTACAGCTGTCTTGGTCACTTTTGCCAGCGAAGAAGTGAAAAGATACGTATTCTCGCACAAGGCCTACCTATATGGTACCGGATACAAAATGGAATTGGATTTGCCGAAAATCATATCGTACAGGTACAGGATACTGAAGCCGTTGTACGATCGACTCGTCCAGAAAGGAGCCGACGTCACGCTCGTGTATGGTAAATTATTCATCAACGGAAACGAAATACCCGATCACGTCGCCGAAAAGTATTTATTTTCCAGCACCACCAAATCCAGGACTCTGCAGCAGGTAATTTTTCATTTTCAGAGGTAATTTCAACTCGAGGATTTCTTCTACGACAATGTCTTTTTTTTGTTGTTATTTTTCTTCTTTCGTGTTACAGTACGAGAGCTGACCACATTGCACGCGAGGAGGCACTTGCGTTTTTGTAGATTCATTCAGACAGCCGTCTTGGCAAAGTTGATAAATTTTTTTCCTTTTTTTTATACCGTCTAGACTGTAAGTTTCTACACATCATATAGTATTATACCTACGTCACTTGAACGTATTAAAAAACCTTTGTTTTATACAACCCTCTCGATTATTTAGTCTACGAGATCGAGAGCCTACTCGTATACTTATTCGGCGCACGAAACTTTAGCACAAGTAGTCCTTTACTTATTGCAAGTCATTCGCAGATAATCGTTAGGTATAAATTCATCTCAATAAATATCGAAATTCCTCGCGAGTCTGGATCCTGGTAAATCCGTAGTGATGATGGACACAGCTTTCTATCGTACAATACCCATAGAAATGTGCGTGCATGTACAATAATTACCGAGATATCTACTGGTAATGTTTTTCTCCTTCGATATACGATAAAATTGGTAAAGGTATTAAATACGTGCATCTAAAATACGAGTATACAGGTTGTCCGGGGACCACTGTACAAAACTTCAGATTTGGATTACCACTAAGAAATAATTTATATACCTACACACACATCGTGCCTATCCCAAAAGTTGAAGAGGCAAAGGAAAATTTGTCAAATGAAATAAGGAGAAAAAAAAATTTGATTGAGTATATGGACAGTATTCTTAACATTTTTTGCCTACCTCAAGAATTGAAGGGAGAGGGGGAAATTTGACAAATAAAATTGAGATTTTTTTTTATTTAGGTAGATGGGTAGTAATAAAAAAAAATCACATTTTTTACTCTCAACAATTTTTGCATAAGTTGAAAAATGAAGGCGTTACCGAATTTTTTCATTTTAGAAATAAATGAAATGCAAACACTGCATTGTAAAAATTTTCTGAATCCATGAAGGGGTAATACCTTGAAAACATCAAAAAACATTCTAATTACAATGGAATTTTTATCTTTGAAATTATAAATGAATTATAGCAAAATCACAAGCCAAAAATGTTGCTTTGCTCAAATTAGAATTGAAAATCGTGACATTCCACTTACGAATACATCTAATGAGTACAACTTTTTGAGAGGATCAAAAAAAGTTATGGTGATAAATTTGCCTATCTTCAAGAACGAAGGCGCTAAGGAGCCGAAAAACTTCTGATATTTCAATTTTTATTGGTCTGTAGCGCCTTCATTTTCGAACTTATGCAAAAAAAATGTCGAGAATAAAAAAAGTTCATTTTTTTAGTACTATCCCTCTACTTATGCTTGATCAAAAATAATCTTTTGTTCAATTTTCTGCTGCCCCTTCAACTTTTGAGATAGGCACCATGTGTATATAAAATTTTTTGTTAGTGGTGGTATCCGGTTGTACCCAAATCTGAAGTTTTATACAGTGCTCCCCGGACACCCTGTATACAGGGTGTTTCATAGCTGATAACATAACAGGGTGTCTGCATTAATTTTTCTTTTGAAAATTCATGACTTTTTCGTGACTTTTTCATGAACAATATTTCAACATTTTTAGGGGGCTCCCTTCCAGTAACTTGGAATGAATATTGAGGGGGGGGGGAATTCCAAGATATAAAAAAAATATTGAGGAATGGGGCGAATGCCCCTTGAACCCCCAAGTTATGTCTATGCCCTCCAATACCCCTTTTTTTGTAACAAATTTTTTTTTTAAAGTTGAATGAATGCTTGGAATTTTCAAGGGTGTTATTCGATTTTTTCCCTAAAAGGTGAATTCTTGAAATTTTTTTCACGTTGTAATGTGAGAATGATTTTTTTTCCAGGAAATGAAATAAAAAATTTTCACGCAAAAAATACTCCTAACAATTTTTTAACAACTTTTTCAGCAGAAACCACTTTTTTTTGTCCCAAAGTTTAAAAAATATTTTATTCATTTACTTTACTTTCAAAAAAAAAAAAAAATTATCCCCAAAAAATTGAAATTTTTTTATTTCAGAAGAATTTTTTAAATTATTGTTCGAAAAAAATCTCAGGTTTCTTTTGAAAAAATTAAACAATTTTTTTTCTTTACAAAAAAAAATTAAGAAATTTTTCCACAGAAATTTTAAAAAATATCTTCAAATAATAAGAAAATTTTATTTTTTTAACCAAAAAAAAAAAAAATGATTTTTGGATATTTTTTATTCCAAAAAATCCTGAAATTTCTTCCTTCCAAAAAATTTTTACTCCAGAATATTTGAGATTTCCAATTTTTTTATTCCAAAACAATTTTTAAAAATTTTTAAACCAAAAAATTTGTTTTTAATTTTTTTTCTCCAAAAAACAGAGACTCTCCTCCCTTTAGAAAATTGTAAAAAAAAACAAAAATAGTGAATTAGTGACATGAAGGAAAATGTTTCTTATTCCAAAACAATTTTTAAAATTTTTTGTACCAAAAAATTCTTTTTTTTTTTTTTTCATTCCACAAGTCTTTTTTTTTCATTCCAAGAAATGGGGATTTTCTCATATAGAGATTTCCATCCCCTCGAAAAAAAAACTTCAAGAAAATCAATGTTTTTTTCAGAGAGATCATTTTTTTTTTTTTTTTGAGAAGATGCAACAGTTGGAAAAAATTTCACTTTTAAGCGAATTTGTACCTAATTTTGCCCGGGTAGTATTATGAAAAATTTATGACTTCGTAGAGTAAAATTCATGACTTTTCATGACCTAATAATTTTTTTGAAAAATTCCAGACTTTTTCATGACTTTCATGACCCATTTTCAAATTTCATAACTTTTTCATGATTTTCATAACCTGTAGACACCCTGCATAAGTTTCTTTTACGCAGGGAATATGCAATCTGTAAGCATCAAAAAATGTTATAAATAACTTATTCAAGACCTAGACCTATCTCCAAAATTGAAAGGACAAGGGAAAATGAAGTTGAGAAAAAATAATTTATACTTGGCTATGTGGATAGTAATTCATTTACTCTTGGCACTTTTTGCATACCCTCGAAAATAAAGGCACAGCTGAAGAAAAAAAAGCTCTGCAATGGCAAAATGTTGACAGTAAAAACGAATTCATTTTTCGAGTTTCTACTATCCATATGGCCAACCAAAAATTATTCTTTTTCAATTCTATTTCTTTTTGCTCCTTTAATTCGCGAGATAGGAATAATAATATATTTTCTTGTTCCTAGCGCTGTTAATTCACCTTGTTGATATACAGGGAGGGCGAGGGGGAGATGTATATTTGCCTGACTTGGGAGAATATTTCTTACAATGAGAGTCGTTTGCCTCTGTCGAATACACATACTTGATGTATAAAGAGATACCAAATCTTGCAGTAGTAAGCGAAATGGATATTGTGCGAGACAAACTATTGCTACTACGAACCTTTTCAGCGTTTACGTATTCTGGCAACGATCTAACTTTGAATTCGAAATAATCTTGGGTACAATGTTTACGCACATCGTCGCTCATTCGCCTCCACATGTCTCTAGCGTCGCCCAAAATCTTCTGATCGTCGAACCAACTACCTGCAAAAATGTAATGTAAACAGAACCCTACGTTAGTGCGAATTTGATCAAATTGCGATTCAATTAGAAAAGGACTCGTTATTTAGGGTATACCGATGTAATTAAATGACCACACGTTGGTATCTAAATAAATATCTAGGCCTGCGGGAATTTAACTGAATTATAGCTCATAGCTACCTATTCTGAGTCGACTATAAAGAAAAACTAGACAAGTGAGCCAAATCAAATATGTAGGTAAGTATAGGTAGAGAAAGGTACATATATGTACAAACATGGTTTAGCTCTAGTACCAATTAGGTAGGTAGCTAGGTATCATCATAATAAGTAAGTTATTATCTTATTAATGAAGCTTTTAATGACGAAAAACTGTAATAATAATACGCGGTGTCGCCTAACATATTCACTATCCATAAGTACACAAGTATAGGTAGGGGTACCTTGTTATAGGTTTATCAAGCTACCGAAAGTACCACAGTAACATGACACTTTCATCAAAAAACCACTTTGCCACTGTAAATAATAAACGAGCAGTGTAAGCTTCATCCCATCTCTTGATTTCTCTATACAGCCATAAAGATTTATTGCTGCAGCACATTTGCTTTTTTCTCATTTATCCAACTGTGGTATACAGACTACAGAGTGCCCTATGTTTAGAATATTTCTCTTCATCGATTTACTAATCACACGTTTAAAGAAATTCAATGATTGAAACTCTCTCTGGGCAAAGCCAACCCGCAGTGTTTGAACCAGAATATGTAGGCATGAAAATCTACTATCAGAATTACAATGAAGCAATATACCAAAAATCACAAGACCATTACAGCAGAATTCAAAAAAAAAAATCTTCTACCTATAATCGAAAAGATAAGGATAAACCTAACAAATGTAAAGTATCACAGAAGGGGTTCCAAAATGATAGAGCAGTCAAAGGCAATAAACCAAACAAAATAAATTCAACCTTTTTCTATCATTTTCAAATTTTAAGGTAATAAATCACACATGAGAAAAAGAACACTCCTAATAGATTTCTGTCTGCTTTTATCAAACTGAAATTTTAAAGCAATAAATCTATAAAAAGAAAAATGAAAAAATAAATGTGTTTCATTCCATTTCAATTATCTTTAATAGAATTTAAATTTTAAGGCAATTTATTTTATTTTTTTCAAACCAAAAAAAAAAAAGGAAGCATAATATCTACAGGTCAGTTTCATTTTATCACGTTCAAATTTAAAGGCAATAAATCGAACAAAAGAAAAAAGCATATCAAATTTCCATCTCCTCTTATCAAACTGAAATTTTAAAGCAATAAATTTATCAAAAGTTAAATGAGAGAATAAATGCAGGGAAAGCTTATAAATAGAAAATTGAAAGCTAATTTTGTTCGAAAACCGAATTATTTCAAATATTTTTGAAGTCGTGTGATAGGGTTACTTTACCAATCAAAATTCATTAGACATAAAAAAAAAAAAAAAAAAATTGTATTTTTTTCTTCATTTTTAAAGTAATGAATTTTGGTTGGTAAGCAACCAGTTTTGGTTATTAATTTGACGAAAAATTCTGTGAAAATTTCTTTTAGAATAAATTTTGCATATTGTTTTTAATTTTTTCCTTTAAGTAAAATCATTTTTGTTAGAAATTTGGAGAAAAAAAAATATTGGAAGGCGACATTATTTTTTTCAAATTGAAAACCGAAATTTACTTTTGAAAAAAAAGGTAAAAATAGTGGGAATTTATACCAACTACATAGCTTTTTTCATTGATTAAATGCAAATTGTAATTTTTCTTAGGTACTGAAAATGAAAATTTCTACAAAATTGATGACTTTAAAATTTTTCAAAAATTCATTAGAGGAGGATTTGGCGTTGATTCTTATGGTACTTAGCTTTTTTATTGATTAAATTGAATTTTCTTATTTTTTGAAAAATACTGAAAATAAAGATTTTCACAAAATTGATGATTTGAAAATTTTTCAAAAATTCATTAGAGGATGATTTTGCATCGGTTCTTATAGTAGTTTTTTTTTTCATTGCTTAAAAATGAATTTTCTTGTTTTTTGAAAATTATCACTGAAAATGAATTTTTTCACACAATTTATGATTTTATAGTTGTTTAAAAATCCATTAAAAGAGGATTTTGCTTTGAATCTTAGTGTAGCTTTATTCATTAAATAAATGAAATTTTGCAAAAACTACTGAAAATATATTTTTTTTAAAATTCTAACTAGTATTAAAGGAGAATAATTATGCATCGGATTTTATAGGAGCTTTTTTCATCAATTAAATGCAAATTTTGAATTTGTCCTAAATTACTAAAATATATAAAAATGTGGCCTAAATTCATGATTTTAAAAATTTTCAAAAATTCATTGTTTCCATTGATTGAGTGCATTTTCTCATTTTTGAAAAATACTGGAAATAATTTTTTTTTACGGAATTGATGATTTTAAAAATTGTAAAAAATCATTAGAGGGGATTTTACATTGATTCTTATGGTAAAATTTTATCATTGATTGAATGAATTTTCTCAGTTTTAAAAAATTACTGAAAATCAAAATTTTCACAAAATTTATGATTTTAAAATTTATCGAAAATTCATTAGAGGAGGATTTTGCATTGATTCTTATGGTAGTTTTTTTCATTAATTAAATGCAATTTTGCATAAACTCCTATTTTTTGAAATTTTCTGAAAATAAACATTTTCACGAATTTAGCGAGAGGAGGATTTTGCATTGGATTTTAG
Source organism: Balanococcus diminutus (assembly GCA_959613365.1). Taxonomy (NCBI): domain Eukaryota; kingdom Metazoa; phylum Arthropoda; class Insecta; order Hemiptera; family Pseudococcidae; genus Balanococcus; species Balanococcus diminutus. The sequence continues at coordinate 54,828,882 of OY390718.1, read as the reverse complement.
GGCAGCTTTTTTTTCATTGATTGAATGCAATTTTGCAAAAACTCCCATTTTTGAAAATTACTGAAAATGAATATTTTCACACAATTGATGATTTTATAATTTTTTTTTCTTCAAAAATTCATTAAAAGAGAATTTCGCATTGGATCTTAAAGTTTTTTTCATTGATTGAATGCAATTTTGCATAAACTCCTATTTTTTGAAATTTTCTGAAAATAAAAAATTTTCACGAATTTAGCCAGAGGAGGATTTTGCATTGTATCTTGGGGTAGATTTTTTCATTGATTGAATGCAATTTTGCAAAAGCTCCCATTATTTGAAAATTACTGAAAATAATTTTTTTTTACACAATTTACGATTTTAAAATTTTTCAAAAATTCATTAAAAGAGGATTTTGCATTGGATCTGACGGTAGGTATACCTATTTTTTTAAAAATGACGGAATTCTACTGTTTCGCATGAAGAAAACTATTAAATTTACAAGTATCATTTTTTTCAAGTCGAAAAAAGACGCAATTTATTGAAAAACCCCTAAAAATATACCTAATAAAACCGAGAATACATCATATTTTACCATACCATAGGCCTAATATTTATTTTTTAGGTACCACCGTTCCCAAAAAAAGTTTACATTACCGATTCTCGTCGCGCTCTACAAACTGATGTAGAATACCTATACTTAGCTGGTTTCGTATAGGAAGCATTAAATAATGCAAAAAATAAAGTAGAAAGCAAAACGGGGGTAAAAGCGCGATAAAAAGAAGAAAACTAACACTTTAAAGTGTCAAATATGTAACTGGTAATGTACTGCTCTCGCTCTCGTACACTCGACATTTTATGTAGCAGTAGCAGATCTAAAGCTAAAGTTATAACTTTCGCCCGTCTGCGGTAAATTATAGCTGGAAGCTGCGAAATCGCCGCGTCGCGACGCTGTTTCAGTTCAAATACGTACGTCTACGTAGTACGTATGCACCGAAGACCGAATAAATAGACCATTAGCCGTTAGCGAACAAGGGCGATCTCGCAGTCGCAGCCTCGCAGCCTTACGGATGAAGACGCAGGCAGGCGGCGCGACGGCGACGCCTGCCACGTGATAGAACAGCGAATGCGAAACGCAGACTGGAATGGGCGAGGTGCGGCGACTCGACCAGCCACGTTCTATGGTGTTAGTACTTATCATGCACGTGTGCGACAGCGAGAAAAGTTCGACTAGGTACGTAACTACGTTACGTATACGTTTATCTCCAGACGACAATATATTATGTATACGTACGTAGGTGCAATATAGTCTGCTGCCTTTGTGTACGATATTGGTAGGTACTTGTAGACGTAGGGGTATACTTAACATAGGTACAGGGTAGGTAAGTAGGTAAGTAGGTAGGTTAAGGTGCGGCGTACACAGTACGTATATTATACTTGTCAAGCTGTATAGCTATATATATATAAGGTAGTTGCACCAGTCGTTGGCCACGACCCAGTGGTGGGTCACTTGAGAAGAAAAATGTTTATAATTAAGCGTATTTTTAAAATAGCTTCAGAATTTTTTTTTAGAGCAAACCTGGAACATTTCTGCATAGAACCACATAAAAGTTTTTAATCAATTCTGTTCAAGTAATTAATAATGATCGTCTGAAATTTTTTTGTTAGAACAATTTTCAAAATGATGCCAATTCTAAAGATTTTTGTTAAGCCGAAGTGTTATCGAAATATGAATTTTACACTATTATGATTAATAAAACTTGAAATATAACCATTTGGACCTGAATCAGAAGAGTTTGGAGATTCCATTTCTTCATTAAAATAAAAAATATTGCCAAAATTCTATCAAATATGGCGGTGACTATCTACTGGAAGGAAAAAATGGTGTTTAGCCAGTAGTTGATCATTTTGATCAAGTACTAGACTTACGAAATTTTTGTAAAGTTCTAGTGGTTGATCATGCAAAAAATTGGTAAATATTTACGAAAAATGATAGTTTCTCTTTCTCATGGCTAATGAGTGACAATTTTACCGAATACTTATTGATTTTTTTAAAAATTAAATGGTTGAGAGCCGTTGTCATAATCTGATTGACCAACTACTGGGTGATCAACTACTAGCGCGTGACCAACTACTGGGTGGTCAACTACTAGATTATCTTGACCAACCACTGGACTTTTCTATTTTTTCACTTAAAATGGTAGTAATTTTCAAAGAAATGAAGTAAAATTAAAAAATTATAGCGCATTTTGTTGTAGAATACACAAGGAATCGTTTGGTATATTCACCATTTCGCCATTGTTATTAGTTTTTAAACCAGAATGTTTTTTATAAGACACTTCCACTATAAGGGTCCACCACTGGTGCAACTACCTTATATATATATATATATATATATATATGTATATAGCTCGGCGTTTATTTACGAGAGTGAAATTTTTAATAAACCACGTGCCGAGTTGCCAAAAGCTGCGGATTATTTCACCGTATCGCTGCTTTTTTTTTTTTAATCTGCGTAGAATTAGGTACCTCGAGAATCGGGATAGGCTTATGGAAATGAATGTACGACCCTTGCGGAAAAATACAAGTTGTAAATAGTGATCAACAAGTAATCCATAGTTGTTAACAAGTTGTATTTTACAAAACAACTTATTTTTTAAGAATAGTTGTAAATGGATTAGTATTCATTTACTTGTAGCAACTCTTCAATGTGAAAACAACTTGTTCTTCAGAAGTTCTTGTCAGTAGATAAGTATTCTACAACTTTGAATACTTTGTAGTTGGAAAATTTTCAATGGACAAGTATTCAACTGAATACTTGGACTTATTGACAAAAGTTTCAGACCATTATTATCTCACTATATCGTATTTTCATACAACTTGAAAAAATTCAGTAACTCGTTTTGTAAAATGATTTTTTTTATAACTGTCCATGGGTAATTCTCCGAAAATCGGCAAATTTGAGTAACAGGCTGATTTCTCAACTCCTGTACTATGCCCAACTTTCATTTTTTGGTTATTTGTACATTATAACGTCCTTAATCCATCATGCTCAATTTGATGAATACCACCCCCCTCCCCTTGAGTACAAGTTAGTCTAAACCTCAAAATGTCCATCGTCGTGGCCTGTAGCACAACATGTTTTTGAAAACAGATTTCAAAAATTATGGAAATCACCATGTTTTTGTGAAAAAAAACGTAAGTACACGTCGTTAGGAAGTTCAGTGTATAGGCTAGTGTGAATGATGATCACAAAAAGTGTTTAGTACAACTACACCTGATCATTGAAAACTGTAGCAAAGATTTGTGTCCATCGTCGTGGCTAATTTTTAAAAATTTGTCTCAGCTCGCTGAGAGAATATTTTTTGCTGCTGAATGGCTACACTGATTTGTTACCTTTATAAGACTACTATCCACATTTGAAATTTCGAATGCCAATGCACAGAGCGATTCTTTACGTAATCATCTGTGAAAATTTCAATATTTACAAAAATAGTGTCCATCGTCGTGGCTTATCATTCCTCCGGTATAAAGAATCTGATCATCCTAAAAACTGAGGAAATTTACTCTAATTAGTAAGTATCTTATTATAGCTTATTAATAATTAATAAAATATCAGTATTATAGCTTATAGAATAACTAATTGTCGAATTGTCCATCGTCGTGCATCACGAGTGGTTGTCTTTCGTCGTGGCGAAGATGAATTTTTACAGCCACGACGATGGACAATTCGACAATTAGTTATTCTATAAGCTATAATACTGAAATTTTATTAATTATTAATAAGCTATAATAATATACTCACTAATACCTAACATCTACCCGAGTTTGAAAAAATTTGGTTAAAAACTGTCAAAATCAAAAATTATAATCGAAAAATCAAATTTTTTGCTCCAGGAGGGGGTGGGGGTGAGGTAGCAACCTAAAAATTTGGTCACGGGGGTTTTAGACCATAAGGACCAACTTCCACTAGTTGGTTTAAAAATTCGCTCTGGGGGGCCAAATCACCCTATTTTACCCGGCTATACCCCTTTTTGAATCGTCCTCCCCCTCCCTTTTGGGAAATGAATTGACCCCAACACCATAAAAGTACTCGGGGGCATATATATTTCCAATTACCTTGAGAAAATTTTTTTAAAAACCTGTCAAATTTCTGAACTTTTACAGTAGTGAAATTTGCCGATTTTCTGAGAATTACCCCCATGCATCACTCTTGGATTATGTAAATCATGATTCATGAAACATACAGGTCTCCGAAGTATTCTTTTAAAAAGTTGAAATTTTAAACATTTTTTAGGATTGTTTTCCACCTCATTTTTTAAAGAAAATCGTACCCTTCTCATGATGGATAACGCCAAATTTATTTTGATAATTCATAAACAGTTGTTTTTTTGCTGCCCCATCGATCATCGTGGTTTTAGGCTTCCAGCATGACTGTACAAATAATTTGATTTAAAAATATAATAATATGAAATTTCAATTCGAAATAGAAATAGAAAACGTATCAGTAATTTTCCATCGAAAATGTACCAGAAATGCTTCAAAATTATGATGAATTTTGAGTTTTGCCCCTCCCCTTGAAGACCTAGTTGAGAATTTTTCGAAAACGATATAAAAAACGAATTCAGGAAGTAAGAAAACCTTAATTTGTATACCCCACATGTCATTTTTATTAATTTTGAGTTTTGCCCCTCCCCCCTCGAAGCCCCTATTGAGAATTTGTCAAAATCGATATCAAAAACAAATTCAGCACCTAGGAAACCCTAGATTTACACACCCCACATGCCATTATTGGTAATTTTGAGTTTTGCTCCTCCCCCCTGAAGCCCCTTTTGGGTCTAGAGTCAAAATAAAATGAAAAATGGATTCAGCGCTGCGGAAAACCCGCACAAGCCGATTTTCACAATTTTGCATGGAGTTGTGAGATTTTTATCCATTCAGAAATTTTGAGGGTCGTTTTAATACTCGCAGATATAGTGTGTTGTGAATAAGCATGTTATAAATACTCATTTTGTACCTCACATTTTGTGAATACTTGCTGTAATAAGTTGTGAATAGTTATACCATTATGTATTGTTGTGAACATGTTATGTATATGTAGTGAATAGTTATACCTCAGTTAGTTGTTACAAGTTAGTTGACACGATCACAACTTGAAGGTATCAATAGTAATCGAAGATTTGTTTTTGGCAGTTGTCCTGATTACTTGTATTAGGAATACTTGACACAACTCATACCTAAAATAAGCTGTATAGCAATATATATATATATTTGCCCTTTTGCGTACATCTCGGCCACTTTTCATATATATTTGTCCAATTTACGAAAAATGTCAAAATTGAAAAAAAATTCTTGACTGTTCTAATTAATTTATAAAAATTTCAATCACAGATTCGATCTAATATACAAGAAATACGCATTGGAAAAAATAATGAGACTCTTAGGATGAAGTTTGCGGAAAAAAATTAAAAAATTGGCCTACCTAATTCAAATTTTAAATAGGTTTTCAGATTAAGTATAAGCCTGCAGTGTACTAAAATTTTTGGTATCAATAACTTTTCTGCGCGTCGATAAAATACTGAAAAATTACGAGTCAAAGTTGAGGTCGTGTATATCTAGTTTCGGCATATTTCCGTACATCTCGGTCAGTGCTTGTGATTCTACACACTGTGTATTAATTGTAGAGCCCGCGTTCATCCCTGTGACTTGATTTCTAAGGGTTGCGCGGAGTTTGTGAAACCCTGCAGTCGAGGTGGCTGAGAATGGCTGATTTGTGATGTAGAAATAACCCGTATGCGCCAAATGCGCCAAACCATGGCCGAGATGTACGGTGGCTGACTTGTAATGTAAGAATAACCCGCAAAGTGGCCGACATGTCTGGAAACCTATACCTATATATATATATAGCTCGGCGTTTATTTACGAGAGTGAAATTTTTAATAAACCACGTGCCGAGTTGCCAAAAGCTGCGGGTTATTTCACCGTATCGCTGCTTTTTTTTTTAATCTGCGTAGATTTTGGTACCTCGAGAATCGGGATAGGCTTATGGAAATGAATGTACGAGTACGAGTACCTGTGGTGTAAGACCCAGGTTCGACGATAATCACGTTAATGGACCATTTTTTCAGTTCCATTCGCAGACAATCGCTGAAAGCTTCGATGGCTGCCTTGACCGTACATAAGGACGAACGTAATTCCGATGGGATTCGTCCGGTTATGCTGGATACGTTAACGACGCGACCTGAAACCAATACAATATACGATTTAGAATATGGAATTTGATTTCTTTTCGTAAACGTATAAAGGTAAACTTCATTATCGCATCGCCACTCTTACCCCTGGTGCGACGAATAGACGGCAGAAAAAGCTGAGTTATTTTAATAACGCTGGTTAAATTCACATCAATCGATTTCTTGTAAACGTCGATTGGTAACCATTCGAATTCGCCGAAAGCAGCCCACGTCGTATTGTTGACAAGAGCCCACAGACCTGTAACAAATTTACCATACTTTATATGAAAAATTTCAAAGTGGAAGTTCGTCTCGAGTACACATGCCTTACAATATCTAGGCACTTCTACTACTTGTATTAAAATGTAAAAAATCGAGTGTCAAAAAGCGATTAAATTGCGCTAAAAATACATTTTATCGATAAAGCGAGTATCTATAGAAAAGACTCATCTCGACAACTCGTCGTATTTTCAACGATAGAATCACTAAGGAAGATAGCTGGCTCAACGTATCGATTCGAATCTTCTGTCATACTTACCCTACCTACTTCGTTCGTCGTTTAAAATTTTTTCGTGTTTACCGTTTTTTTTTTTTTTTTTTTTTTTTTTTTTACTTTTTATACAGAGTAGATAACTGAAATACGAAACGAAGAAAAAATTTGCAAAATATTTCTAAAATTTAATAAAATACAACCAGATATTCTGATCAAAAGGCAGAACGAGTGGATTTATTTTTAAATTTACTACAATCCGAGAGCAAGTTCCATCTTCCTTTCCATTTCCCATTGAGCAAAAAAATTTCATTAAAAATACGAAATTTTCTCTCCAAACTACAGGGTGCTTCGCAGCTGATGTAGTTCCTTCCACCAGCTGAATAGGCAACCCATAAGGAACAAAAACATTTATATAAACAATATGTTGCCTATCTCGAAAATTGAAGCGGCAAGGAAAAATGAAATTGAGAAAATGTAATGTTTTATTAAGTACTTGGATATCTACCTACTACTATTTTTATTACATGGTGAATTGAAAAAAAAATTAAATTGAATTTCTTTGAAAAAATTGCCCAAGTAAATTATTTCTCATAATTTGGGTCCATTCTGAGAGGTTCTGACGAAATTTTTTTGAATTTTTCAATTATTCCCATATTTGAAAAAAAAATATTTTTGCCATGTAATGTAATAAGTATGGGAAATTTCACAATGACATATCTAATTTCTTTAAAAAAATTGTCCAAAAATTTTTTTCTCATAATTCGGGTTCACTCTGAGAGATTCTGATGAAAAAATATTGAATTTTTCAATTACTCCCATTTTTGAAAAAAACGAATATTTAAAATTATCCTTAAATTTAATTCCTTTGAAAAATTGCTCAAAATTTTTTTTCCCTCACTATTCGGGTCACTTCTGAGACGTTATGATGGAAAAATTCTAAATTTTTTCCCCAAAATTCAATTTTATTGGAAAAATTGCCAAAAAAAAATCTCATTATTCGGGTCCATTCTGAGAGATTCTGATGAAAACTTTTTGAATTGTTTTAATTATTCGCATTTTTGGAAAGAAATTCATCATTGTCATACAAAAAAAAAAAAGGTAGGTAGATACGGGTTTTTCGCGGAGCTTTTTCAATAGTGAATTTCAAATTTTTCTTAAATACAATTTCTTTGAAAGAATTGCTCAAATATTTTTTTTATTTTATTATTCGGGTCCATTCTGAGAGGTTCTGACAAATTTTTTTTTGAATTTTTCAATTATTCCCGTTTTTGGAAAAAATCAGTTTTTGCCATTATAGGTACATTAGGGTGGCCCTTATTTTTCGAATTTTGGAAATGTTGTCGGGACGGGGGTCAGTTGGTGACATATTGGTAGAAAATAATTCCCTATTTTTTATTTTTCCTCTAACTGAATTTTAAGCCGTTTCTCAGGGGCCCCAAATTTGAAAAAATAAAAAAAATAAAAAAAATAGAACATTTTGAAAATTTTTGAAAATTTTTAGCAAAATGGTCATATAGGAATGGTATTTCTATAAGACAAGACCATTTTCGATGATTTCTTATCTTTACCCACCTTTTCATGAGACATAAAAAAACGTTATTTTTTACGTTTTTTAAAAAATTTGAAAAAAATGGCTAAAAATTAAAAAAAAAAAAATTTGAATAAAATGTTTTTAGCATACATGTTATCACCCAAAAAGGTCATTTACGGTGATTTTTCACCACTGCCGTATCAGTGAGAATTTTTCAAAAACTATCAAAAATTGAAAAAAATTAGGTTCCCAAAAATGAAGGTAAGGATGAAAAATCGCCGTAAATGACCTTTTTGGGTGATAACATGTATGCTAAAAACATTTTATTCAAAAAAAAATGTTTCTTTAATTTTTAGTCCTTTTTTTCAAATTTTTTAAAAAATGACGTTTTTTTATGTCCCATGAAAAGGGGGGTAAAGATAAGAAATCATCGAAAATGGTCTTGTCTTATAGAAATACCATCCCTATGACCATTTTGCTAAAAATTTTCAAAATGTTCTATTTTTTCGATTTTTTTGATTTTTTCAAATTTGGGGGCCCCTGAGAAACGGCTTAAAATTCAGTTAGAGGAAAAATAAAAAATAGGGAATTATTTTCTACCAATATGTCACCAATTGACCCCCCGTCCCGACAACATTTCCAAAATTCGAAAAATAAGGGCCACCCTAAGGTACATACATGATAAATTTCGCATTTTCTTTAAAATTGAATTTCTTTGAAAAAATAAATTATTTTCTCATTATTCGGGTCCATAGGGAGAAGTTATGATGAAAAAATTCATTTTTGCCATGTAAAAAGAACCGGTTTTTCGCCGAGCTTTTTACATGAGAAATTTCACATATGAAGGGTGGAAATGCAAAGTATGATAAGGGCCATTTTTTTGTTGAAAAAATGGGTTATGAATAATCGCTCTCACTCGGTGACAAATCGTTCATTTCGAGATTTCTTTGAACCAATGTGTGGAGAAATGCCCCCTCTTCATCAAATGGTACATGAGAAACCCTTACTTTTCCCCTCTTCTCCCCGCGACACTAGTTCAAAACTCCCCTGTAAAATTTAATTTTCATTACTCATAGTATGAAAGTACGTTTTTTCGACCCGCAAATTAACGTTTTTATCCCGACATTTTTCGACCCGCAAACGGGGGTCGAAAGTAAATCTTGTTCTAACTCTCATAATTGAAACATGGTCAACTGGACACTGTCACAAAGAAAGGGGTTTAAGCGCCATAGACCCTTAACCCCCTTTCCTCGTGACAACGTTTTTTGACCAAATCTCAACCTTTTGATGAACTAGGACCTGACACAAGAAAAAGGGGTCAAGCGCCACAGACCATTAGTCCCCTTTCCTTGTGACAATATGCTATGACCAAATTTCAACATTTTGATGAACTGGGACTTGACACAAGAAAAGGGGGGCGACATATACCCTTAACCCCCTTCTTTTTTTGGTAAACGAATACCTAGCATTAAAAAAAATTGAATTTTTTTATTCCTGACATTTTTTGCTTATCTCTGAAAAGGAAGGCGCAAGAGAGCTTTTTTGATGACCTTGCAAGTATTCGTAATAAAAAGCATATTACTCAACAGGGGCGAGTTTCATGGCAAATGTATCTTTACTTCGCTCGCCTTTGGCTCGTTCAGCAAAACACACTCGCCATGAAATCGCTCACTTTCGCCCCTAGTTGAATAATATACTATTTCGGCGCTTATCATACTTTGCATTTCCACGCTTCATATTTAATTCCTTTGAAAACATGGCTCAAAAAATGTTTTTCTTACTATGCGGGTCCATTCTGGGAGTTTTTGACGAAAAAATTCATGATTTTCCAATTCTTCCTATTTTTGAAAAAAGTTCATTTTGCAATGGACAATTTCACATTTTCTCAAAATTCAATTTGATTGGAAAAATTGCCAAAAAGTTTTTTTTTCATCATTCGGGTTCACTCTGAGAGGCAATGATGAAAATTTCTGAATTTTTCAACTATTCGCATTTTTGGAAAAATTTATTTTTGCCTTGTAAAAAGTACCATTGGTATTTAATTATCAACTAGGTACCTACTAAAAAATTATCTTTTTTGTTCTCTGACATTTTTAGCCTACCACTGAAAATGAAGGCGCAGGAGCAGGTTTTTTTGATTTTTAAAGCTTTGTAGCTTCTTCTTAAAATAATTTAGTATCCATTTAACCTACCTAAATAAAAAAATTTTAAATTCTATTTTTCTTTGCCTCTTCAATTTTCAAGATAGACAACATGATGGGTCGCCCATTCACCTGAAGGAAGGCACCGAGTATAGCATGTGACTCCTTCAATGGCAGAGTTAGGCAAACATATGTAGCTGTACCTAGCTACCTAGTACCTACACACCACTGAAGCAAGTTGCCGAATCACCAGATTTAAGGGGAGCTATTTTCAACTGGCACCCTGTACACGTATTACGTGATCAGCAATATTTTTGCGATCCCAGTCTCACGTACGATACGGAGTATATGTATGTACGACGTACGTTCGCGTAGTGCTGCCTAGCGCCCATGCCCATGCCCATGCCCATGCCCATGCCCACCTGCCAGCTACCGTCTACCTACCGATGAAAAATTGAAAACATTCTACCAATTTCATCGATGAAACCTAAGTAGGTACTTTCATTATTCGAATCCCAATGGAATGATAACTGCGAACAAACATATTCGAAAATATCTGCTAAAAGATGCGAGTCTCTCGAGTCGATATTGGCGGCGTGTCAGCCAGTCAGCCTATCCTACACGAATGCAGTTGGAAAACACGAAAGCAAATCAATCGTTTTCATATCCCCCAAAGAAGCGATGCGACGAACTAGTCAATAGGTACCTACCATATTGAAATACCTATACCTACCTACCAACAAATCAACACGAACGTAGCGCTAGGTAGGTACATAAGTGCGTAGGCATTTTAAATTTTCAAACAGCAATGTCAAAGTCAATGTCAATGCCAATTATTACAGTCTACGTTATCTGCGAATTTTTGAGCTGTTTTATCGAAATCGACTTCTCTTCGTATTTATTTATACGATAGGTGAATACTGAATAGGTATTCCACTACACCCTCCCCTTGGATCCTTGTCTTATTTTCGAATCAACTCTTCTGGGGATCTATGTTAAATTTCGATTTTTTAAAATTGACTTAGAACCCCTTCCAGGTTCTGCCATTGCTCAGAACTTTGTTCGATCGATTCAGAATACCTACTTCCACTGGAATCAAATATCTGTCCCTTGGATCCATGTCATATTTTCGAATTTACACCTAAATAAATTTAAATTACTACGAAATTTCAAAATTATTACTCGAGAAACTCTACAGTTGTACTTAAAGTTAAAAAAAAAAAAAAACAGCTGGAATTGAAAAAAAAAAAAACGCGTAGCAGTCAAGATGCTACTCTCGAGCCAAATTTTTTTTTCTAGTTAGTGTACTCCTTTAAAAACGTTTTCATTCATGGTATTTCAGTTTCAATATCAGTTTTAACTTCAAATTCGGTTTAAAGATGTCAGGTTTTTGTCTTCAGTTTTAGTTCCTGTCTGCATTGAAGATTTCATCTTCAGATGGGGGCTCCGCCCCAACCACCTCGTCACTTTCAGCTCTACTGATGGGGTCCAACACACCAAAAAAGGGGTTAAAACGTAAAAATTTCCAATTTTTGACCCTGTACGGGAGTAAAATGGGGCTAAAAAGTCGAAAACCCCAAAAGGCACATCAGTGACCTCTACTGACACTACATTTCAAATTTCAACCTTTTAGGTCCTTTGGTTTGGGCTGTAGGCTGTTCAACGCATCAGAAAAGACAAGTTAAAACTTGAAAAACTCTTTGGGCCCTAAAATGGGGTGGGGATGACTTGGGGAACTGAAATTTGAATATGTTTGAGGTAATTAGTGTTCTCATCACTGGGGCAAGTTTCAAAAAATTTCATGGTTCTGGGGTTCCCCCGCACCCCCTCAAAAAGAGGTCAATATCCCAATTTTGAGTTGAGGCCCCAAACATTTTTTGGCATCATTCCCACTCCGAGGGGACCTCACATAGCAAGTTTGACCTCATTCGACCCATTGGACTCACCCCCCGGGTCCCAAAAGTAGCGGGAACATATTATATATATATAGATTTAATCTCAGTTATTGTGGTGCCCGTTTGAAGTATTAAAAGTAATTGTAGCGCCCAATTTTGTACTTGTGGTGCCCAAGGTTTTCTCGTTTAAAATAGTGGAAATTGATCAGCATGCCCTCTAACGTGAAAATACAAATTTTATGGTGGGCACCCCAAGGGCCCATTTCATATACGTATAGTCAAAATAGTGTTCAATGTTTTTATTCAGATAGCGCTGTCTGCATATAAATTTTTTTTTTCAAAATCGGGCACTACAATTACTTTTAATACTTCAAACGGGCACCACAATAACAAAGATTTACCACAAAGCATAATTTTAATGCAATGCATACTCCCCTATATACAAGGGCACCACTATTACTAATTAAGACCCGGGCACCACAAACTACTAGGTATGTATATATATATATACAGGTATGCTACGGTAAAGTGGAGCCCGATTCTGGAAATGACGCATACGTTGTGAAGCCCGACGCGACGTTCTTGAGCCCGTTTAAGGGCTCAAGAACGTTTTGCTAAAAAATCATATATTTCCATGATGTACACATACTCAAGAGTCTAAAGGCGAATTTTTGTCCGGGACCCACTTGGCACGTATCATACCTACATTATATACACATTACCTCACACTACCCCACACAGAAACTTCAACCTTACGCCATTTATATAGGAATCAAGCTTCAGACATGGCGCTAGCGTTGTGGGACCCAGCTTTCCTTCTACTATTTTTACAGTGACATAGGCCAACAGTATAACTGATTTCTTAATTTATACGAATTTTCAAAGTGCTGGGCTCCAGATCGTCTGTTTCATATACCGGGCCCCACAACGATAGCAAGACCAATATATATAAATATGTGACTTTGGCAGATCGTCGTCTTTTGGTCCCAAACGTCGAGAAATATGGTCAAAACTTTTCTACCCCCCCCCCCCCTCCTTCTAAATTAGGGTCGGACACAATAGCCATTATTTTTTAATTAAACAAATTGGCTAAAAATTGGCAAATTCGCTGTAGTTGAACAAAAATTAAGTGACAAAAATTTTTCGAGTCATAAATTCAAATTTCCACAAAATTGATGAACTTTTTTTCAAAATCGTTAAATTTTTTTTAAATTGCTGGAATTTGAAAAAAAAATTGTCAAATCGGCTGGAATTGAACACAAAATTGATCAAATAAACTTTTTCATCTTATCTGGGATAGAGCCCTCACCTTTTTTTTTTTTTTTTTTTTTTTAAATTCTATAATTTTTTTCAGTTGTTTTTGCATTAAAATATTTGTAATAGGTAGGTTGTTTTTTATTGACCTAAAGCCCTCCTCTTAGTCCTCTCCATCGGGAATTCAAAGTACCCACCTTCCATCCATGTTATATTTAAGATTTTTTTTAATTGGCCTGACAATTTAATTGCATCTTTTAAGTTCTGTCAATGCTCAGAATTTTTTAATGATAAATGATTACGAAAAGGACCATGTCACGCCTATGAAATCCATTAAAAATACTTAATTGACAAAAGGTACCCTTCATTCAGATGTCATCCCACCATCGTACATTTCAATTTGACTACATTTACTTTAAAGAGCCAGCCTAGCCGTCCCTTTCTCTAAGCAAATGCGACCAGGCATTTATTAAGATCGAATTAAAGTTCGGAAATTTAAAATTTTCAACACGAGCGACGTTTTTAGTTATTTCGGTTAGGTTACCATTTGTTGTTTTTTTTTACTCCGACGAAGTGTAATTAAATTCGCGTCAACGGCAGAGTAGAAAACAACTTTTCGTCGTTCGCGAACATTACAACGTTTCTCCAAATCAAACTCGACAACCGAATAAATTCGTTACACTACGAGTTGATGTAGGTACTAGGTAGGCTACAATAAAGGAGAAGAACACGTATGCCCGTGTTCTATCGTCGTTCCATCGCCACAGTCGAACAAAATCTCAAAAGATTGACGAAGAAATACAATTTTTACGACGAAATTGCTTTGGATAGCTATAAAGCTTCTCAGCTAGATAGGTAAATTAAAAATGCATACAACCGGAGGACTTTCGATAGCGATCGATAAATTACGTTCAACTTTAAACGCCATAAAAAAAAAGGTCTTTCAACAAAATATACGGTGCTATGTGTATGGATAGTAACAGCTCTATCATCTTACTACGCGAGCATCCTATTAATAAAAAACATCTTTCGATTGTGATTTTGTCGACAAAAGGTTCGAAAACATCGACGACGCGACTCGATTGAGCGTCGAGAACAAAAAAAAAAAAACCTTATGAAATTCGACGATGCGAATAATTAGGCACTTACATGTGCCAAAACATTCTACAGTATAAAATAGCAAGACTTTGCGAGGCGGTTAGGTTCGTCCTTCATCGTCTGGTTTCATATTTGATAGATGCGCAGCCAGAAGCTGACGAAGTATACTCGTAAAAGTATGCCAAAGTTTAATTAACGATCGACTTCGTCGGGTGTGAAACAAAAAGCGCGAGAAATGCGAATTGAAAATTAAAACAGCTTTCCGCTCGACTAACTCTGTAAGCTCTTGCTTATACCCTTCCTTACATGTTAGAACCAGCTTATCGTCGCGCCGCGCCGTCGATGTAATAATTGAAAAAAACCAGAAAAAGAATCGATGCAAACTACCCCACTAATCAATTATTGAAAATTTCTAAAATCATAAATTTTGTGAACATTTCAATTTCCAGTAATTTTCAAAAAATGAGAAAATGCATTCAATCAATAGAAAAAGCTACAATAAGAATCAATGCAAAATCCCCCTTTGATGATGAAATTTTGAAAAAATTTTTATCCTACCCTTACTGAAAATGATTTTTTTTTTATTTTCAGTAAATTTCAAAAAATGCCAATTTGAATACAAATAATTGTCAAAGGCTACCATCTGGTCCTATGCAAAATCCTACCCTTACTGAAAATCTAAAAAAATTTATTTTCAGTAAATTTCAAAAAATGCCAATTTCAATTTAATTAATTTTCAAAGCCCACCATCTGGTTCAATGCAAAATCCTACCCAAATATAAAATGAGAAAATATATATTTTCAGTGAATTTCAAAAACTGCAAATTGGGATTCAAATAATTTTCAAAGGCTACCACCTGGTCCAATGCAAAATCCTACCCTTACTGAAAATCCAAAAAAAAAAAAATTTCAGTAAATTTCAAAAAATGTCAATTTTAATTTAATTAATTTTCAAAGGCTACTATCTGGTCCAATACAAAATTCTACCCTAACAAAAAATGAGAAAATTTCTATCTTCAATAAATTTCAAAAAATGCCAATTTGAATTCAAATAATTTTCAAAGGCTACCATTTGCTTCAATGCAAAATCCTACCCTCGCTGAAATTGGGAAAATTTTTATTTTTTGCAAATTTCAAAAAATGAGAAATTGCATTCAATCAATGAAAAAAGCTACCATAAGAATCAATGCAAAATCCTCATGTAATGATTTTTTAAAATGCTTTATCAATTTTGTGAAAATTTTCAAATTCTTCAATTCTTTTAGAGAAAAAGTAGGTACCTTATTCTAAATTTTCTTGAAATAAAAAAATTCTTGATTGAAAAAAAATAATTATTTGGAGGAAAACTCCTTGTTCTTTGAGGAGAAAATATTTTTTAGAATATATTCCAAGAAGCTAATCCTGCAGTAAGTACCCTACACCATGCGAGTATACGCATAGTGTACGAATATTTTTCAATCGCTAACGCTAAGCTAACATATTATAGTAAGCTATGTACCAATATATTTTTCCATCGCGTTTATTCGCAATAAAAGCCACCTAGCTCTTGGCTCATTATAAGTCTATCAATATTTTGTCCATTTTTATTATATGAAAAGAATTTCAAGTAATACTGGATTACCGGAATAAGTACATTACATACACGTGCGCGGATAGTTGGGTACCTACTACCTACAAAGTATATTGCGCAATGCATTAAAGTACCTACGTCGTTGGTATATTTTTTATTCCTTATTTTTCTCTCTTCTTTCACCAAAATATAATAAGTACGTATAAAATCTTTTCATTTGATCAAGAAAACCATTTCAACTTGCACGTATTACATAAGCTCTTACAGGTACGGTACACTGAAGCGTCAACCATTTGAGCGACGTAAAAGTATAGGAACTCGAGCTAAATACGTAGGAAAAAGGATTTTTTCCACCGCCACTCGTACGTTGACCGAATCGAATAAGATTTAAAAAATTAAATTTCCTTTTCTGCGTTTTTTTTTCAAATTTATTTTCTTTGCAAAAATTGCTTTAAAATTTTTTTTCTCATTATTCGGATCCGTTCTGAGAGGTTCCGATGAAAAAATATGGAAATTTTAAATTATTCCCATTTTTGAAAAAATTCATTTTGCTGGTGAATTTCAAATTTAAAAAAAATTTAATTTCTTTGAAAAAATTGTTTAAAAATTTTTTCCCCTATTATTCGGGTCCATTCCGAGAAGTTCTGATGAAAAAATAAGGAATTTTTGAATTATTCTCATTTTTGAAAAAATTTTATTTTGCTGGTGAATTTCAAATTTTTAAAAAATTTAATTTCTTTGAAAAAATTGTTTAAAAAATGTTTTCCCTATTTTTCGGGTCCATTCCGAGAATTCTGTTGAAAAAATCTGGAATTTTTGAATTGTTCCGGTGTTCCCATTATTGAAAAAAAAAAAAATGTTGCCATGTAATAAGTACCAATTCGGATCCATTCTGAGAGGTTCTGATGAAAAAATCTGGAATTTTTGAATTATTCCCATTTTTGAAAAAAAATCATTTTGCTGGTAAATTTCAAATTTTCCTTAAATTTAATTCATTTGAAAACATTGCTCAAAACTTTTTTTCTCATTATTCGGGTCCATTCTAAGAGGCTCCGATGAAAAATATGGAATTTTTGAATTATTTCAATTAAAAAAAAAAAAAAAAAATCATTTTGCTGGTGAATTTCAAATTTACCTTTTTAATTTCTTCGAAAAAATTGCTCAAAACATTTTTTTTTTCATTATTCGGGTTCATTCTGAGAGGTAAGAGAGGTTCTGATAATTTTTTTTTGGAATTTTTCATTTTTTTTCATTTTTGGGAAAAATTTAATTTCGCCATACATACCTACGAAAAAGGATTTTTCCCACCGCCACTCGTACGTTGACCGAATCGAAGGATTTAAAAAAATTGAATTTCCTTTTCTGCGTTTTCTTTTCAATCAATTTCCATCGAGTAAATACCCAATTGAGACAGATATCGCAGATACCGTACCGAGAACCGAGAAATCAATATAATATCGCGAGTATTCGAACGTATCTAGGTATGTGAAATATGTAAATTGTAAGTACGTATTTCGCTCTAAGTATCAACCTTCATCTACGAATCATTTCTAATTTGTAAATGAAGAATGGCGAGGACATCATCATCGCGTCACGATCGAATTCAATCAGAAATTACAATGCTCACCAGTAGCTCCCGATGGTAAAGTTCGGTGTACGTAATCGTAAGCTTCTTTTATGTCCGAATCCGAGGTTACATCCAATTGCAAAATGTGCAAACGGGCCGAAGACTCGTCTTTCAATTTCGCAGCTTTATTTTTTTCAGTAAATCCGGCGTATACGGTAAATCCCTACGAAAAAAAGGAGAAAAAAAAATCAAATTAAAATAATGTAAAAATACAAATTCGCCGAAAGTATGTTTACCAAAAACCATCTAATTTATTTTCATTTTACTCACATTAAAAAAAAAAAAAAAAAATCCGAGTACCTACGAGCTCGTTATGGCATTTAAATTGTCGAAAAAAAGTCATCGTGGAAAAATTTTTGTTTAACCGAATGTAAAGAATATAACGTCGAGTTTATTTAATGGGGGAAAAAATTACGCGAAATTATTTTCCACAAAAACAACCTTAGCTACCGATCTACTCTACCAAACCGTAGCTAGGTAAATTTCATTATTCGACTCGAAACGATAATTTGTTTCTCAATTCTTGAATTTTGCAGAGATGTTTTTGTAATGTATACCTATTTGTAAGAATAAAAACCCGAAGGCTGCGGGCATATTAATTCGAATTTCTCATTCTATTACGTCTGTTCTTTTCTTAGCTAGCTATTCTTCAGCTGAAAAGTCAGCCTAATATTCTACATAATGTACAGTCATCTACTATAATTACGTTACAGCTGAAATGTTGAATTGAAAAATATTACTATACCAAATCATCCAACTGCCTGGCCAGAGAATATCCGATGGAATTGTCGCAACTTGTGATAAGAACAGCTTTCCCAGCGGTCGATACCTGTAAATAATGCATCGAGTTTTTAGTTATAATTAATAAATTAATTTCCGTTTTTCAATTATGTACCTACGAATAACGAATTATTAATTTCGACGAACAAAAAAACTTCAATACGAACTAACAAGCAGCTGACAAATTAAGCTTCTAATTTTAGGTACCTTTTTTCAAGTTACTCGTAACTTTGCTTGGTAGGTACTTACTCTTTCGTTACTGTGAAATTCGCTCCCTCTCTCTCTACCACTTTCTCTCTCTTGTTTTACCTTTTTTCTTCGTTAACCGACAACTTATTAAAGAAATATCTATCTTCACTTTGAAAAATCTTCGTTCGACAGAAAAAGACTTGGTAAGAGGTAAGTATAACCCGAGGCAACGTCAACGTTAACGAGCTCCCTGCGGTGTAGTCTTGGACGAACGTGTAATCAAAGTTACTATACGAATTTCTACTTAAAATTTAAGAGTAATTATAATTATTTATAACATTTTCACTGGCTGTGACCAACGTCACATCATAAATGAACTCGTGTAAATGTAAATTATACTCGTATAAAAATATACACGCTACAGACAAAGTTGTACGTACGATTACTTTTTTTTTCACATTCCACCTCGCAATTTTTTTTTTTTGCAAAAGACATTGAAGGGAACTCGCAGCTACCACACAAAATCTAATAATAGACCGATGACATAATAAAGTGGGTCATTGTCGTATCACAAATACGTGTACCGTACATATTACATAGCCGGGTAAATATTTCGAATGAATTATTTATAAACATCCCCGATGTTTGTAGAAATACCTTTATATCATCATGGGAAGGGAAAGTGAACCAAGTCTGGAATTTGTTTGCCTATAAATTTTTTCATTTTTCGGCTAAAAATACCTAAATCTACTTCGAGTTAATATATCAAGTCCAAGACCTAAGCTACCTACGTAGAATTACTAAGTAGAATCCTACCAGCAGACAGCTAGACAAGAATACAAATCAATTACCTATCATAATTCAAAAAAAAAAATCGTACTAATATGCAAAATTAGAGAGGAGGGAAGGGTCCAATCGAAATTCTTATAATAACCAAAATCATTTCTAAGATCCTAATCTACAACTTTTGTTTGAAAATTTTTTCAATTGAAACCCTCCCTCCTCTCCAATTTTTCATATTAATACATGAATACGCATTTTTGAAAATTGGGGGGGGGGAGGGGGTAAGGGTTGAATTGAAAAATTTTTCAAACAGAAGATTTAGAGTAAGAACTTATAAATAGTATTGTTTATTATGAGAACTTCAATTGGACCCTCCCTTCCCTCTAATTTCCAGTACGAAGACACTCATTATTGAAAAAGGGGGGAGGGAAGGGTTGAATTGAAAAAATTTTCAAACAAAAGTTGTAGATTAAGATCCTAAAAATAAGTTTGGTTATTATAAAAATTTCAATTATACCCCTCGCTCCCCTCGAATTTCGCATATTAGTATGAAGACACTCATTATTGAAAAAATGGGGGGAGGGAAGGGTTGAATTAAAAAAATTTTCAAACAAAAGTTATAGATTAGAATCCTAAAAATGAGTTTGGTTATTATAAAAAGTTCGATTATACCCTCCCCTCCTCTCGAATTTTGCATATTAGTATGAAAACACTCAATATTAAAAATTGATTGGAGGGAGGGGTTGAATTAAAAAAATTTTCAAACAAAAGTTGTAGATTGAGGTCCTAAAAATAAATTTGGTTATTATAAAAATTTCTATTGAACCCCTCTTTTCTCACTACAGTGCAAACTATGATTTATAGTTTCAATTACCGATCATAATATACCTAATTAAAAAAAAAAAAAAAAATCAACAAATCTGTTCAACAGTCACCCAATTTAAAATTATCTGCCTGTATTTTTTTTTTTTTTTTTTTGCCACGGGATTCTACGACATTGGAACTGTATTCCAAATTAAGCTACTTAGAATTTACGACGAATGCAACATAAATAGCTAAGTATCTATCTTGTTCTGTTGTTGTATTTTACTCAAAAGAAGGCAAGTAAACGAGATGAAGATAACCTCGAGCAAAATAAGTAAAGTAAAATACCGTGTACCTAATAACATCACTAATGCTATGGAATATTTTCAAAACACCTTAGAATACAGGAAAATTTCCCCTTTTTTATTCGAGGGATTTTTCCATTTTTCTTTTTATTACCAGCCGGCTGGAATATAATACAGATACCAGACCAGAGAGGCGAGCAGATCTTTGATAACAAAAGCACATAGTAATGGAGAGAATTTTCATTACAACATTCTAGCTCCGGCGTACTATAAGTCTATAAGCTACGTTAAATTTCTGGTATCTCATACTGGTAGGTATTATATACGCGATATAATTTCTTTGCAGAAAATTTCCTATAGCTTTATATTTCGCATGTGAGGCCGAAAAGGTCGCTAAAGCGCGGCGCCAAGTATTTCATCATTCTTTTGTTACTTACGTCAGTCGTCAACGGGGCTACGTTGAGAAAAAAATGAGACCCATACCGTACACTACAGCAGCGCCTTTGCAACAAGTGAAAAATAAAAATAAAAACAAGGAAAAAGCTTAAAAGCATTTTTCCTTGTTTACTTTATGAAGAAAAAAAGAAGGTATAATTTTTCCAACGTGGTAAATATTTACTCGGGCCAAAACTATTATACTCGTAAAATGTATAAAGAAAATAGAAAAACTTTGCAAGGACGACGATGATGACGATAATAAAGCAGACTAATGGAATTTTTGTTGTTAGAGCCGCGAGCGATGAGGGGTTAATTTATCAACGAGCCACCGCAACGTTGCGTATTGTTTTTCGTTTTGTTTTGCTTACCTGCAAATTATGATAACAAATCGTAACGCAGATTGTCGCCAATACGAAAATAAGGAATAGCGAAAAACTCGAAATTTGCGAAATTCGTAAAATATTCAGTACAAATGACACGATGATGGCGGCCGCGTGAGAGAAAATTATCGGCAATAAACACCTGTCGAAAAAATCCCACGGTAGTTCGTCGGTTTTTTTAGCAGTCGGCTTCAAAGATTCTCTTCGTTTCATTTTTGTACTCGTAGGTTAATTATTTTAATCGGCTAACTCGACGTATCATTCGAGCGAACACAACTATCTACTCTTCACTAACAATAATGACGATATTAATTCATATTTAACGATTATCTTTCTCTCCTCGGTGCAAAAAGGCAAAAAGCCAAATCTGCGGTCTGTACTTCGTTCACTTTCGTACCACACTCGCTTACCCAGATATTATATTTATAGTAGTAAACTTGGTCTAGCTTTAGCTTTCAAATACGATTACGAGTTTACGCCGGCCAAGTGTACTATACGACGACAAAGCTACTGTACGTGAGACCGCAATCACCATACAGCTTCTGCGGTATGCTTGTCTGTCGGACAGTACTGTAGTCATGTCGTCTTTTGTCACGTTACAAATGGATTAAAATTTCATCGAAATGCTACCGGTGCCATTATTGAACCGATACGTAATCTACGTTTCTACCTTTGCGAGTATTTAACCACATGTTACGCAGTACTCGATATACTATCGCAGAATGTGAGGCAGGGAGGATTTCGTTCACTAAATAACACCGCCTGAGAATGTTCAAAAGTTGTCTGATATCAAACAGTGGCCTACCTATGAAATATGTATAACACACCTAAATATACTAAGTGTGAAATTACTCACAATGCTTACTTATACTGTACGTCGAGCTCGAGACCATCGACTGCATTGAAATCACCACTTTTATTAGAACGAATACCACCATTTTGCAATAACTACACTGATGAAAGGTTTCGCGAATGCACTACTAACGTGTATACCCTTTTACTGAAAACAAAACCGAAGTAAATCGTGTGTATTTTCACGAACACGGAATTAGAAAAGTGGTAACCGTTACTTACACATTATGCAAAAAATAGTCTGAAAACCGAACAAACCGAACCCGAAGAGCGAACTAAACGATACAAATAATTTCAAACGTTCAAAAGGTTCAACGTATTCGCTATTCACATCTCTATTGAACAATGAGAACAGTCAGAACACTGAACTCTCGAATTCCTAATTGATGACGGTTGACTACAATGACATTTGAATCTACACAACTACACCAATCACAAATCGTGATCTTATCAATCGTTATCGTAGAGTGATGGCAGCGTCTGATTCATACCTTCATACCTATTCGGTTATTCATACCTCAACTACGCAAATCACATTTTATTTTCTCAAAAATGATGAAGATTATTTAATACTTGAAAAATTCAAATATGACACTGAAACGATCGGCGGATTGGCTAAGTATTTTTACGGAGAGCCGTTGCTGTTTCATTTGCTCACCTTGAATTTTTTTACCAAGTCCAGTGCTACATAAATACTTTATATTCAAAATTGGAATGGAGGGAGGGGTCCAATCGAAATTTTTATAATAACTAAACGTATTTGTAAAACTTCAAGCTACAACTTTTGTTTAAAATTTTTTTCAATTGGGCCCCTTACCTCCCCACAGTTTTTAAAAATGTATTTTGAATAAGCGTGAATAAGTTATATTACTCAAAATTGGTGGGGAAGGAGGGGTCCGATTGAAATTTTTGTTATAAACAAAATTATCCTTAGTACTTCAAGCTACAACTTTTGTTTGAAAATTTTTTCAATCGGGCCCCTTACCTCCCCCCCGTTTTCAATAATGTATTTGAATGAGTTGGATTATCCGAAATTGGAGGGGAGGGAGGCGTCCAATCGAAATTTTCGTCATGACCAAAATTTTTCCCAAAATTTCGAGCTACAACTTTGTTGCACAAATTTTTCAATTGGATCCTTTCCCCTTCCCCCTTCAATTTTTAAGTAGTATTTTGGGAGTGTTATGCAAAATAAGTGGAGAGAGAGGGGCTCAATTGAAAAAGTTATCAAACAAAAATTGTTGCTTGAAGTTCCATTAATACTTTTGATTATGACAAAAATTTCGATTGGACCCCTCCCTTCCCTTAGTTTTGGATAATCCAACTCATTCAAATACATTATTAAAAACAGGAGGGAGGTAAGGAGCCAGATTGAAAAAATGTTCAAACAAAAGTTGTAGCTTGAAGTACTAGGAATAATTTTGGTTATAACAAAGACTTCAATCGGACCCCTCCTTCCCCACCAATTTTGAGTAATATAACTTATTCAAAATACATTATTAAAAACTGTGGAGAGGTAAGGGGCCCAATTGAAAAAATTTTCAAACAAAAGTTGTAGCTTGAAGTTTTACAAATACTTTTAGTTATTACAAAAGTTTCGATTGGACCCCTCCCTCCATTCCAATTTTGAATATAAAGTATTTATGTAGCACTGGATTTGGTATAAAAAATCCAAGGTGAGCAAATGAAACAGCAAGGGCTCTCCGTAAACATAGCCGATCGTTGCCATAGCGTCTGTTTCATACATAAACTATCCAATAATCCAAATCACTATTTAATTTCTCAAAATGAAGATCGAAACTTGAAAATTTCAATTAATTATGACATTAACAGCGCACGAGTCAACGAAAAAACATTACACTTTCGTTTATTTAAATGAACATACTTAACTGTAAATAAATAACTAGAATTAAATCATTTTTATAATACATAAAATTCAGTCAAAAAATTTATGTACAATTGACGCATTAATATTATCGAAATATTACAAAGTACACCGTACACAGCAACACACGCATACTCTCAAAAAATGTATAATAGGTACACGATGTTTAGAAATTTTTGTAACCCAAGTATTATTAGTGAAAAATTATCACCTCGAGATTTACACAAATTCGTTATGTTTAAAAACTGAAAAAAATAATACGTCCGATGTGTTCCATCCAACCGTAACTAATCGTTTTTTTGGCACGTTTGTTTCATCAATAAAAGGTGGATTAATTTTTCGCAAAAATGAAATACCCAAATAGGATTACAAATAACGAGGACAATGCAAAATTTTGAAAGCAACTTCCAGTATATTAATACAAAAAGGTTAAAATGAAAGCGTTCATCGAGTCGATCGTTCGTGTTAGTTTGTTTCGCTACTCAATTTCAGTCGAAATAAAACAAATCCCCATTCTCTACGATATTCATTAATACGTAATCTGCTTTACAACTTATATCTTCGCTAAAACGTAGACGTCGCTAAGAATTCAAAATATAACAATTCGTTTTCAGTCACGTTGAACGTATTACTTATTTCAATAAAACCAATTTTAAAGAACGTTTTCAAAGTTTGATTTAGGTTTGAACTATTAGATACGAGTAAATCTTACCTAATCTCACTTGGTAACTATATTTTTGCATAAAATAATAAAATTGATGCTTTGTCGCAATAATAAAAGGTTTGATTTTGTTTCAAAATGTAAAAATATTTACGAATTTGATTTTTTTTTTTTTATATAAATTTAGGTTGAATTTGATACGAGCTCTTGATTTTTTTTTCGATAACTTATGTTTTATTCTTCTTCGAGGGATATTTTGCATAAATTTATCCATTTTCCATAAGAGGTATAATAGGTACAAAAATTAAACCCCATGTATCTACGTGAGCAACTACGTACGAACGTACCTAACCATTTTAGGTATATGGAGAAAAACAAAATAAGAAGAATGAAAATGGAATGTATACGAGGTTAAAATCTAATATCACTTTGGACTAAGAATAAATTCCTCGTAAATATCAACGCGTATAACTACCACAGCTAGAAATTTACGATTGATCGCAAAATTATCATTATTTAAAATGAAATATTTTAAGAATTCAAAACGAAGGGAAAAAATACACGAATGCTATTAATCTTCGGTATTTCATTTTTCTATCTCAATTCATCGTCTACGCAGAAACTGAAGTACCTAATTCTAACGAAAATGGCATTCAGTAAAATTTACGTTAACGTAAACATAACTTTTCCAAAAAACTACGACGAAGATGTTTTTGTTTTTTGGTTTTTTCTACAAAAAAAATCACATAGCGATACGCGAAGAGATGACTTTCAATATAGGTATAAAATTTAAAACACATAAAAATAAAAAATAGAAAAACAGGAAAAAAAAAACAAAAAAACAAAACGACAAAATACTGTTAGAAAAAATTACTCGTACAGCTACGAAACGTGGCTTATACTTCGGTAGAAGATTTTGGTCTCGATTTACGTCTCCTTTGGGCGAGTTGGCTCATAAAAACAGGTCCCAAATTGGGTATCGGAGGAGACTGGCTCATCGCTCTGTACGTTGCTGCCATGGCACCCTTAATAAAAAACATGCAAATCGTATTACTCATTGAGTCATTGATAAAACGTAAATAGGCACGATCGTCTATTTTTACGGAGAGTCCTTGCTGTTTCATTTGCTAGGAAGGAAGGGAGGAAGGAAGGAAGGAAGGAAGGGAAGGGTTCAATCGAAATTTTTGTAATAACTTAAAGTATTTGTAAAACTTCAAGCTACAACTTTTGTTTGAAAAGTTTTTCAATCGAGCCCCTTATCTCCCCCTGTTTTTAATAATGTATTTGAATGAGTTGGATTATACAAAATTGGAGGGGAGGGAAAGGCCCAATCGCAATTTTTGTCATAATCAAAAGTATTAGTGGAACTTCAAGCAACAATTTTTGTTTGAAAACTTTTTCAATTGAGCCCCTCTCTCTCCACTTATTTTGCATAACACTCCCAAAATACTACTTAAAAATTGAACGGATGAAGGGGAAAGGGTCCAATTTAAAAATTTGTGCAACAAAGTTGTAGCTCAAAATTTTTAGGAAAAATTTTGGCCATGACAAACATTTTGATAGGACCCCTCCCTCCCTCCCTTCCTTCCAATTTTGGATAATCCAACTCATTCAAATACAGTATAAAAACGGGGGGGGGGGGGATAAGGGGCTCGATTGAAAAAAATTTCAAACAAAAGTTGTAACTTTAAGTACTAAGAATAATTTTGATTATAACAAAAATTTCAATCGGACCTCTCCTTCCCCACCAATTTTGAGTAATATAACTTATTCAAAATACATTATTAAAAACTGTGGGGAGGTAAGGGGCCAATTAAAAAAATTTTCAAACAAAAGTTGTAGCTTGAAGTTTTACAAATACTTTTAGTTATTACAAAAATTTGGATTGGACCTCTCCCTCCAGTTTTTAATAATGTATTTTGAATAAGTTATATTACTCAAAATTGGTGGGGAAGGAGGGGTCCGATTGAAGTTTTTGTTATAACCAAAATTATTCCTAGTACTTCAAGCTACAACTTTTGTTTGAACTTTTTTCAATCTGGCTCTTTACTTCCCTCCTGTTTTTAATAATGTATTTGAATGAGTTGGATTATCCAAAACTAAGGGAAGGGAGGGGTCCAATCGAAATTTTTGTCATAATCAAAAGTATTAATGGAACTTCAAGCAACAATTTTTGTTTGATAACTTTTTCAATTGAGCCCCTCTCTCTCCACTTATTTTGCATAACACTCCCAAAATACTACTTAAAAATTGAAGGGGGAAGGGGAAAGGATCCAATTGAAAAATTTGTGCAACAAAGTTGTAGCTCGAAATTTTGGGAAAAATTTTGGTCATGACGAAAATTTCGATTGGACGCCTCCCTCCCCTCCAATTTCGGATAATCCAACTCATTCAAATACATTATTGAAAACGGGGGGGGAGGTAAGGGGCCCGATTGAAAAAATTTTCAAACAAAAGTTGTAGCTTGAAGTACTAAGGATAATTTTGTTTATAACAAAAATTTCAATCGGACCCCTCCTTCCCCACCAATTTTGAGTAATATAACTTATTCACGCTTATTCAAAATACATTTTTAAAAACTGTGGGGAGGTAAGGGGCCCAATTGAAAAAAATTTTAAACAAAAGTTGTAGCTTGAAGTTTTACAAATACTTTTAGTTATTATAAAAATTTCGATTGGACCCCTCCCTCCATTCCAATTTTGAATATAAAGTATTTATGTAGCACTGGAGTTGGTAAAAAATTCAAGGTGAGCAAATAAAACAGCAAGTGCTCTCCGTAAAAATAGCCGATCGTGTCTAATCGGAGACGACGAGAGAAGATTTGATTTACAAAATAACGTACTTTGATGAGATTGGGTTCGGGTAAATGAATTCTATTTGTTGGTAAATTTTCACGTCTCGTGATCCAAGGATGTTGTAATATTTGACTAGTGGTCGGTCGTCTGCGTGGTTCGACATGCAGCATACAGCTAACTAGATCCTAAGAAACCAAAAACACGACGAGTGATTTTCCAATTAGATTCGTAATATTTGGGTAAAAACACTCGCACAGTTGGACTACGACTGAACGTACCTTGGCTTCGTTCGAAACGGTAACCCACGTGCCGCATCTCAAGTCTAATTTACTTTCAGCGATACGATGTAATATCTCAGTCGGTGTATCATTTGGACCGTTCGCGAATGGCGTTTGTCTGCAAGTAAAAGAATCGGTTTTCAATATCGATGCGATTCGGATGAAGTCGCAAGTGCGACCAGATCTATGTGTACTCGGCCATTTGTCTTCTTACCCCGATAGTAAAGTAAACAATAGAACACCTAAAGACCATATATCACAGGCAGCGTCGTAACCTTGACGTTTCAATACTTCCGGTGCTACGAAATTCGCCGTATAACACGGAGTCATCAGCAAGCCATTTTCAGCTCGTAATTGCTTCGCGAAACCAAAATCGCATATTCTAAGGGCTTCCGGTGATGTTGTTTCGGACGCGTATAAAATATTCGATGGCTTAAGATCTCTGTGTACGACCTATTGAGAAACAGAACGAGATTTAATATTGATAATTCAGTACGAATAAATACGTCGATGCATGTACCTATCCAAACGTACCCCATTTTGATGTAAATAATGAACAGTCGAAACGATCACATACATTATCGAACTAGCTTCTCTTTCGGAAAAATATTTCAACGATTTCAGCCTATCGAGTAGTTCTCCGCCTTTCATTAACTCCATTACCAAATACACCGATACATCGTCTTCGTACACCTGTAACATATAACAAAATAAGCCACGTTAAATTACAAATTAGATAGATGATACCAGCAACCACATCGTCATTACCAAATCGTATAAATCAATTCCTAGTTCTCGCTCTCGCGTACGAGTATACCCTCATCATTCTCGCTAAAACTTCATTT
This sequence comes from Balanococcus diminutus, assembly GCA_959613365.1. NCBI lineage: Eukaryota > Metazoa > Arthropoda > Insecta > Hemiptera > Pseudococcidae > Balanococcus > Balanococcus diminutus. The sequence continues at coordinate 54,800,075 of OY390718.1, read as the reverse complement.
ACGAAGGGTGAGTAAACCCTTCGATGTAATGAGCTTTCGCCTTAAGAAAGCAAATCACGTTACTCTCATCAGCCCCGGTGAAAATATCCCCGCACTTCTTGCTTCTTTTTTATCTCGTTTATGTCTTATAGTGCACGTGAAAAATACCGGCCATTTGTTCGACCCGTTTCCCTTTCTTCACCGAAGTAGAGCTAGCTGAAGTGTAGGTGTACTAAGTCGACAACGACCAAGATGTGACTTTGTTTGATTTACCTACGAGAAATACACGTCAACGTTACGATGAAAAAAAAATTCTCCACACTAGAAAGTTTTAGCTCGAAAGCAAACAAAACTTTTAGCACGTTAGCGCACTGAATTCGAATACGAGGCATATTTTAATGGTTTAAAAGTACACGAAAACGAAATTTATTTCGAGTCCTTCAACTATGTAATTCATCCGGGGTTTCATTCCATTGCAAAGGGTTTGAGTAACGAGGCAAAAATTAGTGTAAAATATACCTACCTACTTATAAAACATTTAGTATCATTTATCAAAAGTGTTGGCGAATAACTACTAAGGTTATACAAATTGTGCTTTGGCACAATCTGCCTAGTACATATTTTTTCCAGAAAGTTTTCATTAACTTTCTCGGAATAAAAAATGGTTGAAAAAAATAACTCAATTAAAAAAAAAAAGTATACAGAGAAAAAATCTCAAATTTTTTGAAGAACAAACTTTATCAATTATCATCTATTTTCTACGAAAAAATATTTTAATTTCTCAATTTTTTTGGAATGAAAAAATTTCTCAATTTTTCTGAGGGTAATTTTTTCATACTTTTATAAAACATTTATAATTAATATTTTCCTCAATTCGATAAATAAATAAATAAATACTTAGGTAAGTAATTTTAAAAAAGAAAAAAAATTCACAATTTCTAAAGTATTACATAATTATAAATTAATTTTTTTTTCATTTTTTAGAATAAAGAAATGTCTCAAATTTTTGGAATAAAAATTGTTTCAATTTTGTGGGAATAAAAAAAATCATTTTTTTGGAATAAATCCTAATGTTTGTTTATTTTTTTGAAATAAAAAAAAATTCCCATTATTTAGAATAAAAAAATTTCTCAATTTTTTGAGAAGGTAAATTTTTTATATTTTTTTTTGAAATAATTCTTCAATTTTTAATTTTTTGAATTTTTTTTTTTTATTCGTGGTACAGAAAAATCTTTTAATTTTTTTGAGAATAGAAAATTTTTCCAATTGCTTTAAGGTAAGATTCTTAAGCAAATTTTTGAGAAAAAATCTAATTCCTAATGTTTGTCAAATAATAAATGTCATCAAAAAAAAATTCAATAAATTTTTCATTTTTTTTGGCGTCATTTTTTTTGAATTTCTTGAGAAAAAAAATCCTTCAAATTCCAATTTTTTTGTGGTATTTTTTTGAACTTTATGAAAAAAAAACACTTGAAAAAAATCTTTCAATTTCTCGTTTTTTTTTTTGTTTTTGTTTTTTAAATAGGTAGGTAGAAAACTTATACTTATTCAATTGTTTTGGAAAACATTTTTTTTTTTCAATTTTTTGGGATGAGTTTTTTTCGAACTTCTCGAGAAAAAATTTCAATTTTTTTTGAAAAATATTACAATTTTTATTCCTCATTCATTTGGAATGAAAAAATTTACGATTTTTTTAGAATGAAAAAACGTTTCAATTTTTTCAGAATTTTAGAATATAAAATTTTTAAACTTTTTTTGGAATAGATAGAACAATTTCGTAATTGTTTTATTTTGGGGTAATTTTTTTCATTTTTTTTTTTTTTTTTTTTTGAAAAAAATTGTTTAATTTTTTATTTTTTGGAATTAAAAAAATTCATTATTTTTGGTATGAAAAATTGAAAACATATTTCAATTTTCAGTTTTTTTTTGAACTTTTTGATAAAGAAATCCCACTTTAAAAAAAGCGTTCTCAATTTTTGGATTTTTTTAGAATAGAAAAATAGTTCAATTTTTTTTGGAACAAAAATAAATTCTGAATTCTTTTGCAATAAAAAAAATCCTCAATTTTTTGGGACATTTTTTTGAACTTTTTGAAAAAAAAATTCAAGTTTGAGTATTTTAAAAAAATATTTGGATTTCTCATTTTTTTTTTTTTTTGGAATGAAAAAAAATACGAATTTTTGGAAAAAATGATTTCTACATTCAACATTTATAAATTTTCAACTCGACATCCTTTCGGAAAAAATCAATCTAAACCCCAGAAAATTCCAATGAAGCTAGCACAACCCAACAAAAAGGTACAATTACGCTTACGCTATGCTCTTTTTTTCAGACTTTCATAATCGACGAATTCGAACACAATAGCTACATTATTATTTGAACCTTTGTTACGGCGCTAAAAAACAGAATTTATAGTTCGCGTTTCTTGATCAAATTAAAACAACCTAACGCCAACCCATCGTTCGGAAAATTCTTCTATACTTTCGAAAAACTTCAAAAGGAAATTTAATTTAACAGACAATCTACTACGGTTTAGAGTACTTCATCGTGTTTACGGTTCAGCGCGATGAAATTAGCGTCATTTTGAATCATGGGCCGAGTACAACACGCGCTAATAACGCTGCTTTTAAAAACTACGAGTACAAGAAAAATCCTATCTGGAATTCTTTCTCTTCGTTAACTCTAAATCGAGAATGAAACGGGCAAATTTCGAGTTTACGAAGAACTTTTCGTGTCTTTTGTTTCGATTCTTATTTCGCGAGTACGAATTCTTTTCATTTTTTTCCTTTTTTCATTTTCATTTCGCATTGTTTGTTCGCAATGTGCCTTTTTTCGGTCTGCTTCCCGTTACTTCCTTATAATATTGTACGTATTGTAGTCTGAGTTCGCTATAATTTCATCTAATTGTTCCTCGTATGTGGACGAACGAAGTAGCAGGGGTATTTCTGTTTGCCGGATGCCTCGCTTCGTCGTTTGTAGGTACCATTAGCTTGCGGTTTTCTTTGGCATTTGTCCAAACATTACTTAATGTCGAGTGGCTACTTTGCGTGTAGTACGAATCAGCGATGAAAATGCTCTCAAAAATGGAGCAACAAGAAAACGAATCGAAACGATTCTCGAACATGAACAAGTAATTCTTTCGAGAGAGAGGCCAGGTTCGAGAGATGAGACCTTTTGGACGTATAGAGACATTTTGCGTAAAATTATCACAACTGGCAAGTCACGTGGTGGTTACTTACATCTCTCAAGGTAACTATATTCGCGTGATGTCCGTATCGTAACATAATTTGTACTTCTTCTTGACAGTTTTTCTTCGATTTGTCAATTATCTGAGGAAAAAGAAAAGTTACATAGATTAGTCATCGTATTGTAATTTTTCATTCGACTATAACTACTAGGAAAATTCTGAAAAAACGCGACGTTTTTCGAATTGAAAACTCACTTTGACAGCGTATTCCATTCGAGACGCTCGATGAACACATAATCTGCATACTGAATAGCTTCCTCGGCCGAGCTCTCCTAAAATTTCGTATTCGTCGGTAACGTTGCGTTTTTCTCCGACCATCTGTAAACGAAGAAGAAGAATTAGAAAAATATTTCATTATCCAAAATCGGTATACGAAATATAATGTACGCTGTAATTAACAAAACACTCGACGTTTCGCCTAGGTCGACGTTTTAAGCTCTCATCATCACTCACCTTGACAACGGATTCGTTTGAAAACGAATGCGCAGTTTTGAAATCTTTCAACGGATCATCTTCGTCCAACAAGCAAGGAGCGACGAAACTAAATCCTCTGAATAATTCGTGCGCGTTCGCGCTCGGCGGTATACCAGGCGAATCTGTGCCAAAAACCAAACAAAAGACATCAAAACCCGAACTACGAGAACGAGACGCGTGTACCCATATTACACGTCGACGTCGACGTCTACTCACTCGTAGGCTAAGGCTATACATATCAAATGCACAAACGAATCTCAAACATACACGTAGTCTTTGTAACATACTATACATACCTTTAGGTGTTTTCGACGTGAATTCAGAGTCGAAATAGTAAGCGTCGTCGGCACGACTAACGGCTGGTTTAAAAGGTGGTTCTATTTGCTTGTGGTATAGTTTATCCCAGTCGATGGTAGAGAAAAATGGATGAGTTTTAATCTCGTTCATACCGTCGGGTCCTGTGCAAGTCGTAACCGAAAAAAAAAAACATCAACAAAACTTATTTTTCATTTAATTTTTTTCACTACGAAAGCGAAAAACTACGAGACAGATTACGACGTTCCACCTAAGCCCAAAGGGAACTGAGGAATGGAAATGCTTTTAATCTACTTCTCCTTTTTTTGGCCCACACGAAAAACAACGGTGCCTCCCTACATAGATATCCATTTTTCAGAGGTAATTCATTTTACAAACATTTAAAAAAAAAAAACCATCATCATTAGCTCAGCAAAATTAAGCAAAAATAATAATGAAACAAATTGTATTTTGGATTGCATGAAATTTTTTGATTTTGAACAATTCATTTCAAAGTCCTGATTTATATCACCAAAAAGGTGCCCCAAATATGGGCTCAAAGTTACCCAATCGTTGTTTTCTGCTTATAAGACTTACATAGTACATGCATATGATATTATTATAAATTTTCAAACATGCATGCGTTCATTTTTTTCCTCTTTGTATATTTTGACATGGGTTTTTGCACCACTCGTTAACTTTTCAAAAAAAAAAAATATAAATCTTCTTGTAGCAAATTAATTTTATCTACTTTAATTTTAGTTATCAATATTTTTTTGTTCAAAGGCATATTAGAAGAGTTGTACGCAAAAAACAACAAAGGGGTAACTTTGGGTCCCCATTTTTTAAATTCAAATTTTATTCAAAAAATTGGAGAAAATTTGGTGATTTCTAAAAAATGAGATTTTTTCGAATAATACGATTGTACCCCCCCCCCCTTTCAAAGTTATGAAACTAGCCCTAGTTTATTCTGTCAAAATCGGGAGCCCACTAACATTTCGACTGTTTTTGATGTACTACAAATCCGCGGTACTACAGAGATAATTAATATTGAAAATAGGAGGGGAGGGAGGGGTCCAACTGAAAATTTTGAAATATCTAAAATTATTCCTGGTACTTTAGGCTACAACTTTTGTTTGAGAAATTTTTTCATTGAACCCCCAACTCCCACAGTTTTTAATAATATAAGAATTCAAGTTGTATTTTGCGATATTGGAAGGGAGGAAGGGGTTTAATCAAAAATTTCACGATAACAAAAATAATTTCCAAGATCTCAATCTACAACTTTTATTTGAAAAAATTTTCAATTGGACCCCTCCTCCAATTAAAAAAAAAAAAAATCTGCATAATGTTATGTTATGTGAAATCTGAAAAGAGGAAGGTATTCAATCGAAATTTTTATGGTAACCAAAATTACTTTTAGAACCTCAATCCACAACTTCTGTTTGAAAATTTTCCAATTCGAACCCTCCCTCATCTCCCTCCCCTTTCCTCTAATTTTAATTAAGTAAATATCCACTGAGTTTTGAGTGAAATTAAAGTGGGAGGGAGGGATCGAATTGAAAATATTTTCAAACAAAAGTTGTTGCTCGAAGTCCCAGGAATAATTTTAGTTATTAAAAAAAATCGATTGGACCTCTCCCTCCCCTTCAATTTTAAATATTTAGTGTCAAACAACTCGACATTAAATTTGAAAAATCGATTCTTTTACACAGCCTTCACTTTTATCGAGAATTCAATAACAAAAAATATAGTATTTTCGTAGCAGTTCTCTATTTTTAATAGAAAACGCCACTAAAAATAAATACCGAACAATAGATCGAGAGACGAAAAAAAAAATTGCCCTATAGACGTGCGAATGAAGGAGGGGGGGGGGGGGGGGTTACAGTGAAAGATGCGAGATATGCCTATATTATTCGTATTACGTCTCGATGACTCGAGGTGGAATCGTATTGTAGCTCGTAAAAGGGAAAATTTGTTCTTTTCAGAGTCGCTTTTACCTGATCCTAAACGATTAGCCGGGTTCCTTTTGAAGAGTACTCGTAGCAGGCCCTGCGCTTCCGAAGATAAATTCTGAGGCATTCCTAATTTCGCTCGCAAAATCTGAGTCATCGTGTCCTTGCGATTCGGTCCTTGAAATGGTAATGTGCCCGTCAGCATTTCGTACTGCGAAACGAAAAAGGAAAACGTAAACGTCGAGAAATAAATTACTATCTATACGCTGGAATTATCACCTGAACTCTAGGAGTCGAATACTCGCGACTTTTCTCGATATTCGTATAGGCAAAACGTGGCGCAATTTCCGGACACGATTGGATCCCCGCAGTACTGATTTTTTGGCACCATCGAAAATTTGCCAAGTCCAATACTTCGTACATAGGTACGTAAAATTCAAAATTGGAGGGCAGGAAGGCGTCCACCCAAAATTTTTATAATAACCAAAATTATTCCTAGGATTTCAAGCTACAACTTTCGTCTGAATTTTTTTAAAATTAAACCCTTCCCTCCCTCCCGATTTTGCATAACACTCCAAAGATACTAATTAAAAATGAAATAGTGAGAGAGGCGGAGGCTAATTTGAAAATTTTTTCAAATAAAAGTTGTAGCTTGAAATCCTAGGAATAATTTTGCTTATTACAAAAATTTCGATTGGATCTCTCCCTCTCCTCCGATTTCACATAATGTCAGGCAGATGCTTTTTCAAAACCAGAGGTTCGGACCCAAACCATTAACCCGTTATTAACCACTTATTTTGGCTAAATTTGAAAAGAGCTGAACCAGTTATAAACCACTTTCCCAAAAAAACCCAAAGAACCGAACCAGTTATTAACCATATTCATTTTTGAACATGGTTTTGGACCTTAACCAGTAACCAGAAAAAAAAATTCCAAAATTCAAAGTGGTTTATGGTTCACCAATTTTATTTTGTTATCGTTATCGTTACGTTACGGATTCAGTTACTTCACTATCTTGATTGAATTTCCATCACTAGTGTGCAGCCTAGATGTCTAGAAATACAAAAGTAATCGACTTGCGTCTATGGATCAACGGATCCAACTGAAGTGTCACATTACTCTTTGAATTTTACGAAGTCCAGCATTGGCAGCACTACATACCTAAATACTGAATATTCAAAATTGAAGAGGAGGGAGGGGTCCAATCAGAATTTTTGTCATAACCAAAATTATTCATAGAACTTCAAGCTACAACTTTTGTTTGAAAATTTTTTCAATTGGACCTCTCCCACCCCGCCAATTTTGGATAATACAACTTACGTTAGCCAAAGTAAGTTGCATTATCCTTTGGTGGGGACAGAGGGGTCCAATTGAAAAATTTTCAAACAAAAGTTACAAGTTGAAGTTTCAGGAGTAATTTTGGTTATATGAAAAATTTCGACTGGACCCCTCCGCCCCCACCAGTTTTGGATAAAGTAACTTAACTTGGACTTATATAAGGTATACGTATTATCCAAAATTGGTGGAGAGGGAAGGATTCAATTGAAAAAATTTTCAAAAAAAAGTTGTAGCTTGAAGTTCTATGAATAATTTTGATCATGACAAAAATTTTGATGGGACCCCTCCCTCCCCTCCAATTTTGAATATCCAGTATCTATGTAGTGCTGGGCTTCGTAAAATTAAGAGATTAAAATATATGTGACATTTTGGTTGGATCTATGGACCTAATATGGACCCAAGTAAAAAATCTTTGTTTTCGCGCTTTCACAGAAAATTTTTCTGAAGATTTGGGGTGGGGGGCATGAAAAAAATTGAATACTTTGAAAAAAAGGAGCGTAACCAGGAACTGAACCAGTAACCAGTAATTTAATTGATTTTCAGGAGATCGTAACCCGTAACCATTAACCATTAAAATAAAAAGGTCGGACCGTAACCATTTAACCCATAACCACGTACTTTTCGTTGGTTTTTCAAAACCCTGAACCATAAACCACGAACTCAAATCATAAGGGTCCGGACCTCTGTTCAAAACGTAGATTGAGGTCCTACAAGTAATTTCAGTTATTATAAAATTTTCAATTAGGCCCTCCCCTCTACTCAAATTCAGCATAATGGAACTTTAGATCACTTTGGATACTTATATTATTAAAAACTGGTGAAGGTAGGGGTCCAATTGAAAAAAATTTCAAACAAAAGTTGTAGTTTGAAGTCTTGAAAATAATTTTTATTATTACAAAAATTGTGATTTGGCTCCTCCCTGCCCTCCAATTTTAAATTTACGCATCTATACAGTATTGAACTTGGAAAATTTTCGATGGTGCCAAAAAATCACTACAGCGGAGATCCAATCGTTTCCGGACAAGCGATGCCACATTATTAATTCAGAGTCGGGTGTACCGTGCCCGAAATCAGGCGTAGAATTTTTTTCAAAATTTGCTTAGCCACAGCTGGCTGCGGTTGCGGTTATAGCGAGCAACAACCACGACCGCAAACGCCGAGGTAGCAACCAACTCACCATTAAAACGCCGAACGACCACCAATCGGCCGCAAACGAGTGACCTTTACGATTGACAACTTCGGGAGCCATATATTCGACGGTTCCGCAAAACGAGTACGTTTTCTGATCATTCAACGGCAGTTTACTCAGCCCGAAATCTGTCAGCGAAATATGACCATCCGCATCCAACAGGATACTGCAAACCAAACAAAAAAAAAACACTCGTTAGAATCGCAGCTCGACTATGGTACAAAATGACTAGCGATAACGAAGAGCAATTTCGAATTAAAATGCCATTTTTTTCAATTCTGTCAGATTCTCGAAGTACGTTTCACTCGACGTGTCGCGCAATTATCGCCATTTTAATCTCGCGATCGACAGCGTTCGTACTTCGTGGAGCGTGGAAACGATGTGACAGGGTTGACGCGAAGGCGAAGCAAATGATGATGGAGTTACGTCTACGTATACGCGAGATTTCAAGCGTCAAAATGATGAACCTTCGTTAGGTGCAGTGCTATTCATTAGGAGGACGTAGCCGGAGCTGGCGAGCTGAAGAGCCAGGAAAAAACAAAAATCCTTTCTCCGGTCAAGTACATACGCACATATGAATACGAAATCTAATTTCTTCTCTATCGCTTATTACGAGAGCTCGACTTCGTAATACATTGCAAGATAAACGAAAAAGTAAATTCATCACGATGCTCGATACAAAAATTCTATACTCTATAGTCGAAGCAGCAAACGATGAAGAGTTGCCGTAGTATAGCCTAATTGGAAACACAATGTCGTTAACGTTACCACCGCCACCACCTGCTGCTTCATCACCCAGTGCCATGCCAGCGTAGTCGTTTTTCCTCGTTATCTCGAAATTAAAAACAATAACGCGATAATTTCTCAGCAACGAAGAAAATTTTCTTTCTTCGCTTAGCTTATACTTATACTTATATTAACAGGCCTCCTCCGAATGGCCCCCTCCCCCACATTACGAGACAAGACCGAGACGATACATTTTTACGATATCGGTATCGTCACCACACCAGCCCAGCTTATCACGCACTCGCAATATTAATCATCTTCAACGTAATTCGTTCTTACTTAAAGTAATTTTAGATAATGCGTAACCTACAAGATGAAAAATTGTAGTAAGTACGCGTTCAATTTAATTAGTATTCGCTCTTTTCCGCGCCTCGCTCGTTCGGTTCTTTTTTCATTTTTTTTTTTTTTGTTACAAAACGCAATTTGCAAATTCGTCGAATTAGCACCTCGTGAAAAATTCCACGCAATTTTTCACCAAATTTTACCACGTTATAGTGACTTTTTTTTTACAAATTATCCTCCTAAATGAGAAGCTATGTAGCTGGGCGTTTTGAGAATCCGAATCGGTATTCGTAAGTACAATTGGCTTACTTTTCGGGTTTCAAGTCTCGATAGATGATTCCCAAAGAATGCAAATGGTTCAAAGCCAAAGCCAACTCAGCCAAGTAGAATTTGACGTCTTCTTCGGTGAACATAACCTGAAAATAATATTAAAACATCGTTAATTTTCCAGATTTTAAGTTAATCAAACTTCACAAATCGAGTTTTCAAAATTTTAAAAATTGATCAAAGATATATTGAAAATGTAAACATTTTGAAGATGAATACATAGTAAATCGAATCTTTTTTCCAAAAATTACTGGATACTTCTTTTCTTTACCAGCCACAAAATTTTTAGAAAAAAATTATAATTATAGGATCCTAATTTACAATGAAATTTTTTTAAATAGCAAGAAAAATCTCAATGGTATCAATGCAATGAAGAAAATAATTTTGCCTATTTTATTTAAAGACGAAATGGATTTTTCAACTATTTTTATTCAAAAATCACTAAATTGGATTAATTTTGAAAATACGTTTCTCATGGAACATGAAAATTACAACAAAAAAAAATCATATTTTTTTTTTTGAACTACGAAATTATATTTTTTTTAAATTGGAGGGTTCCCAATAAAATTTTTATCAAGTTTCAAAAATTTCCCAAATTTTGAAATTTTTTCGAAAATTAACTAAATTTGAAAAGTTATAGGCAGGTACCTAAGAAATATTGAAAATTTTCAAAATTGGTTGTTACTCAAGATTTTTACAATTTTAATTATAATTATCTAGGTACATATTTGATGTAAAGAAAATTTCAGTTCTTAAATTTTCACTCGAATGGCAACGTTTTGAAATTTGAACAAGAGAAGGACTTTCAACCCAAAAGTTGATAGAAAGGCTTCTGCAGAACCTACAAGACTAGTTGGACATTCCGTAACTGTTAAATCACCAAAAATTCTGTATTTTCAATATTTCGACTTTATTTAGATGAAAAAAATTGGTTAAAACATTTTTTATCTAATTTATATGAAAAAGAAAATCACAATTTTTAGAAAATGTTTATCATAGGGGATTTTTTTTTTTTTTTTTTTTTTTTTTTGAGAATTACTCCCTCGATTATTTGGAAAATAAATCCCTCAACTCTTCAGGGTAAAAATATTTCTTAAATCTTAAGAATAAAATTTCTAAATTTCCCAAGAATAAAAAATAATACCTATATAGGTATCAATATTTTTTGCAGTCAGGGCGAATCTTTGTTTTTAAAAAGTAAAATAAAAATTTTGTTCTAATGAGGAAAAGTTTCCTTTCATTTTTAATTTTTTTTTTTTTTTTTTTTTTTTATGAGATAAAATCCTGAAAATTATGAGGAATATTTCTATTTTCAAAAAATTTCTATTTTCTCAACAAAAAAAAATCAGGTTTATCCCTTAATTTCATTTTGAAGTAAGCGTGAAAAATTTCTCGTTTTTTTGTAAGTAAAAAATTGCTTTAAAAAACTTTCTACCTACTCTGAAAAAAAAAAAAAAAAAAAAAAAAAAAAAACTAGAAAAATTATCTGATTTTTATACGTACAAAAAAATAATAAAAATCTTGAATTTCTTGTCCTTTTTTCAGTAAAAAATCTTTCAACTTTCTTAAAAAAAAAAAAATTCAATTTCTGAATTTTCTTAGAATAAAAATGCAATATTCGTTTTATTATTTTTTTTTTGTAGTCAGCGTGAAACAATTTTCTTGAAAATCTATTGATTTTTATTGGGAGAAAAAAACCTTTCAATTTTTTGAAGTAACAAAATTACACATTTTTTTGAACTGAAAAACTTCAAATTTTGAGAGCGTGTATGTATATTGAAAAAAATAATAAATACCTAAACTGTAGTAAAAAAAAAACAAACACGAACGAGATGACGTGTAAGTACGAGTATATGAGAGAATGAGGGGTTAAATAAACATAGTACCCCTACCCACTACCCACTCGTGCGAGTAGTTCGTTGTTCGTATAAATATAGCTACGTACCTCTTTAGAAAGACGAGTAAATAAATCTCCGCCGCGTAAAAAATCCAATATTAAATACAGTTTTCCTTCTGTTTGAAAAGCGTAATGTAATCGTACGATGAAAGGATGTCTCACGTCGACTAAAATATTTCTTTCCATTTTCGTGCGCATTCTATCTCGAACTGCAAAATGAAAATCAAAATGAAAATCAAACTTTATTCGTTATAAAATCATACGACTCGATGCACTGTGTGCAGTGTGCACGATGGCGTAACACTCGAGACGCGAGTACCTCACCTACGAGTACGAATAATTACGTAATATCTATACAAAATATCAATAAATGATACAGTTCAAGTGTTGCATTAATGTACATTTTAAACGAGCTCGTGCATACGTTTGCAAAATAATAGTCGAATATGGATTCGAATAATTTCCAGTCGAGTTGCCGATATTAACAACAGCGTTCTCCACTCGCTCGTCGTGTCAGCTCCAAAGACATCGCAGATATTCGAAAAACGGCGTGAACAAAACGGACGTATCGAATAAAATGACCCTCGAGGGGCCTCGAGGACGGACGTCTAATGCTCGTATTTTTACCCTACTGTTCGTTGCAATCTCGCTTCTCGACCATCGCAAAATTGTACTCAACTGTATGTTACTTATACTATAAAAAACGTAGCATTTCAAATAGAAAAACAAAAAAAAAAAAAAAAGGAGAGAAAAACCATTTATACAGAGACAAATACACTACACTAAAACTCGTCCAATTTTAATGCGAGTTTCCTTTTTCCAGAGCATAACCCGCGACGGGAGCTATCCACCTAATACGTAAGTATACGAGTTACAAAATTAGCTATCGTAACCACATTTTATCCACCATTTTCTCGAAACGAATCGCAAAAACAAACTTCCATCGCGCCACCAGATATCGTTATTATTTCTCGCCATCCGATTAAAATTTGTCGCGTCTGGCTGCAAAGACAGACTTTATACAAACGACTCTGCCATTTGAACGAAGAAAAAATAAATTCTCGCTAAATCGCTGCGACCTTATCGTACATTTCAATCTGTAACACGTCGTATTCCCTAATGAAATTTAAAACGAGGCAACTAGTGCGTTTTATTTTCACGTCGCGAATTAAATTTCAGGCTAAATAAAAAGTGTTTCAATTTTTTTTTTTTCAAATTCAAAAAGTCAACTTGTTGACGAGGTCGATGATATTTTTTTAAATTTTATTATTAATTGTAGACGATTCGCCATCGATATCGTATTCGGTGTAGGTGGAAACTGGAGAATGGTACGTCGGGTCGCACCATCATCATGACGTCAATATTTATCGCAAAATTACGCGCATTGCTTAGCACAGAGAATGGAGATTAGGGTGGCCCTTATTTTTCGGATTTTGGAAATGTTGTCGGGACGGGGGGGTCAATTGGTGACATATTGGTAGAAAATAATTCCCTATTTTTTATTTTTCCTCTAACTGAATTTTAAGCCGTTTCTCAGGGGCCCCAAATTTGAAAAAATCAAAAAAATAGAAAAAATAGAACATTTTGAAAATTTTAAAAATTTTTTAGCAAAATGGTCATATAGGAATGGTATTTCTATAAGACAAGACCATTTTCGATGATTTCTTATCTTTACCCCCCTTTTCATGGGACATGAAAAAACGTCATTTTTTACGTTTTTTAAAAAATTTGAAAAAAAATGGCTAAAAATTTGAATAAAATGGTTTCAACATACATGTTAACACCCAAAAAGGTCATTTACGGTGATTTTTCACCACTGCCGTATCAGTGAGAATTTTTCAAAAACTATCAAAAATTGAAAAAAATGAGGTTCCCAAAAATGAAGGTAAGGATGAAAAATCGCCGTAAATGACCTTTTTGGGTGATAACATGTATGCTAAAAACATTTTATTCAAAAAAAAATGTTTCTTTAATTTTTAGCCATTTTTTTTTTCAAATTTTTTAAAAAACGTAAAAAATGACGTTTTTTCATGTCCCATGAAAAGGGGGGTAAAGATAAGAAATCATCGAAAATGGTCTTGTCTTATAGAAATATTTTTTCTATTTTTTTGATTTTTTCAAATTTGGGGGCCCCTGAGAAACGGCTTAAAATTCAGTCAGAGGAAAAATAAAAAATAGGGAATTATTTTCTACCAATATGTCACCAATTGACCCCCCGTCCCGACAACATTTCCAAAATTCGAAAAATAAGGGCCACCTTAATGGAGATGCAACGAAAACAATTTATCGACGAGACGGTAAAGTGAAAACTTTCAACAGCGCGATAATAGCAGGCGTTCTTTGAAATATCAAACTTAGTTTAGTATACAATTCGACGCAATCGTCTCGTCAACGTACCTTTAAGTGTAGCTTTTTTTAGAACTTTCATCGCGTACAACGTGCCCGTATCCAAGCCCACGATTTTACGCACCAGGAACACCTGCGAATTGAAAATATCGGTTAGGCATCGTGAAAATTAAGACTACCAGTACTTTCATATTTTTACTCTTTACCAAAAATACATTACAATTTACAAAATGATCTTCTGTTTTTTTTTTTTTGAAAAATTAACTTGATTTTAAAAATTTATACAATTTTAAAAATTTACTTATCTACCTATCGTAAAATTTAAAAATGATCGAATTTTGAATTTTCAACAAATCTAAACCTTCCGCTAATTTCTAAAAATTTTCTAAATTTTTAAAAACTTGGAAAATGAGATCCAATTTGTAAAAACTTACAGAAGTTTGAAAACTGTAAAATTTCATTTTTTCAACCAATAGTGACCCGGTATAACAAAAGGGACCTAGTAGGTAAAAAATTGATTTTCACTTTTTTTGTGTTTTGAGCTCTACGAACCGAGGTCTATCATCTGAGCCACTCAAAATTTCAAAAAAATCAATATTTCCAATCGGCACGACAAAAGGGACCTAGTAGGCAATGTAGCTGTTTTTCAATAATTTGAATAAAAATGTGTAAAAATATATCCCCAATTTGTTTCAAAATAGCTCCCCCGGGGGCTGATGCTTGAAATACGTGATTTTAAGCTAAAAAATTCCACTTCTGAGAATTTTTGATCAATTTTCAGAATCTTCACTGATCAAAATAATTTTACTTAAAATTGATGAAATCTAATAAATTTTTGTTTTTCAACGTTTTTTTTTTTTCGTTTTATGACCACTTATGACGCAAAATGCTCATAATTCAGCCAAAAACCGATCTGATATTTGTTATCAGTGAGTTTCAAAAATTTGCTTTTCCTTTTTTGGCAACACTGAGTTTGGTTAAATTTCCCTTAGCCAATATAAAAAAAATTTTCGGACAAAATTTTAAAAAAAATATTGGAAAATATTTCACTCATATCCAGTAACTATTTGCCCATAAACTAAAAAAATCGGTCCATTTGTTCCAAAGATATTTATTCTCAAAGTTTATTTTTGCTCTCTTGAAAAATTTGTAAAATATGCTACTAGGTCCCTTTTGTCATGCCGGGTCATAATACTTTAAAATGCGAAAATTCATTTAAATCAATTTTTTTTTTCAATCGTATTGAAAAATTTTCAAGTTTTAGAATTTTTTTTGTAATTTAAAAAATTGCAAAACTATACAGAATTACTTTTTATAATTTTTTGAAAATTATTATTAAAATTTCAAATTACAATCAAAATTCCAATATTAATCAAATTTTGAATTTTCGTCAAATTACGAATATACAAAAATTTCAAATGTCGAAAATTGTACGTGAAAATTTGTCAACAATGTCAACTTCAAAAACAGACCCAATTTATAATTGACCAAATTTTCAATTTTGATACATTTAGGTAGGTAAGTATAAAATTTTCCCAGATTTTGAATTTATACCAAACATAAAAAAGTTTCCAATTTCAAATATTTCCTAAATGCAAAAAATTTATTGAAAATTCACATCAGTTCAGTTTTTTATTTGGTAGGTAAATTTTAATTAAAAAAATAAAAATAAAAAAGTTACCAAATTTTTGAAATCTCGAAAAATTACCCATTCAAAAAATTTATCAAGATTTAAAAATGACTCGAGTAATAAATTTTGAAGAAAAATATTCAATTTAAAAAATAGTTAGATTTCATCGAATTCATGGGGGTCTATGTCTACAGGAATTTTATTTTTAAAAATCACCATTTTTTCATTACTTTTCAGAGAACCTCTTCCCCAAAAATGACCGAAAATGACCGAAAATTTTCCTCTCAAAAAAATGAACTCAAAAAGGAAAATTTTCAAATAGCAGGAAAAATTCAACCGAAACTTTGTGATTTTTCGACATCGATTTCTCAACTTTTTAAATATTTTCACCACGTTAATTAAAATTTTGACAAAATTTACTGCCTTTTCAATATTTTCACTAACCATTTTTCAAATCACTATTTGAGCACTTCTTTCACCACCAAAAAAAAAAACAAAAAAAAAACATGAAAATTTCTAAATTTTAAAAATACCAAAATCGCAATTTTTTTAAATTTTCAAAATTTTTCTCTTAAAAAATCTTCAAATTTTGAATATTCAGGTAGGCACTGGATTTAAAAATTTTTTGAAGACTTTCTCGATTTAAAACACATTTTCCATTATTAAAATTACAAAAGTTGAATCCACATTAAAAATTTATTCGCTACGATTACGTACTTTTCCAAAGGACCCTTGTCCGAGAACTTTGAGCAATTCGAACTGCGACGGATGGCCTCGTTCGTGTCCTTCTTTGATCACTTCTCGGAGTTCGATTTCGTGTAAATTTCCATTACCGTTGGAGCCACCATTCGCTTTGTTCTTCGCGCCGACCACTTGGTCTTCTTTCACTTCGATGTGCATTTTTTCGTTGTGATTCTGAGGGCAAAATGAAAACAAAAAAATTATTCACCAAATAGGTACAAAGGTTATTTTATAAACCTACATAGTAAATATGTACTTAAATTATATAATCGTAATAAAGGAAAAATTTTCTCGTAATACCGAAATCATACTCGCTGTTCCTACTAAATTTCTCATAATAGGTAAATTGCAAATCTGTATCGATTTCGGAAAATTCACTCGGAAATATATTTTGTACTTTTCACCACTCACTGTACAGAGACGAGACACACTGTCAAAAGTACGCAAGAAAATGCACCCGTTACTCTTACCTACTACCTATGTAGATCTACAAGTGTGCTTTATGAGAACGATTTGAATACTACGGCGCTTCGCGTGTGGTTGGCAAAAAATCGTAATTCAATTTCACTCGCTACCTACCGTACGTAATAAATTAATAATTTATCATCGACACAAACATTCCGCACACTCGTCTAAAAAAAAAATACCTATTACCTACTCGTACGAACATAAATCTTGAATTACGCATACCTATCACAAATATCTTTTTTTAGAGGTTTGCCTGCGATGATAACGCGACTCGCATTACAGCATACAGCACACTACATTATGCAGATGTAGAATAAATTCCAAACAAATAAAGTGAGGAAATCGTTTCAATTTTGGTCACTCTTCTACCCAAGCTGGCAAAATTGGAGAAAAACACTATGAAAAGAATTGTATTTTTTTTTTGTTTTACGAAAATTCAAAATTTGGCAAAATTGAAGGGGGGGGGGGGGGGAGGTTAAAAAAATACGAGAGTTCTCGCGAATTGGTGAATCCATCTCAAATACGTATGATGCAATTTGTGGATTTTTTTGCGAAATATGCGGAAATAATTCATGTTGTTCAACTTTATTTATTTTTTTTGTTGAAAATTCATGACTTTTTCATGGACAATATTTCTACACTTTCAGGGGTCCCCTTCCAGCATAAGCGTAACTTGGAATAAATATGGGGGAGGCAAAAAAAATCCCTCATTTTTTCCCAATATTTTGTGGTAAATAGTTATTTTAAAAATTATTGAAAGAGGGGACGAATGCCCCTTGAACCCCCAAGTTATATCTATGCCCTCCGAGACCTCCTTTTTTTGTAACCAAAAAATCTACAATTTCAAAAAAAAAGTTTAATGAGTAATTAGAATTTTCAAGGGTGTAATTTAATTTATTTCCTAAAATTGAAATTTTTTTCGTGTTGTAATGTGAGAATGATTTTTTTCCTGGAAATGAAACAAAAAATTTAAAAAATTTTCCACAGAAATTTTTAAAATATCTTAATATAAGAAAATTGTACAAACATTATTTTTTTCTTCAAAAAATATTTTTTTTTGATATTTTTTTTCCAAAAAAATCCTGAAATTTCTTCCTCCGAAAAATTTTTTACTCCAGTAGAATTGGAATTTCTCTATTTCGAAAAAAATTAGTAAATTTTTTTATTACAAAAATTAAAAAAAAAATTTCGAACCAAAAAATTCCTACTCAATTTTTAGCTGATTTTTTCAAAATCAGCTATTAGTTTTGATTTCAGATTTTTTTGGTATTTCTTGCGTTGTGTATGTATGTATGTATGTACTAAAGTTTGTCTGGACGATAACTTTCGTTCTAATGGACCGAAAATAGATCCGTATTGATTTTGGGCAATTTTGGACCATTACTACGCATTATTTGGGCAGAAATGGTCGGAATTAAATTGGGCCAATAAGAAATTCCTTGCCTAGCATTTTATTTCAGGCTGAAGAAAATGAAATTTGTCTCCCCTCTTTTATTAGGGTCGAGGTGCGCGTTAGAGAATTTCATCGACGTTGCTCATTTATTGAAATTGCTAGGCATTATAAAAAATGCTTCAAATTTTAAAAGCTCGATTCACTCGACCTAAACGCTGATCAGTGTTGCCCATAAAGAAATAATTCACCTCCTTTATTTATAATAATTAATAATAAGAAAAATGAAGTGGGAAAATTATTGAAAGAGGTGACTTTAAAATGACTAAAATTTTAAACTAAATAAAAGTTTATGGACTGGAGAAAATTGAAAAAATATCATATTTTTAGAGAGACTAAATTATACAAAATAGACATTTTGAAAATTTCTGAGAAAATGATAAATTGAAAAAAAAAAAAAAAAAAATTTTAACAATTTCAAAATAATTATTGAAGTTTGAAGAAAAACGAAACTTCGTTATTTTTTGGTTTTTCAAATGAAAATAAATTGTATAAATTTTGGTAAAAAAAATTATTAAAAAAATTTGAAATATATATTTTTTAAATTATAATTGAATCGAAGTGAGTAAAATTGACAAAGAAGACCAATCTATATAACCAAAAAAATATATAATAGGTACCTAAAAAATAAAAATAAATTAAAATTCATTTTTTATTAAGGTAAAGTGCCAAATGTTGATCGGGTTTTTTCAAGGACCTCTGAGAGGCGCCACAGTGGCTAGGTAGTAAATGTTGAATATGCAAATGAAAATATTACTCTTCATCTACATCGTTAGAGGATTTTGGCGGGGAAAAAATCATCCCTTCTTCTCCTCAACAGGGATTGAAAAAAGGTCCAAAAAACCATGATTTTTCCCCCGGTACCAATACTTGGTCACCCCCTCGATTAAGACATGAAGGAAAAATTTTAAAATTCAAATTATGAAGAAAATCATAAATATAGACTGTCTACATCATATTAAACAAAAAATATACCCAAAATAACTATATAATCACTCAATCTCCATTTTTTCGAATTTCAGTTTTTGATGTAAAAAAAATTCACGTATTTTTGTACCTATTTTGAAACAAATTTTTTAATCTAATTATATGAAAAGAGTCGCGGCGAATATCAAAGGATTTCTTCCCCATGAAAAATAAGTTTTTTTTTTGACTTTTAGTCTTCGCCGTTTTGAACGGAACCGTTTTATTTTTTTTTACTTTTCGTTGTCGCCGATTGGAAGAAAAACATTTTTTGGGGGCAAAAGAGTAGGACAAATTGGTAGGAATTCCTTTTTTTTTTTTTTTTTTTTGCTGTCGTCGATTGGAACAAAATTTTTCATTATATGAAAATTATACTAAAAGAAACGCGGCGAACATCAAAGGATTTCTCCAATACCAAAATTTATTGACTTCGTCGCTGAAAGCGTATTCGGCCGACACAGTAATTCGATGAATGTAGGTACTTTGGTAGGATGGAATGTTTTCGTTTCGGATCGATGTCGTTTTGTACAGCTGTTTTTGATTTCTTTACATCAACTGGTTTGCGGCTAAAACCCAAACTACTCGGAAATGGAGCGCAGTCAAGTTTTTCCTCTTGACGTCGTGTTTTTTCCATGAGTTTTCCGCGACTTTTTTCACAGTTTTTCCCATTTTTCACGACGGGGGGGGGGGGGGGGGGGTCATTCATCATTCAAATTCTTGCACGGTTTCATTTTCATTTCAAGCTGGACAGGTGGTGATAGGCTACTCCACGGGGAAAGGATTTTTTTTTTAAATATGTAGTAGAAAAAACCTTCAAATTTCATTAGTTTTTTTTTTTGTTTAGATTATTTTATGCGAATTTCTTTGATTTTTTTTTTTTTTGATAATTTTGTACCCCATGGGTTGTCGGGTCACCACTGGTCCAGTGGGTTCTAGCTAAAATCCAAGCTACTCGGAAATGAAGCTCAGTGAAGATTTTCTAATCGTGTTTTTCCCATTTTCTATTTTTATTTTTTAAAAACCTGTTGAATTTTGTCATTAAAAAATTTTAACATGCTTTTTTTCACATTATATGAAATTTTTTTTAGAAAATTGTTTTTGCATTCGTTTTTTTCCCATGAGTTTTCCGTTACTTCTCACAGCTTTTCCCCTTTCTCTAGAGGGGGAGGGGGACTGGATCATCCATCATTCAAATTCTTGCACGATTTTATTTCAAGCTGGACAGAGGGTGATAGGCTACTCCACGGGGAAGGGAAATTTTTTTTAATAGTAGAAAAGGTTTTTTCAATTTTTCGTAGTAGGTACATGCATGCTACATACATTTACATACGTACATACCAGTACAGTACATTGGGCGACGGGGCTTTAATTTTTTCAATTATGAATTGTCCAGGGGAAGGGGAATATTTTTTGTACTTTTTCCACGGGCCCACTGGGTTGTAGCTAAAACTCTACGTACTCAGAAAATCGTCAGAAAAGGAGGGCAACCAACTTTTTCTACTCATTTTTTTCATGAGTTTTTCGTCGGTTTTCAACGTTTTTTTTTTTTTTTGTATTTTCAATTTTAGATTATGAGACGGGTCCATAGGGTCGTAGCTAAATTGCTAAAATCCAAACTATTTGGAAATGAAGCTCAGTGAAGTTTTTCTACTCAGGTTTTCTTGATTTTTTCCATGAGTTTTCAGTGATTTTTCATCGTTTTTTTTATTTTTTATTTTTTTAATTTTGTCATTAAAAAATTCTAACATGTCATTGTTTTTTTTTTTCAAATTTCATTATTTTTTTTTAGATTTATGAGAATTTTTTAAAGAAATCATTTTGATTTTGATAATTATTTTTGTACTTCACGGGTTCAATTCGTTGCAATAATTTCAACCTTCAAATTTCATTATTATTTTTTGTTTAGATTTATGCGAATTTCTTTGATTTTTTTTAAAATATAATTTTGTACCCCATGGGTCGTCGGGTCATCCACTGGTCCAGTGGGTTCTAGCTAAAATCCAAGCTACTCGGAAATAAAGCTCAGTGAACATTTTCTAATCGTGTTTTTCCCATCACTTTTCCGTGAGTTTTCATCGTTTTTTTTTCTATTTTTAAACCTGTTGAATTTTATCATTAAAAAATTTTAACGTTCTTTTTTTCAAAATTCATTTTTTTTTACATTTATGAATTTTTTTTAGAAATTAGTTTTTTTTTAAAATGAGGTTTTCGAAATATTTCATCATTTGTTTTTAATTATTATTTTTTTTGAACCTTTTGATTTGAATTTCGTCTTTAAAAAATTTCAACAAATTTTTTTCCAGATAATAAAATTATATAAAAACTTTCTCATGCACATATTTTTTTCATGTTATTTTTGATATTTATTTTTTCTCGTTTTTTCAGGGATCCAGTATTGTTTCCACGGATCCACTAGTCACTGATAAAAAGCACTCAAGACAACTTTTTTACCGGCCGAGTGTTTTAACTTGAAGAGCAAGGTCTAAACAACAAGTTTTGATAGGCGGCAGCACCTGCCGACTGTTCGGTATGACGTCAGAGCGTCAGAAAAAAGTGACCAACATTTGGCACTTTACCTTACTTTTTTTTTTGGAAAATTTGAAAATTTGAAAATATTATATTAAAGTTATTAAGAAAAATAAAATTTTATTAATTTTTGATAAATGAGAATGCGAGTAAAAAATATTTTGGTAAAAATTATTGATTTGAAATGAAAAAAAAAAACAAAAAAAAAATTTAATAATAATAATAATTGATGAAATAATAATTAAATGCGTCAGAGTTTTTTTTTAATTACGAAAAATTGATTATTTTTCTCCAAAAAACAGAGACCCTCCTAAAAAAATTAAAATATTTTTATTTTTCAGAAAATTGAAAAGAAAAAATGAGATTTTTCACTCTAGAGTTAGAAAATCATTTTTACCCCAAAACAATTCAATTCCAAAACGATAATTTTCAGATTTTTGATTTTATTTTTTTCTTCAATTTTTTGTACCTACCAAAATTTTTTTTTTTTCATTCCACAAATTCATTTTTTTATTCATTCCAAGAAAATAATTTTTTTTCCAAAAAATAGAGATTCCCTCCTCCTTGAAAAAAATTAATTTTCGTCTTCAGAGATCACAATTTTTTGAAAAAATTTCACCTATAAGAGCATTTGTAATTTTGCCCGGGTAATATTATTAAAAATTCATGACTTTTCTCGACCTGGTGATTTTTTTGAAAAATTCATGACTTTTTCATGACCCATTTTTAAATTTCATGGCTTTTTCGTAACTTTCATGATTTTTATGACCTTTAGGCACTTTAAATATGTTCAAAAATTGATAAAAAATGTGCTCATTCGATATAATAGTATGTTTGACTCATTTTTCTCCAAATTTCCTAATTTTTCCAAATACCAAATACGTAGGTAAGAAGTACTCGTATTTTGAAAAAGTGCACTGATAAGACGTGATAGGTGATAAAAAATACTGTTTCAGACTTATAGCAGGTACTTAGTACCCACGTACGTAATTATCGCGTACAGTACTTATCCGAAATAGAATGTATTATATCGTATCATATTGTCTACGTTGGTCAGTTTGGTATTTGGAATACCGCATGACTCATATTTCTTCCACCTTTGAGCTGTGATAACATCGTAACTACCTATGCTTAGTAATACGTAAGAAATTCTCTTAAATAAGACGTCTAATAACCCATAACTAACGAAATACGCACGCAGCGCAATGACTAATGAAATGAATTCATCTTGGCCATCGTTAATTTTCATCATTCGCATCAACGAGTGTCGAGTATAATGTGCACATTACAACTTCGGTACGTAGCTCGTCACCAAGCACTCGATCAAAACTTTCATTCATTAGGTAAGTTAGGTTAGGTAGGGCCTACTTCATTAGGAATACGACTATATTACGTCTTACGTCTCATCGAGCGTATACAAATCATCTGCGAAAAATTCGTCGGAGTTTACACGAAATTCATCCGACCAAAACGACGAAGACGACGACGACGTTATTTAAGAGCAGGAAAAATACACTCGACAGAAATACGTACGAAGTTCTTCGATTCAATTCCACTTCGCTCTATTACGAGAACAATTCAATCGAGAAAACCTTTCTTTCGTCTCGCCATAAATATCTGTTTGCGTGAAATTTTACAGCGTTCGATGTTTACTTTTCCACTTGATGGACTCGTTATTTAGAGACGCTGCGTTGTACGCTGCGCTGTGGATGTCGCAAAATGATTTATATTTGTAGTTTGTCCGATGACGACGACGAGCTTCGAACGAAATTAAAAAATTTACTCGTTAAATGCCATAAATTGGCTTACTACGGTCTGGCCTTTTAAGAACCTCAACCAGTATCTAATTACAATATACGAGTACGTATTAGCTTGGTGTAAAAGTTGTTTCATCTTTTTCGACGTCTTACAGCGTTATAGATGACATGTAACTTTAAAAATTGAACATTGAAATTTTTTCAAGTTGAATTTTTTTTTTATGAAAATGGGAAAATATCAAAATATACTCACAAGGGAACCTCGCCAACTTGTCACCTCCGATTGAGCTGAAATTTGGACCATTTGAAAGAGCATGCCACCCAGACCTCACAACCAAATTTTTAGCTGCCGAAGTTAATTTTTCGATTCTTGGCGAATTTTTGAAAATTGCTAAAACTGCCTCCAAAAAACCTTTTTTTTAAGGGGGGGGGGGGGGGGGCTTGTTTTGGAACATTTTTTGTTGAATGCATAGCGTTGATTAGCGGAATTTTCTAAGACCTTTGCATGACGTCATTTTGATTTTTCACCTATGAAGTTTTGAAGAAAAATTGGAAACTAATTCCAAATTGTTTCTTTTTACAAAAAAAATTAATTTTTAATTTTTGAAAAATAAAATGCATAGAGTTCTCAAAAAAAGGAAATTATTTTCATATTGCATTTTGATTGTGTCATTTTGTAGAAAATGTTGGTAGATTTTTTGGAAAATTACAAATTTCAAAATCAAAATTGGAGAAAAACGCGATTTTTACTTTAGGTCCCGTTTCTAGGAAAACTATGCAACCCACAAAACTTTTTCTTAGAATCTTTTTTATTCAGTAGAGTCTTGTCTATAATTTAACGAGAGGATTTTGCAAAACTCGTACTTTCTCTCCTATTTTATGAAACCCTCTCATAGTTTTTCCTCGGAAGTATTCCAGTCGACTCGAAAGAAATAGTTGACAAATTAAAATTTTGCAAAATCCTCTCGTTAAATTATAGACAAGACTCTACTGAATAAAAAAGATTCTAAGAAAAAGTTTTGTGGGTTGCATAGTTTTCCTAGAAACGGTACCTGAAGTAAAAATCGCGTTTTTCTCCAATTTTGACATTGAAATTTGTAATTTTCCAAAAAATCTACCAACATTTTCTACAAAATGACACAATTAAAATGCAATATGAAAATAATTTTCTTTTTTTGAGAACTCTATGCATTTTATTTTTCAAAAATCAAAAATTAATTTTTTTTGTAAAAAGAAACAATTTGAAATTAGTTTCCAATTTTTCTTCAAAACTTCATAGGTGAAAAATCAAAATGACGTCATGCAAAGGTCTTAGAAAATTCCGCTAATCAACGCTATGCATTTAACAAAAAATGTTCCAAAACAAGCCCCCCCCCCCCCTTAAATTGAAAATTTCAAGATAGAATCCTGAAAATTGGTTTGTACACTAAAGTCGACCTCCCTAGTCGATTGGTACCATTTTCGAAGCGATCTGGAGCCTCCAGGAAAAGTTGACTTTTCTTCAGCGCACTGGAATAGCCCCAGAAGGCGTTGTAATCAACTTAGGCAGCTGAAAATTTAATCCTAGCGTTGGTACGATGCCATCTATCGATTGACGTGGTTGAATCCAAAATCCGAGGTGACGAGTTCGCACGTGTTTTTTTTTTTGACAACTTGAAAATTCTGCATTTTTTAAAAATTTCCAAAAAATTAATTTCTCTAGCATATCGTCCGAAACTTCGTATACCCCCTAAAGTCGACCCCCCGAGTCGATTAGCACCATTTTCGAAGCGATCTGGAGCCTCCAGAAAATGTTGACTTTTGCAGTCTGGAGAAAAGTCAACTTTTTCTGGATGCTCCAGATCGCTTCGAAAATGGTGCCAATTGACTAGAGAGGTCGACTTTAGTGTACAAACCGATTTTCAGGATTCTATCTTGAAATTTTAAATTAAAAAAAAAAAAAAAAAAAAAGGGTTTTTGGAGGCAGTTTTAGCAATTTTCAAAAATTCACCAAAAATCGAAAAATCGACTTCGGCAGCTAAAAATTTGGTTGTGAGGTCTGGGTGGCATGATCTTTCAGTGAGCAAAATTTCAGCTCAATCGGAGGTGACGAGTTGGCGAGGTTCCCTTGTTAGTAAATTTTCGTCGAGAACATTTTACAAGTTAAAAATATAAAAATCACAAATTTAAAAAAAATGTTTTTTTTATTATTATTATTTTATTTTTTTATTAGGTATTTGACTAATGTAAGAAATGTTCTAAAAAAATAAATAATGAAAAACGAAAATTTGGAATTGAAATTTTTTGAAAAATTACCTAGGTACTCGAGCATTGACAATTGCAAAAAAATCAAGTCGAAGATGAAAAATCAAAAACAATAAAATATTGAAGAACCAAAAAAAAAAATTAAAAAACGATCAAATCATGTAGGCACAAAGTTTTAAAAAACATAAATTGGGCAAAATTGAGGATACGGAGGCCCCCCTCCCATCCAAGGGAGCTGGAGCTTCAAAAGTTCCTCCCCAGCCACCAATGGAAGGGCTCCAATTTTGTCAAGGTCTCAACATTCATCATACCAACTTTCACGCGTCTATCACTTACATTTCGGTATTTTTAAGTTTTCGACTCCATAATATTTCGAGCAAAAATTGTTGTTATTTAAATTCTTTACCAAAAAGTTACCATTTTTTCGAATTTTACCGTTCTGCTCTTCTTATTTGTGTTTAGGATAGAAGAGACGGGTAAAATGAAAAAAAAAAAAAAAAAAAAAAAAAAATGGTAAGAATTTTTTTCGTGCTAAATCGAAAAAGGAATAACTTTTGTTTGAAGATTTTATATCATACAAGCAGCCATTGCCGAGATATTTCGAAAAACCAACTTCTAGCCCCTTCAGAAAGTAGCTTAGGCAGCATTCCATTTTTCGTAAATGTACCGTGTTGCCTAGCACAGTCGTACAAAATTCATACTTCGCGAGTCAAGAGTTAAAAGAAATATAATTTGAAAAAGTTCTCAATAATTCGAAATGAAAAAAGCTCGTTCATTTATATAATTTCAATTTCTCTTTCATTTGCCATTCGTATTGCATAACTTGCATTTGTTAAATTCGATGCAACCCACGCCACGCCACCCACGCCGTGCTTCGCAGGAATTTACCATTCGAGGAAAAGTATAAAGATAGTATAAACCTCGTACGAATTTTCTCTGCGAACGAATACTTTATTAAAAATGTTCTTTGTCTGTTTGTCAGTTCGTATTTATTGGAAGACGAGTCGAGTCGAGTCCAATTTTCAAAATTCTAGTCGTAAATTGGTAGCTTTTACAGCGGAGGAACAATACGTAAACGTATACTCGAATTTCGAAATCTCATTTCAACAAAATGCTCGTAATTTTCTACCGTGCCAATAAAATAAAATAAAACAAAGGAAATAAATAAAAAATACGTAGGTAATCGATCGAAGTATCTCGTCACAAACAAGTCGCTAACGGTCCTTTCGTAGGTATAATTTTCTGTACCTTTTCCTCTGAAATCTGCCTACAGTGTACACTGTACACCCTCAGCGGCTTTGTATTCGCACTCTATGAAAATCCTTTTCCATACTCCGATACTCGATTCGTTTCGTTAATTACGATTCCGGATTCGAGGTTACGAGCGAAGCTTTCTCGTTAATTTTCAACAACTATGTATACGGAGATATCTACACATTGAAGCGTCGCATCGTATAGGGCTCATCAGCGAAACAAAACGCAGCGACCACGTCGGCTAAAAAATTTAATTAAATTTTCTTTCGCATAAAATACGACACCGGGCTCGGCTTCGGTGACAATACGAGTCCAATATGCGCTCTATTATTCTTCCAACGAGCCAACGCTAAAATTTCAGCGACTTCTGCGAACGACGGTCGTGGCAAGAGCCTATGCAGCCAACATTTTGCTACCATCCGCCTCCGCGTCATACAAATACATTCCTTTCCTTTGCTATCCTTTGCATATCGTACAACATATGGTTTGAATTCGACTTCTTTTCGGTTTACAGCGATTTTTTATGCCGCAGATTTAACCGAAAAATACATAATATACCCTGGTTTTGGCCGGACAAACGTTCATAACAGTTTTGCCAACTTTCTTTACACTAGTAAGTATATGCAACGTACAAATATTTACTACGCATACGAGATAGAAAGGAAAGAGCGCAAAAAATACCTCAGCTAGCCTTTTGTAAATCTAAATTCTTCGGGGTTTTCGGCGAAATTTTAATTTTCAAGTTTTCGTCAACATAATATATACTATTATTCCCAAAAGTACGACGACGACAGAGCAAGAAACGGGAAAAAAAGTTTCCTTTCAAAATAATTTTTAGACAATGTTTTGTAAGTTTTTTTTCCAATGGAAAATTTCGAAATATTTCCTGTAAAAATTTTTTTTTTTTTACAGGCCACGAAAGCGTAATAATTATTTATATTTTTTAATTTTTATCAAAAACATTTATAATAGGTCTTAAGTAGGTACATATTTCCCTTTGTGGAAAAAAAAATTTTTTGTGAACGTTGTTTAAAAAAAATTCTGATTACACTTTCAACATCGACACAGTTCTTGATCTTAAAAAAACTGAAAAAATTTTCAAATTGAGAAAATATGTGAGATTTTGCTTCAAAACGTAAAAACAATTCTTTCACTCTGATTCACTGAAAAAATTACATCTCTCTCAAAATTGAAATTAAAAAATATATATATATATACTCGGTGTTTCATAGCTGACTGAATTCCTTCCACCGGATGAATAGGCAACCCACAAGGAACAAAAAATTTTATACAAATATTTATGTTGTCTATCTTGATAATTTTAAAGAGCAATGAAAAATGAAATAGAGAAAAAATAATTTTTGATTGGGCCAACTAACAGTACCAAAAAATTGAACTTTTTTTGTTCTTACATTTTTTTGCCTATCTTTGAAAATGAAGGTGCGAGAGAGCTATTAAACTTTGAAAAAAAAAAATAGGTTTTTCAATTTTCAAAGCTCTGTAGCTCCTTCATTTTCGAAGATAGACAAATTCATCACATAACTTTTTGGACTTATATCTCAAAGAGTTACACCTTTTATCTTATGTATCACTTTGACGTAATTTTGCAATTTTTATGTCTCATTCGTACCTATTGATCATTATTTTGAGCTTCAAATTATATTATCAGTGCACATCTTTGGAAAATGAAAACTGAAAAATTTGTCAAGATGTTACATGAAACAGGTTTAAATCTTTGAGATAAGCAAAATAAGTTATGTGATGAATTTGCCTATCTCCGAAAATGAAGGGGCTACAGAGCTTTGAAAATTTAAAAACCTGTTTCTTCAAAGTTTGAAGCTCTCTTGCGCCTTCATTTTCAAAGATAAGCAAAAAATGTACAAAACAAAAAAAGTTTATTTTTTTAGTACTACTCATGGGCCCAATCAGAAATTAGGTATTTTTCCTCAATTTAATATTCCCTCGTCCCTTAAATTTTCAAGATAGGCAACATGTTTATATAACATTTTTCGTTCCTCATGGGCTGCCTATTCACCCGGTGGAAGGAACTCAGTCAGCTTTGAAGCTGCCTGTATTTCAAAAATTCAACCAGGGAAGGATTTCGCATAGGATCAAATGGTGGTTTTTTTCATCGATTAAAAGTTCTCATTTTTTGAAAATTACTGAAAATAAAACTTTTCACAAATTCAGTTGAAGGATGATTTTGCATTGAATCTTAGAATAGCTTTTTTCGTGGAATAAATGCTATTTTGCAAAAACTCACATTTTTTAAAATTTACTGAAAATGAAAATTTTTACAAATTGAGTTGGGGTAGGATTTTGCATTGGACCAAATGGTAGCCTTTGTCATTAATTAAATTTAAATTGACATTTATTGAAATTTACTGAAAATCAAAATTTTCTCAAATTCAGTCAGAGGAGGATTTTACTTTGGATCTTAGGGTAGATTTTTTCATCGATCAAATTCAATTTCTAATTTTTTTGAAATTTACAAAAAAAAATGTTTCCCAATTTCATTGTCACATACGTTATTAGTGTAAAATATTTCTAGGCACGACTACGATTAATAGACATCATAATGGATTTCTTCCAAAAAAAAGTAACTTAGCAAAAAATTTTCATCAAAAAAAAAAAGAACAAAAAACCTTCGAATTTTTGAAAAAATACAATTTTTTGAAGAATAAAATTTTATAGTTTTTCTGAAAAAGGTATCTAATAATAAATATATTTTCTCAAATTTTTGAATAAAAAAATCTTTCAATTTTTTTGGAGAAAAAAAATCACGAAGAAAAAAATTTCTCTTACAAAAATCTTACATTTTTATGTAGGAGGTAAAAATTCTAGGGTAGGTAAATATTTTTGTTTAGGATGAAAATCTCTTATTTTTAGAGAAAAAAATTGTTAATTTTTTTAATAAAATAATCTTGTTTTGGAGGGAAAACCTGTTTTTCTGCACAGAACGAAATTTCTCATTTTTGGAGGAAATTTTTTTAACTAGGTAACCTCAAATTTTCGAGAAAATCTGGAGAAGAAAATTTCTCAATTTTTCTGAAGTAAAAGTTTTTCTCAAATTTTTTGAGAAAGAAAATAGCGAAAAACCCCTTCAATTTTTGCAAGAAAAAATATATATATTTTTTTTGTTTAAGATGAAATCTATCATTTTTAAAGTAAAAAATTCTCGGTTTTTGTTGAGAAAAAAATCTTACAAAATCTCAATTTTTTGAGAGATAAACATTTTTTTGTAGTAAGAAAAACTCGCATTCTCATAGAAAAAAAAAACAATTTTGAAAAAAAATCTTTCAATTTTTTAGATTAAAAAATACATTTTTAGAGCCATCTTGAAAAAATTCAATGTTTGAAAAATATTATTATTTCAGAAAAATTGAAAATTTCATTTTTCAAAAAATTTAACTTTTTTTCAAAAATTCAAAAGTTTGAAATTCGTTATTTTTGATGAATTCGCGATTTTTCTTTCTCAAAAAAAATAAGAAAAATTTTTACTTAAAAAAAATTGAGAAATTTTCTTCTACAGATTTTTCTTAAAAATTTGAGATCAGTTGAAGAAAATTCCTCCAAAAATGAGAAATATCGTTCTGAACAGAAAAACAGTTTTCCACATCTCCAAAACAAGATTATTTTTTCAAAAAAATTTGAAAAATTTAATCTCTAAAAATAAGAGATTTTTATCCTAAACAAAAATTTAAAAAAGATCTAAAATTATAAAATTGGGAGGGATTAAGAAAATATTAATAAATTGGAGAAATTTTATGACTTCGGAGGTTTAAAACACGATTTGGTTAAAATTTTGGATCGAAATAATTTTGTTCAATTTGAGCAATGGGTACAACTTTCAAGAAATTTCATCATTTCGAGTCTCCGCCGGAGCCCCCCCCCCCCATGTATTGCCCAAAATTTGGGTCTCAAAGCTCAAAAAGCCTCCAAAATGACTCATTAAAAATTTTTATGGCGAAATTCTTGGAAAATTCCAAAAAATAATGGAGATTTCAAAAAAAATTTAACCTCTGTAAATTATTTCAAAAATTGGTTAATTTTCCAACCTTGTAAGGGTGGGATTTTGCATTTGAGCAAATGGTTTATTAATTAAATTCAAATTGGCATTTTTTGAAATTTTTACAGAAAAAAAATCATTTTCAGTTAGGGTAGGATTTTGCATTGGACCAAATGGTAGCCTTTGTTATTAATTAAACTCAAATTGGCATTTTTTGAAATTTACTGAAAATCAAAATTTTGTCAAATTGAGCCAGAGAAGGATTTTGCATTGAATCTTAAGGTAGCCTTTT
Organism: Balanococcus diminutus; assembly: GCA_959613365.1. Taxonomy (NCBI): domain Eukaryota; kingdom Metazoa; phylum Arthropoda; class Insecta; order Hemiptera; family Pseudococcidae; genus Balanococcus; species Balanococcus diminutus. Next base: position 54,768,627 of record OY390718.1, on the reverse strand, counting down.
TTATTGATTAAATGCAATTTCTCATTTTTTGAAATTTACTGAAAATATTTTTTTTTTTCAAAAAAATTGAGATAGGTACACGAGTATTTTTCAATTCCAATAAAAATTCAGGTTTTGCAAAAAAAAAAAAAAAAAAAAAAAGATTGAGAGCCTTTTTTTCAGAAATTTGAGAATGAGCATTTTCAATTTTAGAGAATTTTTGGCCTTCAACTGCTCGATGTAATTTCTGAAACAACCCAAAATAGTCTCATTTATCCCTTATTAAAATAACCGCTGGTTACTATGAAAAAAAAAGAACACCCCGGAACCTCTTTTATTCATACGCCGCGTCCCTTGTAACAGACGAGAGATGACTTAAAAGGCTTAATACACTTTTTGTAAATCTTATAAGTACACGTAGGTATAGTTTTTTTTTACGACTTTGCGTGCTTTGCAAGTATAATAAGTGTACGTAGGCATACTACAAGATTACACGTGTATACTATATGATACTGTCTGTAGGATGTAGCTAGGGCTAGGAAGGGTATATTTCGGGAGAAGGTCCGGCCTTCGTGGTCATGTACCCAACCCAGCATTCGTATGTACGAGTATTAAAGCTGGCCGAGTAGTATGTTCCTTTTAAAATTCCAAGCTATTGTTGCGGTGGCGATAGCCGGTGTAATAAAGTCTACGTAGTACGTAGGTACACTGGCATTCGAGTAAAGCTCGGTTATATTTTTACATCTACGAGCTTTTATTCTTCTTGTACATACAACTCGGCTGTACGTTCCTCCGCGATCCTACGTCACCCACGTCCCTCCCTATACAAATTTTACCTCAACACAAAGCCTTGGGCGAGCAGCTGAAAGGAAAATCGTGTTTTTTGCCTTTTTTTTCTCCATTTCTCTATTTTTTCCCTCCAAAATCGCTCGTATAAAGCACATGGCACATTCGTCTGAATATCTTAGCCTCTTTATACGCGCGACTATGAAAGATTAGCCTTTTTTCCTTTTTTTTTTTTTTTATCATAAAAGGCACATTTTCGACATCAACTATCGCATCGAGCGAGAAAGAGAACATGCAAATCAATTTATTCCGATGGTCGAATTTGAATTTAAGCCAAGCGTCGACGACGATTTCCTCTGCTAGCCGAGTTACGCGTGTGGAATCGTTTATACTCGGAACATATCTCTCTATATGGCGTCAAAGGCGACATTTCTTACAGCTAAACAATAACTTCGAATTTCGGATGAAAATTTGCCAAGGCCGAATTTTGAGAAGATGAAGCGGAGAAGGAGAACAACCGCCAAGCAATTTCCTTTCGCACGTGTAACCAAAAAAGCGCCCTTGGCGTATCGATACTTGGGCTGTAACTTGTAAGTCGCCGGAAATTCGTTGCGGTTACGTCTTTTTGTCGGAGACAATCCAAAATTACAGCTCGACTCGGTTTCTAAAGGAAACACTCGCGCGTCGAACTCAGCCAATAAAAGTAGGCTCGAGTGAGCGATGAAAACAAAAGTTCAATTACATACTCCGTACTATTCTCAAGTACTGCCATAGTACAAACAGGGGGAGGGGGACGAACAGACTAGGAATCGAGACACGCGTTAATTTAATTTTAAACTCGAAAGCTTCGAGACCTGCGACACGAACACGAATCCGTAAAACTAATAAGTTCGGTATTATAAGTATAGCTAGGTATATCTTCCAATTTCCCGTGTCGCGTCGACAAAAGCGAACGTCTTATTCGACACAATAAGAAGGAAACGAATTCAAAATTCAGGAAATTGGATATTCAAGTTATAAGCCTATAGGTATCTCTATCTACCTATCTATAGTTTCAAATGAAAGGTCGTTCGCTCGGCAAGAATTACTCGAAAGAATAAAAAAAATTCGAAAGTATCTCGAATTTTAAAAAAGTTTTAAAAAGTGTTTTTAATTAGAGGAAAGGAAATCAGCCAGTAAATTTCTAAAATTCATCAGCAAAATTTTTACAAAAGTTTGGTCACTGAGATTTTATTTTAATTTTTTTTAAATTATTCATTTATGTAGATCGATGTCTAAAATCTGAAAGATTTTGAAAATTTAGTCGAATTTTCTAAAACATAAAAAAAATCACTTTTATTCGAGCTCGATGGATTTTTACAATTTTAAAAACAGGCGAATTCGTTAAATTTAATCAATCTTCAAAATTTCAGAAGTTTTCAGAATTTAATAAAACTTCTTATTTAATTTTTTAAATTTTTATAATTCGACAAAAATTGAAAATTTGATGATTTTAGGCTCTAATTAGGCGAATTTTTTAAAATATGAAAAAATAACTTTTATTTGAGCTTGATGGATTTTAACAATTTTAAAAACAGGCAAATTCGTTAAATTTAGTCAATCTTCAAAATTTTAGAAATTTTCAGAATTTAATTAAACTTCTCGATTAGTTTTTAAAATTTTTAGAATTCGACAAAAATTGAAAATTTGATCATTTTAGGCTCTAATTAAGTTGTAATGTAGATTCGTAGGCTAGACTGGTATGAGAGTGAGAGAGGAGAGTGGAGTTAGATAGTTCAGTTAGATAGGCAGTTGTAATTTGATCTTGTCTCTGTACGTTGTTGGTACCGCGCATGTTCATTTTTTTTCTCTAAAATATAGTTCCTTATTTTTATACTCAATATGGGTATTTCGCGTTATTATTTTAATTACGTGATTAATTGAGTATTGAATATGGCACTTATGTGCTAGGTTTATATAAAGGTATGTAGGTCTATTTAACTTGTGCACACATTTCGTCTTTCATTCTAATGGGCTAAATTTCTTTTCTTTTCCAAAAGCATGGTCGAGTTGGGGATTTCAAAATTTGTGTTATTCGGAGACGGTCAGGTGGCCTTTGATGCTCCCCCCCCCCCCGTACCTCAAAGTGAGTTTTCTAAAACATGAAAAAAATAACTTTTATTCGAGCTTGGTGGATTTTTACAATTTTTAAACAGGCGAATTCGTTAAATTTAGTCTATCTTCAAAATTTTAGAAATTTTCAGAATTTAATAAAACTTCTCATTTAATTTTTAAAATACTTGGAATTTGTCAAAAATTGAAAATTTGGTCATTTTAGGCTCCAATTAGGAGTATTTTACCCCTTCAGCTTTACTTTTCTATATTTTTCAATAGGTACAAGTTCAAAAATGTAATCAAACTAGAAAAAAGCTAAATACCTAGCTCGTTGAAATCCGCTCAGTTTTCTTGACCATTTCCTACAGAAATTAATTTTTCAATATTATTACGTTGCCTTGCAAAAAATCGAAAGTTGACAGGTTTTCACCTCCCCTCCTCCCCCGACTTAACTAATTCTCAACCTAATGAGGCTAGAAAAAATTAAACATCTCGTTGGAATCGGAGTAACTTTCTTTACCATTTCTCATTGAAATCAATTTTTCAACGTCATAAGTTCATAACTTTGAAAAATAGTCCAATCAATTTGGGCAAAAAAAAAAAAATGTTGTCCAAACAAAATGAAGGAATAGTTTTTTTCTCGTAAAGTTGATTGTAAATGTGCCCTTATCGATATAAATATAAAATCCCTTGAAATCAGAATGTAGCTTCACCTCCAAACATCCACCATTTTTGCCCCATGAGTTTTTCTTTTTCCTCTTATTCACATAGATAGGTAAGTACATCTCAATTCCTAATGAAGTTCTGTAGTTACAGAAAAATTTATTGCACAAAATATGTGCAAAATTAAACTTCTCACAAAATAAATTATTTATAATTTTTTGATAGGAATGATAGTAACGCGGAAAGTTGGCTTTGAAGTTAGTGGTCCGGTCAAATTAGACCAAAAAATGATATTTGCCCAAATTTTCTTAAAAATGCTTGTAAATGTGTCGTGATTAACATTTATATAAAATACCTATGTCAAAATCCGAGTGCATCTTGATCCCCCCCCCCCAACTCACATTTTGCCCCCGAAATTTTTCCCCCACGTAATTCGCGTATATCTCAGTTCCTAATGACGATACTGAAAAATTTTCAACACAACATGTGTGCAACATTGAATTTCCTAAAAATGAGTTATTTACAATTTTTTTGGTGGTTATAATAACGCCGAAAATTTCCTTTGAAGTTATCGCTCATTCACAGTACCTAAAACACGCATTGGCACATGAAATTTTCGATGAAATTTTTCAAAATTCGAAAAATGACAATTTTTATTAAAGCTTGACGGATTTAATGATTTTAAAAATTGAAAAATTTTCAAATTATTAAATTTCCAACACAAATTTGGAAAATTTTCAAAATTCAAAAGAACTTCCAAATTTTTTTATTTTTGAATATTGATAAAATTTTTGAAATTTGAGCAATTTAATGAATTCAATGAATTTTTCACAATTTTCAAAATTTAATAAAACTATCGAGTAATTTTTTAAGATTTTGTTGAATAGGTAACTTCAAAAAAAATAAAAATTGATCGCAATATGAAGATTTTTTTTGTATCTACGAAGAAACACCGAATCACGAAATGAGAAATATACATTTATAACCCTTATCTCACTCTCAACTTCCACAGCGAATTAATATCAAATTTAATGAAATAACTGGCTTTTCATGGTACTGAAAATCAGCTAAAACGATTAGCTATCGGTTTCCGAACGAAATTTTCGACTTGATTTATTTTCATATTTCGCAAAAGTGACACGCACGCGAGCATTTCACTCCATTTTTTGAACTGGCCTTCGAATTGGTACCAGCACACTATACGATACGACGATAATTTCACGACTAGTTACTTTTTCAATTTCAAAAATTACCTACATAAGCATACCAAGTCCCAAAACTCGACTCATTTCGAACGATGCGACGGACGTGAACAGACTCCACTTTAATAATCCATCTTCCATTCGTATTCCACTCGTTGCCCAATCTCCACCACTGGGGATGGCGTATCACTGTAACGTACTTTACTACCGAAATTTCCCTGTAGAATAAAGTCGATAAAATTCCTATAAACGATGAAAAATTCACCCCTTGGGTTGGGCCTTGGTCGGGCACTCGCAGCGTCGTGTCGTTGGTGAAGTATAAACCACGATGGTAGCTGGTGGCATTGCTCTTTTGCTTTATATTAATGGTAAATCACCCCGAATCAATGTAGCGTACAAAGGCCATCTTCGTGGTCGACGCTGCTGCGTTCACATCAAGACGACAGGACGAGGACGTGACGTATAAATTCTACCACGGCCATTTATCCGCGTCGTCTGGCAATTTTTCACGTCCAAATGGAATTTCAGCCTCGAACAACGTATACTCTGTTTTGTTTCCTGCTTGCTACCGATCATCTTCGTCGTTACGCTCCATTTCCGCACTTTTTTACTTTATTTTTCCTCTCATGTTTGTTGGTTTTTTTTTTTTTTTTTGCAGTAAGTATAACAGAAGTAGGTCTCGACATCTTTCATTTTCACGTCGCTACTTTGTAGTTATTTTTGATTGAAAAGTGACTAAATGACTTGCACAGCCCTACAGTGCAAGTTTCGAAGGTGTCCAGGGAGCACATTTTGAAACTTCAGATTCTGATACAACCATGAAGCCCATCTCCGAAATTGAAATGGGCGAAAAAAATGGAAATGATTTTTTTCGATTAGGTAAATGGGTAGCACTAAAGAAATATAACATTTTTTAGCTAAAATTTTTTAAAAGAAATTTGAACAATTTCGAGAAAAAATTAAAAAATTTTATGGAAATTTGTATTTATGAGTAGAATAATTTTTCTGAATCAATTAATTTTAAAATTTTTTATGAGATTTCGCAATTTTTAGGTATAATTAAACCCTGCAACTCCAAAACTTCTCTAGTGATAAATTCGAGCCAAAATTCATAAATTTTGAGGAAATTGTTGAATAATTTTTTACAGACAATTTTTTCAATTTTTATCGAATTTGCATTTGGCAATTTTTTGTGTGATTCGACCCCTAAAACTGAGATAATAATTTTGAGAGAAAATTCATATTTTTGAGAAATTTTGAATTTATGATTTTGAAAAAAAAAATTGAATCAAATCAATTGATGACGTCCAAATGAAAAGGGCGTAAGTCGACTTACGACCTTTTTCAGTAAATTGCAAAAATGAATTCTACGTTCAATATACTATCTAGCAAAACTTGTCCCACATCGCTATCTATCGTCAAACCCTCACAACACATTTTTTAGAAGTTACTAGCTCCTAGTTTGAGCTGAATTTTTTAAAGTCCAAAACTATATATAAACGCCTAATATACGAAATTAGAGAGAAATGAGGGGTCCAATCGAAATTTTTATAATAACCAAACTTACTTTTAGAATTTTAATCTACAACTTTTGTTTGAAATTTTTTTTAATTCAACCCCTCCCTCCCCCTTTCAATATTGAGTGCCTTCATACTAATAAACAAAATTCGAGGGGAGGGAAGGGTCTAATCGAAATTTTTATAATAACCAAACTTATTTTTAGGATCCTAATCTACAACTTTTGTTTGAAAATTTTAAAAATTAAACCCTCCCTCCTCTCCAATTTTTCATATTAATACATGGATATACTCATTATTGATAATTGGGAGACGATTATCACTCACATCAACTTCGCAATTTTCATCTTAAAAAATTTTTTACGATAAAAAATTTCTTTTTCAGCATTTACACATTTTATTCTACGATTTTTACTCCAAAAAAAAAGAAAAAAAAAAAGAAAGAAAAGTTCGTCCACGAAAAAGGGTGTAACTTTTAGCTATGGTTTTCCAGCGATAACTAGAGTACAAACGCTTGAATAATTTCATCAACCGCGTATTTCTGGTCTAGAATGATCAATCTAAAAATAAAAGTCGCACACATCACCTCAGTTCAGTCTTTATAAAAAATATTAAACATCGAAACTTTCAAATACGTTTTTCTCGAAACACCATTTCTGGACTTACGCCCTTTTCATTTGGACGTCATCAATTTTTTTCCATTCCAGCAAATCTGATAATTTTTCGTACGAATTCAACCCTACTATACAGGAGGACTTTTCCAAGTAATAATATCCAGACCAAATTTATAAATATTCTGGAAATTCGAATTTTCGAGTTAAATAATTCATTAGAAGCAATTTTTTCAATTTTCATCGGATTTGGCAATTTTTTTGCACAATTCACCCTACGAGTGTAGCATTTCTGCAGCAATCATTACGAGAAAAAATTCATAAATTTAGTGGAAATGTGAATTTATGAGTAGAAAATTTTTTTACTCGTTTATTTTTCTCAACTTTTATCGAATTTGACAATTTTTTTGTACGTATAATTCGACACTACAACTGTAGGACTTCTCATTCAAAGTAATATGATACACCGCAGTTCCTTCATTTTCAAAGGTAGGCAAATTTTTCACATAATTATTTTCATTTTCCTCAAAGTTATACTTATTACGTGCATTGTCATAACGAAATTGTGCGAATTTCATGTCTTGCTAGTGTCCCTTGATAAATTTTGAGGAAGGAAATATCTTTCGACGTGAAATACTCCTTCAGTTTCTAAGATAGGCATCTCGATGTAATTAGAACTTTTTTGATTTTCTGAGATCGTATCCAGTCTTTTTTTTCAAAGCTTTATGACGCCTTCATTTTCGTGAATAGACAATAAATTTCAAAAGTGAAAAATTCCTACTTCTTCTAATACTTACTCATATGCCCAATCTATAAAAAAATTCTCAATTTTCACTTTCCTTTAATTTTAGAGATAAGCACAGTGTATATACATATAGAACATTTGTTGTCGGTGGCATCCGTTTATATCCAAATCTGCGCTTTCAAAAGGTTCTCCCTGAACACCGTTTATAATGTATTCCTTTTACGTTACTCGTATATGAGCACAAAAACGTCACCATCAGAAACGTTTCCCAACGTCCGAGTTGACATGTTCACTTTTCAAGTCATAAGCTCGTAACGAACATATTTCGTAAGCTCGAATGAATTTTCAAACATTCGTTCGGTGGAAAATTGTATCAGATTAGAATATACCGGAACCCGAAAAGCTATACGAATTAGTTGGAAATGAAACTGCCACCCGTGCTTCATTTTGAAACTCAACGACAACTTTTCAAACACTCCATTTCCTTCCGGTCGATTAAAAAAAAAAAACAAAAAAAAAAAACCTCAAAAACTCTGTATCGTGCTTATGACGTCTGAGCGATGACGACATCCTCGATATTTTAGAAGCTCGACGAAATGGAAGACGAAGGGGGAAAAACAAAAAACTACGAAACAAACAAAGCAGTCTTAATCTGGCGAATGGAAAAACACTGCTCAAATAGTGGAGAAGCAGCATCGTCGTACACGCGAGACTCTTTCAAAACCCAAAAAATGAATCGTCAGCTATTATGTTTCAAGAATATACTACTCGTAATTCATGTGAATTAATTTTCCTAAAAAGTCGAAACGATGATGTTTAATCAAAACGTGCTGCTAAAAATTAGCAACATCGTACCCAGTCCACATTGGGAGAATACGTAGGTATATTTACTAACAATGTACGCGACATATCCAGAAAGTACATCAGCCTATAAGTATCTCGCCTCGATTACTCGACTGTCTTGACGTGTCAAAGGCGAAGCGAAGCAACAACAAAAATAATAATAAATAACAATATCAATTGCTCGAATGATAATTATGTTGTCCATAACGTGTCTTACTTGTGTAATCAAAACATACGAATACAAAATATACTCGAGTACACAACATCACTATAGTTAACAGAACGTACACAATGTATAATCGGTTACGCTACTGATGGACGGTCAAAATTTACTAATTTCGAGTCAGGAGTCAAAGTTCACAAATACGAGAAAAAAAATAAAACAAGATAGAAAACAATCGTATTTTAACCGTCCAGTTGCACGTTTCTATAGTCGTAACACGTTTATCACTTTCTTTTATTTTTCTTTGGTTTTTGATCAGCAGCCTTATCAGTAGGGTTTTCTCACTCGTTAAGATAAAGGCAAAGGTGGCATGGCATGGCATGGCATGGCATGGCATGGCGGCGTCAACGCAAGTGTGACTCGTAATTAACCGAAACACTTTCGCTTTCTGTATTGGTTTTCGTCAATTAGCTCGACTTGGTTACGCAATCTGTTTCAAAATTTAATTTTCATGCATGGATTTTCGACAAAATACGTCACACGTATTAGCTGATTTTTCATTTTTTTTGTTGAAAAAATTAACTATTAAAATTGACCCGAGATAAGAATTTACATACGTAAGTAAGTATGTTTTTATGTGCAAAAAGTTTCCACGCGAGTTGGGTAATAATCGATGGAATTGGGTGGAATTTTTATCAGAACTAATAAGTTCGCGAATTCACGAGATATCCTCGATCGAAATTTTCCAGCTGTAAACATTTTTTTAAATTTTGATCTTATTTGAAATTTTTATTAAAATTTAGGGTATCGAGTTGGAAAATTGGAAAAGTTTATCAAAGTTTACAAATCTATTCAACTTACAACATTTTTTTAAATCAAAATTTAAAAATCATTACAAAACTTGAATATTCCATCCGAATAATTTTTTTAAGCAGACAAATTTTTCAAAAATTTTACATCAACTCAGTTTTTTTCTCGAATACCAGTAAAATTGTAAAAAATTACCTTTTTATATTTTTGAAAAATCCAAACGCTATAAAAACTGATCTGATCTCTTTAAAAAATTGATAAACCTAACAAAGTTACAACATTTTCAATTTTTACTTAAAAAATATAGGTGTAATTGCCAGTTGTGCCCAGAATGCCTTGGCACAATTTACTTTTTCCAGATCCATTAATTCAATTTTTTTGGAGTAAAAATATACTTACCTATCCCAAATTTTTGCAATAAATAAAAAGTTTTAGAAGAAAAATTCATATCCTAGCTTGGAATAAAAATTTTCTTAATTTTTCTGATTTAAAAAAATCTGTTTTTTTGGGATACATACATAAAAAAAAAATCAAAGCAAAGAAATCTTTCAATTTTCCCTGAAAAAATCTTTCAATTTTTTTTTCTGAAAAAAAAAAAACATTATCTTTTCAAAATGAAAATATTTCTCTCTTTTTCTCAATTTAAAAAATAGACTTTTTAATTTTTTGGTGAAAAAATGATTAAAAAACTAATTTGTTGGAGTGTGGGAGGGGGGAGGGAGGTTCCCAATGTTGTAGGAAAAATATTGTGAATTTTCATTGGAATGAAAAAATACTTTTATGTATCAACATTTTTACAAAAATGTTTCAATTTTTTTTTTTATTTAATTTTTTTCTCAAATTTTTGCAAAAAAAATTTAGTTTTTTGAAATTAAATTTTTTTTTATTTTCCTGGAAGAAAATATTTCTCTATTTTTCTCAATTTAAAAAACAGGCTTTTTAATTTTTTACTGAAAAAATTATCAATAAACTAATTTTTGGAGTGGTGGGGGGGGGGGGGGTGTTCCCAATGTTGTAGGAAAAATATTGTGAATTTTCATTGGAATGAAATATGTGGTGTGTCAACATTTTATCGAAAATGTTTCAATTTTTTTTTAGAAAGAAATACCTTTTTTTCACAAATTTTTGAAATTAAAATTTTTGTATTTTCATGGAAGAAAAATTTTTTAAATTCATTTGGTGTGATTTCTTTCAATTTTAAAAAATCATTTCAATTTGTTCATAGAAAATCCATATTTAATTCGATTTTTTGTCTAAATTTTTTTAGAGTAAAAACACTTTTAGTTTTTTGTTGTAAGAAAATCTTTTTTTTTTTTTTTTTCTGGCACATTTACACTTTTGTTAAAAATTTTATTGATTTTTCTGGGTTTTTTCTTCATTCAAGTAAATTTTAAAAACGGATTCAACTTCTAAATTTTGCTTAAATTTTTATTTTTCATTCAATTTTAAACTTTATGGATTTTTATAAAATTTCAAAAATTGCCAAAATTTAGCGAAAACTCATCAAGAAGTTGAAAATGAAACTCGGTTTCTGCATTGTTTTTTTTCCAGCAAATAAATGGGAAAAGTGGAACATTTCGAGCAGTAGGTACATAGGTACTTTTCAAAACAATTCGAATACATTTTCTCACGACAGCCACAACATGACACGTCTAGTTGTTTGGTAAGTAGTGAGCCAGACTTGTTAGGCACTTAATCGTGGCAAAAGTTTAGCAATTGAGGCTGCAAATACATCGTTCGCATCACCACAACACGCAACGGCAACGTTCCGTTGCGTGGGTGCAAAGTGCTATACGAATGCAAACGCGAACGCAAGCACGATCGGCGTTGGCATTCGCGCTGATATTTGGCTCAAGTGTGAACTTGCGACTGTATGTGCTCGTATTTGTACTGGTACTTGATCGTACCACCACCACCACCACCACGACTACTACAACGAAGACTACGGATATCCTAACCTTGAACTTATAAAAATTGGCTAATTTTTAATCCGGCAAAATACAACACATGTGCCATACATTTATGACTGTTTCACTTCCAGTTCCATATTAGATAAATCACTTCACGTGTCACAAATTGTCGTCATCGAGTAACGAACGAGCTGCAAATTTGTGTACACGAGAAGTGACAACCGTAAATTTTCGTCGTCAACGTCAGCCCTAGTCGTAGGGTAAAGTTACATCTCAAAATCGAGCAGGCTGGGTAATTGGACACGACACGACACGACACGACACGACACGACACGACACGACACGACGTAGGTAGGTAGGTAGGTAGGTAGGTATATCTCGCGCGTATAGATAGGTACGAACTATCTACCTAGTGCCTATTTTCAATGATTACGTGTAACCGCGAGCAAACCATTCGATGAGAAAATTTCGAATTCGAATATCAACGCTTCGCCTTTCATATCCACATTCAACAGCCCCAATCGAATTAAATTTACACTAATACAATCGCACGCCAGTTCCAGCAGGAATTCTATTTGCTCTTTTGCTCGTATAACTGCCTACAATACTTGTACAGTCGTATATCAAATTTTCCAGTTGATACGACTACCTGCCTGGTACCAAGGCCTACACGTAGGGTACCATTGTGAAGCATCGAAACGCAATAATAACGCAAATTTCACATCCTCTACTCCGGCAAGGTGTCACGTTGCTCGTTTTATTGAAATAAAATGTTACGTAGCATAAAATATATGTAAGCGTCACCTGGGATGAATTAGTTTTCGAAAAATTATTACACCATCAACGAGCACGTAAATGACGACGTAAAACCTCCCATCGAATGTACGAGCGAAATGAAATTTATATCGGTAACAATTCGCGACTGGAGCAATAAGACTTCCCAGGCAGATCTACCAAAATGTGTACGTCCTAACTCAGCCTGCTTATGCCACTATAAAACCATATCATATCGTTTCGTTTCTTCCATAAAAAACATAAGAAAATTTGCGTTCCTTTTTCCGGAAGGTAGATATGGCTCGAATCGGAATAAAAACGAGTTTTGACTTTTGCTTCCAAGTAGGAAGTATACAAGTAGAATATACGACTAGGGTAACTCTTACCTTTTTCCAAAGGCCGCTGATATCGTCGGAAATCGTTTTGAACAACTTTCTGAGAAAATTCACCGGTATAGAAAACGGTACGCAGAACAGAACCATTTTGGCCCTCGTTAAGTATCACTACAACAGAGGTCTACAGGTGGTAGTATTGGTACGCCAGCACTCTCGAATAGGTAGGTATTTTTCACCAACGCGCAAATAAGCCCACTCTTGAAAACGAGTAAACTGATGGAAAGGAAATTCAAACCGACGACGCGAAAATTCCTACGATATTTTTACGAACGAATGATTAAATAATGGCACTTTAAAATAGGAAAATTCGAATTCGATCGTTAACGTAACGTTTGCAATTTTTTACGTACTCGCGCTGCCCCAACACCACCGACACCGGCACGTCCAAAGTTGCAATTAGAAAACGATTTTTGACGCGAATCCATCAACACCAACCTACAGTAAAAACGTACTCGAATCGCACGTTAGAACGCGACGAGACGATTTTTTTTCTTTTTCAATTTTAAATACTCGACGGTAGAGACGACGAACTCGTCGACGTAACGTAAGACCAACAGCCAAACTATATGGCAACGATCGTCATTCGTAGACTCGTAGTCGTAGATCGACTTCACGACTGCAAAGTGTGACTGGTTGAGCGACGGATGAAGTGAAAAGTGTATAGCACGAGTTCGAAACGACGAATACGAGAATAAGTTCGTTGTAATGTAGGTAGAGGTACCTAATTCGTCTTAATTATTATCGACTATCGCGCGTATCAACGTAGATAATAAATACCGTCGAATTTGACTTGCCAAGTTGGAACTTTGCTTTCATACGTACAGCAGACAGACGCAGACATAAATACAGATACGATCTGCCAACTGCCCCGTCTCCCGTACCATACCTCGTCCATCAGTCATGAGAGCCAAGAACTCTAAAATGATCTTTCTGCGAACTTACTCGTACATCACACGTACGTTTACGTACACGCGTAAATCATCGTACCTACCTATAGTTCCTTTCCTGTAGAAACGAGACGAATATATATTTTTTAAACGAAATTAATCGTACATAGACCACAATTGTCTAGTTTACTCAGTTTGTTTTGTTCACTTGGAAAATGGAACGTTATTGTTGAATTTCACCAAGTCCAATACTATGTAGATACTTGATATTTAAAATTGGAGGGGAGGAAGGGGTCCAATAAAAATTTTTCTAATAACCAAAATTATTTCCAAAACTTCAAGCTACAACTTTTGTTTGAAAATTTTTTCAATCGTCAAATTGCGAAATTGGAGGGGTCCAATCGAAATTTTTGTAATAACCAAAATTATTTCTAATACTTCAAGCTACAACTTTTGTTTGAACATTTTTTCAGTTGCACCCCTACCTCCACCAGTTTCAAGTATCCAAGTCGTCAAATTGCGAAATTGGAGGGGAGGGAGGGGTCCAATCGAAATTTTTGTAATAACTAAAATTATTTCTAATACTTCAAGCTACAATTTTTGTTTGAAATTTTTTTTAATTGGACCCCTATCTCCGCCAGTTTTTAATAATCCAAATATCAAAGTCGTCAAATTGCGAAATTGGAGGGGAGGGAAGGGCCTAACCGAAAATTTTATAATGTCCAAAATTATTTCTAGGGCCTCAATCTACAACTTTTGTTTGAAAGTTTTTTCATTTGGACCCCTACCTTCACCAGTTTTCAGTAATATAAGTATCCAAGTCGTCAAATTGCGAAATCGAAAGGGGGGGGGGGGGGGGGAAGGGCCTAACCGAAAATTTTATAATGACCAAAATTATTTCTAGGACCCCAATCTACAACTTTTGTTTGAAATTTTTTTCATTTGGACCCTCACCCCCACCGCTTTCAGTAATCAAGTATCCAAGTCGTCAAATTGCGAAATTGGAGGGGAGGGAAGTGCCTAATCAAAAATTTTATAATAACCAAAATTATTTCTAGGGCCTCAAACTACAACTTTCGTTTGAAAATTTTTTCAATTGGACCCCTACCCCATCAGTTTTTAATAATATAAATATCCAAGTCGTCGAATGCGAAATTGGAAGGAGGGAAGGGTCTAATCGAAAATTTTATAATAACCAAAATTATTTTTAGGGTCTCAATCTACAACTTTTGTTTGAAAATTTTTTCAATTAGACCACTTCCTCAATTTTGAAAAAGTATTTGATGACATGTGAAAATGGTGGGGAGGAGGGGATCAGAACGAAATTTTTTTAATAACCGAAATCATTTTTATGATCTTAATCTACAACTTTTATTTGAAAAATTTTTCAATTGGCCCCTTCCTCCATCGCTTTTCTAATTTTGAATTAGTATGTTCGAGTTATGCAAAATCGGTGGAGAGGGAGGGATCCAATTGAAAAAGTTTTCGAACAAAAGTTGTAGCTCGAAGTCCTGGGAAAAATTTTGGTCATTACAAAAATTTCGATCGGACCCCTCCCTCCCCTTCAATTTTGAATATCAAGTATATATTTAATATTGGACTTGAAAAAATTCAACAACAACGATCCACTTCCATGTAAACAAACTGAGCGAGCTAGACACCCGTATCTGGACCTACTGGTACAATAAATTATACCTATTACCTATTACTTAACGAACCCGCACATATTATGTACTCTAAGTTATCGATATCGTATATCACGACAAGTGCAGAGCACGCAAAGGCCTAATTCGATCGTTGGAAAACTTGATTCTATTTCGTTTATGAAACCATTAGTACCTAAATATGCTCTGATTAACGAATCGAGACGATAAAATTATGCTTTTTACTTATTCATCGAATAGCAGTACATTTCCGTAGGACAATACGAATACAATGCAGTTATATAGGCAAATGATGGTAAATCGAACGGGACCATCATTCGTTCCAGTGAGTAGGAGTATTAGATGTATTACGAGTACTTCACCTCGTAAAATCAGTAATCACTCTACATTAACGTAAAGTTGAAAACATCGTTTCAAATGGAAAAAAACGTACAGCTCGTATACGTTTAAAATTACACACAGTATACGCTTAACTCGTGACAGGAATGATAGATAGTTGATCTGGGAACAAGTGGCGTGTCACCTGTCGTAGGTAGGTTTAGGCTTTAAGCCTCTAGGCACTTTAAATTTTCGTTCGAGTTTATCGCTCATTCGACGGACACATTGTCTAAAAAAAAAATTTCAAACCCAAAAGGCAGAACTTTTGCAAGACCTTCGAAAGGTCTTTTCTAAAATAAAATACCTACCTATTATTTTCCAGATTTCAAAGATTTACTAAGTTTAAAAACATTTCCAAAATTTTAAAACTGTAAAAATTCATCCAACTTTTAAACTTGATGCAATCTTGAAAATTATTTTCATTATTTTCAAAAAATTCCAATTTTCATAAAATTTTGAAATTATTCAAATTCAGAGTTTCTACCAAATTTGAAAAAATACCTACAACTTCAAAAATTTATTAAAATTTAGAAACTGTCGAATTTTGAATTTTCACAAAAATAATTTATAAAACACTTCGTAAAATTCAACCCAACAACTGGTGGACTTCGGGAGTAATAATTTCGAAATTTGGAGAAAATTTGAATTTATGAATTGAACAATTTTTTTAGAAACGATTTGTTTCAATTCCAGCAGAGATTTACCAATGTTTTCGTTCAATTTAACCCTGAGGAAAAAAGTTTTAAAAAAATTTCCACGAAAATTTAATTAATATAATTTTTTTTTTGATAAAAAAATATATAAGGTAAAGTACCAATTGTGGGACAGCTTTTTTGTTTTCGATTTTTGAGGGAGAAGGAGGGGTCGGAAACGATTTTTTGTGATCTCACCATGAACTTTAAACTTTTGGCCATCTCATTCCAGCCTTAGTTTTTTTCCAAAGCGTCGCATGTTCGTAGGGAAATTTTTTTTTTCTGTAACGTGATTCTGTCCCGCAATTGGTCTGAAAACCAATCGTGGGACAAGAAGACCTAAGGTCATTTCGACCAAGTGACATGCTTATGCATTACCTAACGAACATTTAACGCTTGAAAAAAACATTCCAACTCGATTCCTCCCGGAGATACAAGAATGAAATTTTTTCAAAAAAAGTATTAAATTTTGTCCCACAACTGGTTTTTTCTGAAAATGGTCCAATTTTTAAGTTCAAAATTTTGATTTTTTTTCTAAATAAAATATGAATTGATCGGCAGTAAAAAATAGAATTTTTCAAATAGGCGAAATAAATTCGCTCATTTTTCACGATTCTGTATCATTTCAAAGTCGAATCAATTGTGGGACAAACCAATTATGGGACAAACCAATTGTGGGACAATTTTTTTGACTCGATTGCAAAATCAACCAAATGAATGTGTAGTATGTATGTGCTAAAGTGAAATATTGTTGTTATACACGATCATATGGATGAAATATCAACAGCAGAAATTTATTAAGTTCATCTAGTTTCGTAAATCGAAAACTTGATCTGTTGCAGGTAGCTCTCGACTGATTTTTTCAAAATATCACTCAAATGTCTTCTTTTGCCACATATTTACTAATTGATGGGAAATTTATAGTTTTGGAAGTGTTCAACCCCACGGTAATTTTATTTTTGTTCTTCCAAAAAATTTCAACTGAGATTTAAAAATTTCTCATCAGAACACAAGTACTCCAAAAACCCAATAAACTCTAAACATGGTTAGTACACACCTCGACAATAAAAAAGACACCGCGAGGGATCATTTTCAACTCTTAGTTTATCCGCTAGGAGCGTTTGAAAATTTTGTCCCACAATAGAGTACTGTCCCAGAATTGGTACTTTACCTTATGTAAAATAGAAAGAAAAAAAACAATATTCGTAAGTTTTAAAATGTCTAAAAGAATGTCTAAAATTTCTCTTTTTTTTAAAATTTTTTTTTTTTATCCAAAATGTCAGAATTTTTTTAAAAAAATCTACTAGTCGCAGTTTCATAATATCAAAAATTAAATTAAAATTTTTTCCAAAAGTCATCCAAAAAATTGAAAAAAAAAGTTGTACCAAAAATTTTATAAGTTTCAAAATATCTAAGAGTAAGTTTCATAATATTGAAAATTGTAAATAGGTAAGTTTCCATGAAAATATGAAAATTAATTAGCTCCACAATTCACACGCTCAAACTTTCAGCTAAATCTCTTTCAAGGAACAAAAATCTTCATTCCCTACTAGGGAGGATTAGGACACGTGTACAAGTCTATAAGGAAAACGAAAACTATGCCAGAATCGTCTCCCTCTTCTTCACCCAGCCATAACGAAATCCTACACAGTGTCTCTAACGACCTACCTACCTACCCATATCTACCTACTTCGTAATATTTTATAGATGGATAGATAGATAGATAGATCTATCACATACCTATTTACTGACGCTCAAGTACGCATCCCAATAATCGTCATCGAATACAAACCAAACAAAAGCGCGTTTTTTCATTCATTATTATTATTTGGCGTCGCTAATGGGAAAAACAAAATATTGCGAGAAGGCGAAATATTTTCCGTTGTTTTCGTCTTCGTCTTCGTCTTCGTCGTCGTCGTCGTTATAGTTATATGAACTGCGAGAGCTGTGTCATGGCATGCCTCCCTCCACCTTCAGTTTGTTTACATAGTTCGTACGAACCGAGAAACAACCGAGTATACTGTCTCGTATCAGCTAAATACTCTTATACGAAGATGATGAAATCGTGCATTATCTATTTTTCGAAAGCCATATCCATAAACGTTCGCATTTCGTGTACTTTTACCATTTAAAACTTTGCGAGAGATATCTGGCGTCGCGTATTTGTATGTTTACCTACACCGAACGATGTACTTGTACACGTTGAACGTCTTCTGGGGCGACGCTGTTTACATTTCCGCAATCAAACTCAAACTCCTAAGTAACTAATAAAAATAATCGAAATCGGGAAATGAAATCTCTGGACGAATCAGATCGAATTAGATCAGCCATTTCATCACACTTCATAAACACAACAGCATCGCATCGCCCGCGTCCTGCTCCTTGCGATAATTCTGTATATGCGACGCTACGGTAACTTCGTCCATTAGTAGGTAACCTTATTTGTATTTTATCGAACTCTCGATTGAACGACAAATAGGTATACAAAATTTTATGCAACAGGGTTACACCAACACACCCGAAAAGAGGAGACTATACGATGGCATAAAACGCTTTATCCCGTCCATAATAAATTCCAATCCATCGAACAAATCGCGCCGGTCGCTTAGTCGCTTTAGAATTAGGCTGCAAAATTAATTACGTACCCTTCTCGCGTTCTCTCTTTTCAGTTTTCACTGCTACATCAATTGAAACGAGCCACCGAGCTCGAGAGCTCGTTCCTTCGCTTCGTCGCTTTCATCCTCTTCCCCATTCGCAACAGTTTTGCTTAACAAAAGCTCGCTCGTAACTTTGCAAAAGCTTATAGCGCCCGTTTAAGGTTCATTCGTATCGGTGGCTTTTTGTTGCGATGCGATGCGAAGGAAAAAGTCTAATAAGTGTAGCAGGCTTTGAAGTTGTTGTTGTTACGTATTATTATTGTTTTTGCTGATTTTATAGATTTTCTGCTTTGAAATTTGATCATAAATGAAGTGCTTCTCTAATGAATAATGCAAATAAACGATAATAACGATCTATTTTTGGCCGCTTTGTAAAAATATCACCGGGGTGAACGAGTCTTCATTCTCAATCAACTCGAAAGTTTCAATCCATACCCAATCGAAAGTATTCCAACTCCAACTATACAGGGCGTCCCAGTTAAGAATAACAGCCTTCAACCTGGTAAGAGGGCAACTCATTTCAACAACGTGTAGGTATGTTTGCATACCCTTACTATCGAAGGGGCTGAGATATTGCATGATGAAAAAATTATTTTTCATTTTTTCACTTGAAATTAAAAAAAAAAAATTTCTGATTGGAGGCGAATAGAAAGATAAAGTAGGATAGTTGCAGTAATTTCTGAAAATTTTTTGATCAAAATCGATGCAATAGGGTGTTTACCAAATTATAGTTTTTAATAGGTTGGTAATATATAAGTATCTAAGCCATATTAATTATGATGCAAAATTGGAGGGGAGGGAAGGGTCTAATCGAAAATTTTATAACAGCAAAAATTATTTATTGGGCCTCCATCTACAATTTTTGGTTGAAAAATTTTCAATTGGACCCCTCCGGCAAATTTTGATAAACTATCTCCCTGCGATATTATGTGAAATCGGAGGAAAGGGAGAGATCCAATCGAAATTTTTATAATGATCAAAATTTATTTTTAGGATCTTAATCTACAACTTTTATTTGAAAATTTTTTTAATCGATTCCTTCCTCGCTCACTCTTCTAATTTTTAATTAAAATCTTGGGAGTGTTATGCAAAATCAGTGGGAAGGGGGAGGGGGTCCAATTAAAAAAAACTTCAAACAAAACTTATAGCTAGAAGTCCTAGGAATGATTTTGGATATTACAAAAAATTCGATTGGACCCCCCCTCCTTCCCCTCCAATTTTGAATGAAATAAATTTCAATTGAAACTTGAAAAAAATATTCCAAGTCCAGATAAAATTATAGATTTAGTTGATTCATTTCAGCGAACTACTCAGGTACTCACCCGGCTGGTGGAAATAACACCCCAGAAATTTTTCGTAATGCAGTGTTACCAATTTACCATTTCATTTAATTTTAATAGCGCCTTAATTTCTCAACTTAGGCAAAAAATGTTAAAAGTAAAAATTGCGTATTTTTTTAGCACTGGCCATATATACCCAACCAAAAAAAAATTCTCTCAATTATATTTGTCAAATTTTCCCCTGCCCCTTCAATTTTTGAGATAGGTACCATGTGTATATAAAGTTTTTTGTTAGTAGTACCCGGTTGAATCCAAATCTGAAGTCTTGTATAGTGCTCCCTGGACACCCTGTATGCACCAGTAAGTAACTAAGTATAGGTAAGTACTGCTAGCAGTGCTAGCTGCTACTGTCTAAATCTCTTACAACGCTCGAGTTACGTTAAAATTAAAACGAGACAGCAAGCGGAAAACGGTAAACTATACCTATCTAGCAAATAATACCTGTATCTGTAGTCTGTAGCTCTGTACTACAAATGCGATATTCGTAGTTTAAAAATTTTATCGTCTGGAAAGACGTGCGTAGGCGCCGGCCACCGTACTAAATGCGGCAATCCGCCGCCCAAATTGCGTACAATCTTTTTAATCGTCGTATCGTGGTAGCCTGCTCGGTTACCACTTATCGTTCAACTCCTTCAAAGTGGCGTAGGTACTGATGCTGCCTCGCTCCCTCGTCACTCTAGAACAAAGTTTTGCACCTACGACACCTACGTAGCCTACTACAGTATTTGTAATAGCTACGTTGTTGATAGTAGTGTAGCCTACACGTTTGCCTTGCCTTACAACATTTACTCCATTCCAGCTTTTTTCTTCTCGAAAATGTTTTTCATTAATCAATTCCCCACTCCGTCCCCTCATTTGCCAGAAAAACGGCAACGACTCCAACTGACGTCGCTCCTGTCGTTGCTGCTTTTGCTGCTTCATCAACTTCTTCCGAAACGACGCCGTTTCATTTCTTTATTAATTAATTCGTGCTTCGATAAATTTCCGAAGAAATACAAATACATAAAACACGCTCCTTAATACCAACAATTTTCGACAACTTTCTTCAACACTTCCGCAGTTCCTCTTCGCCTTGCCCAGTTTTTCCTCGTACTAAATAGTTTACAAACGTACGATGCGAGTTAGCTCGTCTTTTCAACGTTTCACGTCGGTAAAGAACATCTTTCTCAATCGCCATTCGCGCACTCCAATTCCACAGAGATAAACAGATTACCACTTCAGACGTCTTTAGCTATAGAAAGAGCTGCTTCGCTGGGCCCAAAATGCGAAATGAATTTCATCCGGGCGCAGTACGTAACCGTAGCACGTTTGCTTATACGTATTTCGATTAAACGTAAAACGAAAAATTAATGTCTCGATTAATTAAAAAAAAATACGCGGCAGCGACGTGATTATTCACGCGCAACTACACACCAAAGGCACTAGTACCTAGCTACCTACTACTTAGTAGGTTAAGGTACCTACCTACTTAATAGGTTTGTACAACAGTATTATCTCCGAACGGTTCTTTCTCAAGGTTTTTACCGTATCTGTACCTTGATTCGTCGCGCAGCCAGAGTCTGCATCTTTCAAACAGTCGTGTTTCTGTACAAAAATTTATCCATGTACGAAAAAAATTTCAAGAAACGATTTAGCTCACCTCATATATCGCTACATACAGGGTGTTTCATAGCTGACTGAGTTCCCTTCCACCAGGTGAATAGGCAACCCATATGGAACAAAAAAAAAAAAAAAAAAAAAAAAATGTCACATGAACATGTTGCCTATCTTGAAAATTCAAGGGGCAAGGGAATATTAGATTGAGAAAAAATAATTTTAGCCCAGTGCAATTAGGAAATGAAAACGCATTTTGGGTCATCAGTGATTTTTTGATTTTAAAATGTTCGTTTCGCGGTGTCCTGAGTAACCACCAAAAAGTTCCCAACTCCCCCAAATGTGGACCTAAAGTGACCCCCTCGTTGTTTTTCGTTTATAACTCTGCAAATATGCGTTCACTGGAAAAAAGGAATGGTAATTTTTACCATAAAAGTAGTTATTTGTACCACAATTGTGGTCATTTTTACCATGTTCCGTGGTAATTTTTTCAAATTACCATTGAAAACGGTTACTATTTAAAGTAGTAAATTTCACCATCAATAAGGTACATTCAACTATTGACTGTGGTGAAATTCACCATCAATGTAGTACTTTGTAGTTATTATCACATTTTGAAAGGAGTTGACTTGGTTTGCGATATTACGATACAAATTTTTAATTTCTTCAAGTTTTCTTTCTTTGTTAACAATATATAACATGAAGTGTTTTATTTCTGCAAAATTAAGCTTCGATATGTATCAGAAAGTTAGTTTCAAGTTTATACTTATTAACCAACAAAAAATAATTTTGTGCAATTTGGCGAATCCTTGAAATAAAATAATAAAATGTGGTAATGTAAAAGAGAATTTAAAATAAACAGTGATGCAAGCATCACGAACTTTCCGAATCAAAAAGTATTTTAAAAAATATTAACAAAAAAATATTTGTAAAAATCGATCATCGAATATTATGTAAAAAAAAATGATTATCGAATATTTGTGAAAAAATCGACTATAAAATATTTTTTGTATTTAAAACGTCAGCAATTACACTGAAAAAAGTTAAACATGACACAAAAATATTCGGCAAAATCACACTTGCTCCATTATTATTAATCGTGAAAAAATATCATGATGATGTAAACAAAACAACCATTCGAATGCCCGTACATCTTATCATGAATAAGACAAAAATGCAAAGCATTGCGCAATGCGCATGTTAGGGAAAGGAGAGCAAACCGGTACACCCACGGACATGTCCGGATATAGATAAACACTTGAACCGTTCGCGTTCCCTTTATCGACATCTAAAACGCGACAAATGTGAAACTCGAAGATCTTTCGCATAAATCGTTCGTAAATTTTTTTCTATTCAACGTAAAGGCCCCAAATTCTTGCGTAGCCTTCGCTTATATAAGCCACTACTCATCGCCGAATTTCAACGAGATATCTCAATTAGGGCGGTTGGAATCGTGTTAACAAATTTTTCGCATAAATCGCTCGTAAAATTTTTTCTATTCAACGTAAAGGCCCCAAATTCTTGCGTAGCCTTCGTTTATATAAACCACTACTCATCGCCGAATTTCAACGAGATATCTCAATTAGGGCGATTAGAATCGTGTTAACAAATTTTTCTGCACACACACACATACACACATACACACACACACACATACACACACACACACACACATACACACACACATACATACGGAACATCATCTGGAAATTGTTCAAAACAAATTTGTACGAAGTCGAAATTTGTCTAAGTGCAATATTCGTGAAAACGCATTTCGCACCGAAAACAATACTTTCCTTACAACGCTACGCGCTGTTCGGAAAGTAAAAAAGGTTGTAGTAAAAGTGAAAAAATTGTACTCCTGCGGATAAGAAAGTGAAGTTGATTATTTCAAGTATGTATTCACTGTGGTTTTCAAATTCATTTATATATTTTTGGATGCCCCATTTTACATTGTGTACTTGTGGTCATGTGGTTAAGTTTAGGTAGTTAGGTTCGAACCACAGTTAGGTAAATTAGGTAGGGATTTTTAGTGTAATATTAAGAACTTCAGGTATGCATATAGTCGAGCATAAATGAAAAATTGAAACTAAAATCC
Organism: Balanococcus diminutus; assembly: GCA_959613365.1. Lineage (NCBI taxonomy): Eukaryota > Metazoa > Arthropoda > Insecta > Hemiptera > Pseudococcidae > Balanococcus > Balanococcus diminutus. Next base: position 54,744,826 of record OY390718.1, on the reverse strand, counting down.
ATTTCGAGAATCCCAACCTTATTTTTTTAAATTTTATAAATGCATTTAGTACCAATGAAATGCTATATGCCATAGTTGAAATTACTAAAAAAAAATAGTAGATGTGAAATAGTCTCAAAAGTGGTAAAAATTACTATGTACATGGTGAAAATTTACTATGTACAATGGTAAAATTTTACCATGTACATAGTAAATTTTCACCATGTACATAGTAATTTTTACCACTTTTGAGACCATTTCACTTGTACTATTTTTTTTTAGTAATTTTTACCATTAATTTTTTTTTCAGTGTTTGAATGAAAAAATGATCATAATTGAAATTAAACTACATAAAATTTGCAACAAAAAAGATTATATAAAATTTTTGGAAAAAGTGAACGGGTGGCGCAAAAAATGCGGATCAAAATAGCAGGGTGGAAAAAACAAAAATCGCCCTCAATTTTCGCCAATGGAGTACAATTTTGGATGGGACCTTACATAAGTTAATGAGAACATACCATAGACTCCAAAAAAAAAAAAAAAACCTTAAAGCCCACCCTCCCTCAAGCGTCAAAAATGTGGACACCCTTGAGCCCCCCTTTTAAAGAAATGCGAATAACTTTTCTAGCGTTTCGAAAATCAAAAAAAAGTTTAAACAAACGTTGAAGAGCGTAAAATTTCCTATAAACCCTCTATTTTCATTTTTTCCACAAGTTGACGGGTGGCGCAAAAACGGCCTTTTACTGTATACGCGGTAGAATAGAGTGGAAAAAAATCTCGGATTTCGATCAAACTCGCAGAGGTGGTTTACTTTGAGTTGAGAATCTCCCAAAAAAAATTTGAGTCCTCCACCTCTCAGGGGAGTAAAACTAGGGGCTCTCAAACTATAGATTGACCCCTCTTCAAAAAATCTTTGATAACCCAAAATGCAATTTAAACCTTTTTTTGGTCTAATTGCACTGGACTATTTCTGATTGAGCGAATGAATAGTACTGAAAAAATTATCTTTGAAAATGAAGACGCAAGAGAGCTTTAAATTTTGAAAAACCGGTTTTTTAATTTTCAAAGCTATGTAGCTCCTTCATTTTCGAAGATAGGCAAATTCATCATAAAACCTTTTTTTGATTATCTAAAAGAGTTACACCTCTTTCATGTATCAACTTGAGGAAATTTTGCAATTTTTACATCCCATTCGTACCTATGAGTATAATGATAGATCATAGTAATGAGCTAATGACTAATAATATTGACTACCGCTTCGAGCCATCCATTTAGATCAGTGTTTGAATTTAAAAAAAAAAACAACAATCAATTAAATTTTTTCTTCGTCTATAGAATTACTTAAGCACGAAAGTACAGCTTTTTTGGGCTTCCCTCCGGCATCTCTTTGTTATTATTTAACGTTCGACGAGACTCGACGTCGCACTACGTTATTTCACTTTTTACCCAGTTAGTTGGTAACCTTGGGATTCAATTGCGGATAATTCAAAAATCTTTCCAAACGAACGTCTTCCTTTTTATTCGATAAATTACATCCACAAAAACCAACCTACGCACAATGAGATCAACTGTACGCGAAATTCACGCGACAGAATGAAAAGCACGATGTGAAGTGACACCTCGTTAAATTTTTTTCAAAATCGAATCAAAAATTACGTTCAGTTATATAAGCACGAAAAAAAGGTCAAATAAATAAGTAGGTACCTAATATTACGTAAGAAATGCTTATTTCGAAGAGAAAATTTACCAACCTGCGTAATTTTACGTTGAAGGCGAGAAAATTCCCAGCTGAAAAGTCTGAAAACCATTTTTTTAATGTACGCGCGGTTCAAAAAAAAAAAAAAAAAAAGGCCAACAATTTCTTCAAAAGAAATAAATTTGTAAAGAATTTTCAATCAATTTGGTTCTATAGAATATTAGTCTTTGCACGCCGCACTTCATCTTGTCGCGTTTCGTAAAATTACGAATCGGATTTTAAAAACCTTTCAATTAATTTTTCATCAATTCTCGTATTATTCGAATTTCAATACCCGACGATAAACTGACACGAGAAGCGAAAAGAATCAAGTCACCTTACTATACAGTCGTGTGAGAAGAAAAAAAGAAGTAAACGAAGAAGAAGACGCGATTGGTATTACGTAACACGTAGTACCAGGCAAAAGATACAATAATTTTAAAAGATAAGCTCGTAAACGTTACAAAATCGAATTCTTCGTTCGAAATTCCTTTCGATGAAATTTGTTTATTCAGCTCGTTTCGCGAATGGCGCTACAGAGAGAAAAAATCCAATTAAAATCCTCGAATAACGGTAGATTTGTTTACCCAATTAAGAATAAAAAAGGAGATAAAGACGAGCGGTGCGGGCAGCTCTGTTACTGATACAGCTTTCGATGATAGCCTTGAACTTGCAGGTAAATCACATAGCAGCGCTTTGTATTTGTGTACAATTTCATGCAAATAATACCTATGTAGGTAGATTCGAAATATTCGAATACGAATCGGTAACAAATTGTCATTCGTAAAGTAATGAACTCGACAATCGTAAAATTACAGCAAGAAGAATGCCACGTGGGCAAAAAAAAAATGTTACTTTAAAATGCTCCTGTCGGTGTCACGATTAACCACCAAAAAAAACCTACGTACTTCATCTCTTCGCATGTCCATCGAATTTGAACCTGAGAGAGGCTTTCTTTGTTGCTCCCTTATAAGTCTTCAAATATGCATTTAAACAAACAAATGATAATAACTGAAATTAAAGTACGTAATATTTGCAACAAAAAAACATTTGTTCATTTTTTTCAAAAAGTCGACGGGTGGCGCAAAAATATACCTACAGAGGTGAAGAAAATTATTGTTCTTCACCTTCGTGAAAAATCAACTATACAATTGAGAGAAAAAAAGTTTAAATAAAATCGCCTCAACATAAATTAACATAAATTTACTCAAAAAGACTACTTTTGGTAATTTTTTCAAATTTACCTCAATTTTTAGGTAGTGTCTTTTTTCCACAAAAATCGAAGTCCCTGACAATTGAGTCAAAGTTGAAAATTTTCTGAAAATAGTACTTTTGGGTACATACGTGTACGTTAAGACGATTTAAATCGAGAAATTATTTCCTAATTTCACTTGATTTTTTTTCAAAAAAAGTAAAAAAAGGGAATTTTTCATGTCCTTTTAAAATGTGGATAAATATGAAGAATCGCCGAACAAGATCTAGTTGGGTCCTTAGTAGTGACCATTTTGTTTTTAAAAAATGTTATAAGTAATTTGAAATTCTAATTTTTTGATTTTTTTCACTTTATAAAAAAGAGGGGGCTTTGCAGCCCAGAAAAAACAAAACAGAAAATGTAAAAAATTGATAATTTTTTTCTCCGTGTACGTAACCAATTGAAGGCAGAAGGAGAGGGGTTCTTGAAATTTTTTCAAAAATGTCCATATGACAGGAAAATGAAACTGTAAAAAATGACACTAGAATTGAATTTTTGGACGGTGAAAAAGGAGGGAGGAGGAATGAATGAAAAGTAAAAACCTCAAAAGACGAGCACAGGACTCAGAGTCTGAATAAATCTGCAAGACAAAGAACAATTCTCCCTACATTAATTTGGGAGGTAGGCAGCCAGTGGCGTAGCTAGGATGAAATCATGGAGGGGGTTCAACTTTCCGGGATGGTCATTTTGAAAAAAAAAATCATTTTTTCTTCGAAAACAAGTAAACAATACCTAATAAGAGGAACGAACTGAAAGAATTTTTCAAGGAAAAGGGGCAGAATTAATGAAAATACCAAATCGAAGTACCAAAAATTTTAAATTTTACTAAATGTGAATTTAAAAATACTGCCCGAACGAAGCGAGGGCAAAAATTTTTGAAAAAAAATTGCAATTTTGAGCAAGAAAATACGATTTTTCGCATAAATTTGAGTTATTAAAGTTTGAATTTTTTCGAATATTTAGAAAAAATACCAATTTATTTTGTCCATGGGTGGTGGTGGTGGGGGGGGGGGGGGTAATGACCCGGAAACCCCCTTTAAATACGCCTCTGTAGGCAGCCATTCATAGATACTTACATGACACAAAATTGAAATCAGCGAAAAATGACCTCAAATAAAATGTCCCGCAGCCATGATGGAAAATTGAGAACGGCGGGAAAGAAATCCTAAAATTGAGTTTTTCGAGGTGGAAAGTGATGGGAAGAAGTGAAAAAGTCAAAACCCCTCTAAAGGAACATCTTGGGAGACAACTAAATCTGCATGTCAAAGAACAACCTCCTAACACGTAAATACAATAATTTTCTACAAAAATGAAAGCAATGTGATTTTAAGGAAGGGGGAGGGGGGTCCAACTGAAAAATGTTTGAAACAAAAGTTGCAGATTGAGATCTGAAGAATAATTTTGTTTATTATAAAAATTTTGATTGGGCCCCTTCCTCTCGTCTAATTTTTTAATACTTCGTAAATAATTATATTATTCTAAATTAGAGGAGAGGGAGGGGTCAATTGAAAATTTTTTCAAACAAAAGTTGTAGAATGAGATCTTGGGGAATAATTTTAGTCATTTTAAAAATTCCAATTGGACCCATCTCTCTCTTCTAATTTTCATTTTTCACAATCACAATACTCCATAAATACTCATTATTCGAAATTGTAGGGGTGTGAGGGGTGCAATCAAAATTTTTGTGACGATAAAAATTATTCTCAGAATCTTAATCTACAACTTTTGTTTGAAAAAAAATTCAATTGACCCTCTCCCTCTCCTCCAATTTCGAATAATTCAAGTATTTATGTAGTATTATACAAAATTAGACGAGAGGGAGGGGTCCAATCAAAAATTTTATAATGACCAAAATTATTCTTCAGATCTCAATCTACAACTTTTGTTTCAAACATTTTTCAATCGGGCTCCTCCCTTTCCTTTAAATCACATCGCTTTCATTTTTGTATAAAATTATTCCAAGTCGTTCATGCAGTAAGCTGACGTCATGTTGCTGAAACCATCTGAATTTAGCACGAAACTCATTGGATACATTTTTTTACTCTTCTTTTTTCTCACAAACGTCAGAATGCATCAGCTAAGCAGTAAGAACAAGAGATTTGGGTGCAGAGATAACTTTCGAACGTAGAAGCCCAAATCAGGCACACGCATATTACGCAATTTTACGACCGAAATGAAAATCCGTCCTCCTCTTCGTCTTGTATTTTTCCAGAATAAGACGTATTATTGCCTCGTTGTGACGTACGGTACACAAAAACTCTTAAAAAGCCGCAGCGAATAATATTGAAAAAAAAATTATCCTCGCTTCAGTCGCTAAATATACCTACGTGCTTTTTATCGAAGTTCAAGAGTACAAATACCTACGCTCAAGTTTGAAGACTCTACGACGACGGGTAGGTTAATTTATATCGCATTGTTCGGTGGATTTTTTTTTCAGCATGCCGCGCCACGCTACAAGGGCCACGTCACCCGTTCGCTGGCAGAAAGTTTTTTAATTAAATAATCTTCGCAACCGCGGTTTAGCGTGGCAAAGGCAGAAAGTCAACTATTCGCGAGATAGATATTATACAAGCTGCAAAAGCAACAGTTCAGAACTGTTCGTGTCCTGGGAAGCGGACGAAAATAATAAAACTTTTTTTTCGCGTAGGTACATTTTTCCAAATTCTATCGAACGTGAGAACGCTGAAATGGCATTAATTGAAACGAAAACCAATTCCCATAGCCTTCGATGCGAGAATTTTTTCATACCGTTCAGTTTGCTCCTGCTCCGGCCGTTGCTCTTGTTAACTCGAAGCAACAAACAACTTTTATAAGGATAAAATTTTTTCCTTAGGCTCGCTTTTTCCTTTTCGTTTATCGACGTCTTTCGTTAATTTGTTTAAAAGTTCGCGACCAAGTTTAATCAACTCTATCAACTCTGTAGCCCGCCTCCCAGACGACTATTTGTTTGGTTACACATCGTTTCGTTTCTATCGCTTTCATTTTGTTTATTTTTGATAGAAAATAAATAGGAAAAGGAAATCGAACCAGCTTCAGATCGTAGTATTTGCAAAATCAAAGTACGTAAGTCATTCGTTCCTCGTTTGCAAATCTCATCGACGAAATCCCAAAATTAAATTAGCATAAGCCTCTATAGTCGAGCTTACAATATGTACAACATACCAGGTAATAAGTAAGTATTATGAGAATTGACACGCATTCATTTTCATCTGATCCGAGATAAAGAAAGAAAAAAAAAAAAAGAGAAAAAGGTACTAAAGTTCGGAGTTGAGTGAGAAAAAGGCAAATTTAATATGGTGTCGAAGCCGACAATACGTCGAGGCGAGATTTAATATTACATGATCGACGATATGATAGCAAACTGATCTAGGGTTCGCGGTTAACGTATGTACTATGTAGGTAAGATAACTAAAAACCGCACCCCTCTCGCAATGCGCCACCGGTGCTGAGTTTCAAAAAGGCAAACGCAAAGGCTGCTTATTGTGTCGCTTTTCTTCGCAGTACACGAATCCAATTTACTCCGGATTAAGCGTACGGTACTGCCAGGCTTCTACATAAATATGAGTTTTTCTCTCGTCTTCTTCATTTTGGCATGACACCGCGCCCCGCCCTTTCTCACCTCTCTTCAGGTGAGTATAAATAAGTAGGTCTATAGTAGGTACAGGAACAGGTACGCAGATGTGGCAGCTTTCGCTGCTACGATGATATACTTTTCCGTCAACTCGTATTCTCGTTAAAAAAAAATTAAGCTTTATTTTCGAAATTTTTGCGTCAACGTACGTTTTTTTTCTTTCTTCCAGCAACGTGTTACGTATAATTTATATCGAATTAAAGAAATTCCATCGTTGTGTTTTTCATACGTAGGTGTAGTGTTGTAGGTTATACGTATATTAGTCCATAAGGGAAAAAAAAGAGCCGGTATGCCATTTTTTCAAGGCTCCCTCTTTTCGAGAGTCCAGCTTCCTTTCCCCGAAAGTCCCCTATCCCTGTTTCTGAGACCCCGACTGAAAAATTTTCCAAACAAAAGTTGTAGATTGAGATCCTTGGAATAATTTTTATCATCACAAAAATTTCGACTGGACCCCTCCCTCCCATTCAATTTTGCAAAATACATAGGTATCGAAATCAGCAATTTATTTCCATGTACGTATCATGCGAAATTAGAGGAGAGGGAGGGGTCCAATCGAAATTTTTGTGATGATAAAAATTATTCCAAGGATCTCAATCTACAACTTTTGTTTGAAAATTTTTTCAATTTGGGTCTTGGGAACGGAGATATAACGATTCTAAGGACAGGGGGCGAACCCTCAAAAAAGGAGAGACTTGAAAAATTTACAGAACTGATTTTTCCTTACGTATTATGCAAAATTGAAGGGGAAAGAGAAGTCCTATTGAAATTTTTGTAATAACCAAAATTATTTCGAGGATCTCAATTTACAACGTTTGTTTGAAAAATTTTTCGATTGGTGCTTTAGGAACGGAGATAGGGGACTTTTGGGAAAACAAGTCTGGACCCTCAACAAGGGGGAGCCTTAAAAAATGGCATACCGGTTCATTTTTCCCCCTTATTTATGTAGACTCTAGATTAGGATGCAGTCATAAAATTCATTTTTAACAGAGTAATCGCAAGAAAGCTATTCATTTTCTTTTTGCGACTGTACTACTACTTGGATACAACAGGGTATCGCTAACAAAAAATGTTATATACAAAAAATGGTGCCCAAGTATCTCAAAAAATTGAAGGGGTAATTCGCAAGATTTTTTGCCTATGTTCAAGAATGAAGGCGCTACGAAGCTTTGAAATTTGGATTTTCAAATTTCAACGCACCGTAGCGCCTTCATTTTCAAAGGTAGGCAAATTTCTCACCTCACATAATCCTGTATGTTACAGTCAAAGAGTCGAACCCGTAACATGCAATGTCATCATAATGAACTTATGCTTGGCTAGTTCCCCCTGATAATTTTGATGAAAGCAATCCCTTTGACATGAGTTTCTTCTTGCAATAACTTTTTCAATTTCAAAGATAGGCATTCTAATGATCTCAAAATGAACTTTTTTTCATTTTTGGAGTACATACTATTTCCTGACGGTGTCAGAATAATTTTTGAATGCAATGTTGCCAATCGATTTTTCTTAGAAAGCTTTGCAGTGCCTTCATTTCCAAAGATAGGCAAAAAATCTAGAGAATAAAAATGCTTATTTTTCGAGTAACTAGGTAGTAGTAGGTAGAGGTACGTGCGTAAAGTCGATAAGTACGAACTACGAATACCGATACGCCGAAAGAGGATACTTCCAACCGTTCAATGTCGAAACGAATTTCGCTAATAAATTTCCGATGTCAGATATTTGAACGAAATAATACCCTCAGTTCACATTTCACATCTTGAAGCTCGAATTTACGAAATACTATGAACGTACCTATCTGATAAGTACACCAACGGAGTACATTTGAGTAACCATTTAAAAAAAAAATCAATCGAAAATATATGGAGCGCTCAAATATCTTCGGTTTGCAGCGCAGTGAATCGCATTTCTTCAAATTCTCGACTCTTATTTCCTTCCTAATCAATCGGTAGCCAATTATTCAACTCGTAAGTATACATTTTAGTTGTTTGGGATTTCATGGAAAACTTTTCGTACGTGCGAATTGAACGTCGAACATATCTCGCATTCGACAAAAGGAAGAAAAAGAAGCGAGGAAAGTAAAAAGTTACGAAAAAAAATGTTGAAAATCTTTCGAAATCGAAAGTAAATTGAGACTTTGTTTTTAATTGAAACAGAGCACGCGATAAGTATATGTGTACGTCCAAGCATAAAGGCACCATTTGGCCGGTTTTAGTTTAGGAGATGCAGTCGTTTTTGTGATCTCGAGTCAAGATTGTCGATTGCGGGATTTTTAGCGTTTCTTGTAGAGTGAACCCTGCTCTATCTCCTGACACTTTCCCCACCCCCTATCTACCTTCGAACCCGAGATATCTTCGTTTGAAAAAAAAAAACAAAAAGGGACCATGTTGACGGTTGAAATTTTTTCATTTTTTTTTTACAAAAAAATCGTTGAAAAATCGGTAATATCGACCTGAAATACTGATTTGACCACTTTACAACATTTTTTCGATATACCTGAGCGATCTAATTTATCCATTTTTCGTATTAAAATCAATTTCCCAGAAAAGGGACCATCTTATCAGTAACCATTTCTCCATCTGGAGCAGCTGACATTTTTCGAAAAATACATTGGAAGAATCCAAATTCTTCATTTCCAAGCGGTGGAAGGTTCTACACCATAGAATTATGCTAAAAATCGATTTTTTAGAAAAGGGACCATCTCGTCTGTAACCATTTCTCCAGCTGGAGCGGCTGGAATTTTTTGGTAAATGCACTGGAGGGATTCCATTTGATGAGGTTCTACCAATAAAAGTGTCCAAAGCCCTCGCTTCAACCTTTTTTTACTTTTTTCCCGATTTTTCATTCCCTAAACTTTAAATACGTTTTTCTCAAAACTATGTTTTTTCAAATTTTATTTTCAAAAGTCTCTGGAGAAGGGAGTTTTCCAGCTAAAGACCCCCCACTATGGCTCATTTTAACCGGAATTCGGTCTAGTATTTGAAACTGGTTCTAACTCAATACCGGCCAAATGGTTCCTTTATGCTTGGACGTACACATATAAATAAGAACCTAAGTATATTTCATCAACCAACAAGACAGCTTCCTGTAATTTCACATTCATACTCGTACCTTTTATTACAAATACACAGTACTAAAATTCAGATTTGAATACAACCTGCTTTTCGATTGTATCTATAAATCTGAAGTTTCGTCAAATGCTCTCCGGTCACTCTATATTAGTATTTTTTTTTACTGTTTTTTTTTTTTTTTTTTTTTTTTTCCAGAAAAATTCATTGTTTTTTTCTCCATTCAAAAAAATAATTTTCAATTCTTTCAATTTTTTGTTCTCTAGAAAATTTTATTCCTTATCAATTTTCATCTTTTTTTTTTGAATTTTCAGACAAATTTCAAATTTACGTAATTAACAGATGTCGTAATGACACCGATATTTTTAAAAATTCCAAAAATTATCATCTTCAATGCTTTCCTTGCGAGAAAAATCTATCATCCAAAGTACATAGCTTATAAATAAGTACAAGAATTAATTTATTTTATAGTATCGTTTCGGGCCAAATAACGTCGAAATTATGACCATAAATTGCACAGAAAGCGATTATCGGGTTCAGAGAAGTACTCGATAAAATAATAACGTCGCATCTTGTCGACGCTGAAAGACCTTTCAACTATGTACCTAGTACCTACCTAACGTGATTCATATACGACTAAAAGTATGGCATATGTCGTCCATCTGTGCATATATTCACTTTCTCGAATACGACCGAAGAAAAACATTACGTTTCAGGAAAAATATTTACTCACTCGTAGCTTTTGTCTGATTCATACTTGCAAATCACTAAGTAGGGTGTTTGATAAAATTTTTCTATCAAAAGTAACACATTTACAGGGCTTTGGGTGGGGGAATTCTTGCATTCTTTTTTTTTAAAGGGATAATGAGAGCAAAAATTTTAATCCAATAGGTACCATAATTTGAAAATGGTTGATGAACTTTTTCTAAAAAAATTTCAAACAATCCATTTCACGATGTACTTCTTGAGAAGTTTTTTGTTAAAAACTATTTTTTATCAACTCGAAGAACTTTTTAATTATTTTTTTTTTCAAAGAACTTTTTTCAAAACTGTTTTACAATTTTTTTTTAACGAAAATAGACTCATCTTTTTTTTCTTTATAAGCATAACTCGAAAAATCACCGAACCCTCAATTTCTCCTGAATACCACCTGAAACTTTACAAACCGATTTACTTAATTTAATTATTTCAGAATGTAGGCTACAATTTTATTTTTTTACCAATGGGCTACCTTCGTCATTTTCAAAAATTTGCCAAAAATACTCATTGATAGCTCAAAATTTGGTTCTTCTTAAATCTGGGTGATATTCTCTTCCAATGAGTCAAATTTCAGCTCAATCGGAGGAGTCGACTTGCTAAGGTTCCCTTGTGAAAAAAAATTAGTATGCAAGAAAAGTTGTTAAAAAAAAAAAAAAAAAAATCAGAGAAGTTTTTGAAGTAATTAGGTAGGTAGGTTTTTCCATTTCGTCCATACCAATTTTTTCTCTTTTTTTTTTTTTTTTTTTTAATGTGTGTAAATAAATCTTTTTTTTCAAGTCAAACACAATTTTTTGAGATTTTTTTTTTTCAAAGATAAGTATATTTTTTGACTCCAAGAATATTATTAATATTTTTTCGAGTATTTTTCCAAAGGAAATTATTTTTCTAAAATTTTTATTCAAAATGATTTTTTTTCCCCTAAAGATATTATTTTATAAAACAAAAAATTTCATTTTCCTCAGTAGGATTTCATTGCAGTAATTTTTCAATTAACTTTTTTCGTCAATTCTTCTTTTTCATTTTTTTTATTAAAATAATAAAATTGAAAAAAAAAATACACTTAGTGATAATCAGGGTTCGGACATTCTTTCTCGAAAAAACGGGAAATATGCGCATAAAAATTCCCTTAAAAAACACGAAATATGCGCGAAAAACCTAAAAATATTCTCGAACGATATGGGTGTCAATTTAAAGAGGAAAACGCCAGCTACATGATTTTGATTCATAATTGGACGTATTTAGAACACATATTGAGAAATTACACAAAAAAGAACGAAAAATGAATTTTATTTTTACTCAAAAGCAAAAAACGTTCTAATTCTAATTCTAATTTGGTAATTCTACTGATTCTAATTAAATCAGAGAAAATAACGAAATTGTATTTTATCAAAATAAGTAGGTAAGTTTGAAAATTAAATCGACTCGCCAAGCCGGCATATGCAAAAAAGTACCACCAGTGTTGCACATTCGGGTGAAAAAAAAATAGCTGTATCAGTTTTGCTAAATTTTTAGGTGAGAAATTGCAAATTTGTCAAAATATGCTCGAAAAAAATCGAAAATCGTGAAATATTCTCGAAAAACCTAAAATATTCCCTAAAAATACCCAAAATATGCGTTTATATGCGCTGAAAGGTGAAATATGCTCAAACATGCAAAAACAAGTTGGGTCAATTTTACTTAGAATTTTCTGAAACGTAAAGATAACTTGAAAATTCTCGATCTAGTATTAAACAAAAAAACATGCTCGAGCATGAAAATCCGAACCCTGGTGATAATATTATTTTTGATGTTTCGAGAATAATTTCTAACTTGTTCAAAAATGAAAAGGGTGAGAAAATTACACCTAATGACAAAAAGTTGAGGAAAAAATGATCAAAAACTGGAATTTTCAATTTTGAAAAAGATCATTTTTGATCGTTCTGCAATGGGAAAAAAATCTACTCGTGGAATTAAAAATTGATAACTAATTTAAATGTATTTTAAAAAATATTCAAAACGACTGAAAAACCCCAGTTAAAATATAATACCAATTTGTAAGACGTTGAAAAATAGAAAATGTAAATAAAATTTAAAAGCAAAATCGTTTTTGTAAGTTCAAATGAAAATAATTTGAGTTGAAAAGAAAAAACAGAGTAACGAAACTGAAAAATAGGACCATTTCTGCAGCATCTGCAAAATAACTATCCGCACACTCTGCTTAAGCTTCCAACATTTGCACCATGTTAAAAGGTCGGTCGCGTTGTCATCACACACATGCATCGGAGCATATTAAGCCAACGTCGTGTACAACTATATATAAAATAAATTACACGAGTAAAATGCTGTACATGAAACAGAAGAACACGTTGCCATTGCAAGTTCACCCTGCCACCGGCGACAGGCTCTATTTAATAACGTGTTCTCGCTTCTTCCGATTAATTTCATTTGCTAAGGCCGAAAAAGTATACGTTTTTCGACGTAGACGAGCTACCTTACACGTAGCCTTTAGTTCGTTTGGCGAATCGTAACTGCTGTTCGTGCCATAAAACCCAAACATTATTTCCCTTAATTTTTGACTGCGAGGAAAACGTCGTCACGCGACGAGCACTTTTAATTGGCTACCTGTTGATAGGGACGACGACGACGACGACGACGACGCGTTGGTATCATTTCATTTTGGCGCGGAAAAAAATTAAGCTCAAATTGCTAGCTCTTCAACCCATCTCTGTCGTCCCTTTACATTACGTCTCTGTTGGCGAGATAAAATACACGAACGACACTTGTTTCGAACAGGTACTTTACCCAGCTACTGACTTAATAACTCGTGGTGAGAGATAATTTATGTAGAATTTCTCACGACGAAAAAGTAAACTAATTGTAGGTCTAGCGACACGTGAAATTACACGACACGAGTACGTAAAAAATTGCAAACGATATAAGAGACAATCGACTAAAACAAATTTACTTGGATACCATTAGAATATTTCAATTTGTACCTCGTCGCAGTGCGGCGGAGATACGAATTCAATCTTATCTCAGAGTCTGGAATCTGTAACTGTAGCAAAGGCCAAAGTACATAGATAGTCGCAAAACACGACGACGACGATTTCAAATCTAGCTAAACCCGAAACTCGACATTTTCTCGTCAAATAGCAAACCCCATCCGAGTCATTTCCGATGCGACTTTTTTTTTTAAAAAGCTTTTACGTAAGTTCGGCTCTAGATATATGCAGGATTTATAGCTACATACGCGTGTAACTTGCGCCGGAAACAATATACCTAATCTAGTAAGTACTTATCTGTCAAATTGATATAGTACGACGGATATTTTTCACGGTCGCTCGTCCAATATCCGAACTGTAAACTTGACAAGGTAAGTAATAAAAATTTATGCCCGTACAACGTGTGTTTACAGCTCGACGAATTTTACCTAAGGTTAGGGGAAAAAAAGGTTACCAATAATGCTGATAAGCTCGTTTCTTTACTTTTTTTCCTTCAAGGTTTCTCAAATGCCCGCGATAAAATATTCGCAGGTACGTAAATAAAGATAGCAAGGTCCTAACGCAGCAATCAATACACAAATCCACAAAATACGTTTTTATAAATTTATAATATACGCGGATTTTTCGACACCTCAACCGTGAAACGTATGGAAATCAAGACGTATCTACAAAAAAAATCTATCGTTTCAAAAAGCTATTTCTACTAGCTCCTAGTTTGCACTGTGGCGTTAGTGATTGAGCTGAATTTTTTCAAGTCCAAAACTACATAAACGCCTAATATAGGTACGAAATTAGGGAGAAGAGAGGGGTCCAATCGAAATTTTTATAATATTGAAACTTATTTTTAGGATCCTAATCTACAACTTTTGTTTGAAAAATTTTTCAATTCAACCCCTCTCTCCCTCCCAATTTTCAATAATGAGTGTCTTCGTACTAATATGCAAAATTAGAGGGGATGAGAGGGTCTAATGGCAATTTTTATAATAATCAAAATTATTTCCAAGATCCTAATCTACATCTTCTGTTTGAAAATTTTTTCAATTCAACCCTTACCTCTCCCCAAATTTCAATAATGAGTATTCATGCATCAATATAAAAAATTGGGGAGGAGGGAGGGTTCGAATTGAAAAATTTTTCGAACATAAGTTCTAGATTACGATTTTGGAAATAATTTTGGTTATTAAAAAAATTTCGATTGGACCCTCTCTTCCCCTCTAATTTTGCATATTATTACGAAGACACTCATTATTGAAAATTGTGAGGGAGAAAATTTCGATTGGACCCTCTCCTCCCCTCTAATTTTGCATATTATTACGAAGACACTCATTATTGAAAATTGTGAGGGAGGGAGGGGTTGAATTGAAAAAATTTTCAAACGAAAGTTCTAGATTAGGATCGTGGAAATAATTTTGGTTATTATAAAAATTTCGATTGGACCCTCTCCTCCCCTCTAATTTTGCATATTAGTACGAAGACACTCATTATTGAAAATTGTGAGAGAGAGAGGGGTTGAATTGAAAAATTTTTCAAACAAAAGTTGTAGATTAGGATTCTAAAAATAAGTTTGATTATTATAAAAATTCCGATTAGACCGTTCCCTCCTCTCGAATTTCGCATTTTAGTACGAAGACACTCAATATTGAAAAATGGTGGAAGGAGGGGTTCAAATAAAAAAGTTTTCAAACAAGAGTTGTAAATTAAGATCGTAAAAATAAGTTTGGTTATTATAAAAATTTCGATTGGACCCCTCTCTCCTCTCTAATTTCGTATAGTTTTGGACTTGAAAAAATTCAGCTCAATCACTGTAACGCCGCAGTGGAAACTAAGAGCTAGTACTATTACTCTCTCAATTTTTTTTTTTTTTTTTTTTTACAACCAAACGTCAACATTGCGGGCAATTTTTCGACGTAAAAACCCGCCTAGATTTCGGTATTCCCTACCGACCGGTAAAAAAATGCTCTAAATCCGTCCAATATAAATTTATCATCGAATCGAATAATAGTCGGTGGTCGAGCTACAGCTACGGTGAGTTAACGGGGGTGAAATGTCAACTGCAAACGTTGGCGTCGCTGACTGTGACGGTATAAGACCATTACTCAGAGCTCGTGAATTCGCATTTCCACGCCCGCGCTCGTCTCCCACAGCTCCCATGCAACACGACGTATAAATCAAAAACTCACCGCGGGCTAATGTAGAGGTAAAATCACCGACACACATCACTACACAGCCACTTTTCTCGATGGTAGCAAAAAAAAAAAAACTGTAAAAAAAAAACGAATGTTATTGGAAAAAGCTCGCGAACTTTGAAAAAGTCTGGCGATTCGCTCGATTTTTGACAAATTCGAGTACTACGATGATATAGAGGCAACTAGACTCGTACCAGAGTACGATGCAATAACGACCAGATGCACTTTTGCGAACATACACGACCACGTCTTCAACATCACTATATCGCACAATCGTAAACAGAACTTGGTCGAAAAAATAAATAAATAAACAAAATAATAATAAATAACGCGGATACGAGTAAAATTCCGGACGTACGTGTTTGTAATTTTGAGGTAAACTAAAGAGAAACACGCGTGCTACGAACTGTGGACTTGACAAGTGCTGCATGCACTTGTACTGTATTCGTAGTCGTAGTATCGTTATCGACGTCCTCGACGTTACGTACGTACTAAGTCTGTCTACGTACTTTATAGTACGTCTTGAGTACCTTTACTAAAGAATTAATCGAGCAACCGACAATATAAACACGTTCCAAACGAATAAACCAATACTATTCACAATTCACCATTCACCCACAACCGTGAAATCACGTTCAATTCAATATTCGGCTCGTATTATACAAATAATCCGCACTTACTATCAATACAGCTAGAGCAAGACCTTCTCGAAGCTATGCAGAATTATATTAATTGCCTCGTATGTAGGTAAATATTATCACTCCTGAGTGTATCTAAATTATCTATCCGGGTTAGTGTACAGCACAAATACTCGAGCAACAGTCACATTACTGGCATCGTATCGCGAACCGGTTCACAAATCGTTGCAAATTGCATCAGATTATCGTACAAGTATAAATATTCGAACCCATCACCGAGCTGGAATTTCCATCAATGCCTGTAGAACTGTATTGGTATGATAGAATATCGTTTTCCAAGCACCCAAGTACGCAACATGGCACATGGCACATGGCACACGTCATATTCGAATCGTTTCACGGTCATTTTAAAATTACAATGCGCCTAGGACGATTCGAGCTATCAATATTGAATAAAATATCGACGTAAAAATTCGTGGTAATTTATTCCAGATTGTGCCACAAACTTCACTTTGACTTTTCATCTGCAGCAGCAAAAAAAAATCGACTTTTAAACTTTCAAATTCACCCTCATCCTCAAGCAGAAAGAAAAGGAGAAGGATCGAGAGCAGAGGATTTTCTATCTAGGGTAGAAAATTGAGAAATTTCAAAAACTGCAATTACATCAATCCTCGTAATAAAATTCCAAAACGTGAAAATAATGTAACAAAATTTTCCTAGCACTTTCACAAGACTGAGAAAAGTTGAAAAAAGCTTTTAAAAAATAATAAATTCAAAAAAATCAGGAAAAATTAATTGCTATCGATAGGAAAAAAATGCTTAAATAAAGAATCAAAAAATTGACAATTAAACGCAATTAATTAAAATTTTAGTTTTGAAAGAAGAACATTTTTACCAAATTTTGTAATTTTTTCAACGACTCCTACTGGACTTATTTCAAGACTTGAGGGCTATAAGGAGTCGTCACGAGGTCTCAATCGAAAAAGTAAGCACATTTTCGAATTCAGCGCAACCAAAAATATGAAAATTGACATGCCTTACCATTCTGTCGTCTTCGCCAATTTTTTTCAAATCTGAGGGGCCTTGGAGGCTTTGGGAGAGTTTCAATCAAAAAAAGGGGAAGCAATATTCGAACTCAACGCTATGGAAAACATAACAAACAATGTATCGCAACATTTTTTTGATTTCACCAATTTTTAAAAAATTATAGGGGACTGGAGATTGAGGGGAATATCAAAAAAATATATGGCAATATCCGAACTCGGTGCTATCAAAAATGTAACAAACGATATGCTACATGCATTTTAAGCATTTTTTTGAATTTCGCCCAAAATTTTGGGGCATCGTGTCCCAAGGGGTCTTGAAATCTTGAAATCCCACGAAGCAAATCATTTCTGCGAATGAATTTTAAAATTATCTACTTGCAAGAAATTTTTCCAGAGCTTTTTCATTATAGCCCTTGCATTTGACATAAATTCTTGAAAGTTAGACTTTTTTAAAAACTCAGTTTTCAATTTTTGAAACTTTCACAGATGATTCAAAATCTCCTTTCAATGCTCGTTGAAACCCTGTTTGTCAGCCCATATTTAAGATTTATCACTCCCTCACCTGGCAAAAAAATAATTTTTTTTATCAAATAAAATAAAATAAAATGAAATAATTAAGTGGATAGGCATTTTAGCTGTTTTTGACTTCATTTTCATACATTTTTACTAGAAATTTACTTAGGAATTATTTGTTAATTTTTTACAATAAATTTTCACTTAATTTTTTACAGAAATTTTCAATTTATAATTTTGACAGATTTTCACATAAAATTTTCTGAAGAGTTTGAAAAATAAATTTTTTTGAATAAACTCGTGTAATCAGAAGACGTTAAGTCAAAAAGAAAAAATTGGTAATTTAAAATTTTCAAATGGAATTCTTCAAGAATTTCAACTCAAAATTTTTATGCTTTTTTGTTTGAAATTGTAGAAAAAATTAATTTGAAGTCCATTTCAATTTTTATCAAACCCCCCCCCCCCCCCTCCCCCTTGAAAAAAAAATCCAAAAATTTTATGTAATAAAATAACGATAAGTTTTAGGAATTTTCAAAGCAAATTGTTTTTAAAAATGTTTTTCCAGGTATTTCCACTTGAAATTTTCTCTTAGAACTTTTTGCTCGAAATTTTTTCCTAAACTTCTATTAAAAATGTTAGCTCGAACACTTTTAAACAAAAACTTTTTTCTTTGGGCTTAAGAAATTAATAATAACGTAAATCTACTCGAAGATTCACGTTTTTAAACGAAAACGAGAAGTTTTCTCTATGGTGTGATTATTCACTCGAGTTTATGAACTTTTAATCGTTTTTTTTTTTTTTTCGACGGAAGGTGAAATTCGAAAGAAAATATGCTTTCTTCCGGCGTTTTCGTTAGCGGAACGTTCGAGTGAATCGTCAAATGAAATTTCAGGATTAATCTTCTTTTAATTTTGCCGCCCCAAAAATCTGCCACTTTATATAGGCATTGCCCAAATGGGCTAAGGGAAAATTCGGGGCTGATTCTTCCCCTATGAACTACTGTATTGTAACGTGTGCACAACTTACTCTCTTCAGTTTCACCTTGTTTTATTCTATAAAGAAAATTCGTACTCACCTAAAACAGAAAAAAGTCAAAAAAATTACAAATTAGATTTAGGTACATAAGAATCATGTTCACAATAATTATGTACATATAACTTATAATTAAACCAAATGTGACGGTGCCCAATAAAATGGACCGTTTGACCAAAAAATCGAAAAATTACCTTTTTTGGTCCATTTTATGTAGAAACAGCAAAAATTCACAAAATACTGTTAACCCAAAAACTAACATAAAAACTACTACGTTTTCTTATGTTACGAGGTAAGGGACAGATGAAGGAGTAAAACAATTTACCGTGAAAAAAATTGAAAACTTTGCAATAAAACTTTACGTCATAATTTAATTGAGATGATTTATGAGTCAAAGAACCGAAATAACAAATTTATGACAACTGTTTTCGAATTTCGAAGCAGACGTGGCAAATTTCTGAGAAAGACATTTTTATGCATACACAATACACACTTCGACGATACATATTTTCTAAACGGAGAGAAAATATCTTTTTTCTCCTACTCTCCTTGCTTCCTCTTCAGTCTCTACAAACGTGTCGTACGAGCAATAAACTTTCCAAACACATCGCACGGTATATCCTTCCACTCAACTTCGTCGATCGAAAAACATGAAAATTGAAATTTTAAATTTCGCATCAGCGTTAAAAAAGAAAGGAAAAGAACTCGGGGTAGATGGTCTCTCGACAATATGCACCTTCGATAACATCTCCGAAAATAGATTCCGAGTCGAAGTTGACAGACTTACCGAAAGTTTGAATTTAAAAGACCAAACAACTCGACAAGTTGATAAAAATCGTTGTTCGAGTAAGCTCGGTGGCAATAGAACTTAGAAGAAACCTTCGTCAGAAGTTTCACAATTTTGACTCGTTGGTTTTTCTATCCCTGTCCAATTTGTAAAAGACATAGTATGGCGTTGAGTGTAAATTTAATTTTTTTTTTCACGACGCGAAAAATGTGTCCTACTCGTATAGAGTGAACGAAGATCGGGGGGGGGGGGGGGGGGGGATTAACAATGCCATACGGGAGAGAAATCGGAAACGATATCATTATGTTTTACGGATATACTAGCCAGGTTTGCGAGTACGTGGCTGTATGGAACGAGAATCTTACCCGAGGGTACGAAAAAAAAGTAAATTCCACACGTCGATATGAAACCATTACGAGGGATAATTTGGTTTATTTTTACAGACGAGAAAAATACACGTAACGTCTCTCTTCATCCAGCCAACATACTTGTATCTATATATTTTCCAGAATATCATCGACCCTTTTTTCCTCAAAAAAAAAAAAAATCACATCTACTTTGCACTCTCTCATTCCTATAATGAAAAAGAAGGCGTTTCGTATAAATTTAGCTACCTTATCGGGCCATAATCACAACTAATTCACGCGAGGCCAATGATAATAAAAGTCACGCAGAAATATTTACTCGTCATATAGGGCTTATCGTTGCATGAATACACAATATAACACGAGTACACAACGCATACGTAATGCATTACACATAATATTGATATAGACACCGAGAAAAAGTACGCCCTTTCGCTAAAACAAAAACAACACTCTTATCATGAGAACGATATCGCGAGCTGACATAATTTAATCGAGATCGGAGTACAATTCTAGAAATAGTAGGTGAAAACGTCTGTCTGTATTTCCCATATTTTCGAAAACAAGTTCACCAAGTCCAATACCAGATGAAAATCGTATTTATTGGCCCCGATTATTCGTTTATTCGTAAAAATAACATCGCATCACATTGTTGTCCTCGAATCGGAAATGCCACTCGTATTTAAGAAGGTAGGTAGGTATATTAACCAAACTCTTTACCAAGAATAAAAAAAACTCGGCGCTACACCCCCCCCCCCCCCCCCTAGTTGGCTCTATTTCCACACTACGCTTGAAAGTATGAAACATAGTATATGCTTTTACTCTGAAAGTCATCTTTCTAAAAAATTTTATAAGTTTCAGGATGTCTGACAAAATGTCTGAAAGTCATCTTTCTAAAAAAATAATAAAAAGTCATAAAAATTCATTTCCTAGAAAACTTAAAATTAATAACATTCACTACGTGACGAAATGTCTAAAAGTCACGAATATTAATTTTAAAAATTGAAATAATAAAAGTCATAAAATTTTTTTTAAATCTTCCAAGTTTCAAAATGTCCAAAAGTTATGAAATTCATTTAAAAAAATTAAAAAGTCTAAAAAAATTTCAATTTTTTCAGAATGTTTGACAAAAAGCCTAAAAGTCATAAAATTTTCAAAAAATTTTCCAAGTTTCAAAATGTCTGACAAAATGTTTGAAAGTCATCTTTCTAAAAAAATTTCTAAGTTTCAAAATGTCTGACAAAATGTTCAAAAGTCATAAAACTTATTTTAAAAAAATTAAAAAGTCTGAAAAAAATTTCAAAATGTTTGACAAAATGTCTAGAGAATGTCTAAAAGTCATAAAATTTCAAAAAAAATTACAAGTTTCAAAATGTCTAACATAATGTCTAAAAAATTGAATTTATAAAAATTTTCCAAGTTTTTTGATGTCATCCAAACCTAACCTAACCTATCCTAACCTAACCCAATTGGTGTCGGATTTTTGGGTCGTTTTTTTCCATTTTGGTCTCCGTAAAAGCATATACTATGCTAAAATAATTGGTAACTAAGTCGTAATTGACGAAGAGGCTTCTAGAAATAGTTTTGTCTATTCTAAAAATTTCGATTGGACTTCTCCCCCGCTTCCAATTTCGAATAATAGTACTTACATGCATCGGAGCGAAATTTGAAAAAATAAAAGTAACTTTAGTAACCTGAAATTTCAAAAAAAGTAACCAAAATTATGGAAAAAAGTAACCAAAAATTTTCCATTTCCACTTGAATATAATGACTCATAACCCCCTCCCCTCCCCTCATCACCGTTTTTCTCATATTTTCGCTAAATTTGACGTTTCACAACTCTTGAAATCAATGGTAAAAATTTTGAAAAAATCAAAATTTTCAATTCTTGAGAAGCTCACAATAAATAATTTTTGAGTTCCTATCAAATCTTAATTTTTTTTGAACTCAATATTGAAAATTCAAAAAAAAAAACGTTTTTTTTTTTCTTGAAAATACTTGATATCAACTTTTTTAAGTTTTTGAACTCTTATTTGTTTTGAAATCGTTTTCAGTTTTCAAATAATTGTTGATTTCAAAAAACGTGAATTTTAGAAAAATTTTAAATTACAAACAATACTGTCCTTTTTTTAATTTTTAAATTTTATTTTTTTTTCGATTTTTTTTATTTTTCAAACAATTTTTAAGTTCTATAAATTTAAATTTATTAACAATTTGTAATTTCTAAAAAGTTCTGGATTTCAAAAAATTAAACTTAAAATTCTCAATTTTTTGATTTTTAAACAATTTATATTTAATTTTTTAAAAATAGCCGTTCCTAAAATTCATGTTTATTCAAATAAAAAATTTCCAATTTATAAAAATTGTAATGCCTAAGAATTTAAAGTCTAAAAAAATCAATTTTTTGATTGGCTTATTGCAAAATGAGTAGATACAAAAAAAATTTAATTTTTGAAAAGTCTTCATTCTCCACAAAAAAACAATTTTTCAACATGTGAAATTCACAACTTTTCAAAATTTTTAAAAGGAAAGTTTTGCTCATTTGAGAAATATCAAATTTTTGAAGCATTTTAAGTTCACGAGTTGAAACGATTTTATGTTTCATTTTTGAGAAGTTCTCTATTTTTCAAACATAATTTTCAAATAATTCGAACGCATTTTTTTTTTTAATTGAAAAAATTACTAGGTATTCTCATTTAAAAAAAAAGTTTTTAATGAGGAGAAATCGGTTTTATTCTTCGACGGCCTCTACTTCTTTTGAAAAGAAATTTTGAGAAAAAATCGTTTATTTGTCAAGTAACCGTGTTCCGATGCATGTACTTACGATTCCTAAAAAAAATTATTGGGAGGAGACTAATACACAAAATTAAAAAAGAAGGAGGGGTTCAACCAAAATTTGTATAAGTAATGACTAAAACTATTTCTAAGACTTCAATCTACAACTTTTGTTTGAGAATTTTTTCAGTTGGACCCTCCCCTCCCCTCCTCTCCTCATTTCTTCCAATTTTGAATTTTTGAAGAAATACCTACGAAGAGTTATTCAAAATCAGAGGAGAGAGAGGAGTCCAGCCGAAATTTTAGTAATATACAAAATTATTCCTACGATTTTAATCTACAACTTTGGTTTGAAAATTTTTTCAAAACTCTCACCCAGTCACCCCAATTAATAAAAACCTAACAAGGAAACCTAGCAAATTCGTCACCTCCGATTGAGCTGAAATTTGGCTCACTGAAAGAGCATGCTACCCAGACCTCACAATCAAATTTTTAGCTGCCGAAGTTAATTTTTCGATTTTTGGCGAATTTTTGAAAATGGCTAAAACTGCCTCCAAAAAAACATTAAAAAAAAAAAAAAAAACAGGTAAATTTCAAGATAAAATCCTGAAAATCGGTTTGTATCCTACCTCCCGAGTCGACTGACACCATTTTCAAAGCGATCTGGAGCCTCCAAAAAAAGTTGACTTTTCTCCAGCATAAATACTGGAATCTCTCCAGACGACAACAGCCAACATTTTCTGAAGGCTCCAGATCGTTTCGAAAATGATGTCAATCGACTCGGGAGGTCGACTTTAGTGTACAAACCAATTTTCAGGATTCTATCTTGAAATTTACAATTTTTTTTTCAAAAAATGTTTTTTTGAAGGAGGTTTTAGCAATTTTCAAAAAATTCGCCAAAAATCGAAAAATCAACTTCGGCAGCTAAACATTTGGTTGTGAGGTCTGGATGGCATGTTCTTTCAGTGAGCCAAATTTCAGCTCAATCGGAGGTGACGAGTTGGCGAGGTTCCCTTTCAAGTACTATTATTCGAAATTAGAAGCGTGGGAGGGGTCCAATCGAAATTTTTATCTCCCCTCCCCTCCTTTTTTATTCCAATTTCGAATTTTTGAAGAATAAGTACCTACGAAACTGTGTTATGCAAAATCGGATGGGAGGAAGGGGTCCAATTGAAAAAAATTTCAGAGAAAAGTTTTAGATTGAAATCTTGGGAATAATTTTGGTTATAACAAAAATTTCGATTGGACCACTCCCTCCCCTCCAATTTTGAAATTTCAAAATATCTGTGAAATTTAACAAATCATCTCCATATTCTATGTAAAAAAATAAATATCAAACTAGACTACTAGACTCGAGTGTGAAAAAAAAAAATGTCAGATTACAGAAAAAAATTTAAAGCACTATTTAAAGAAAAAATTTGATCCTTACGCGTGAAAAAACAATTTGTACAATAAAAGGTAAAAATCGACTATCCGTGTGGGAAACGTAGACACGCGTGAAAAATTTTCATCAAAGTGCTCAATTCTATACAATATTTCACTAATTAATATTGGAGAATTGAGAACACCAATTAAAAATTCATTTTACAGAGAAAAAACGATGAATTTTGAAGGGAAAAAAAATTACATAAATTAGGATCTGTTTTTTTTCCCGAAAATTTGAGGATGTAAAAATTTTGTATTTTTGGATCTTTAGATCCAGTTTTCAAATTTTAGGATCCGGATCTGTCCCACTCTGGTACGACTTTTCCAACTAGTAGGTAGTGATCTACTCGAGTACTCGTCACAGACGCTTTGTCGAGTTATTTGAAAATGTCGTCAAGACGACTTAGCGTGCAGCGCACGTCTTACGATGAGAAAAAAACTTCAAAGCACTTCGTTCGTCAAAGGACTAAATTTAAGCGTTTAAATCGTTTTGCCAAAATAATAATTCATCCGCAGGCGACGGTCCCTTAAAAAGACATTTCTTCGCGAATCGCCAGCGTCACACCGCCACACCGAACCCACGTTCCTTTGGGCGCGTGTTTGCGTTACATCGCTCCTCGACAGAGGCCTTTTTTTTGTTTTGTTTTGTTTTGTTTTTTTTACCTCGAAGTCGCAAGTCTGTCGTCTGTCGTCATAGAAAACAATTGCGTAAATTGAAACGCCCGAATACGACAACATTCCCACTTAATTGAAATTTCCTCTTTTCTTTCAACTGCCCAAATTGAGAAAATGAGAAAATCAAAAAAGAACAAACTTTTTATATTCAATTACGAAAAACGGAATTCTTTTACAGCTCGGTATGCCATGTCGTCTCTCGTCGCGATTCCGTCGTAAGTAGTACGTAGAAAGAGATCGCTCCTGAAATTTACAACTTAGGCAATTACTATGTCATTCGAGACGTGACAACGTTATCGATTCAACCCCCATAGCAAGCAAGGTAGGTGATTGGTTAATAATCATTGATAAACATTTGAAATTTGAAGGTAGTTCGTAATAGGAATTTAATTCACACAGATAAAAAGTCGTAATGGAGTCATTAGTCACCTATTAATTGTCAAAACTTTCAACATTCACGTTAAATGACGTGTAAAAGGGTTTCAACGATTGCCAACATATGATTCAGGCATAATATCTTCGATTTTTTCAACAACTTCAATTATCAGAATTTTGAAGAATTTTTCTCTCCAAATTATACAAAAGCATTAAAAAAAAGAAGATAAAAATATAAGAAAAATATTATGAAAAAATTGAAAAATTTCAAGCAATTCCAAAATTTAAAAAAACTGAAAAACTGAATCAAAATTCGTAAAAATTGAAAAATTTCAAGTCTTACCTATTTCCACTCACCCAAAATATTTAAAAAAATTAAGAAATCATAAAAATCTGGAAAATATGAATATTAGAAAAATTAAATATTCAGGAAAATTACAAATTGAAAAAAATTTCAATTTCAGAAATGTTAGAATTTTCATAAAATTAAGAAGTCGTAGTAAGCCAAGAAAGATTAATCTGAAAAAAATTAAGAAAATCCGAAAAAATTGATATCTAATTGTGAGTGTGGATGAGAAAACGTGCCTACCTTACCTAGTCAGGAAAAAATAGATTTTGAGGTTTTGGCTGTTTTAGATCAATTTCGACCTGTACTTTCATTGAAAATTGGTTTAATGGACCTAGGAAATATATCCAGCCCTCCAGGGGGCAAGACTTACACAAAAGCAATAAAAATCAAAAATCAATTTTTTTTCAATTTTAATTTTTTTTGCTGTTAAAAATGTTTTTATGTACCTGGGAACAATATTCAGCCTCTCAGGGGGCAAAACTTACCCGAAACCAATAAAAAATAAGTTTTTGAAACTTTTTAAAAAATTAAAAAAAAATTTTTTTTATAATTTTTTAAATAATTTTTTTACCTACATGTTTTATATAATTATAATTATTTTTTTGTTAAAAATGGTCAAAAACGTGATGAAACACAAAAAAGTTGACATTATGAGTATGATATTCGTAATCAGCTTGGTTGAAAACATTTTTTGGCATTTTTTTTTTTAGTTTTAGCAACCCTGATTTTGCTCAAAATTGCCCCTTCTGTGAAATAGGCTGTAAACATGAGGGATCAAAATTGTTGGGGAATCAATATTCCACTGGGACCCCTCAATGATTGTACAAAGTTTCAAAGTTATTAGTTTTTGCATTACGGAGATACAGACTTGCAAAGTTTAAATCTTTCATTACCAAAAAAAAATGTTTTTCCTGACTAGGCACGTTTTCTCATCCACACTCACAATTAGTTAATATATTGATAAATCGCCGAATTTTAGTGAAATTTTGCAATTTACATAATACTTATGAAAATTTTTCTGCTATTTCGTGACAACTTTCCATTGGACACGATGAACAATTTTTTTTAGCAATTCATATGATAGAATGTGTAATTACAAGATGAATGCAAAAAACCAAAAAAAAAAAAATTGAAGCCATAGGAGCCGAGAAATTTTTTTAAAGTTGCAATTTTTTGAAATTTTACTCGTGGATCGTAAACGGGGCGGAGCTTAATAGCGGTAATTTTGACGATAATGGATTGCAATCAGCGCGTGATGTTTACAAGTATGAAGCCTGGAGATCGACGCTTGCCGCGTATCCTCAAATTATCGCGCTTAATTTTTCAACTTCTCGCCAAAATAACTTTTTCCATGCCTAAATTCGAATTAAATAAAATGTTGTTGAATAAAATCGAGACTTGTAGTGTGCGAAAACTGGGAACTTGCAACGGTAAAAGACGCCACACGTAATCCAGTGACGTCAAACTACAGGGTTCACGTCAAGGTAGCGTTTTCATTGACTACAATTTGTAAAAATCAATTTTGGGCGTTCTAATGGACCGATTTTAATTTTTTTTCTGTCAATGGTCTTCTTGCAACCTGAAGTTTTGTTTTATAAAGGAATTTAGAAAAAAAATTCGAAGTTCATGGTGTCCATTTTATGAGAAATTTCGTAAATTTTTTTACTCGCAAATGCCTACTTGAATTTTTTTTTTAGTAGATTGAGTTTTTTCCTTCAATGTTCCTCGTAGGTGTGACCAAATACTTCGCCTTGTCCGAAGAAGTCGAGTTAGTTAAAAATTCATTTTACAAAATACTTTCAAATTAACCATCACATTATCGACGTGCTAATCCATTATTTAGTATTTACAAAGTGACTCGACGCGACACGTCGCTCAATTATGTTCGGTGCTGTAGCTACTAAATTTACAGCTGACGAACAACGCCGTACCCACAGCTATACAATCCGATTTGCAAAAAACAAAAAGCTTGCGAATCGCCGTGTTCTCAATCTCGTTCAATAGGTGCCTAATCAATGGCCCAAGTCTTCAATCATTCAACAAATTCTAAACAAAACCAACAAAAGAAATGCGCCACCGAACGAAAGAAAAAAAAAACCCATTCAAGACTTCAGGCTGGTTATTCGAGAGAATTGAACGGACTCGCGTTTTATTACCCAGCCTAGAACCAATTATCGTTAATGGGTTTCATTACTCGGTTCAGTCTTGTTTATACATATAAGCTCAAAGAGCGTTCAAAAGGTCTACAAAGCAGCAGCTGTTTGAGCTTTGACAAAAAATAAAAAATAATCGATGACACGACACGCGACAAAGTTGACACAACGCAACTCATTTTCGAGTTGTCGTTGTTGTTGTTTTTTTCATTTTTCATCAAGTGAATATGATGTTAATCGATTTGTCGAACAAAGCGCAATTCCACAGCTCGCGGTTATTAACACCGCAAATACAAAATACATACGACAGTGTTACTCCGTCAGTGTCTATCTCCATCTGTGCTATGTAGATCGAAGTGATGGCGCTAGCGCGATGCTGCTACGCTACGCTACGAGTACGAGTACGAGTACGAGTGAAATGACGACGACAACGACCGACATGACGCCTGTGATGTAACGTCATTATGCAAATTATTCGACGAGCTGGCCGAAATACCTTATTCCCTCGTATTGGTATCTCTATCTATACAAAGCCATAGCCACGATAATACGACGAGGACGCGGACGATGCGATTATTCTCAAGGATGACTAGCGATACTTATGACGTCGAAACCTGCTAAATAATTTATCGTCGAATGAAAACCTCGCGCCGATACTGCTGCCACTGCCGCGTTCGCTAATGGCCTCTTTCGTACCTAAAATTATCGCTGATCTAACGAACCCTCGGGTACTATTCGAAGACACACGCTGCTCCTCTTCAGCCAAGTTTGAGAGAAGTGAAAAACAAACAAAAAAAAATTAATTCTCGAAACGAAACTGTCTAGGTGGAAAACTTTTTCGTATGTACAATGCGAATACCATGGCGAAGTAAATCTCAACGGAGGACGCGATACGATGCGATGCGATGCGACGAGACGTGAAGTGGAACAGGAATAAACGGTAAATTATTCAACGTTTTTACTATAATCCGACATTCGACTCATTTCGAAAAAAGTTCGTCTAACTGCCAACTTTGGCAACGCTGCTGCCGTGTGAAAAAACCTCAACGTTGCTAGAAAGGATCCTTATCCTCGAGTCTTGCGCCTCTGTTCATCTCGAGATGATATATTTTTTTACTACGTCGAATTTGCGTACTCTGACTCTGATAAGGGTTGCAAGAAGAGGACGTAATACGACCACGCTTGACCGTCTTCTTCTACCTTCCATCTTTCCACTCTGATGGCGGTGCCTGGCGTCGAGTCGTCTACCTTCACCATGTTCACACCAGTGGCGTATTCAAGGGGAGGGGTTTCGGGTCTAAACCTCTCCCATTATCAAGAAAAAAGCTTTAAAAATCCTCAAAAACCTTGCA
This sequence comes from Balanococcus diminutus, assembly GCA_959613365.1. Classification (NCBI taxonomy): domain Eukaryota; kingdom Metazoa; phylum Arthropoda; class Insecta; order Hemiptera; family Pseudococcidae; genus Balanococcus; species Balanococcus diminutus. The sequence goes on along the minus strand of OY390718.1, from coordinate 54,715,756 downwards.
TAACAAAGATGCTCATTTTACATATTTTTAAAAAAATTCCTAAAATAATGAAAAGATCTCGAAATGCTCAACTTATCTTAAATTTTCAAAAATACAAAAATAGGTTTCGTCAAATTTTTCAAATTGAATTCGTTCAATTTTTGAAATGATTTTTCATAAATTTACAAAAATAAAAATTGGATACCCAGGTAATTTTCTTGATATTTTTTTATTTTTCAAAAATAGTTTTTTAACATTTTTTATAGGAACATATTTTTTTTTAAATTTCCAAAAATAATATTTTTTCAAAAAAATTTTCAAGAATGAATTTTTTTAATTTTTAGAGATAATTTTCTCTCAAATTTTCAAACATGATATTTGTTACTTTTTAATAAAATTTTCAAGATTGATTTTTTCTAATTTTTTTTTAGATGTGATTTTTTTATACTTTTTAAAACTAGATTTTTAAAATTTACAATTCCGAAATTTCACTTACCTAGTGATTTTCAACTATTGATAAATTTTCAAAAAAAAAAAATTGTTTAGTCATATTCTTCAACATACCTATCGAATTTTTTTTCAATTTTTGGAAAAATGTTCCTTGAATTTTAACAAAAATAGTTTTTGACTATTTTATTTCAATAGTCTTCAAGGTTGAACTTTTCCTTTGCTTAAATTTTTTTTTGATCTTCAAAAATTTAATTCTAAAAATTTATAAAAATGCATTTTAAAATTTTTTTAAAATCGAATTTTTTCCAATAATTTTTAAGGGTGATTTTTCTTTATTTTCAATAACAATATTCTCACAAGTTTTCAATTTTTTGAATGTTTTTTCATAAATTTTCAAAAATAAAAATTGGGTAATTTTTTTTTTATTTCATTTTTCAAGAATGAATTTTTCTTAAATTTTCAAAAAAAATGAGATTTTTCAATTTTTTTAAGAATTAATTTTCTTTAATTTTTAGAGATAGTTTTTTCTTGAATTTTCAAAAATGATAATCATTGTTACTTTTAAAAAATTTCAAGATAGATTTTTTTCAAATTTTTTTTGAGGTGATTTTTTCTTCTCTTCAAGACTACCTTTTTTTTTCAAGTTTTACAATTCCGAAATTTTACTTACCTACTCATTTTTTATGATAAGTTTTCATAAAAATTAATTTAGTCAAATGCTTCAACGTATCGAATTTTTTCAATTTTTGGGAAGATTTTCTTTGAATTTTCACAAATAAAAACTGTGTAAATTTTTTTTTGAGCATTTTTTTTTTTTTTTTTTTTTTTAATTTTCCGAGGTTAAATTGTTTCCTTTACTTGAAAATTTTTTTGATTTTCAAAAATTGCATTCTAAAAATTTTCAAGATTGAATTTTTTCCCAATAATTTTCAAGGATGACTTTTTTCAATTTCTTGTGTTGTGAGTGAAAATTGAAAATTTCATTTCATAATGACTACATACTTTCGAAAACAAAAGTTGAACTCATCCCATGATTTCATCCTAGATACGCCACTGGTTCACACAGTTATCGTATCGTAGGTTCGTACGCTGTAATATCATCAACACAGTACACAGTACGAGTAAAAAGAGAACCTCCGCCATCTTCATTAGCTTTGCCAACGTCCCTGATTTTTCAGGATATCTCCTACTTTTTCAAGGCTCTACTGTTATTTTCCTGATCTAATAATTTTCAGAAAAGATTTCTGATTTTCCGCAACAGCTCCTGATTCTCAACCAAAATCTCCTGATTTTTTCAAAAAAATTTCCAATTTTTGTAAAATATGAATCAAAAAAAGATGGAAACAAATATTTCAATTTTTACGACTGATTTTTCACTCAACATATTTTTCCAGTGACAACAGAACCATAAACCATTTATCATGAAAAAATAAAAAATAAACTTCTGAATAACCCATTCTTTTTTAATGAAAAACTCCAGAAATCTACTACATACTTTTTTTATGGGAAACTCTTGAAATCTACTACTTTTTCACAGAAATTCGTTTCTGATTTTTTGAGAAAAGAAAAACTGAAAAAGTCATGCACCTGATTTTTTCGAATTTCCATTTGGCAACGCTGATCTTCATCTCCATCTGGCTCCAATATTTATAGCTCACTTTCGTACTCACGTTTGTTTTTATACAAATAAAACGAGAACGCTGATACAAATTTATGTCTGGTTATGGCTTATGGTGTTAAAAAAATATGAAACAGTACTTAGTTGAAAAATTTATAAGTTAAAATAATAAACGTCTGGTTAATGCGATTGAAAGTTATGTGCCAAGTAAATCCGACCCTATACCGATACAAGCACAATTTTTTTACACTTGTTCTTTTCATCGCTTCAAATTTTAGCTTCTTCGCGCGTTTAACTTTAAAAAATCACCATGACGTCGCCTCACCACCCCATGCCGGAGGGAAATGGAGCCAAAATATCTATAATTTTCGAGTACATGTGTACGAGGTTTTCTATCATATTTGTCGGCCATTAAGTTGATAATAAACATTTATTCCTCGCAATTCTTCTCACGTCCTTGCTTTTTCTCAGAGACATTCTGTCCGGTGGTTGGGATGATTTTTATCGAACGAATTATACAGGATGTCCCTGAAGTAGTGGACAATTTTTGAAATTTTCACATCTTCTTAGTGCACCTCGATAAATTCAAACTTTTAGCCGCTATAATTCCTTCAATCTTAAGATAGGCATTCCAATGTGATAAGAACTGAAAGGACGTAAAGGTACACTAAAAGTGTAACTCGTATGTATTAACTATCCACCAATGGTAAGTTCAACATAATTACGATTTACCACTACATTATTATTACTGCGAACGATTTACCAGATCCGCAGTTACCTAATCACCTAATGACGTTTCATAGGTATGAAAAGTTCCGCATACCAAAGATGGGCAGATCCATTAGTGAAAGAATCTAGATCCAGATCCAGATCTTTTCACTCATTGGATCTGCAAAATATCAGGATCCGGATCAGATTCTCAGGAGGAACTGGATCTAAAGATCCAGATCCTTTTTTGAGGGGTGAGGGATTTCGTTTTTGATTCATTTCTTTTGTTGTTTGTAAAGTATAAAATGAATTGATAACAGGTAATATCAACATCAAGAATTTGGATCAATTTGTTATTGTTGGTTCGGGTGGGATCCAAGCAAATTTTTATAATAACCAGAATTATTTTTATATGTCAATTTACAACTGTCATTTGAAATTTTTTAAAATTTCACCTTTAACTTCTATCAAATTTTTAATTAATTATCTTATTAATAAATTAATTAACACAGCTCGGAATTTTGAAATTTCCTTAGAATTTAATTTTATTTCAGCGTTGGTGGTAAACAAGCCGGACAATTTGAAATTTTTAGCTTTGATAAAGTATCTAAGTTTTCAATTTTGCAATATTTAATTTGTGAAATAAATGAAAATAAACCAAAAAGGAAGCCAAAAATTCTAAATTTAAGGTTTTTTGCTTCATTTTCATTTATTTTATTGATTAAATATTGGAGAATTGAGAACACCACTAAAATAAGTTTTTTTGGACCTGGATCTGAGTTTTTTGAAAATTTGAGGATCTGAAGATCCAGATCAGGTCTTTTTCACAATGAAGGATCTGATCTAGATCAGATCCAAAATTTTAGGGTTGAAAAAATTGGCAAAACTTCTGGAACTGAAAAAATTGCCCAAAATTGGTTGAATTGAATGAAGATTGATTGAAAAAAAAAAAAAAAAAAAAGATTTCGGCCAATAAATTCGAATTTTTTTTAATTTTTTTCTTTTCTTTCGTAATTATTACTTATTTGAGAAACCCGACACTTGTAGGCCTGTAGGGTTGAAAAAATTGCAAAAATTGCCCAAAAGGTTGAATTGAATAAAGATTGATTGAAAAAAATTTATTTTGGCCAATAATTTCAAATTTTTACAAAATTGATAATTAATTACTTACTTGAGAAATCCTACAGTTGTAGGGTTAAAAAATTGTAAAAATTGCCCAAATTTGATTGAATTGAATAAAGATTGATGGGAAAAAATATATTTTGGCCAATAAATTCAAATTTTCATAAAATTGAAAAAAAAATTCGAAATAATTACTCGAGAAATCCTACAGTTGTAGGTTTGAAAAAATTGTAAAAATTGTCAAACTTATCTGGAACTGAAGAGAATCGCCCAAAATTGGTTGAATTGAATAAAGATTGATTGAAAAAAAATATATATTTTGGGCAATAATTTCAAATTTTTACAAAATTTATAATGTTTTTTCGAATTAATTACATGGAATGTATTGCCAACCGATCTACATAGAAAATACAAATTTTTTAAACCTCTGTAGCGCATCCATTTTCAAAAATAGGCACCTTGCGTACATACAGTTTTCCTATGAATGTAACCCGGTTTGCATTCAATTCTCAAAAAATGTCCAGTATCCTCAGGATATTTTGTATTGAGCAATTATTGCCAACTTCCAATATCCTGCGGAGCGCGGACCGAAATAAAGATTGTACTTGTACATATGTTGGCTAATCGTTTTATAGAATTACCTGCTCAAATTACAATCTATTCGACTGCTTACAGAACCTATTTTTGTTTCTAGGGTGCACCGCAAACCGAAGTTGAATTGAGACGAGTACAAGCCAAGCAAATAAAATTCAAAGGTGATTTTTATACGTATTATGCAAAATTGAAGGGGAAAAATGGTCCTATCTAAATTTTTGTAATTACCAAAATTATTCTAAGGATTTTATCCTAAAACTTTTAGTTTAAATTTTTTTCAATTGGAATCTTAGGGACTTTTAAATAAAGGGAACTGGTCCCTCTAAAAGGGAGAGCTTTGGAAAAATGACATTCTTGATCAGATGAAGATTCAGTCATGAAATCACTTTTAACAATGTAATCGAACGAAACCGAGTTATTTCCATTTGCGACTGTACTGCAACGTCACAGAATCAGTCTCATGCACCTGTATCTCCATAAATAAAAACCAGTAGGTCGAGCGAAGAAGCAAAACTCGAAAATTCAACTATCGCACGGCACAGTGACAAATCAACGAATTACGAATTACTACATAATACGCTACTTCCGGATTAGGTCGATTAACCAGGACCCTAATATTACCTTGAACAAGATAGCTTGTGGGAAAAGCATTAAAAACTACGGCGTCGCGTCTCGCCGTCGCTTATGATTGTCTCACTATTATTACCCATGGCGTCGGATCGCCACCATACAGTTTTTCATTTTCAATTTTTTTTTTTTTTTTTTTTTTTTTTGCCATATCCATCCGTGTAGATGCCACAAAATTACTGAAATTGAGACAACAGTATGTTTATCCCGAGTGGCTTTCGGCCACCAGATTATGAAATGAAAAAAAATTAATAATAAAACAACGAAATAAAATATCCCAAAAAATTAATAGAAATAACATTTAAAAAGTAGAAATTGAACGATTAATTGTAATCAAAAAATATCTTTCTTCCTTCAATAGTATGTTGAGCAAACATATCAAGACATCGTTAATAGAAGTTGAATACTAGTCGGGTGGAAGGAGCATATTCTTTGTGGAGACACCCTGTACATTACAGTGGTCCTTATTTCAGACTTTCCACTTATTTTGTACCTTTCGGACTAATTTGGGTCTAAGGATAACACACACTTTGACTGAACAAGTGAACATACTTTTTATTCCAATTTGACTACAGACAACACAATTCAAACCAAGGCGAATAGACTAGATCATTACACTATCAAAATAACATTCGATTCGAGACTGGTTGCATCGAATTAATTACGTCCCTCTCAGTGTAACCACTTCTAGCAACGTAGGGCCCATTTGACTGTCTCAATCTAAAGTTGTTTATTTTCATGAGAAAATAATTCCCTCCTAATATCTGACCTCCCAAACTGAATTTCAAGCGGCTCTTGGTCTCCCTTTTTCATTTTTATAAAAAGCTGGCCAATTTTTAAACTCTTGTTTTTTTCATATTACAATTCATTAAAGTTGTTCCTTTTCATGAGAATCAATTCCCAAATTTTTCGTTTTCCTCCTAGGTCAGTTTCAAGTGCTACTGCAAAATTCCTTAAAATTTAAAACGTAGGTATATAAAAAATCAGCTAAAAAATAACGATTTTTTTTTAAGGAACCAACATTCTTATAATAATTATAAGTAGAAATACCGAAATGTTAAATTGGCATCAATAGTCGTACTAGCTGAACATGATACGTCGAGAAATATTCGACACTTTCACCCCCACAAAAAAATTTCCACACATGTCCAAATTTACATTACAAAGTCAATTTTTTTTTTTCAAATAAAAAATGCAGCTAAGTTTCGAACTCGAAACAATGGCGTCGCGTACATATTAAATACATCCGGGTGTTAGATGCGAGCTAATGGGTTACTGCACTGCACGGGGCACGGTGCGATTCGGTGCGGCGCCACAGAAGAATAAAATTTCTCTAAATTATATCGATCGTTGACGCTGCGCTGGCGACTGAGATAAGACCCAAGTATGTATTCCTCGCACAACGAGAAGACGATTGAAATACCATTAGAAGCTTTTATCGTTTTTATTGCACTAGGTAATCCCCAACGGGAAGAAACAAGTGTTGTCATCGTCGATGACTGCACGAGTATCTAGTATAGTGAGACTGACTTCGACGAGAGGTACGGTAGGACGGTACAGATGTTAGGATTATTTGTACACTGCACGTCTATCTTGACACTCTAATCGAATTCGCTATTGTTTGAATAACTCGTACGTAGAAAATTGTGAAATTTTCTCGCACAGAACACCGTCGAATCGTGTAATCTGGCTGAGAGAGGAAGGCGTAACGAAATAGCAGATTGTCCGTAAAAATACCAGCAAAATGGTTCGATGGTAATTGCAAATCGTCGCAGTGACGCGATATTTCGCAAAGTGACTTTTTGGGCTTCGAAATTCTATCGGGTTCCATTTTTCACTTTCGAAAGAAGCATTCAATATGTGAGGGGGAAGAGGAAGAGCGGAAGTTTGAAAATACCACCATATTAGTATATCGAGTAAAACCGAGTCACCTGGCTAAGGTCGAGTGAAGAAAGCATAGGGTAGAGTACCCGTTTATGGCCACCTGTCTATCTTTGGCCACCTTTAGCATTAAACTTATATTTGAAAAGAAAAAATGGATGAAATCAGTTGGGGTAGCGAATGCACTTCTTCAACCAATATTATATAATTTGGAAAGAAAATATGTGGTCAAGTATTTTTAACTCTAATTTCTTGTGCCAAAAATGAATGAAGTTAAAGTATTGCTTGCAAAAAAGATCGTTTGATGGGGTCTGTGTAATGATGGAATAGCAGTCCTAATAATCAAAAAGTAGAGGCAAGTAAGTAATTTTTTAAAGATCAGTGATTTATCTATCAGAAATGAATATAAAATTGGTAAATAAATGATTTTTTCTCGCATTTATTTAAATGGCCGATTTAGGAACTCTGAAAATTGCAATTTTCCATTTTTGGCCACATCATGGCCAAAAATGGAACGAGCCGCGTCCATTTTTGGTCACCTTAATTATTTGTTATTCTATTCATAATCCCATCAATATTTTGATAGTTTTTATTCAGGGATGGGTCAAATCGCAATTTTTGTTATAACCAAAATTATTTCTAGGACCTCAATCCACAAATTTTGTTTGAAATTGTTTTTAATTGGACATCTCCCTCAATTTTGAAATAATATAAATATTTACCTATATGCTATGTGAAATTAGAGGAGAGGGAGGGATCCTATAGAAATTTTTATAATAACAAAATGTTATTTAGGATCTTGATCTACAACTTTAATTTGAAAACAAAAATACCCCAGCAAAGAAGAAAAAGTCACACGAGTTCTTGTGAAACCTAAAAAACGAATTTCGCTCGCCTTACGTGAATTATGCAATGGTTCACAAAATTCAACAACTACTTGAAAAAGGAAGAAGATTCCTTTGCCATCGGTTATCATTCACGATCAAGCAATGGGTAGTTCAAAAACAAACTGTTTTAGATTTTAAAAAGTTGTCTAGCGCTAAAAAAGCGCCATCTATTAAAGCTAATGTAGTTTCTGCAATTCTGCAAGTTCTACCAAGACTCCTAAAGCATCTAAAACCACTGAAAATAGGCCTACTCCATCTGGAAATAAAAAATCAAAACTACATTCTGAGAAAGATGGTGAAAAACTAGACATAAAATGTAGCCTACATGTTATTTTGAGTAGTACCCACTGTAAGTACATAAACTTGCAGCATTTTTCGTTTACAAGAACCTTGTCTACATTGTGGTAGCTTTTTTTTCGAAGATAAAAATGTGATAAATGCATTGTTGGTGGAAAATGGACCCAGAAACAATGGAACAGTGAAAACAAAAGGTTCTTTAAATGCGATTATTCCTTTTTGAAATAGTGCCCTTTTTGCCACTAGGTATGGTTAAAAACTTGAGGGAGATTTTTGAATTGAATAAGTGTTAAAATTTGCAAAAAACTGTTTTATTATTATTATTTTATTTTATTAAAAAGAGTATTGTTATTTTACAAAAGCATTTTCAATTTCAATGGATGGCCAAAAATGGTAACAGCCGCCGTGGCCATTGCTGGAAGCATGGTGGCTACTTTAGGGGATTTTTGACTTTTTTAAAACATCATCAAAGTTCAAATAACTTCATTTTACAACTCGCCATGAGAATGAGAAAATGAAAAATGTCTTAAGGTGGCCATAAACGGGTGCTCTACCCTAGGAAAAGAATCCATCCTTCACACATTTCTCACTAGAAATATTCCACTAAATTGTCCAATTTGCTGAAAATAAATAATAATCCCCAGGTTATATTATTAAAAGATGACGTATTATGTATATTGTATATTTATTGTATATTATGCAAGCACATCGCACACACCAGACATGTTGGCGGGCCTCTCTGCACGTGGCCATGATCACGAGTTCGTACAGGTTCGTTTTGAACGAAGCAACACTGCCGCGCTAATAGACGGCACAAATACTGCACGATTGTAATGTAAACTTCGTACATACAAAGCGTCATGTCATCGAATCATCCTTACCCACCACCAAGGTTAATACGGTTTTACGCGAGCTGGCATATGCAAGGCTTCCTCACGCATTCGCAATAATGCGGCTGCACTCGCGTATTTGTCTCAATGTTGGACTCGTGTAATTTAGCTCTACAAGTACGAGTAATACGTACGTAGCACAAAGTCGAAAGTCGACTAAAATTGATCTGATTACACAGGAAGAAGACCTAAGCTGCTACTCTAATATACGTTGCAATTTTGCACGACCTTGTTGTTGTTCACGATTAAACAAATAAGCGCCAACTTGGGTTAGTAGGTAGCCTGTAAAATGCCTCGAATCCCATCTCGTCGCCTTAAAACTTGATGCCAGCAGCATTACATAAATCAAAAACCCGCGTAAAACTGCTTTTAAAGCGCCGCTTTTCTGTCGTAAGTTTACAAACTAGTAATAAAGTGCGAAAAAACCCAAGACGACGGGGCCGGGGTAGGGAATGCGACCTTTTCCGCTTTACGCTTCATCGTCTAGCCTACACCATTTCGACTTTTGGCTACGGTAACAGGTAGGTAGGTAGGTAGGTAGGTATTAGGTGACGACGTTTTGTAGGCGGTAAATGTTGCAGAAAAAAATATTAGCATTGCTAACGCGTGCCGACATGACACAGACATTAATGCAAAGTATATACGACGATGAAGGGAACGCACCCTCCCCGGTCACACGGATGCGAACACAAAACTTTGCTCATTCCTTTTAACTAAGTTGGACATATATCTACATACGAATATACTTTATATTATATTATACGCGTATACACATTATATTACAAGTTTTACGGTATTGCCAACGTTAGTTAGATCTGGTAGTATGATGATGATGTATACGCGTATTCATTTGATAAGTAACGCTATAAATTTCAATTTGGTAGACCAATGAAACCACGAGCTAACTATCAGCAGTGCCAGTGGCGTGCACATAATGTACTTGGGTGGCCAATTGTCAGGTTGATTTTTGTTGTGGTGGCCGTGTTGGTGGTAGTGATCAACCTGACAAAATTGAGAGAAATTCTAAGAAGAAAAAATGTCAGGCAAGGAGTACCTCTATGCATGCCATTTACTATATTAGACAACTTATTTTATTGATATGTTCTCCTGGCCATGGCTGGCGTTAGCCCAGTTGCTCTCGTGCTCGATCACCACACGAGATTTCTCACGTGGTGCTCACGTAAAAAATCTCGACCTGCGCAAAAAATTTGAATTCAATGTGTAAAAAATTTCAATCAATAAAAAAATTATAATTTTTTGGAGATTTGGGACCTTTTTCAAATTTTTTAGAATGAAAATTTTTTAGAATTTTTTTAGAACGCTTTTTTTCTTCAATTTTTTTGAATAAAATTTTTTTACAATTTTTCAAAATGAAATTCTTTTTCAATTTGTAGAAATGAAATTTTATCAATTTTTTAAAATCAAAATTTTTTACACCTTTTTTTTAGAACGATTCATTTTTAAAATTTTTTTTTACAATTTTTTAGAATGAAACATTGTTTTAATCTTTTAGAATGAATTTTTTTTTCAATTTTTTAGATAAAAATTTTTTTAAAATTTTTTTAGAATGAAAATATTTTACAATAATTATTCAGAAAGAAAATTTTTTACAATTTTTTCAGAACGATTTTCTTCATAAATTTTTTAAAATGAAAATTTTTCATCATTTTTATAGAACGATTCTTTTCCTTCAATTTTTTAGAATGGGTATTTTTTACAATTTTTCAGAATGAAATTTTTCTCAATTTTTAAGAATGATTTTTTTTCAATTTTTTAAAATGAAAATTTTTTTCAATTTTTTAGAATGTTTTTTTCCCAACTTTTTAGAATGAAAATTTTTTACAATTTTTTTAGAACGATTTTTTTTCTCAAGTTTTTTAGAAAGATTTTTTTCTTAAACTTTTTAAAATGATTTTTTTTAAATTTTTTAGAATGAATTTTTTAAAAAATTTTAAAATGAAAATTTTTTACAATTTTTTTAGAACAATATTCTTTCAAGTTTTTAGAATGCATTTTTTTTCAATTTTTTAGAATGAAATTTTTGTTCAATTTTTTCGAATGAAATTTTTTTACAATTTTATAGAACGAAATAAGATTTTCCAATTTTTCAGGATGAAAAAAAGTTCCAATTTTTTGGAATAAAATTTTTCAAATTCCTATTTTTTTTTAAATGAATAATTTCTCATTTTAAAAAAAATACTTTTTCCACATTTTTTAAATAACTATTATTTTTTTGAAACAAAAATGATTTCTCAAATTTTTCCAGAAAATTTGAAACATCAATATGAGGTCGGTCGTAGGGCAAAATTAAAGAGAAATCGGGTAATAGAAAATCAACCGATTTTTGGGCATCAGATAATCGAGGTTCTACTTCAAGTTAAGGAAGTATTTTTTTTGTGAAAAAATTTACAACATTTTCACCCCTCCCCTGAGAAAATAATGATCCGCCGGCTATGCTCCTGACTGTAAATCATCAGAATCTATAAAAGCTGTTCGAATGCCCCAAGTTAAAACAAGAGAGACTAACCCTACAAATAAATAAAATCTCCCCAGTTATACCAGATATTCTTTCCGAAATTCAAAAATTCATAAACTTAATTAAAAAACTCAACCTCACAAATAAAATTTAAAAAAAAATTCTTCCGATGGGTGTAATAATCCTGTAATTATAAACACCCAAAAAAAAAAAAATTGTGATAATTGTACGAGTTATTTTTCAAAATATTAAAATAAAAAAAGACTATCCGTTGAAAATGAACGAGAGCTAATTAAATGTGCAGAAACTATAATCGAAAAAATTCAAAAATTGAAACAAAAATCGAAATTAAACTAAACGTGACTGAAGATGAAAATAATTTGAAACTAAGAAAAAAGAAATGAAAATTGATAATATGGAACTGAAATTAAATGAAAGATGTCTGTAAATCAAAATAAATCAAAGGCTGAAATGAAATTACGTAGATTCAAAATAGGAAAAAACAAGGCTAATTAATAATGGGAGAAATTAAAAAAATTAATTAAAAAATCAACTGACTGGAATCGAAAAAAATTAACGATTGAACTTGAATTAAAAATAAAAACAAATGATAACAAAAAAAAATGAAAGGAAGGCTAAAAATTGAAAATAAAGTAACGAACAAAATTAAAAATCATGAAATGAAAAAAATGACATTAGATTCGAAAATGAAGAAAAAAGTTACCTACGTAGGTGAGAAATTATGAGGCTCACTGTACCAGCCACATCAACACTTTCGCAAAATGTTTATTTTACCAAAGCTGAAAAATGATTCGTCATAATCGACGATACCCTATCTAAGGTTTATTATTTGCTCATACGCTCATGGGTGATGCGATTTAATGGAAGTAGAAGAGAGAGGGGGAGGAGGAGGCTGAAAGCGCGTAATCACGATACTTCGACTCGATTCGTTACATTAGACAGCGATATTTTCAAGACTGGCAATGATTTATTTTTACGATGAGGTCTAATCGAAGCAATCCATCGTACACGACTACACGAGTACGAAAGGACATTTACTTCGCGTGTAACGTTATACTCCTACACCGAACCATACTTTTGATGTATTACGGTAACCGATGAGGTGTACCTTGCCTTACACCACTATCCCAGTGTATTCTATATGGTACCCAAGGTACCTATATTTTTTGGCTATTGGAAACGCTATAATACAGTTAATTCGTATTGAAAAGTAAATTTTTCGACGATTCAATATCGTTTTGGTTTTGGAGTCCTGGACTTCACATTTTAATTAAAAAGTTTTACGATGAAAATAACCAAGCACGATGTAGCGAAAAAAGGTCGCAAGTTTAGCAGAAATAACAAAAAGCGAAAAACTGCCATCTCCATCTGTGAAATGGATACAAAGAAATTACTGTTGGCAAAATACTTGTGCTAGCGAGTAAACTAGGCGCTTGCTTAAAATTCGACACAGCCTTAAGTTCGCTGTAGGTTACATCAGTCGGATAATTAATTTTCGAGACAACGTGACCAGAGTCGTGGAAATGTCGCTTAAAATGGCTACGAAAAAGAATTAAATATCCGTTATTATACGTCTCGCAAGACTCGACGAGTACGAGTGTACACAGAGTGTCCCCAAACAGGTAGACTGGACACTTTTTGAGATTTAGATAAAACTGAGTACAAAAAAATAGAAATCGTACACACACCCAGTGCCTATTTTTGTGAATGCAGGCGATACGGAGGTTTAAAAATTTCCTATTTTTAAAACAAAATTGAATGGAAATGTTGCATTCAAAAAATTTTCCGTGGTCAACGCTTTGAAAACATAAAAAGTTCTATCCACTTAAATCCCGAACTGCACAAAAAAATTGAACTCGAACGTGTAAAAAATTGAACTCATTTAAATTTTTTAAAATATAATTTTTTTAGAACGAATTTTTTTAAATTTTTAGAATGAAATATTTTTCTAATTTTTTAGAATGAAATTTTTTTTTTAATTTTTTAAAACGAAGAATTTTTCCAATTTTTTTAGAATGATTTTTCCCCAATTTTTTAGAATGAAATTTTTTCCAATATTTTTAGAATGAAATTATTTTCCAATTTTTTAGGATGAAAAGAAATTGTAATTTTTTGGAATGAAAATTTTAAGTTCCTTTTTTTTAAATAAATAATTTCTCATTTAAAAAAAAAAAACAATTTTTACACATTTTTTCAATAGGTATTATTTTTTTGAAATAAATAAATAAATAAATAAATAAATAAATGATTTCTCAAATTTTTCTAGGATGAAGGTGCTACAGAGCTTCAAACTTCGAAAAAAACATTTTTCAAGGCTTTTTAACGCCTTTGTTTGCAAATCTAAACAAATTTTCAACATGCCTGTTTTTGTTCCTCTTGCCAGAATTTAGATAGGCACGTGTACATAAATTTTTTATTGGTTTACCATTCCTGGGACACCTTGTATACAACTTTACATTCAGAAAAGGAAACAGATTTCACTTCTGCGGGTATAAAAAAGACATACAGATAGAAATATGAAAGCGTCAAAGATTTAAAAAGGTAATCCGGACCGAGCCGAACGAGTAGAAAGAAGCGGGGGCAAAAACTTTGAAAAGATTTTCTTTAACGTAATATTTAGCAGACAATAAGGAGGCGTGAGAAGGTACGGCGATCTTCGTGTCGCGTATTTTTTCCACGACAAGACACGACGCGTTTATGCAGAAGGGAATCTCGACAGGTGCGTAGTGTAATTAAGTAAAAAGCAAAAGTTTCTCGCGAGCCTATTCAGCACGACGACGACGAGATTTCGTATTCGTACCAGTGTGAAAGAAGCCGATACACTTAGTTAGCATTTATCGCCTTCTTACGTCCCATTTAACCGAATTTAACGACCATTACGGCATGTTACTGCGATAAGCAAAGCCGAGCGAGGCGATGCGATTTTTTTGTACAGCCCAAAAATGAGAGGCAAACTTGCAAAAGCTAACACTTATTTATTGCCGGATGTGTCGACACGATAGCTCATACATTTGACGCAAAAGTTGAGCTTTGTATTTACGAGTACTCGTACCTAATCTACGTGTACACGTATACAAATTCCTGTTACCACGATTTTATCGCTGCTGCTCGACGATTGACTCATTCGGACAACTGACCGCACGATCACGATAGTAGCTATCAACATCAAGCATACGACCAACTTCGATATGGAAAATTTCAGCCATGCCGAAATGAAAATCTCAATTTTTTTCGACGTTTGTCGATACTTCAAATTCGCGAATTTTTAAAATTTGTAATTTGACTTGGAACATTCATTTTTGATTCGCTTTCGCTTTAAGAAACTGAACTTGAAAAAATTGATTTTTCTAAAATTTTCAAATCGACGAGTAAGTATTGATCTGGCAATTAGCACGATACTCGCGACTTGCTGGGCATTCTGTAGGAAGGTTGTGTGCCGTATCACTCTTGGCAAACATAATTCGATTAATTTGCTCGAATAATTAGCGTATACCTTCTACCTGCCTTGCCAAGCCATGGCCCATGTCATGGCATGCCTTGCCACGCGTGCCAACAAAACTTCACACCATTGTCGCGTTCGTACTGATATAGCCAGCGAAATAGGTAAATATTTTCACGAGGCTCGCTGTTGTTCAGCCACAAATAATCGACGAATACCAGCAGTAACGCTTCGTTCGCGTCTTCAGTCAAAATATTTTCATACACGTGATCGAAAAAAAAAAACGTGAGAAACGTTTCGAAAAAAGCAAAATACCAGGCAATTTCTACGACTCGTCGACAAATCTTCAACTGACACGCCGATAACCGGTTAAACAGCGCGAATAGATGCGATATAAATTTAAAAAGATGCAATTTAGACACGCTTTTTGTACTCGCAATGATTATTCTCCTGTTGATTCTTGCACGAAAGCTTGTCCCAGCGTACATCATCCACATGACGCAGAATGCTGCGATAATACCGTCACCACCAATGCCCCCGTAACCTCCACAACCACTTGTCATCCGAAGACTCGAGAATGGTCACCCTGTTCCAACTGCAACAACATAGACAGTAACTATTGCGAACACGAACCCGATAATTGTACGTTAAAGGAAGATTGTGAAAGAGCAGCTGCTGCCAGTCCAGACGATTATTATTACCGATCTCCTCAACGGTCCAACCGTTTATTCTCGCCTGTCTTCCCAACGAAAGCGAAGCCGCGTAAGAAACGTCAAAGAAAGCCTAAAGCTACCACCATCATCAAAGTCCCTAGCACTGGCACTGGGGCTGCCACAATCACTACAGATAAACCTATAACATCGACAACCTCTTTCAAAGAGGCAAAAGCCAAACAGAACGACCAAAAGGCATCACTTGGAGCGAAAACAACAAAAAAATCATCGCCTTCGAAAAAGCCTGACAGTGACAGCGGTGGCGGCACCATCACAAAATCGCCAATCGCCAAGTCCACTAAATCCTCATCGCCGAAATTCCAACTGAAATCAAAATCGCCGCCAGTAACGCCCAAATCGCCTTCGCCGGTGACGAGGAAATCGTTTCATTCCAAATCTGGCGGCAGTCCAGTCAGCACCTCAACAGGATCGCCTTTGCCGACACCGCCGAAGTCGCCTAAATTCTTCTATCTGAGAAAGGTGAAAAAGAAGGCGCCCATAGATTGGAGAAAACCGCCGAAAATTCCCATCAAGCATACGGTCACCAGCAAGGTGCGCAATGAAAACTGGTTCGCCGATTGCGGCAGATATCGCGTCAAAGCGTACCGAGGAGACTGGAACAATCTGCCGGAAGAATTGACTCGCGATCCCGAGGTGTTCCAGAGATTTTTCAAGCACCGCAGACCAGTCAAGAAGAACACTTCGCTGGTCAAGAAATTGGTTCAAGGCAAAATCACCTTGCAAAAGTCGCGTGTCGATAAAAAACCATTCCAAAAACGGTCTCCGGTTTTGCCGGCTGCAGGCGAAAAATCCAAGCCGAAATCCAAGCTAAAGAAGTCTCACTTCGACGTACGAGGTGCTCGTTTCAATCTGAGAAAAGAACCTCTGATCCGAGTGAAACACACGCTGACATCCAGTCTACGTCGACATTTGGATACGCATTCCTGCGACAAACCTCAAACGCCCACCTTGTGGCATGGCAGCGTCGAGGAAATGGAAGAGTTGAAGAAGAAAATCGACCAGCGTCGCGGACAGCGACGCAACCACTGGAAGAAAAACGACCGAGCCAGGAATGACAGCATGAACAATCTCATTATCGCCTCGTCCAGCGGGTCAAGCGTAATAGTCGAAGGAAGAGCGAATCGTCGACATCACTCTCCCAAGACGCATCCGCGAAAATCCGCCAAGAAATCCGCCAACGTCGTTAATCGTGGTCGCAAATCGAAAATTGCTCCAGTTTCGACTCTACCTCAACCGCATCCCGTCAATGAGATTCGAAATTTCCAAAAAACTATCGCCATTAAAGTGCTACCGGCTGGGTCCGAATCCATATTAGTTTCCAGCCACGGTCATGGCCACAGCCACAGTCGACGTCGCTGTAAACCGCAAGCCACCGACGTCTTGTCTAGCGAATGTGGTGGCGCGACTGATACCGCCAAATGGATGTTACCGCCGAGTATTCCGATTCGGTACAGTTTAACATCCATAATGAGGCAAAGGAGCACTAATAAATTCAGCGAGAACGGGTTAAAGGTTTCCTCGAACGGTGCCCGACCACCGTGGTAGATTAGCAAACTTTGGTCTAGTCTTTAGTCTTTACCATGTACAGGTTACAAATATTTACTTATAGGCGTATAAAATAATTAAATTAAGCCCCGCTGATCCCGAATTAATGTACGGTACGCTGTCTATGTAGTTTCATACTCTATTCTTCCACTTAGTTAAGACCGAATAAAATTCTCTTCTTAAATTGCATTCGTTGGAGCTCAGCCAGCGAATCATTCGAATCTTTTTTTAGCATAGTAGCAAAGGTGAATTCCTGGCGATTACATTGTTAAAAGCAATTCTATGACTGAATCTTAATCTAGAGTCAGAGTTTGTAAGGAAAAGAATTGACCGATAAGCATTTTTAGGTAAATTTTTTCAATGCTCCTTATTAGGAGGTAATGCCGTTCCCTGAAAGTTTTTCATCTCGGTTCTCAAGAACGTTTTTGAAAAAAATTTCAAACAAAAGTCGTAGGCGGAGATTATTGGAACAATCTGGTTATTCAAAAAATTTCGATAGAACCCCATTCACCCCTTTAATTTTGCTATGTTCGTTTTAGGTATATAAACTTGCGGAAGGAAAAAAGAATCTAATCGAAATTTTTGTGACAATTGAAATTAACCTTATGGCTTTATCATACAACTTTTGTTTGAAAAGGATATAAAGGACGTTCAAGAGAAAAGGTTGCACCCAGAAAATGATGAAGACGCGACACTTCAACAACGAACTTTGTATAAATATCAAACAAGTTTGATTTTCACTCGAATAATTTCATCAAGTCGCAAACGAAATTGGACGAGATGATTACGACTGTACATGATCAAATTTATTTGCATAAAAAAGTTTGCGCAAATGAATTTGACCTTGTGAACCCAGCTTTAAAACGTAGGATACCTCAAAATAACTATGTGTTTATGACCCCATAGAATACAAATTCGATGTCATTTTTCTTTTTTTGGTTCGGATGAACCTTTAGAGGAGAATAAATGTAAAATTTATCGATAATCATGTTGAAATATTTATGTTTTTGACCAACATGTACAATTTTTTGAAAAATTACAGGACTATTGGACTGTAAGACTGCTATAGCCCAATGTCCATAGCCTACAATCATGGTTGATGATCGGACAAGTCTCATTCGCACGTCACACTACAACGTTGAAACGCTCGTGGCAAAAATTAATTTCCATTCGGACTGTCAAATCGATGTCAGCCAAAATTTAAATAGGCTAAGCACGTACCTAACTCTGGTGTACAAGGCATTGGACGTAAAGACACGCAGGCAGACTTATTGCACAGCAAAATATACCTCACCGACGAATACGGCACCTTTTCCACGCAGACGTACTGCACTGCGCTTCGCTGATAATCCGACATTTCGAAGACAAATTACGCTACATACGTGTATATCATTTTAAAAGATTCTCATTCTTACGAGTATTATTATTACAGGTATAAATTCAATGTATTCGCATATGGTACGCATGAAATTGACAGCACGAGCTTAATTTTCACACAGAACGACTCCCTAGTCTGCTTAAAGCTCCCTTGTCACATCTGGTTACCTGTTGAAACCACATGCATCGCCTGCGATTTAGCATCGCTCTCCAATATTCTCTTGTAGAGCAACACACGATACAGCGACATCGAATTTCATCTCTATACTTAAAACCGAGTCACCACCTGCCTCCAGCATTGGAATTTCTTTCAAACTTTTTATAAAACTTCATTCGACCATCTGACACGAAACGCCAACATCTCCAAAAGAGTTTGAAACTATTTCTTTAACGTAACCTGTTGATTAAAATGCCCTAGCGTAAAGTTTACCCTCAATAAAAAATGTATTCCATTCGAGCTCGAGAAGAGTGAAAAAGCTCTTCTCGTTTACGCAGATAATATACGAATTGAGAGCTTCGCAGCTCTACACACCGACGTCAGAAATAAGTCGTCGAACTGTCGCGTCGTGATTGTATTAATGTTACTTTTCGAATTCGTTCTTTTCCCTCATCAAAAACAGCGAAAAAACGTCTTGAAAACGCGTTTATGCCATGCAGCTTCATTTTATCCACACTCTTGAAGCGAGTCCACGAACGCTGGAGGCATTTGTAAATGAATACAAAAGAGAAAAACTCCGTAGCAATTTGTTCGCTAAAAAGCGAAGAAATTCCATTACGGAGCGAAGTAAAAATGGAAAATTACACAAACGCTGACGAGAATACCTGAAGATGCGAAAAAAGAGAAAATTCTCTGCGACTAATATCAATTACCAAAAGTGCTTTTATGAAAATATTTTTCGAAATGAAACAAAAAAGAAACGAGTATTTGTAATTCAGATATCTACCTGCACTCGACTCGACAAAACTTGCGGGTAATTTTTGGAAAATATCAAACAGTGTAAGGTCGACACGGAATATAACTGAGAGAAAATTACCATAAACACCGGCTGACAGAAAGCTCTTATTTATACAAAATATACATCCTTAGATAAAAATACCTCGTTTCGTCCATTAAACGAAGCAACGTCGACTTTTTCATTAGCATCAAAAACTTTTGATCCGTTTTTCGCACTTTGTTTTTTAAATACCCAACTCGGATCCGAGCGAATACCACGAAGAAAAACAAAAAAACCTCCATATAACGAAGCGAATGAATTTAATTTGCTCGAGTTATTTTTCCCTCATTTAAAAAAAAAAAGAAGGAAAGAAAAACTCCTCTAAAAACGAGAATAATTTAATCATTTTTCGAAGCAATAAAACTTTTCACTCGAACGAAGAAAGATGAAAAAATTTCATACTCCGACTCCCCCTTCTGGCCCTTCCCCTTCGTCGCCACATTTATCATTTTACCAAAGGATAAAACATTTTAAACCGTTTTAAAAACCGCCACGACGAAGTATTTAAGAGAACATCGCGAAATTTAGAGTTTTCTGTTTTACTCCGCTTGCCTCTGTCTCTCACTCATGTTTCGATGTCTTTTCCTTCTCGGTAATCTCGCCTCGAGTTCAAACGACGCCATCGTTAAAAACCCTAATTTCGATACTATTTGCCCAGTGCAGAGAGTTACTCGACCGAAACTTATCTGGTGTTCATTTCCACACGCATAGACCGAAATATAATATTTCTAAATCGATAAATAAGAGTGTAATAATCGCTTCGTATAACGTTTCCACGCATCCGTTGGGGCATTTATAGGGCAGTTGAGGTATTTTTTGCGAATGTCGTAAGGTTTTTCGGTATCTTCCATAAAGCAAAGTACTGTACATACGTCGACATATTATCTACGTATGTGTTTTTTCTTTTTTACGACAAAAATATCCTCGCTATAATTAATAAGCTGAGATTAAACACGCGAGGATTCGCCCTTTTTGATTAATTCTTTTTTTGGCGAGTTCGATGGCCCTTTGGCCCAGCTTCATTCGATTAGGAGTATATTAAGACCTTGAAAGCAACGACGCGGCGTCGATATTGTTTTAAAAATATTTACGGACAAAGATGTATGGAAATTTTCACCCCTCCCCTTGAAACTTGCGTATCTACCTCCGAACTTTTTCTCGTTTTGCGAATTGTTGCCAAAATTGTAGAAATTATGTCCTTAGGAACTTCGAATTGTGGTTTTAAAGAATTTCTTCTCGTCTCGTCTCGTCTCGTCTCGTCTCGTCTCGTGTCGACGAACGTCAGAGTGTCTCTTTGAATCGATGTTCGCGAAAATTAACAAACTTCGCGTATTTAATCATCAACCACATATTATAAATGACCGCGAAACACGTCAAGTTGCCTCGTAAACTTGTGCATAGCATTCCGATCGCTTCATCTATCGTCTTTCGAACTAATCACTTAACACACAGATGAGATATCCGTAGGAGAGTGCATTTTAGAGCTAATGTCATCAACACAGTGGCGTATTTAGGGGGGGGGGGGGAGGTCAAGGGGCTGGTTGAAATCTCAATAAAAATTAATCAAAAGTCGACGATGATTAAGAAAATTTACTCACCGAGGTACAAACTCCTAGCGTCACCAATGTAAACATGAAGACCAATCGTCAAAATCAGAAACTGCGTGCAGAGTGTACAGAATACAGATGCAGAGAGGTTACAGACCAGAGAACGAATGAAATCAATACGTTAAAAAACGCAATAAATGGAAGTTATAATGCACAAAGGCGACAAAACGGCGGTCAGCATCTCGAAAACAAGAACCCACGTATCGAAGAATCGACAAAGACAAAGGCAAAGGCACAGGCAAAGGCAACACGTCGTCGCATCTCGTGTCGAGATATAACTTTTAAGCTGAGCCGAAATTAGACTGATCGTGGAAGACACTGCAGCGAGCAGATGCTGAAAACGATACAGGGTTGTAGAAGTAGATGTAGGTGTAGATGTCGATAGACGAGAGAGACGACGCATAGCATAGCGTAGAGTACTTTACGTAGGTGTTGATAAGGCGAAGAGAAACAACCACGTATATCTATTCTTCGCATAGGGTAGGCTATACGCAATACACGTCAGAAATGGCCCCACCGCGACCTTACACGGCACGCTTAAGGATGGGGTTGAATCGTGGATTCTTTTTCAATCGGGCCGCATTTCAATTCGATCACTAATTTGTAGACGAACGTCTACACGTATCAGACGTACATGTACAAATACAATGTACAAGGAAAGGAAAATTGCGCGTGCTGCGCTGCAGGGAGAGAGGTGAAATCGAACGTGTAGGCGTCAAAAAAGCAACCTGTGTTGCGCATACTGTGCACATTTTACTACGAGTACGAAAGAATACGTCACACAACTCGCAAATAAAAATCAAAACAAATCATCCTCCTTCGTAAGTTTTAGAAAATCGATGACGTCACCTACGTCCAGACTGAAAATGGAAAATACAACAATAGCTTATTCTATTTAGCTTATATTAATATCTTTCTTCGATCTATTCTATGCGACACCTACACAATATGTGATACTTTCAGTACCCCCGAGCCCAATATTTTTATCTTAGTATTTAATGTATTGATAATAATTAGTATTTTGGCCTAATTAATTTTTTGAATATAAATTTTTGAAACAAAATAATAAAAGCATTTTTTTAATTATTTAAAATATAATTTTAATCAATGACAAAGGCTACTATTTGATCCAATGCAAAATCCTAACCTAACTAAATTTGTAAAAAAAAAAATATTTTCAGTAAAATTCAAAAAATGAGAAATTCCATTCAATCAATGATAAAGGCTCCGAAAAAATTCAATGCAAAATCCTACTCTGGCTGAATACTTAAAAAATTTTATTTTCAGTAATTTTCAAGAAATAAGAAATTGCACTTAATCAATCAATAACATAGGCTACAATTTGTTCCAATGCAAAATCCTACTCTAAGCGAATCTGTCAAAATTTTTATATTCAGTAAATTTCAAAAATGAGAGTTTTTGCAAAATTGCATTTAGGTATTCAATGAAAAAAGCTATCCAAGGTTCCCATGCAAAATCCACCTCTGACTGAATTTAAAAATTTATAAGAGAGAAGCCGGATTTTTTGTCACGCATGTTCTCGAAAACCGCTGAATACGCTTCGGATCCGCGAATACCGTCGGATAGAGCTCGACGAGGACTATGTTTTAGGTGCAAAAAGTTTGAAAAAAGTTGCCCGGAAAGTTGAGAAAAATCTGTTCAAAGTTTATTAATTTCGACCAATCAGAATCGAGTATTTTAAAATTCGACTCAATTTCAAAACATGGGTAGTAGACGAGTCGTTAGGAGCTCCGATCATCATCTAGGATACCCCAGTTCGAGCCCCGGCGAAGCCAAATTTTTTTTTTGGAATTCATTTGTTTTAAATTATTTTGATTTGACATTTTTTGAACTTATGACAATTTATTTATTTTTTTTATCCTCAATCATTTTTTTTGCAATTTTTTTTGTTTTAAATTATTCTAAAAAGCAAAATAATTTTTTGACTCCATTTTATAATTTTATTTTCAATAAATTTTTTTGCATTTTTTAGGGGATACGATTTAACGAACCTAAGTTGCAAATTTTTTTATGACATTAGAATTTTTTCTAATTTTTTAATTTGTTTTGAATAGTTTTGAATTTTACAAGTTGCAAAATTTTTTTAGTGCATTTTAAATTTTTTTAAAATTTTTTAAAAATTTTTAAATTTGTTTTGAGTAGTTTTGAATTTTTCAATTTTTTAATTTGTTTTGAATAGTTCAGAATTTTACAAGTTGCAAATTTTTTTAAATGCATTTTTAAATTATTTGAAATTTTTTTTATTTTGATTTGAAATTTTTTTGAACCTATGACAATTGATTTTTTCCCCTCAATCAATTTTTTTGTTTTAAATTTGTTTCGAATAATTTAGAATTTTACACGAAAACGTTCTAAGAGAAGCAATGCTTCAAATTACAATAAAGATTATTTCATTCATTTAATTCAAGATGCAAAATTTTTTTAATACATTTTTTAATTATTTTAGAATTTAAAATTTCTTGATCGACTTTTAAATTTTTTTGAATTTTTGAAGTTGTTTCGTGAATTTTTCAAGTTGCGAAATTTTGTATGACATCATTTTTTTTGCAATTTTTTTTGTTTTAAATTATTCTAAAAAGCAAAATAATTTTTTGATTCCATTTTATAATTTTTTTTTCAATGAATTTTTTTGCTTTTTTTAGGGGATAGGATTTAACGAACCTAAGTTGCAAATTTTTTTATGACATTAGAATTTTTTTCTAATTTTTTAATTTGTTTTGAATAGTTTTTAATTTTTTAATTTTTTAATTTGTTTTGAATAGTTTATTTTTTAATTTGTTTTGAATAGTTTTGAATTTTACAAGTTGCAAAATTTTTTTAGTGCATTTTTAAATTTTTAAATTTGTTTTGAGTAGTTTTGAATTTTTCAATTTTTTAATTTGTTTTGAATAGTTCAGAATTTTACAAGTTGCAAATTTTTTTAAATCCATTTTTAAATTATTTAAAAAAAATTTTATTTTGATTTGAAATTTTTTTGAACTTATGACAATTGATTTTTTCCCCTCGATCAATTTTTTTGCATTTTTTTTTGTTTTAAATTTGTTTTGAATAATTTAGAATTTTACACGTAGACGTTCTAAAAGAAGCAATGCTTCAAATTACAATAAAGATTATTTCATTCATTTAATTCAAGTTGCAAAATTTTTTTTATACATTTTTTATTTATTTTAGAATTTAAAATTTTTTGATCGACTTTTCAATTTTTTTGAATTTTTGAAGTTGTTTCGTGAATTTTTCAAGTTGCAATCTTTTTTGAAACATTTAAGAAGGCTCCAAATTTTTTGATTGTATTTTTCAATTTTTTGGGAATTTTTCAATTCTTTTGGAATTGAATTATTTTGCAGTTTTCAAAGAGCAAAATTTTTATGACATTACAATTGCATTATTCAATTTTTTGTAAATTTTTTTGGAGGAATTTTTAAAAATTTTTGAATTTGTTTTGTAAATTTTTCAAGTTGCAAACTTATTTAAAACATTTGAGAAAGCTCCAATTTTTTTTTTGATTGCATTTTTCAATTTTTTTGGAATTGAATTATTTTAAATTTTACAAGTTGCTCAAACTTTCACAAAATTATTAATTCTTTTTTTTTAAATTAATTACATTATTCTACAGTTGACGTGCGGGGTTAAATCACACGACTGTCAGATATGCTGAAAATTGAAGAAATTGGTTCAGAATAATTATTCAGCTCAAAAATTTAAATTCACACAAAATTAATGAATTTTTTCAGGTTTTTAAGGAATCTTAGAATTGTAGGGTTGAATTCATCAAAAAAAAAGTTTTAATCTGATATAAGCTGATAAAAATGGTTCAAAATTGTTTTTTTTATAGTGCTGTCTACAGAAACTTAGCCTATACAGGCTTAATTCTCACAAAATGAATGAATTTTTTCTCGAATTGATCAATTTTAATTTATAATGTGCCAAAAATTGGAAAAATTTGTTCGAAAAAATGATTCAATTAGGGTGAACGGTGAAATCCTACGAAAAAATTGTCTAATAGATATACTTAATTGTGATGAAAATTGGAAATTGGTACCTAACCAATAAATTTTCCAATTTAAAATGTCGATGAACGTTAAAGATTGAAAATTTTTTAAGGCGTGCGGGGGCGTGCGAGGGTGTGCGAAGGCGTGCCAGGGTGTGCGAAAGCGTGCGAAGGCGTGCCAAGTCTCTCAGAACAGACTCAAATAATGAAAAAAAAAATTAATTTGAGCAAGTTTTTCAAAGAAACCGAATTTTTAAGGAAAGTTCAAAATTATTTTTCATCTAATGCATGGAGTACAACAGGACCCACTCTACAGTTGAATAAGTGTTGTCTGTGCTCCTAGAGACCCCTTGGAAAAAATTGGAAATTGGAAAATCTTGAAAACCTCTCCCAATTTTTTTTGAAATTTTTATTATTCATTTATCATATTAAAAAATGCACAAAGTTTTCTAGAAGTCAAAATAATTCAATCTTATTACATTTGGTGAACAAATAACTGAAACATTCAGAGAATATTATTGGAAACTCATGAAAAACTGAAATATGTACCCACTTAATTTCTATTATGTGAATTTCCCATTATGTCCCATTATATCGAAAACTAAGTAGGTATAACAGGTATTGAGCTGCACTTTTTTATTGTTGAGGAATGTCTAATTCATAATCAGACCGGGGGGGGGGGGGGGTCGGGGTATCTAAATCTATTGACAAATTTCCAGTGACAATTTTCAAATAACCTTCAAAACTTCCAAACTCCAATACCCAATAGATTTTTTTCAAAAGCAAAATTAATTTTTTTTTCAAAGATGAATGTAGGGAAAAATGTAAAAAAAAAGGCTAGTTTTAGTGACTGAAAAAAATTGACTCGAAAAAATTAAAACATCAAAATCAAAAATAAATTTAAAATTCCTAAAAATTATGAAAAATTGCATCGAAATTAAAATTGAAATTAAATTTGAGAACATGATAACAGTTTCATTTCAAAAATGAAATTATGAAGTTGAAATCCCCCCAAAAAAATCACTTAACAGGAATCGAAACGGGAACAAAATTTCCGCAATATGCGTGTTGGCGAGATAGACTTAACTTTATTCACCCGACCACGTACATCCACCCACACTTCATCTTGGTAAATGGTACATAAAATAAGCCTGAAGAAAATATGAGCAAGCATAAAAATGAGATTTGCACAAAAAAAAAACCGCCATCACTTGGCTAACCCAAGCATTCGCTTAAAAACTCGTAATAATTTATTTTACATTTAATATCAACGCGGGTTCGTTGCGTCCGCGATAATTACTCACAAAAAAAAACACAAGCGACGATACAAAAAAAAAAGATAAAAATTAAAGCTCCGAATAAAGAAAAAAAAAACCACCCCCGTATCGGAACAACATTCAGTGGTCGAGAGACGAGCACGACGTAATTAACAATGCTGTTTTTTTCCTCTCTCCGCGAATCTAAATTCTAAATGGAATCTCGTTAGATAACCATTTTCATCTTCAATTTTTTTCCTTCTCCAACTGCAAAGTAATTTGCGCCCACTCGTTTTCAACTCGCGCCATTTATCCCTGTTTCCGATACATACGAGTATATGTACTCTACCAAAAAACTTCGTTCATGTCCTCGACTTCGAGACGATTTTCGAACTTTCTATGTCGTAAATTTAAAACAAATTGTCCGATGCTTCGGATTTTTCTACAATTTTGAAAGAAAAAAAGAAAAATCCATACGAACGGAAAACTTTGCCCGTACGCCGATAAAAAATTTAGCAAAAAATAAGCCCGAAAAAGGCGAACTCCAACGTTGCGAAACGATTCGATTTTATATAACGACCTTAAGTATATAGGCAACTACATATTATATTTCCCATCGCTTCGCCGAACCGAAAGTACGAGCATTTCTAACAATAATAACACTATAATTATAAGTGTATTTGTACTTCATCATCGGGTGGTAGTAGTTGCGCGAACTAAATTTGCAACGTTAAAAATACTACAGTAAAACGAGAATAGCAATAGAGCAAATAATCCTTTTTTGCTTACCACGACGATTGTTTCCGATGGCTGATCCAAGACCATTTCTTCCGTACTGGTAGACTGAAATCAGAAAATTTTCGCTAGTTAAAAATAAATTACGATATAAAGAGAGAAAGAAAAAAACAAATAGGTCGTTTAATATTAATATCGTCGCCACTCCGCCTTTTTCTCCATTTTTTTTCTTCACATTTTTGAAAATAGAGGCAAGTTGATTTGTAGTCGATGTAGCACATAAAATTCAATATAGGATGATACAAATTATAGTACAGCATCTTCCAGTTCTTTTACTGCCACCGAACGAAAATTTGCCAAAACTGAAAATACTTACCTAGATACCTACAAGTAATAAAACGAATTCTGAAACTCGCCTTATAACGTAGAAAGAATTTCTTTCGCCATTAGACAGTCAAAAGGAGCAGAAATTAATGCCACCGTTACAGGTACCTTTTAGTTGCATATTACGTAAATTACGTTTTCAGCGTCGTTATGTCTTTTTCACGGTGAGATTAAATTCGAAATGAAGAAATCGCAGTCGTTTCCTCAACCATTTACCTTCAGTAAATGAGATAATATCTCGACTCGAAGAAGGCGAAAAACAATTTTATTTAGATTACGTTACGAGCGAAATTTAAACGCTGATCTACAAATTATACTGAAATGGAAAAACATCGTCGAACCCATTTGAATTATTTACGAAATTAGGTAAACGTTCGAGACGGAGCCGGAAAAACGATAACCTTGATAATAATTTTTTTTAAGCTACCAATGAAAATAAATAAAAATGGATACGTCTTATGAATTAAGATATTTACAAATTAATTTGAGAGTATTTACGCATTAATAATAATTACAGGAATAAGAAGTGACTTTAATCCAATTTTAATGACAGTACCATCAATAAAAAACACGAAAAATAATGGCTAATTTTGACGGAAAAAATACAACTTTTAAAATGGTCCCAAGTGAAAAAAAGTTCTATTATAATTTTTCATTGAACGAATCAAAAAAAACTCCGTCAAAAATTTTTTCAAAAAAAGTTTTTGGCAAGAAGAAATATTTTTCATTAATATTTTTGAAACCTTTATTTCTTTTTATGTAGAATGGTTTGTAATTAATTTCTTTACTGATCTGTCAAGTTTTTAGATGAAATAAAATTTTCAATTAGTTTTTGACAAATAAATATGGTATGAAAATTTTTCCAAGGTCCCAATCGAAAAAATTTTCAAACAAAAGTTGTGTATTTTGATCCCAGGAACAATTTTGGTTGTTACAAAAATTTTGA
The DNA here is from genome assembly GCA_959613365.1 of Balanococcus diminutus. Classification (NCBI taxonomy): domain Eukaryota; kingdom Metazoa; phylum Arthropoda; class Insecta; order Hemiptera; family Pseudococcidae; genus Balanococcus; species Balanococcus diminutus. Next base: position 54,687,179 of record OY390718.1, on the reverse strand, counting down.
TTGGATCACTCCTTCCCTTCCATTTTTCCATTTTACGTATGGAAATCACATGGAAAATCACGTACGTATAATGCAAAATTATTCTACATGAACACGTATAATGCAAAATTGGAGGGGAATGAGTGGGTTAATCAAAATTTTTGAAATAACAAAAATTCTTCCTGAGATCGAAATACACAACTTTTGTCTGAATTTTTTTTCGATTGGGGCCTTAGGTACAGATATAGGGAAAATATGGATCACCCCCCTCTCCATGCGATTTTCGTACGTAAAATGCAAAATTGGAGGGGAAGGAGTGATCCAATCAAAATTTTTGTAATAACCAAAATTGTTTCTGAGATCAAAATACACAACTTTTGTTTGAAACATTTTTCAATTGGGGCCGAAATTGTTTTTCAAAAACTTGTCAAAAATTTAAAATGGATTTTCGACATTATTTTTTCGTTTTCCCAAAAAACCCTACGTAAAATTGAAAGACATTTCCCATCATTCAATAATTGGATTTTTAAAACCGTGCGCTAATTTTTGTATTTTTTTCATTTTTTATGTTTTTGATAGAATATTTCTCATACCTACCCAGCGGCACACTCGATCGATAATATCGGAAGATGTAACGTATTGATAAAAAAAATCGTTTGAAAATCTATAGATGTTCTCACGATATTATAAAGATTTATCGGTACAATTTCATAGGCAAAAAATCTAAAAACTATCGAATTCGATATTATTAAGATTTTATGACGATATTCGTCAACGATACTATCGACAAAGAATATTAAATTTATCGATTCCGATTTTCCACCGATTTTGTACAGATATTTGAAACTACATTATCGACAAAGAATATTCAATTTATCGAATTCGATTTTTTAACGATTTTGTAAAGATATTTAATACTATATTATCGACAGATTATATGAAATTTCTCGACTTCGATATTTTACCGATTTTTTGACGACATTTGAAACTATATTATCGACAGATTATATTAAATTTATCGAATCCGATTTTTTACCGATTTTGTAAAGATATTTGAAACTATATTATCGACACATAATATGCAATTTCTCGAATTCGATTTTCTAACGATTGCGTGAAGATATTTGAAACTATATTATCGACACGTAATATGAAATTTCTCGATTTCGATTTTTTAACGATTTTGTGACGATCGACACGTAATCTGAAATTTCTCGAATTCGATTTTTCAACGATTTTGTGACGATATTTGAAACTATATTATCGACAAATAATCTGAAATTTGTCGAACGATTTTTCAACGATTTTGTGACGATATTTGAAATTATTTCCAAATTTTAAAAATTGGTGAAAATTTTTCCAAGTCCAACACGTCTGGAAGTACTAAACTGTCTATTATAAGCGTTTTATTCCTAACTTCTCAACGATACGGTATGGCATAGTGGCTAAGGTAGAGGAATACCATGCAGGAGGTAGATAGTTCAAGCCCCATGGGTGGCACATTTTTTATAATTTTTTTTTGATTTTTTCTGAAATGATCCTCTTACCGTAACATGAATAATGTGTTTAGGCATAGTTTAATGTATTAATTATGCTAATTAAGACTTTTTAATTATAGAAAAAAGCTAGTAAAAGACGAAAAATCGGAATAAAAAATCGACAGAATATCGAATTCTATAAAGTGTCGCGAAAGTTCCGCCTAAATCGTGAAATTATCTTTCGATATTATAGATAGATTATCGATAAAATATCTTACTATAATCTCGAAATTTTTACTAACTATAATTCGTCGATAATCTATCTATATATCGAAAGATAATTTCACGATTTAGGCGGAACTAACGCGACACTTTATCGAATTCGATATTCTGTCGATTTTTTATTTCGATAATTTGTCGATTGTGCTGCTCGGGTACTCTTTGGAAATCAAATTTTCTTCTAATTATCACCATTTAAAAAGTGAATATCACACTTCTACTAAATTTTCAATTTTCAAAACCACCTATTTTAGTCGAGTTTGCTTTACTCATTACTCATAAATTTGAAAGAAAATGGATTTTCGGTATGTGTATTAAGGGTAGTGGGCTGAAAAAAAAAATCAAGAAGCCTTGGAATATTTTATATCATACGGATATTAAAAAATTATGCTTTAATCTGGGCTATTTCGGCATGGGGTCCGAAAGGGTTAAACAAAAAATTTAAATAAAAAAGTTAAAACTGGGGGTAAAGGCAATAATGACAAAATGGTAAAAAATGTGACAAAAAATGACTACTTCCGACTTCTAAAACTGCAGAGATATTGAATTCCGAGTTTATTGACACTATACGTAATAATGAGTTTGCTTTGAATGAAAATGGTGCTAAATTCGGTAGGTACAACGTGATTTCGGATTTAATAAACTACCTACCTACATAACTTTTTCAAGCGTTTTTCGACTCGACGTAAAAAATGAACCCTGGACGTGCTTCGAAGCTCAGGAAGCGCTGCCTGCGTATCTTCAATTTTGTATCCCCCCTCCCCTTAATGCCTATTAAATTCGCGAATGCCAAATTGGCAAGTTATAAGACAGAAAAAATGCTCTCATTTTACAACAAAACGAAGAATTTCGAATGGAATTATAAAAATTACATTTTGAAAAATAAGAATGACGGTTCGCGAAATGAAGATGAATATTTTAAAAAAATTATAGAAAATATTTCGCTTCGAAATTTATCCTCGTTATCGTATTCATTCAAATTTGTATATTATTTTCAATAATTTTTCGAAAGAGAGTTCATTGAAAGAAGGAAACGTCGCGATATTATGATAAAGTACGCCAACGCTGAAACAGAAATTTATATAGATTTGAAAGCTGGGAACGAGGTGAAAAATCCGGCTCGGCGGCGAGATGGAATCGATATTACCTAAACCTATAGCAGTATACCTACAGTATCATTATACTATACACCTCCGTCATAAACTGATAAGTAAATTATTCGCAGGGCGGGCGAGTTCGCAATATGAAAAATGTGCACACGAATGACGATTCCGGTCACGTCGAGTGAACTTCCGCGAAATACGAAAAATTCATTTCGACTCGTAATTTGACGCGCGGAAAATTTCTCGCTGGAAAGTGGAAACAAGTAGAAATGCGCGACGACCATAAAAAATCCCAAAGCGTTGATCCCATTTTTAATTTGTTTTCGTTATCTCGTTTCAGCTGAGACAAATAAGCGAACATTTTTATTACTTTTGGTATAGCCGGATGAATTATGTACCCGTAACGTATATATTAGTATAGGTAGGTAGGTTGGTTGGTTGGTGAGGTAGGTAAGTGAGAGTATGCAATTTGATAAGGGATAACTTCTGCTTCGATAAAAGCAACGCAGAAGAAAAAATAATTAATTTTTCACCGATAGTTAAGGATAGATGGAGAAGTTGGGATAGCGAAGTAAATTGCAGTGAAACCAAATTCGATTTTAATTTAATGAGAAAAAAAAATTGTCGCCTTTTTCAATTTGACGTTCAGTGACTCGAACCAGGGATAATCTTATAGGTAGACTTTTTTACTTTCGAGTAAAAATCATTAAGAACACGTATATTTGTTTTTTGCTTTTTTTTTTCTATACATAGGTAAGGTACTCATCTCTCTCGTCACTAGCAACAAGTTCGAACAATCGATTTGTTAAATTTTGCTGTAAGGATATGTTGACAAAGTCACGTGTAAATGAAATCAATGGTAATAAAATTGTTGCTGCAGGTGCAAACTTCGTAAAATCGTATAAAATGCTGAACCGGTTTCAAAAATGATCAACTGCCCAATTGTTAGATGTCTTTGAAAGTACGTGTGCGTGTAGAAGAATTACTCTTACGAGGGAGAATAATTCAAGAGTAGGTTCAAAAAACTTGTAGTCAAGTTAGACAGATTTTTACAATATTGTTACGTATAGAGAAAATTTGAAATTCAAGTAAATTTTCTAAAATGATTAATAAAAAGATGAATTTTTCAAATTCTAAAAAATCGACATAAAATCAAAAATTAATTTTTTTGAAAATTTCAAAACTTATAAAAAATTAAAAATTTATTAAATCTTCGAAATTTGATCATTTTTTAAAAATTGCAACAAGTTTTTGAAAGTTGATTAATTTTTGAAATTTATAAAGCCAATTGCAACTGGCAAATCATTACCTAAAATACCTAATTATTCTTTTTTTGAAAATCTTTACAATTTGACAAGGAACTATATGGGTAATTTTTATTTTTATACAAAAACAAAATACTCGAAAAAAAAAAAAAAAAAAAAAAATTTCATATACAGTACAACCATGATTATCTGAGTAAATTGGGGCGAGAGGGAAGATTGAATATCGTGAAAAATCGGATATCTGTTTTTCAAATTACCTATTTGTCTAAAAAATTGGATCAAATAAACTCCATATTGCCAAAATTTTATAGAAATGACCGTTCAAACTGAAAATAACGAAAATTACTTCGTATTAATCTAATAACAATAAAAAAGAAGTGATACAGAAAGTTCTCAATTGTTTGAGTTCTTCTTTTGAAATTTTTTTGGATTAAAATCTATTTTCATTTTCCTGGAGTAAATTTTTTTTTTTTTTTTTTGAAATAAGGAAATTTCACAATTTTCAGAGAGAGAAAATTTTTTATATTCAAGTATAAGAATAAAATTTTATTTTCATTTTTTAATAATAATTTTTTTTTGAACAAACAAAAATATACCTAATATTTTTAAAATTTCTTTCAATGAAAAAATTCCATATTTTTCAAGAATTAAACAATCCTAATTTTTTTGGAATAAAATTTATAATTTTTTTTGGGATTTGAGATTTAAAAAAAAAAAATTGGAATAAATTTTATTCAAACTTTTGTTTTTGGAATTTGTAAATTTCATAATTTTTTGTGATGAAAATGTACCTAGGTATCTTTCTATTTTTTAGAATGAATTTATTTTTCATTTTTTAAAATCAGAAAAAGAATATTCTTTTGGAAAAAACAAATTTTCAATTTTTTCGGTATTTAGAACATCTAAAAAAAAGTTTCAAATACCTAAATTATATTTTTATTTTTTCGCATAAAAAAGTATTTTTTTAAATACCCAAAGAAATTTCACAATTTTTTGGGTGAAAAATTTTTCTATTTAAATAAAAATTAGAATAAACATACCTATTTCCTAATTTTTCAAGAATAAAAAAATTCTAAATTTTTTTGAATAAAATTTTTAATTTTTTCAGGATTTAGGACATAAAAAAATTCAAATAGATTTAATTTTATTTTTTTTGAGGTGAATTTTTTTAAAATACCTACCTAAAGAAATGAGATGAAAAAATTTCATATTTTTGGAATGAGCAAATTTTCTAATTTTTGTTTTGAATGAAAAATTTCCAATTTCTTAAGAAAAAAAAATTCTAAATTTTTTTGAATAAAATTTTCAATTTTTTCAGGATTTAGGATATAAAAATATTCAAATAGACTTAATTTTAATTTTTTTGAGGTATTTTTTTTTTAATTTTATGAAATAACTTATTTCCAGGATCTAGGACGTTTGAAAGAAATTTTATTTGAATTTTTTTAGCGTAAAAAAATTATTTTTTAGGAATAAAGAAATTTCACAATTTTTGAGATGATGAAAGAAAATTTTCCAAACTTTTAGAAATAAAAAAAAAATCATTTTTTTGGAAAAAACAAATTTATATATTTTTTAAAATGAAAATTTAAAAAAAAATTGAAATAAAATTTAGGTATAATTTTTTTCAGGATTTTTGAGACTTTTTTTTTGAAAAAACTTTGAAATAAATTCAATTTCAACTTTTTTGACAAATATATATTTTTTTTTTTTGGAATGGGTAGGTACATAATTATGTAGTCTGCATATAAATTTCTAATTTTTTTGAAATATAAAATTTTGCTATTAGGCCTTACATAATTTAGAATAAAAAAATGTCTAATTTTTTGAAATTAATTTTTTATTTTTCAAAATTTTCAAGAAAAAATCTCAGAACTTTTTTGAAGGTGAAGGTCGTAAGTTTAAAAATAGAAGGAAATCGATGTCTAAATGCAATACTTAGCATCCTTGAAAAAAAAAATGGAACAAATCTCCAAAGATAATACGAATATTTTTTATATTATCTTTTCAAGAAAGCTGTAGCTGAGTGAGATGCGAGGTATAAGTTTGGGGGGGGGGGGTGGTGGAAGATACCCCAAAGAATTTTATTTCTCGGGTAAACAAATATTCGGCAATGCTTCATCTAAATCATCGAGTAATGATAAAAAATTCAAACCTATGCAAAAATTAATCAATTTTGGTAAATTATGTAGCCGAAATAGTGACGTGAAAAAGGTGGTCTCTGTTTTCGCACAAAAACGAATGATATTACGTAATCGCAATATACTCGATAATAAATTTATAAAGGAAAGGAATTGCGGTTAGTGATAGTAAGTAACAGTAGTTTGTTGGGTGGGCACTGCAGTGTACAGCTGGGCACTCGCTACGAGGCACGTCATCCCTTTTTCCATCAACATCTACCTTCTCAAACAATCTGAGTAAACGCCATACCCCCTGTTTCTTGTCTGTTTTCTGTTCGGCTGCGGCCGCCTAATTTGAATTGTAAAGCTGTGCGATATGGACTTGAAAGCGAATCCAGGCATCAAACATAAATACCTGTCCAGAGTACAGCGTTGGACCAACGCAACGCAAGCAAAATACGCTTTATTCGACGCTCTATCGTTGCCAAGGCAGCCTAACTATGCCCCTTCACTCGAAAATCGAAAATGTACACTGATCGTATTACAAATGACGACATTTCCACATATTTTCGTTTCGCTACTCATCTTCCTGAGTAACGAGCTCGATTAAACTCTATAGAATCGATATTCTCGAATAACTTTTCGCCAGTCCAAAAATAAACAAAAAACAACAACGCCGAGTCCGCTTTTTGTCCAAATGAAATTGACGACGATCGTAGAAAGATTACGTCAGTCGTCAGTCCTTTGTGAAGAGTCGTTGAAAATATTCCAATTCGCCGTAACGAAGCGAATTTCATTTTTCACTGGTGAAATCTCAATTGCTATAGCCTAAAACGCTGTCGATGCGAGCTGTAGTGGCACTCGACGAAATGACAACGTCGAGTACGTTTTACGATTACAGCGTCAATTAATAATGCTCTATCGAAGAGACTAATCTCCATTTAAATAGCTTTACGCGTACGTAACACCGTCGCGTCGAGTTCAATTTATTCGATGGACTCGACGAAGAGATAATTTTTTTCTCGCGTTTCCGGCGAAAATTCCCAACGTCGAATTTTTTCAAATTTCCACCATCGGTCGTAGGTATGCAGATGTGGAAATGAAAACGAAGGAACAACCACACGTCTACGGTGGTTTTTTGCCAATTTTTAACGGCTGCTTCATAAATGTTGTTTCAGATGTACCAAATGTCAAGTCCCAGCGAAGTACTTTGTAATTTTTAAGAGGGAAAACCGGAAAGAAAGTAGATTAAGAGTACAGGAGAGCGAGGAAGAGAAGAGAAACAAGGACGAAGAGGGGAGGAAGTCTGCACTGTAGCGTTTGAAAATGATCTTAATCTGATTTTAATGACAATAATGACTAAATAAATTTTTAAAAAATGGCAAAGAATGACTACTTTTCGTGAAAAAGGGAACAACTGACAAGTCCTAAGTACCATTTTGTAAAACTGCAATGCTTTTTAGCTAACTTTTTTTCCTTACATCTAAGTAAGTGAAATAATTTTTCAATTAAGTATAAAAAATATATATATATATTCAGTGATTTTTCTTTTTAAAGGTTGTACTTCAGCTTAGCTTCCAAAAATTATACGTGGTAATAATGAAATAGGTAATATAAAAATATGTAACCGAACTTTTTCAAAATCTACGTACTTTTTGATAGATTTTTGCCAAAAACTCAATTTTTCCAAAAATTTGTTCCGAGGTCTGACATGGGACATGGCAGAAGTGACAGAAATGAAAACTTGTTTAAATTGTTGTACTACTCGAGTAAGTTACAAAACCAAAATTATAGGTGCCCGTTTCCATTAGAAAATTTTTTATGAATTTTTGAAACTTGAAATTTTGAGGAAATCAAAAAATTTCAAAAAATTATTTTAAAAACTGTTTAAGGCGGGAGGCTACCTTAAATTTTTTTTTTTTGTTGAATGCATAGCGTTGACAAGCGGAATTTTCTAAGACTTTTTTATATGATGCATTTTTGATTTTTTTTTATCTGAAGTATTGAGGAAAAATTGGAAACAAAAATCATTTTGCTTTTTTTTCCAAAAAAAAAATTAATTTTTGATTTTTGAAAAATAAAATGCATGGAGTTTTCAACAAAAAAAAGTTACTTATTCATATTGCATTTTGATGATGTCGTTTTGAAAAAAATATTGATCCATTTTTTGGAAAATGGAAAATTTTAAGCGTCAAAATTGAAAAAAAACGCGATTTTTTTTAGTGCTCCGTTTCCAGAAAAACTATGCAACCCACGAGGTTTTTCCTCAGAATGTTTTTTATTCAGTACAGTCTGGTCTGTAATTTAACGAGAGGATTTTACAAAATTCCTACTTACTACCCGATTTTATCAAACCCTCTCATAGTTTCTCATCGAAGTATTCCAGTCAACTCGAAAGAAATCGTCGACAAATTAAAATTTTGCAAAATCCTCTCGTTAAAGTATGGGGATGACCTTCTTCTACAACCCAAAAAAAGATGAGCTCGATACCTCCATTAGTTATTGAGATAATGGGGCATTCATGGGAAATGGGTAGGACAGAAAAAGAATAATTAGAGTTTTTTGATTTTCCAATAATAATACATTCATATGTTTTTGTTACTTTGTTGACCAAAGTATAATGAAACAGAATTATTTTGAAGTCTCAAAAACTCTATGCATTTTTTACTACGAAATCTAGGAAATCACAATTTCAAAAATATTCAACTGGAATTTTTGAAATTTTTAATTTCCTATTTTTTTTGGAGTCAGTGAAGCTGGGGATGATCCGGTCTTGGCGTATTCAACTATACTGTCAATACATATGTGTACATTGTGTACTCTATGTAATAAAAAAAAAAGTCGATTCAAAGGTAGCCTCCCGCCTTAAAATTGTTGTAGAGTATTTTACAAATCAAAATTATAAGTGCCCGTTTCCATTAGAAAATATTTAATGAATTTTTGAAACTTAAGATCTTGACATAAAAAAAATTTCAAAAAATCAAAAATTTAAAAAATCATTTTAAATTTTTTTTTGTACACCACCGGATAGAACTTGAAAAAACAAACAAAATTTTATTTATTATTACATATTTTTGCCTATCTCCGAAATTCAGGTGCTCGAGAGAAAATTTTTATTTTATTTCATTCAAGAAAAATTGAAAAATTATTTAAAATTATTTCCTTGAATTCATGGTTACGTGTATCCTTCCCATATGTTACGCACAGCACCTACGAAAGGGTGGTATGCAATTTTTCGAACACATAACTAAACTCGTGCCAACAGAAAGGATACACATTAATACCTATAAAATCAAGAAAATATATATTTTTTTTGAATGAATTGAAATAAATCCCCCCCCCCCTTTAGCCCCTTCAATTTCAGAGATATGCAAAAATATGAAATAATAAAATTTGTTTGTTTTTTCATGTTCTATCCGGTGGTGTGCTAAGAACATTTTTTAAATGATTTTTTGAACTTTTTTGATTTCCTCAAAATTATTTTCTAATGGAAACGGGCACCTATAATTTTGGTTTTGTTACTTACTCGAGTGGCACTACAATTTAAACATATTGTTTTCATTTCAATCGGTTCCTGGCACTTCTGACATGTCCCATGTGAGTGACATGCTCTTTCAGTGAGCCAAATTTCAGCTCAATCGAATGAGATAGTCATAATTCATAACACGGTCTAGGCCACTACTGAAAACCAGAATTAAGTATGTATTTTGTGAACATTTTTCAGAGTAGATTTTATCAACTTTTTTAAAAATAAATAAATATTTTTTTGAGCGGTTTCGCCCATAAAATTATTTTTTCTACATTTTTGTCGAGATAATCTTTCTAAAGGATTTATTTGGGATAATTTTACCACCAATTTTGTCTTTCTACTGGAGACTTGAAAAAAATTATCATAATTGATTCATTGATTTTGCAATCCTTGTACCAACTTTTCATCGATTTATTTTCAAATTTTTTTTTCCAAATTCCACCCATTTGTTTTTACAAACCGAAATGGCAATTTTTTGAGAAGAAATAAAAAAGAGATTTTCTCATTATTTCCTGAGAGGTGTTTTCGTAAAATAGAATTTACTGGGTTTTTTTTCAAACAAAGAATTTGAATAAAAAAACAGAATGGAGAAAAAAATACAATAATGGCAAATAAGAGGGAAAAATTTTTTAAAAAGGAGAAAGAGAGGAAGACAGAGAGAAAAAAATCACTACTACCGAGCGCGTATACTGCTTTTTAGGTTAAGAGACTTAAATCAAAAGTTGAAGTAATTTTTTAGGGTGGTAGGGGGCCCAAGCTTTCAGAATTATACGATAATTTTTTTCTATCTCATAATAAAATACGATAACAATATGCTTGGTTCGATGCAAGAGCAAGGAGAAGAATTTTTGGATTTATAAGCTATATGGAACAACATTAGATTTTGTGTGCTGGTATACGCGTCATGGAACTCAATTCTGAACCAAAAGTGCCCTTAAAACTATATCAAAGTGCAACGAAAATTCTGTCTTTGATTTCGAAGTCATTCTCGTGTTAGAGCTAAGCACAAAGCAGATAGGAAATAATTGTCAAGCTGGCCAGAATTTGCGTCTATTTGGACACAGAGATAGAGAAGACTCCATAGTTATAAACAGGCAACGTAAACTTTCGCAAATAAGTGATAAGTTGGTCGAGTTGAAAAAAGTAACGCTTTGAAGCACCATCTTTTGAAAAAATCGACAATTTTTCAAAGGCAATCCTACTTGATAGATTTTAATCTCGCTTTCGAGTCTCCGAACCCGCAGCATCGTGCTGAAAATGAATGATACCGCGTTTAAAAATATTTCAACGTAAAAATTCGCTCTTCCCTATTCGTCGCTATATTTACGAACAATGATTTTCTTATCGATGGCTCACGTAGACGTACAACTACTTCAGCTTGATACGACTGCGGTATAAGCGCCTACAGTTTCTCAGTCTATGTCTATTGTCTATATACTGCTTCGAAGCTGCTCGATATTTTCAATTTTCCGAAACAACGATTCCGCCTTTTTCTCACAACAATTCCCACATCGCATCGGCTGCTACGCTACGTTTCGCTGGAAAAGTTATGAATAATAATGGAATGGAAATTTGCCGACTACCGAATACGTCGTCGAGAGGTGCTGCTGCCTGCTGAGAAGTCCGTGGGGTTCAGCAGGCACGACAAGGTATCGAGTACCGCGCTTTTCCTTCTATACGTCGAAACTTTTTCCTTAAAATTCCAACTTTTCCGCTTGTAATAATTTTTTTTCAAATAAGAAACGACCCTTTTAATATTTCACCAACCGGAAATGATTTTTTTTCTTCGACGCGTCGGCAGGTTCTCGATTACCTACTATGGGAACATGATCTCCCACGATGTTCTATAATTGAGCGGAGTGGGTCTTTGAAACGAAATTCTAACGAATTATCAAACAGGTGTGTGCATTTTGTTAATCAGATTTACGCGGATTTGTTTTTGTACCTACAGCTACACACGGGGCAGTACAGTTTCGCTCGATTTTAATCGTCGTCGAATTTTCCCAACGCTGGAAACCCCACATAAAGAGAGAGAGAGAGGGTGGATCTCAATCCAACCTAATCCTGTACACTGTGTACAGCATGTACAGCATGTACATGTGTATTTACGTCGTCTGATAGACGGTTCGTCGTTCGTCGTTCGTCGTAACCGTCCGTAATCCGTGGTGATCGAACATTCCACCAAATGAGGCTTGAAATCCACAAACGTACCGTATACGTACGTAAACCCTTGTCAATGTCTAATTGCTCGCAATGCTCGTTAAAAGCTCCGCTACAAAGGGTTAGCAATTAGCATACACGCAGGCAACGCACAGCAACGCAGCCTCTTCTCCACATAGTCTCACTGTGGAATAATAATGTGTATTCGACTGGTAATAATTTATACGATAGCGAATACGATTCGGGTAGGTAAAACACAACCAAAACAAAGTAAACACACTTTGAGCTAACGTGTAGCTGCTCCGGCTTGATTCTTTTATAAAAGGTACACAGATTGGCAAAAGCTGATAGGCATCATCTTCCTGCCTGTACAAATGTAGGTAGGCAAATGCATAACAGATACCTGCGGACGCGATAACAGCATCGGTACTACATCAAAGCGACTTCATTCAATAAGCTGCGCTCGAACGACGATTAGAGGTAAATACCAGAGATCGTGAGTAATCATTATTTACCCTAACGTAATGTATAAAGAAGCAATATACGAGTTTTATTTACGAAGAATTTTTTTTATCATTTCGTCGACATCCAATAATTACCTAATAAAGGTACGCCAAGATACGAGACGACAAAAAACGACCTCATAGGTATGTACTTTGAAGTTGAAAGCTACGTAAAAAGAACATGAAGTCGAAAGATAATTTCAGAAAATTAAATTAAACTCAATTTAATCACCATTTTTATTAAATTTTAAATTTATTTTAATAACTATCACGACTTTTCTAGATATCTGAAAAATGTTTAATTCTTCTGCATTCTTCAATTTTTTGCTTTTTAATTTTTTTCAATTTTCATGTCGCATCACTTCTTTGATTTTTTTCAAATTCTTTTAAAAATTTGAGGACCTATAAGCGGCTAAGGGAGGGTCCTATCGAAAAATTAAGGCTAAAATCGAAATCATCGCCCTTGAAAACATAGCAAACGATATGCCACATCACTATTCAATTTTGCAACCTTTTTTTTTCAAAATTTGAGGGGACATAGCCCATATGGGGCTTGGTGAGGGTCCGATTGAAAAAGTAAGGTCATATTCGAGTTCAGCGCTATCTAAAATGTAACAAACGATATGCTACTCGTTTTTTTTGTGATTTTTTTAATTTTGACCCAAATTTGGGGGCGTTGTACCCCCACAGATTCTGAGATCCCACGACAAAAGTAGCAATTAAGGGGGGGGGGGGACCTATAAAAAAAAATTGTTGAATGCATAGCGTTGACAAGCGGAATTTTCTAAGACCTTTGCGTGACGTCATTTTGATTTTTCATCTATGAAGTTTTGAAGAAAAATTGGAAACTAATTTCATCTCGTTTTTTTTTACAAAAAAAAATGATTTTTGATTTTTGAAAAATAAAATGCATAGAGTTCTCAAAAAAAAAAAAATTATATTCATTTTGCATTTTAATGATGTCATTTTGTAGAAATTATTGATAAATTTTTTGGAAAATCAAAAATTTTAAGCGTCAAAATTGGAGAAAAACACGACTTTTTCTTAATGCCCCGTTTCCAGAAAAACTATGCAACCCACGAGGTTTTTCCTCAGAATGTTTTTTATTCAGTACAGTCTGGTCTGAAGTCTGACTAGAGGGTTTTGCGAAATTCCTACTTTTCCCCCTGATTTTATCTAACTTTCTCATGAATTTCATCTTAGTATTCCATTCAACTCGAAAGAAGTCGTCGGCAAATAAAAATTTCGCAAAACCCTCTCGTCAGACTACAGACCAGACTGTAAAGAATAAAAAACATTCTGAGGAAAAACCTCGTGGGTTGCATAGTTTTTCTGGAAACGGGGCATTAAGAAAAAGTCGTGTTTTTCTCCAATTTTGACGCTTAAAATTTTTGATTTCCCATTTCTACAAAATGACATCATTAAAATGCAAAATGAATATAATTTTTTTTTTTTGAAAACTCCATGCATTTTATTTTTCAAAAATCAAAAATTAATTTTTTTTGTAAAAAAAAGCGTGATGAAATTAGTTTTCAATTTTTCTTCAAAACTTCATAGATGAAAAATCAAAATGACGTCACGCAACCGCTTGTCAACGCTATGCATTCAACAATTTTTTTTATAGCCCCCCCCCCTCCCCTTAAATGTGTAATATAAAAATTTCTCTTCACCGAATTTTTTTTTCAATTTTTAAATGGTAGCTCCTGGATGTGGCATACTTTTGAAAATTGAGCTTTTCTCAAAAAAGCTCAACTTTTGATTTTTGAAACTTTCATTAGTGATTCTAAAAATCTGCTTCCAATGCTCTATTAATCCCCGTTTACAGATTTTCGCTATCTATTACCGATCTTGACTTATGCTTCACCAAAATTGGGTGTAATAACCAGAAATCACCAAAGAGCCCCCCCCCCCCCCCGAAAGGGCTGAGGAGAAAAAAACAGTGATTCTCTCGCTTTTAGAATTAGGAGAACCCATAAAAAAAATTGGACGAAATCCGAAGACCTAAGTTCCAAACGTGACTGTTTTGACATGGAATTACCCCTTTTCAAAATTGCGGAAGGGGTCCAATTGAAAAATCTTTCAGACAAAAGTTGTAGCATGAAGTCTTAGAAATAATTTTGGTTATTACAAAAATTTCGATTGAACCGCTCCCTCCTCCTGTGGGGTATGGAAATCATAGGTTCTCCTATCTCCTAAATCGCGTTGGGAAATTCACAACAGAACACCAGGGGGGAGGGGCCAAAATCATCGCCAGCGAATTAAATTTTATTGGTCTGATGCAGAACCAATTTGGAAAGGGGTGGAATGAGAAGTCAGAAGGAGATGCGATCAAAAATTAGGGGATAAAAAAAAATTAAGAACAACTGAACTTCATTCTAGAAAATATTGAACTATTTTTTGCAAATAATTGAGAGATTAATTAGGTAGGTAGTAAGTATAATGAAATTTTCTTTCCTAAAAAAAATAATAATAATTTTTCCTCCACCCGGGGCCCCAAAAAAATCTAAAAAATTGAAGCAGAAAATTGTTGCTGTTTTTTGCAAAACATGATTAAATTATTTTACTTTCTTGTCTCGAAAAAATTGAAAACATTTTTTACATTGACTCAAAAAAAATTAGGATAAGTAGGTAAATATTAATTATTCATCCGAAGAAAATTCAGAATTTTTTTCTCCAATCTCGTAGGTAATTTAGATTTAGGTTTGGAAAATACAGCAACAAGAAAATTATTGTAAGAGAATGGGGTTGCTTAATTTTGAGAAGGGTGTAAACACTTGTGCTCCTCGTATGTTGGTGTAAATTTTTTCATTTTTTTTAGCTGAAACTCGTTTGTGTGAAGCGATAGCACAATCGGAGACGAGTTCCATAGATTCTCTAGTCAGATTTTCTCCTTCAATTTTTAACGTTTTCAAAATTGCTCATTTTTTTAAATGTTGAATTTTTCAAAATCTTTCAGTTTTTAATAACTCCTCGATTTCCATTTCTACATTTATTTTTCATTCTTTAAATAATAACGATGTCCACAGGATTTTTCTTCTTCTTCAAAAATCACTACTTTTTCACTATATATTATACATTTTTTTTCGCTAAATTTTCGAAAAACCACTTTGCCCAAAAATTGAAAAGCCCCTACTTACGTTTTCAAAGTAATTAAAACTAAAATTTATTAGTGAAAAGTTTTCAAATGCCAAGAAATTTTTTTAAGGTTTATCCTACTTTTTACTGCATTTTTTTCAAATCACTACTTTCCCTACCTACCGAGAATAGATCGATAGACTATGCCAACCTTTCAACTGCTGCAATTTTTCTTAATTTCGCGACGTTTCAATAATTTCTAAACTTTTACTTTTCCCAAAAACTTTTCATGACTTTTTCATTATATTATTTAACATTGAATGTTTCCAAAAGTATTTTTTTTTAGGCCTGTCATTTTTTGGTTTCTTTTGGAACACCCTTAAAAGTCTTACGATTGGAACTTCTTTCAAAGACTTCTTCAGGTGTTAAAAATATGCGATATTTTGCTGAAAAAAATTGCGAAATGGAAAATAGAAATTCTCAACATTTCTAACAAATATTTTGTAAATAATTTCTGATCTTCATTCAAAATTTTTTCAAAATGTTTTTGATTACTTTTCTATTTTTTTTTTTTTTTTTTTGGAAAAGAGGAATTTAACACCCCGATTCAACATGTACACAATTTCGTAACAAAAATTTCCGACTGATTTCACTTCCACACAAAAATAAGGAAAAATTCAACGCAGGTTTCCCATTTTTGTTTGAACAAAATGGTTCGATCTCCGACCCTGGTTGATTAATTTATATCCGAGCTCCGCGTATACATATGCGTGTATTACAATACACGATTGAAAATTCGTGTATTTGTTTCTCACAACAGCTATACGTTTTTCGAATTAACGACGAGACCATCTTCTGCCTGCTCATCTAAACATATAATGTAATTTTGCTCGTTAAAATATCACGTATATATACCTATAAATGCAGAAATACGAGTAGATATTGTGTACTCGAACGTATACAGCTTTCGTATGTAGGGGCATTATTTCGGTACCATTAGCACCGCTTATGGCTAGCTCGCGTTAATTCGTTGGCGGTAACTACCAACTTCGAACGTCGAAAGCCGGAATCCGTTCTCCATTTATCTCACCGCGAATATAGGTGCGGATAATGCTAGAGCCATTTCGGTCGATGCTATTGAATTTCACAGGGTTTATAATGCTCCAAGTATTAGCTCATTGCTTCTGCTTGCTGCTTCTACGGTTTCATCGCACTCGAATCTTTGTGTTTATTTTCAATTTCGCTCGAATGGAACCAGCGAGCGAGTGGATCGTGTTGAAATGTCGACACGACAAATGCCCACAGGCACACGACGACGTCGAGTAGTTGTCTTCTCTATTCTGCCTCTGCGCTTCTGTAAACAATCTTTCGTCAATATATACGTAAGACATTTACTCCATAAGATATACGCATACGCTCGTATTATTCGTCAGTTCAGTGTGGCACTGGCTTGGAAAAAAATGACCACGACCATCACGAACACAAGTACAATCAGCAACATTTTTATGGTTTCGTATGAAACTCTGATTTTAACACCTACATCATCGTGCAAACTGCCACATGGGGTGGGCATCGGGGGTCGCTCGAGTTTCCAACCAAAATAATCTTCGTTCGTTCGAACACGTTCGAATGGGCAGCGACCTTATTGACTGAGTACCATCGCTTTGGCGTGCTTTTAATTGAAAAGGCTTCTTCTTTTATTCACTCTTTTCAAGCGAGCTCTTACGTTCTTAGGTAAACATTCACCGAAAGCTATCTTCGCCGCATTTCGTATAAAAAATTCACAGCGCCGGGTTTACCATTTTATTCTCCGCTTAATAGTTTGTTTTTGTAAGTTTCCGAGCATCCGTAACAATAACAAATTGCTTATTCTCTGTACGCTAACGCGGTGAGCTTACTTCTTCCTTTTTTTTTTCTCGTTTCTTCGTTTTATTCTATCGACAAAAATTTTTGAAACTTTACATCTAACTGTTGCGATCGGTCGAAATTCCGGAAATTCTATTCTCATTTCACCAGCATCTCGAGCAGTACGCAGACAATCTAAGAATATTTTACAAGTTCCCAAGTGTAAAAAAAAAATTAATTAAAAAACGTGTAAAAGATACAAGTAAGCCTTTCGACAGTCGTTTATCATCGAACTTTCGATGTCCCCTCCCACCATATTTTTCAATTTCCAACCATTCTACTCGAATAGCCAACCGTAAAAAATGATACAAACTCGAACGAATTCTCACACTGTGAATTATTTTCGAACAAACGAACGTTTTTCTACAAAGCTATGTGGAGTACTACAAGAAGAGGAAAAAGAGAGACATGGGGAAAAAATCAGAAGCAAACTACGAGTACATAAAATAAGCGTGAGCATTATTCTTTGAGAAAGATGAAACGAAGGCATCTAGGTAGAGCTAGAGAGAGCTATTGGAGAAGTGCAACGATGAAAGTGAAACAATATTGAACGACATGGCGACAAATAAAGAGGCTATAAGAAACCGATACATACAGAAGATGAAGACGAAATCCTCATTATGCTGATTGACTTCGCCACATCGTTTACTGCAAAATAAAATCTTCCGTAAACATCATCGTTATAAAATGTACTCAAAACATGTAGAATCGAATTTATCATCGATTTCGCGAGCCGATAGCCGAGACAAGTTTGAAAAATTAATCAAAATTTCGAGCATACGGCTACCTCAAAACATCATCAACAATAAAAACTATTAGAGTAACTATTAAATTTTGCACTACGAAGCTGAACCGTTGACGTAAATTGAAAAAAAAAATACGTAAACTGTTCGAGTAGATCATTTTACGTACGCTAAAATGACCAAAGTATATCGAATAAAATTGAAAATTGATATAAATATTGGTCTTTCGACGAGTAAAATAAAAAATAAAATAAATAAATATGTAGATAAAAAAAAACACATCGTTACCTCGGCCTCTTCTTTTATTTGTATTCGCTGCCATGGATCCAAATTATCGTGCAGTCCGGCCAAAGGCATCACTTTCGGCGAATTATTCAAAATCTCGTTGCATTTGAACAAAACACTACAAAACATCGACAGTTTAAAAGCAACAGGATTATTTCGACGACTAATGCATAACGTTCGAGTTTACTGATAGCGTATCGCTTGTTTTGTTCATTGACATGCGCGTTCCGTTCCTTCCGACACAACTCCGATTTGACGAATCTAAAACACGCGTAACGTAATAATCAACTGATATGAACGGCAGAAACTAATTAAAAAATAATTATAATTATTAAACGAGTACAAATTACGCAACAAAAGAACTATCAGATAAGATGATCGTCTGATGACCATCAAAACACGAAAAAAAAAACAGATCACTGATGATTATGACCATCGTGACGTCACAACCCATCACAACGTCACGACCAATGACGTTGTTGCCTTATTCTTAGCACTTGGCGAGTTTCTATGCGGAGCAGATTTTTTTTTTTTTTTTTTTTTTTTTTTTAAATAAAAATTATTATACTAAATAATAGGTAATTTTATTATCAGACCCTTATTTTCTTTTATTTAAATTTTCATGTTTTGCCAAAAATTACTAACTTACACGATTGGATTTGGATCCCCGCAGTACTGATTTTTTGGCACCATCGAAAATTTGCCAAGTCCAATACTGTGTAAATACGTAAATTCAAAATTGAAGTGCAGAGAAGGGTCCAAGCCAAATTTGTGTAATAATCAAAATTATTTTTAAGACTTCAAACTACAACTTTTGTTTGAAATATTTTTCAATCGAACCCCTACCTCCACCAGCTTTCAATAATGTAAGTATTTTTGTCATATTATGCTAAATTTGAGGGGAGGGGAAGGTCTAACTGAAAATTTTATAATAACTGAAATTACTTTTAGGACCACAATCTACAATTTTTGACTGAAAAATTTTTCAATTAGACCCCTCTTTTCACTTTGAAAAGGTATCTACCTGATGTTATGTAAAACCGGAGGGGAGGGAGAGGGAGAGATCCAATCGAAATTTTTGTAATAAGCAAAATTATTCCTAGGACTTCAAGCTACAACTTTTATCTGAAAACATTTTCAAACCAGGCATTTCCTCCCAAACTATTTCATTTTTTAATTGGTATATTCGGAGTGTTATCATGTTATGCAAAATCCTTGGAGAGGGCGGGGTCCAATTGAAAAAAAATTTCAAACAAAAGTTGTAGCTTGAAGTCCTAGGAATAATTTTAGTTATTATAAAAATTTTGGTTGGACCCCTCCCTGACCTCCAACTTTGAATTTACGTATCTACGAAGTATTGGACTTGGCAAATTTTCATTGGTGCCAAAAGAATCAGTACTGCGGGGATCCAATCGTCTAACACACACATCCACGGTTCCATTTTCTCTATTTTACGTTCCATCCTCACATCAATTTAATTTCTTAATTCAATATTTCTGTACTCTAAAGCACCGAAGCTGGAAGTCAAATTTTTTTCAACTTTGAGGTTTTTGTTTTACGTTTTTTGAATTTTTGACATTTGAAGGTTCATAAACTATACGAATATCAAAGTCAAAAAAAAAATTGGAATTCCACCTTTGGTGCTTTAGTGTATAGATTTATTTTCATTAATTTCAATTTCATTCAGTCTTTTTTCATTCATCATCTTCTACTGCTTTTTCAAATAATTTTCATCGAAGAAAAAATAATGTTCCCTCCATCGGTTCCCCGTCTCCCCGGCATGTTTCTCCGAAAGTGTTTTTTTTTTTCATTTATATTTTTTTATAAAATCGTCGCTGCTGAAATAAAATCCTAAAGTACATTCAATTCAACCATTTCAACCTTTAGTTAATAATTAATGTGTTTAATTTCAAACTCATCGATGTCTCATTCCGGTGCCTGAATTTTCATATGGGGAGTTCGTGACTTGTGATCTTGCTTCATTTGGATTGCATAAGTCGAGAACTTGATTTTAAATTCCAGTCGTCATAAGCACAAAATTTACGTATACGAAGTACAAAACCGAACCACTACATCTTCATGCCGGTACAAATTTGTAAATTAAGTAGGATAATTTCGTCTTTTGTGTATTAGTGGTCTTCGAAATTTCAAAGTTAAGTAATTATATTATTATTGTACTTGGGTTTGTTTTGAAATACAAAAATACCCGAGTAATTCGAAATTGAAAATGAGGATAAGATACCATGATAAAGGATGTCACAGAAGAAACAATTTGCGAAAAAAGCTTTGGAGAAAAGAAAAGTTTCAACTTTCAAGTTTTAAAAAAAGATAAAAACTTTCCTCCACCTTTTTGCATTTCTGAACGCTAAAAATAGAAGTAGATCTACATTCGTTGCATGAACTACGTCAGAAAAATGAAAATAACCATCCAATAGCGAAGCAGAACAGAAGAACATTATTCACAAAACGTCTATGGAAAACATTACGGAGTAGTTGGCGACTTGGAGCAGTTTGTATGAAATCAATAATCATGAAAATAGAACTGAAAAAAGAGAACTTTCTGTTTGAATTTTGAAATTCATTTAAATGATGAAGAAGTAATTAATAGGACGATTGCTTCAATCAATTCAAAATGGAAATGTCTAACTTTCAAGGAAACCACTAATGACGGAAATGAAATGAATTTTGTTATCATTTGGTAAGATACTAAATAGTTACATAAAATAGGTATACGTAAAGTAAAATAACTACATTCAATTTTATAATTTTTATAGGTGACTATAAATACTGTTCTACATTAATTCGTGGGTATTCACTCATTTGTCAAGTTTATTTGTACGAAGGTTGGTTGTTTTCGTTTTAATAGGTATTGATGTTCCTGAAACTATTTGGGTCATACATAGGCAATTTCGCCCATACGGTTCCATTCATCACCACAATGACAAAAAAATTGGAAAATAATCAGATAAGTACATCGTGGCAAAGCTGCAGGTTCAAAAATTTTAATGTGACTCGAGTACTTTGGTATGACATTGTTTTTTTCAGAAAAATGAACTTCGAAGGCAAATTTCATTTCCAAAGTCATTATTAAGTAAGTGAAAAAATAGAAAAGCAAATTATGGAAGTCTTGCGAAAATAAGATGCATTTAGCACGGAATTGGCCTATTCAAATTATTTGATTCAATTGTGAAGACGGGAGTGCTCGTAGGTAATGTGCCCTTTCCCAATGTTGATAAATTAAGTAATAATGAAATAGGATTATCTTGAACTCTTGACAAAAACATTACGAAACACGTAACGTTACCTTTGAAAGGCCGTAGCCGGCTAAGATAGGTGAATCGGCACCCGAGCCCGATCGCGACGAAATTTATATGGTAGGTAGGTACCATCGAGAAACTTTCATGACAAAAGTTTCAGACCCCCCACCCCGGCCGTTCCTGAGAAATCCACTTTTTTGTGAAATACAGATAAAAATTTTTATCTCCGGCGCAAGTTGACCGATTTTCCTAATTTTTTAGTATGTTGTAGTCGTGTATAAGGGACATTTCAGAAAAAATCATCAACCCCCCTCCCTCCACATTTACCCCTCCAAATCGCGTTTTCAAACTTTGTTTATTTTTTTTAACCATGTTAAAAGATAGGCACAAAAATCAAATTGACGTTTTTAGATGTATTTTAGACCCCCATTTAATATATATTTTTTTCAGAATTTTTTTTCATTGGGGTCGTGGTCAAAATTTGAAAAAACGTAGGGCAGGAGAGGGGAAAACAGTCATTTTTTGAGAATTTATGTTTTGATGATACATTTTTCATATTCAGTGCACACGCTACTAATTTCAATACCAAGCCATGAATATTAAGCATCAGTCCCCCTGAGCCCCCTCACTACCCAATTTTGACTTTTGAGAGTGAAGACGGTGGAGATGATTGCTTTGAATTATACGTAGGTATTGCTAGAATGTATTGTCCCTTTATTCTCCAATAGGCACGCAAAAATTTAATTTAATTCAATGAATTTTTTATTTACTCGCTGCAGTTTCTCCAATACAAGTAGGTAAATGACTACAATATTACACGTAATTATTAGTTTATCATTAATTAAGCATTAATAGTTAATACACGAAGAAATGGAGAATGGAACATTTTTTATCACAAAAGATCTGAACCGAATATAACACTAGGGTGGAATGATTTTGACTTTTTTTCGAAAATCGAAACAGCCTACGGCACAAAAGTTGTGTTTTGGTGTCAAAATAACGTGTTAAAAATTTGAGTCCCCTCGGTCAATATTAACCCATGCTTCAGGGGGTCCAAAGTTTTCAAATTTCAGTAAAATTTCTCATATAATAAAAAATTTAAAAAAAAAAAAATTAACAATTTTTCAGAGGTCTAGTCGATGGTAGGGGTCCTCTTGGTGACCCAGAACCCTGTCATCCATCAAAAAATTACATAAAAGTATAAACAGAGGTTTCCAAAATATCCAAATTTTTGCATAATTACACCAAAATTAAGAAATGCGCGAATATTTTTATTTTATGAGATATGTTGCATATTTTGAGGTTTACATATTTGAAAATATCTTCAAAATGAAAGGGAAGTCCCATCACCACCACCCCTCCATAGAAAATGGGACATTTTGCTATGAAAACTTTGTCCTGTGTTTTTTAATGAAATTACTTATTTTACCTACTTTGTATTAGGACAAAGTGAAAAAATTATCACTCTAATTACTATATGCATGAGAGCGGTTCATTTTGTGTTGAAAACATCCCATCAAAATATTAGACTCCTTCCTCAAAGGCGCAGGGCGTTAGGGATCCTCAAAGTGGGGTCCGTTTTGGAAAAACAAAGTTTTCATGGCAAAATGTCTCATGTTCTATGGAGGGGAGGTGGGGATGGGACTTCCCTTTCATTTTGAAGATATTTTCACATATGTAAACCTCAAAATATGCAACATATCTCATAAAATAAAAATATTCGCGCATTTCTTGATTTTGGTGTAATTATGCAAAAATTTGGATATTTTGGAAACCCCTGTTTATACTTTTATGCAATTTTTTGATGGATGACAGGGTTCTGGGTCACCAAGAGGACCCCTACCATCGACTAGACCTCTGAAAAATTGTTAATTTAAAAAAAAAAAAAAATTATTATATATGAGAAATTTTACTGAAATTTGAAAACTTTGGACCCCTGAAGAATGGGTTAATATTGACCGAGGGGGCTCAAATTTTTACCACGTTATTTTGACACCAAAACACAACTTTTGTGCCGTAGGCTGTTTCGATTTTCGCAAAAAAGTCAAAATCATTCCACCCTAATATAACACCTTTATTGGCTGTTGCGTTGTTGCCAAACAGACCTGATTCTTTTCTGATGTGTTTACCTCTACAGTCATACCACAGTAATACCGCGTAATTCCATTGTTGCAAATTCAACGGAGTCATGAATCAAAACAATTTTATTTTTTTTTGAAAATTGATAAATAGAAATACGTGGACATAGATAATAATATCGTTCACCTTCTTCACTCTCAAAGTCAAAATTGGGTAGTGAGGGGGCTCAGGGGGGACTGATGCTTAATATTCATGGTTTGGTATTGAAATTAGTAGCGTGTGCACTGAATATGAAAAATGTATCATCAAAACATAAATTCTCAAAAAATGACTGTTTTCCCCTCTCCTGCCCTACGTTTTTTCAAATTTTGACCACGACCCCAATGAAAAAAAATTCTGAAAAAAATATATATTAAATGGGGGTCTAAAATACATCTAAAAACGTCAATTTGATTTTTGTGCCTATCTTTTAACATGGTTAAAAAAAATAAACAAAGTTTGAAAACGCGATTTGGAAGGGTAAATGTGGTGGGAGGGGGTTGATGATTTTTTCTGAAATGCCCCTTATACATGACTACAACATACTAAAAAATTAGGAAAATCGGTCAACTTGCGCCGGAGATAAAAATTTTTATCTGTATTTCACAAAAAAGTGGATTTCTCAGGAACGGCGGGGGTGGGGGTTCTGAAACTTTTGTCATGAAAGTTTCTCGATGGTACCTACCTACCACATAAATTTCGTCGCGATCGGGCTCGGGGGCCGATTCACCTATCTTAACCGGTTACGGCCTTTTCTTTAAAATTGAACAAATTTTTGCATCTCTACGTACTAACAGCTTTTGTGAGAGCAAAAAATTAAATAAATGGAAGATGATTCTTCATTTTTAAAATGAGATTGAAATGTGTGTCAATGTGACGGGTTGATTTTTTTTCACTCGAGTAAATTTCATCAAAAAAATCACTGCGAATAAGTAGGTATCTTGATTAGAAAATGTTGACAAATTTGTCGAATAATCGCAGATTTCATTTTTTAAAATAGCCTGACGCCATAGCACTTCAACGTACATAAAATATGAACGAATTGTGGAATTATTGAACGAGTAGAATACAAGCCATATTGAAGATTAAAGGAATCGGAGACTATAGAACTAATTACATATTATTTGTTTGATTGATACTCCTACGATTTATCGTGTCCATGGCAGCAATTACACGATGAAAATAAATAGCATATATCAAAAAACTGAAATTTATCATTAGCAATTTTCTCAAGTTGATTCAAGTCGTGACTTATTTTTGCATATTTCACCTATAAAAGCTATAACTTGAAGCATTATTTTAAACATTTTTAAGAAATATTTTGCGTTCTTAGAGAATGTTTTACTAAATTCCAAACTTATGGAGCATCTTTGGCCAATTTCTTACTATTCGATTTTTTTTTTGCAAAATTGTGGAACTGGTACCCCAACTAAAAAATGTTTTGTAACTTCAGTTTCACAATTTTTCAAAAAAACCAAATAACTAATAAAAATTTGGCCTAAGATGCTCCATAAATTTGGAATTTAGTGAAATATTCTCTGAACTAAATGTTTTTTTTTTTTTTTTTTTACTTTGTTGTGTTACCTATTTTTAATCATTTCGTTGATTTTGTATCAAAATCGGTACCCTCTCCCCTTTAAAACAACAACCATATCTTAGAGGGATTTTTAGACACTTATTTTTTATTAGATATTTATTAATTTTTTTATAGAAAGAATATTCTAGCCCTGATAAGGAATGCAAAAATATTAAGAAATGGTAGAAACAAAAGCAACGTGCACATTATCTATACAAAATCTACGAAAGTATGCGGACCTATTGATTTGGTATTTGTACTCGTAAGTATCAAAAATATTTACCTTGACAGTTTAAAAAAATTCCCTAGTGGTCGAGCTCCGACTTCTTGTTTCGGAACTTGCACTCCTTTAAAAACATCTTCATTTTTGGTATTCAAATTCCAGTATCAATTGAAGAATGTCAGTGAAGGTTTTCAGTTTTAGTTTCAGTCAAGTTTTAAGATTCAATGGTGCAAAAGTGTGCAAAAGTTGACTGACTGAAAACAAAAATGAATTACAAATCACAAAAGTGGGTTTAAACATTGAAGGTTTTTACCTGAAATGGAGACTCCGTTCCCAAACCTCTGCATGATTCGTACATTTTGGCACCCTTAGCTCAAGCTAACATTGGAGCTTCGCCATCATACTCCGGCTCGTCGATTTTCCTATGAATCCTGATCTTTCACTTCGGCTATTACATGCTGATTAACTTACCTACAAAAAAAAAAAAAAATAGGTAAGTAAAAATATGAAAATTTTGGACATATCACTCTACATAACAGGCAAAAAGGGTCCAGTGATCAAAACATATGATCCATTTTTGACCCTGCACAGTACACATTATAGGGTCAAAATTGGTCCAAAGGTGAAAACATACAAAAGGAACATCAGGGCTATAAACACAATTTACGATGAAAATTTTGGGGCCTCCAGCCCAGCTTGGAAGCCTGCTAGCTAATCAATGTAAAAAATTCCTCAAAATATATTTTCTATGGTTTTTTTGTCCCAAAGTTCAAAATAATATTTTATTTATTCATTTCACTATCACAGGAAAAAAAAATTTATCGTCAAAAAATTGAGATTTTTTTTACTTTAGAAGAATTTTTAAAATTTTTGTTTAAAAAAAATACTTTTTTTTTTTTTTGAAAATGAAACGAATTTTTTTCTTTACAAAGAAAAAAAAATATCATCACATAAGAAAATTTCATAACATTTTTTCTCAAAAAAAAAAAAAAAAAAAAAATTCTGAATACCTACTTTTTAAAAATTTTGAAATCGAAAAAATTTCCACTACAAAAGAATTGAGATTTCTCTATTTCAAAAAAAAAAACAAAAAAAAAACGAGTAAGTAGGTAGGTAATTTTTTTTATTCCAATTTGAACCAAAAATTTCGTATTGAATTTTTTTTTTTAAATTCCAAAAATGAGAATTTTTTTCCAAAAAACAGAGACCCTCCTCCTAAAAAAATAAGAATAATTATGTTTATTTTTCAGAAAATTTCCAAAACAATTTTTATTTCTTTCAGTCCACAAAATTCTTTTTTTTTTCATTCTACAAATTCATTTTTTCTTTACATCCCAAGAAATGAGCATTTTTTTCAATAAAAATAGATTTCCTCCCGATTTTTTTTTCAAGAAAATGTATTTTCTTCTTCAGAGGAATCACAATATTTTGAAAATTTTTTACTTATAAGCAAATTAGGTATTTGCAATTTTGCCCAGGTACGGTACATAGACATACCTAATATTATATCAAAAATTAATGACTTCAAAGAGTAGAATTCATGACTTATCTTGACCCAGTGTTTTTTTTTGTTGAAAAATTCATGACTTTTTTATGATTTTCATAATTTTTATGACCGTTAGACGCCCTGATAGAACAACCTTTTGAGAGACATCATTTTAATTGGTTATTTTTATTGAGACTTTCGTTTTCATTTTTTCATTAGTAGATATTGATAATAATTAATAACTTATACTTATCGAAAATTTTTGAAAATTATGTATTAACGTCAACATTTCTATAGTATACGCATACAGCAGTCGCTGCGAGTAGGTACGTTACGTGTTTTCCGAATTCAAAAAACATGTTCAAAATTTAGATTAAAGATGATTCAAGTTGAACCAAGTTTTGTTTTGCGTTAACGTCGTACAGCAAAATGAAAACATGGCGAAGAGGAAAGTTCGGATAGTAAAGTTTTACCGGATAATGTCTCGTAAGAACATCATGTTAAATCTAGGTTAGAGGTATCTTTTGCAAATGCTGTGATAAAATTTCTAGCTTGTACTTGCGATAGTTTGTGGAAGTGTACCTCCCACGTCAAAAGAACCGAGTTTGAGTACACCCATTAAAAAAACAAAATTAACTACATCATTTCGCGTTCACTTGAACTTGCTGTCTTTAAACATCCTTATATAGTTAAAGATTCGTATGTAGGTACTACAAGTACCTACTAAAATAATAACACACCGGATACCTTTTCTTAAAAATTAAAAGGGAAACCTAATTTATATCTTGCACCGATAATCTGGTGGGATAATTTCCCAATAGCTAAGCAGTCAGTCTGAGTACCTACGAGTCTATTTTAAGCGAGTGTAATTTATCTAGGAACACCATTTTCCAATCGTACGTAGGTGGAACAACAATGTGTATTGTGCGCACGTGGAAATATACATAATTATCCGAAAGTAGGCAAAAATTAGAAAACAGTATCGCTACCTTATTAGAATACAGTATACACAACAGGAACCAGAAACAACAGGCAAAAAGCATTAAAAGTTATCCCATTAAGGTAAAATTAACACAAAAAATGATGAAAAAACATGCGACAAAAAGCGGAAAAAGCTTTGACGCTGTATAGCACCATTACACAGCGCTGTTAAAGACCGAAAAATGTGTCTTTTTGGCTTAATAAATTGTCAGCAGTTTTTGAGAACACCTGAGCTTACACAGAGAGAAAACTTTCACCTTTTTTTTTTGCGTTTTCGTTTCAACGAGTTTGTTTAAATGCTTCATCACTTCCCCCCCCCCCCCCGCCCCATCCCAAGCCGTACGCTTCTGAAGTTAGAACAATAATAAAATACAACAAAAAAAAAGAAGTACTTTTGAGAAAGTTTTTCCAACACTTGGCGAGTTCGTGTTCGTGATGAGTATAGGTAAGCGTAGCGATGAATTAACAATATTGCTCGGATAAGTTGCGATATGCAACTTGTACGTGAAAAAGTAATGAAAGAAAAAAAAATCACTATACGTAATGTGGCAAAGAAATTGCAGATGCGAAATGAAGAAAGAATTTTCTACGCTTTAAAACTTGGTGTTGTTTCAAACACTCGACTTACATAGAATTCTAACAATAAGTATATATGAAATATCCAATTTAAAAAAAAATGCCTACTTATGATTCGAACCGAATAGTGAACACTGAGCTTTAGGTAGGTATAACGATGTCATATTGGTGGAATTTTTTTCCATCAAATGCGAAATTAAATCGCGTTTATGGCCTACTGCGAGTCGTGTTCTTATGCTGGCGCCCAAAGCAATGTTGCTTCATCGAAATTGAATAAATTGAAAATACGAATCCCGTTTTAGTTCGGCCATAAAAAAGCATATTGCATTCGTGTTAGTATAAATTTTCGTCGATTCTTTTTCTCGCAGCTTGTGAAACACACACAAACACACCCAATACCTATCACCTATCTGTAGAGGTACGTGATTAAAAATTGGAAATTTGTCTTTTCGCTGTTTATTTTCATAACGAAATGCGAGCGAAATTCAACTTGTAATAACATTTTACCCGAGTAAATTACCTACAGCAGTTGGCAAGACGCTGTAGGTACCGAATGGAACCATATTTCTTTGTTAGAACGTATTATTTTCACCCCCCCCCCCCCGCTCAACAAATTTGATTCTAAAAGTAGGTAACGGTTGCTTGTCCCTTAAGTAAAGGAAAAAATGAAGAAAATACAAGTACTCATCAATTATTATCAATATCAAACAACTCACCCGACGCAGTTTATCTTCAAATACCTACAGCTGCAACATGAAACATTGTCTGAACACGAAGTTTGTGGAATAAGGAAGAAACCGGAAACAATATGAAAAAAATTTCTAAATTAACGAATTATTTATTGGGTATTACAAGTAAGGGATAGTTTAAGAAGCGTTAACTTTTAAGTTTAAAGGATTTCTGTTTTAAAATGAACGAACTTTTCACACGACGAGTCTCGTTTTTTGTCAGAAATATTGTTTGTCAAATTTCTTTTCCAGTGTTATTTTTTGTTGCCAAATTAACCTGTTGCGAGATTCCATTTGTCGACCATGTTTTTGTCAGATATTCCTTATTGTCTACGTTTCATCGAAGGTAATATATTGCTAAAAATTTTGAATGAGAAAGCATGCCTGCAAAAATGACTTTTTTAGAATCACAGAGAAAATTGTTAAAAATAATGAATCTTTCGGTGGAAAGTAATGGCACTTCCAATCATCAGACTATCTCGCTTTTTTTGTCAGCTCATTCCACTATCATATCATCGTATAATTGCTAAAAATTTCAAAAGAATAGGTAAGCAATCCTGCAAAATTGACGTTTTTAAAAATCACTCTGAAAATTGTAAAGAATTGTTAATCTCTGGGTGGAAACTAATGGCGCTTCTAATCATCAGACTGTCTCACCTTTTTTTGTCAGCTCATTCCAGTACCATATCATTGTATAATTGCTAAAAAGTTTGAATGAGAAAGTACTATTCCTGCAAAAATGATTTTTTTTTCAATAACTGAGAAATTTTTTTTTTTTTTTTTTTTTAAACCACGCTTTTATTTAAAGTGAGTCATATGTTATTCAGGTATAGGGATTCAGTACTTATACTTGACGCCTTAAAAATATAAAAATAAAATTTAGGTACTTGAATAATAATGTGTTAAAAATAAACTATTTTTTCAAAAATTTCAACGATGAAACGCATGGTGGGGCGTTATTCGATAAGGTATGTATTGTTATCCCCATGCACAACCCACCACGCTTTTCATAGTTGAAATTTTTGAAAAAATAGTTTATTTTTAACACATCATTATTCAAGTACCTAAATTTTATTTTTATGTTTTTAAGGCGTCAAGTATAAGTACTGAATCCCTATACCTGAATAACATATGACTCACTTTAAATAAAAGCGTGGTTTTAAAAAAAAAGTTTACCAGTTTATTTAACTCTTTTAGTCGTTGTAAAATTCAAGTTTCAAAATCTAGTTTAGCGACCTCGAAAACCTACATTATTTAGATACCAATATTGTGAATTTCAAAATTACCCCCTCCCCCCCCCCCCCCGGAGACCCTAATTTGGAGTCGGAGGTAAATTCAAGTTCGAAAATCGAATTCAGCGACCTCAAAAACCTACATTTTG
Organism: Balanococcus diminutus; assembly: GCA_959613365.1. NCBI lineage: Eukaryota > Metazoa > Arthropoda > Insecta > Hemiptera > Pseudococcidae > Balanococcus > Balanococcus diminutus. The sequence goes on along the minus strand of OY390718.1, from coordinate 54,656,429 downwards.
ATACCAATGTTGTGAATTTCGAAATTTTCAAAATTGACCCCCTCTTAGAGGCCCAATTTGAGGTCGTAGGTAAATTTAAGTTCGAAAATCGAATTCAGCGACCTCAAAAACGTACATTTTGATATCAATGTTGTAAATTTTTGAAATTTTCAAAATTGACCCCCCCCCCCCCGCAGGAGCCCTTTTGGGTCGTAGGTAAATTTAAGTTCGAAAATCTAATTCAGCGACCTCGAAAACCCCTTATGAAGGCTCTTTGGTCTTTCATTCCTGTTAAAATATTAAATGGGAGAGGACTGCAGGAAGACATACACTTTTGGTACCATGAGACATACATACCAAGTTAATAAAAGCGTGGTAATGACGAATCTTTAGGTGGAAAGTAATGGCATTGCTAATCATCACACTGTCTTACTTTTTTTGTCAGCTCATTCCAGTACCATATCATTGTATATAATTGCTAAAAATTTTGAAAGAAAAAGAATTCAGGCAAAAATGACTTTTTTAATGAATCTTTAGGTGGAAAGTAATGACACTTCTAATCATCAGACTTCCTCACTTTTTTTGTCAGCTCATTCCAGTACCATATCATTGTATATAATTGCTAAAAAGTTTGAATTAGAACATATTCCTGCAAAAATTAATTTTTTTTCAAACAAACACTGAGAAAATTGTTGAAAATGATGAATCTTTAGGTGGAAAGTAACGGAACTTCTAATCATCAGAGAGTCTAACTTTTTCTGTCAGCTCATTCCACTGCCATATCAATGTATAATTGCTGAAAATTTTGAATAAAAAGCATTCAGGCAAAAATCTTTCTTTGGAATTTGAAAAAATTGTTAAAAGTAATGAATCATTAGGTGGAAGGTAATGAAATTTCTAATCATCAGACAGTCTTACTCTTACTTTTTTTGTCAACTCATTCCAGTGCCATATTATTATATAATTGCTAAAAAATTTGAATGAGAAAGTATTCCTGCAAGAATGAATTTTTTTCAATAACCGAGAAAATTGTTAAAAATGACGAATCTTTAGGTGGAAAGTAATGGCACTTCTAATCATCAGACAGTCTCACTTTTTTTGTCAGCTCATTCCACTGCCATATCAATGTATAACTGCTAAAAATTTTGAATAAAAAGCATTCAGGCAAAAATCTTTCTTTGGAATAACAGAGAAAATTGTTAAAAGTAATGAATCTTTAGGTGGAAAGTAATGCCACTTCTAATCATCAGACAGCCTCACTTTTCTTGTCAGCTCATTCCAGTACCATATCACTGTAAAATTGCGAGAAATTTCAAAAGAATAAGCAATCCTGCAAAATAGGCTTTTTTTAAAATCACTCTGAAAATTGTAATGAATTGTTAATCTTTGGGTGGAAAGTAATGGCGCTTCTAATCATCAGACTCCCTCACTTCTTTTTGTCAGCTCATTCCTGTACCATATCATTGTATCATTGCTAAAAAGTTTCAATGAGAAAGTATTCCTGCAAAAATGAATTTTTTTCAATCACTGAGGAAATTGTTAAAAATGACGAATCTTTAGGTGGAACGTAGTAGCATTTCTAATCATCAGCCAGTCTTACTTTTTTTGTCAGCTCATTCCAGTGCCATATCAGTGTACGATTGCTAAATATTTTGAATGAAAAAGCTTTCAGGCAAAAATGACTTTCTTTGGAATAGCTGAGAAAATTGTTAAAAGTAATGAATCTTTAGGTGGAAAGTAATGACACTTCTATAATCATCAGCCAGCCTCACTTTTTTGTTTGCTCATCCCACTACCATATCAGTAGTAAAGAGTCAGTCTAAAGTTGCTAAAAAAAAAAACTTAATGCGAAAGTATTCCTGCAGAAATGAGGTTTTTTTTTCAATCACTTGGAGAATTTTTGAAAATTATGATTCTTTAGGTGGAAAGTAATGACACTTCTAATCATCAGACAGCCTCACTTCGAAATATGAGTGCATTTCGACTAATTTCGACTCGCTCTTTTCAAATTTTCACTCAGTTTTTTTCTGCACCCATTTTTTGACCAATTTTCAGTCAATATCTCGAAAACTAGACCCGTGATTGGAGAGATCCTTCAGCATATTCGAATGAATACCTACCACCTATTGCGCAGGTATGTAAATAGGTAACTATAACTTTGTTAGTGAGTTTGCAGCTTTTACATCTACCCTCGCATAGCCTATACAAAACAGGTAGTTTTAATGTGTGGTTGTCTACGACAAAGTTTCGATTCATTACGCCAAGAGCAACAGCAAAGGAGCTCTTCGAAGCATCTACAAACCAACTGTTCCTTCTTCATTCGATGGTGTACCGCGGCGAATGCTACGGTTACATAACGTAAATATACGTAAATTAGCGGTTTAAACGAAACAGTTGATACGGTTAATTTATACTTAATTTGATTAAGCAATCGTATTGCAAATACGGCGCGTAAAACTTAGCTACGCGACATTAGATGATTTAAAAGTTTTATTTCGCAAAACTTGATTCCCTTCGAGGTGTAATTTAGGCGTCTAAGCGCCGCGCGCGTTCGCGTTCGCGTTCGCCTTTGTGTAACGAGTTAAACATCGTCGAGTATTTCTATTTTCTTCGCCTTTTCAAGCGAACGCGAGTTTTTAATAAATTCGCGACACGACGGCGGAGAGATAGTTCGCGACCGACTAAATTCATTTAGAATAACCATATTTTAAGATAAGCATCATTATCGAGGACGAGTAAACTCACTTATTTTTACTCGCCCCCGCCTCCCCAACTACCCGACGCCTATTAAGAGATACGCAAAAAGATTACGTCATTCTGTGGCGAAAGTTTTTCAAACTCTTAGACACTCTTACGTAAACTTTAAAAGTTACGCGACATAGTTTGCTTTTTGTTTTAACGTCCGCCCAGCGCAGCGCTGCCACCAAACTCTTCAGTCTTCGCGCTCTGAACCGTAAAATTATATGTACTTTATATTTGGACGCGGAGGCGCAGGCGGCGCTTTTCTCAGCTCGTGTAAACTATTTCATACGTTTGCAATGACTACAAGTACGATTATTATACATGGCACTTGCGATTACATTGGCATTGGCGTACTCGCACTCGTTAAACTTAAGGTGGGTATTCGTACATCTTCGAATTGTTTTGTTGTAAGTACATAATATATTTTTTTCTTTTTTTCCAAAGGTATTCGCGACAAATTCAACTGTCAACCGTTTCGACCCGTGGATAATTATTTGTAATTCAATTCAAACGGCAGCACACCACACTCGCTACACTGTCCGCACTTACTCGCACTCGCAAGTCACAATCGGCAGCATATACCTAAGCAGAAGCACACCGGGAAAGTTATTTTCAATTGCGTCGTGACTCGTGAGGCACGATACGGTGGCGACGAGTGCAGCGCAGCGCGTCTTAATTGAAATTCGTAACGTTAGTTCAGCTCGAGTCGAGCTCGACGTACGGACTCGATGCGTACAGCGCCCGTAAGAGTAAAAACTTGAACAAACAATTTTCGCCCAATGGACTAAACGGATTAAGCGGTTCGCCAAGTCGCAAAAATTCAACTCCGCTCACGAATCCAGCGTGGGAGTGAACGAATGAAATGTTCAAAGTTCCTACTCTACTACTTCTCTCTTTATCTCCTCGTATTCCTATTCCTACCTACCGACAGCTGCGGCCGCAGCAGCGCTGCTACACAGTTAACGGTCAACTTTTAACATTATTTCTTCCTTAACATTCGGCCGTTGTGCTGATTAAAGCAAAACTAAACTTGTGAACTGTTGACGCTATACAAGGTGTTTCTATTAAGTGTTGAGCAGATCCCCCTTCAGCCTGGTTAGTTGACAACTTGTTATAAAAATGTGTAGATGTGTTTGCCTAACCCCTTTTACTGAGGCTTGAGCAGGGTACTGAAATACAGCTTGTTAGAAAAATTCTCAATTTTAATATATATTTTTTCTATTTTGTACGATGTTGCTAAAATGAAGGGGGGCATAAATTTTTTTTTGTTGAATGCATAGCGTTGACAAGCGGAATTTTCTAAGACCTATGCATGGCGTCATTTTAATTTTTTTTACAAAAAATATTAATTTTTGATTTTTGAAAAATAAAATGTAATAGAGTTTTTAAAAAAGAAAAGTTATATTCATATTGCATTTTGATGATGTCATTTTGCGAAAAATATTGATAGATTTTTTGGAAAATGAAAAATTTTAAGCGTCAAAATTGGAGAAAAATACGACTTTTTCTTAATACCTCGTTTCCAGAAAAACTGTGCAACCCACGAAACTTTCTCATAGAATGTTTTTTATTCAGGAGAGTCTGGTCTGTAATCTGACGCGTAAGTGGTTTTGCAAAATTTTGATTTGCCGACGACTTCTTCCGAGTTGAATGGAATACCAAGATGAAATTTATGAGAAAGTTTAATAAAATCAGAGGAAAAAGTAGGAATTTTGCAAAAACCCCCTTGTCAGACTACAGACCAGACTCTCCTGAATAAAAAACATTCTGAGGAGAAACCTCGTGGGTTGCATAGTTTTTCTGGAAACGGGACATTAAGAAAAATTCGTGTTTTTCTTCAATTTAAGCACTAAAAAGTTTTCATTTTCCAAAAAATCTATCAATAATTTCTACAAAATGACATCATCAAAATGCAAAATGAATATAAATTTTTTTTTTTTGAAAACTCCATGCACTTTATTTTTAAAAAATTGAAAACTAATTTTTTTTGTAAAACAAAGCAAGATGAAATTTAGTTATCAATTTTTCTTTAAAACTTCATAAAGGAAAAATCAAAATGACGTCATGCATAGGTCTTAGAAAATTCCGCTTGCCAACGCTATGCATTCAAAAAAAAAAAAAATTATGCCCCCCTCCCCCTTTAATACGAATAAATGAAAGTTGTGGAAAGTATTATGTACAAATTTCAATTAAAATTTGATAGAAAGAAAGGATAAAATCGATTTGAAAATCAAAAAAGATTTCAATAAAAATAAAATCAAACTAAATTGTTGAAAAGTTGAAACAAAAAAATAGAAAGACTTTTTGCAAGACTGTCGACGAGAATTTTAAAAATACTCGTAAAAAATATTCCTAATTTCACAGATTAGCCAAATAAAAATAATTAAAAATTGGAAAAATGGAATGAAATCAAAGTTTTCTAAATAGGTACTCGATGGAATTGGATCAAAAAGGAAAAAGAAAAATTGAACAATGAAAAAGGATAAATTGTAATCGAAAATTGTTAAGATATTGTTCCAATGCAAAAACCTTCCCTGGCTGAATTTGTAAAAAATTTTATGTTCAGTAAATTTCAAAAAATTTGAGTTTTGGCCAAATTGCATTTATTCAATGAAAAAATCTACACAAAGTTTCCATGCAAAATCCTTCTCTGGCTGAATTTGTAAAAAAATTTATTTTCTGTAAATTTCAAAAAAAGGGAGTTTTTGGCAAAATTGCATTTATTCAATGAAAAAATCTACACAAAGTTTCCATGCTAAATCATTCTCTGACTGAATTTAAAAAAAAAAATTATTTTTTGTAAATTTCAAAAAAGGGGGTTTTGGCAAAATCGCATTTATTCAATGAAAAAAGCTACCCCAAGTTCCCAAGCGAAATTCTCTTCTGACTGAATTTGAGAAAATTTTCATTTTCAGTAAATTTCAAAATATGACAATTTGCATTCAATCAATGACAAAGGCTACCATTTGATCCAATGCAAAACCCTACCTTAAGCGAATTTGTGAAAATTTTTATTTTCTGTAAATTTAAAAAATGAGAAATAAAATTGCATTTTATTCAATGAAAAAAACTAACCTAATATCTAATGTAAAATTATACTCTGCCTGAATTTGTAAAAATTTTAATTTTCAGAAAATTTCATACGAGTAAAATGGCAGTTTGCATTTTTTAATTATTACAAAGGCGATTACTTCATCCAATGCAAAATTCTACCTCAAGCGAATTTATGAAAATTTCAAAAAATGACAATTTGCATTTTTTCAATTACAAAGGCTACCATTTGATCCAATGCAAAATCCTACCCTAAGAAAATTTGTGAAAATTTCAAAAAATGGCAATTTGAATTTTATTAATGACAAAGGCTGCCATTTAGTCCAGTGCAAAATCCTACCTCCTCTGGCAGAATTTTTCAAAATTTTAATTTTCTGAAAATTTCAAAAAATGACAATTTGCATTTTTTCATTTACAAAGGCTACCATTAATTGCAAAAATTAATAAATAGGAAGATAATACCACGATAATACTAAGGAGTCTAGAAAATTATCTGTCGACTAGAAATCACTCTGTTTCAATTTTCAGTTTTGGTTTCACCTTCAGTCTTTTTTCAGTTTTTTATTTTTCAGGTTCAGTCTCGATTTTTTGGTAAAAAATGTACGAAAATCAAGATAAGTTCAATTCATTTCAATAACAAAAAAAAAAAAAAAAAAAAATTAAAAACTGAAATTTTTCAGTTTGGTTTCAGTTTGGATTCTGTTTTTGTCTTTTTAGTTTTCAGTTTTTCGGTTTTAGTTTCGATTTCAGTTTCAATTACTTTTTATTTCAATTTTTCCCCTTTTCAGTTTTCATCTTTGAATAATATCTACAATTTTGTAAATTTTTCATTTCTTGAAAAAAAATTACCATTAAAAACACTTTCTCGAACACCATGAGGCGTCAATCTCATTAATTTCCGTTCAGCAGTCGCTTTTCAACTGCCCTACCTCTTTCACAAACTCTGGGCCTTACTCGTACGTTAGATTCTTCAATACTTCAGCCAGGCAAACGTATCCGCACATTGTTGAAACAATTTGCCGACCAACTAGATTGAAGGGGAAAATTCTCAACTTCCATTGGATCGGGACGGCCGTATTTCTGGAGTACCATACATATGTCCCAGCAAATGCTCGCATCGTTTGTTGGTTGCATAAACAGTGTCCTCGAGACGAAAATATGAGATACGACGCGACTCGACAGCAGATTGGAAATTTAAAATTAGACAGCCTTTGCGATGTCTCTGCGAGATTGGTACGATAATAGAATGCGTGGAAAGAAAGAGCAGAAACGAATCGAATAAAAAAATATACTCATACCGTATTATATACAAATATTTACGAACATATGAATTTGGAAATACGCCGAATGCCAGTTAATACGGTCTAATGAAAAGCGTCAAGTCAAATGGCGCCTTCTCTCGCCTACACTTTATGCTTTTCTTGCTGTACACAGTACACACCCACAATGTGTGCGGTGCTTATGTGCTGATGCAGCGGCGCTATTCTATACTCGTATAGTAGTATTGCGTTGCGCCACTATACGTACGTATGTATGTGTATGGGATGGGAATTTATTTTAATACCTCTAACAGTTGGGCAATCGACCAAAATTGTTTTAAAACTTTTTCGATTTGTTTATATTTATGGAGAAAAAGCTAGTCGTTTAAGTGCAACTTTTTCACGAACAAACAGTTTATCTAACGCTGAAATGAACTATACATGCCTTGCCGTGCCGTGTCGTGCCGTGCCATGCCATGCCACTCCATGTCAGTTGGCGTAAAAAAAAAAAAAAAAAAAAAAAAAGGTAAACAGAGAGGGCTGAAGCGAGCCAACCTGGCGCCCTAGGCGTATAATTTTTTACATCTCAGGGGAGGGGGAGGGAATTTTTTTATCGATTACAAAACGCCAACTCATCTCTATCTATCTATCTATCTATCCACATTGGTGAGTAGATTCTTCTCCTACCGGCGTAACTCGTTAAATATTTTCGCAGCAATGATCGCCCTCATCTTTAAAAACAAATCAGACTTTTCCAAAACTCTTAAACCTACCTAGGTAGTAATTTACTTTTGTAATTCGACACTCACGCCAGTACTTCCCTCGTGAGTTGAGAACGCAGCTTCGCAGTCAGTTGCCGATACGATGCTGCCGCATTCCCAGGCCCAATTCATAAGGCAAATGCGACGAGCGACAACGACAACACCATTAATTACCTGCGGGAACTTCGGGCGGGCAAATTTCATTTGCAACCTTAGCAGAAGCGCAGTTGCTCCACGAAGGGGGAACGCTGCGAAGGTACTGGCTTTTGATTCGTATCTACCTGATGTGATGTGCCTTTGCAGCTCGTACCCTTTGCCAGAATTACACCGTATCTAATAACAGATCAGAGGGCAAAAAGGACCCGACGATAACTCATTTCGTAATTATTATTCCAAGAAAAGTCTCAACGGTAAGCTTTAAGCTCGCAGCTTGAAAGTTGGTGCGAATATTTTAATCACGTTTTGTTGCATTATTATCGTTACGCCCGGTATAGTATTCGTTCAGATATGAATACTGATTAGTGACTAAACAGTAAACCAGCTTTACGTAGGCAGGTAGGCAAAATAGCGAAACAGCAAAGCAAAGCACTCGCATCTAGGCACCTACTAGATGCTCGACGCTTGCGAAGCTGCGCTGCTGGGGGTGGCTGCCATCGCGGAACGCGGAAGTAAGGTGTCTTCGACTCGCGAGCATTTTTCAAAAATCGCTTTCGCTTTACAAAGGTTTCTCCAGCAGCATGAGTATTGCCTGCGGTCGTGATACCCAGAGATGGACAGAATCCGCAAACAAAAAAAAAAAAATATTCTGAATTCAAAAATCCGAATCCGACTCAAAACGGATTCAAATCCACCAAAATCCGAATCCAGGATCAGCAATTTTTTTGGATTCCGAATCAAATCCGAATCGGAGTAGTTGGATTCTAAAATCCACACAGAATCCGGATTCGGATTCTTTTCACAATTGGATTCTCTCATGTGGAGAATCCTGGTGCGGATTCGGATTTCTAATTGATGAAGAATACAAAAACTGGATTTTTTTTCTAATGAGAAACCAAATTTTGGAACTCATCATGATGACAACATTTGTAATTTACCTACTTATGAAGTAAGGTAAGTCGAGGTAACTGGGCCACCCCCTTCCCATTCCTTCCCTAATTCATCCTGACGAAATTTTTTGGTTGCATTGTATCACCAACATTGTAAACCTACACTGAAAGAAATGGGTTTTGAAATTCGGCAATGATTCCTCTGCGTCAGGTAATGGTTCCCGAAAATTGTGTAATGGTTAACTGATTTGCAAAATTTTTCAAAAAGTGTGTACTTGTTACCAGAAAGTTGGGTAATAATTACCTTCAACGACTTAGTGGGAATTATTACCTGTGTATGAGGCATTGTAACTGATTACAAATTTTGATGGTAACCATTCAACTCTAAAAGTGGTGATCCATTGCTTCCTATGAGAAGTATTCACTCTCATAAAAAAGGGAAAGAATGCCCAACGTTAGCAACTAATTTGTTTTGTATACAAAATTTCCAGATTTTGTTATCAGTAAAAAATATTGTGAACTATTTTTTAGGTACTTCTTTCTTTCTTTCTTTCTTTCTTTCTTTATAATTTTTGGATCATAATTGATGCATAAATTTTTCAAAACGGAGATTTAATAAAATTTTGTATTATTTTAGGCGATTGAAATAAAATTGTGTATTTTCAAAAAAAAATAGTTCAGTGAAATTGAAGAATATTATTCAAACCACAAAAATTTATGTTTTTTCTCTTCTTTTTCTTTCTTTATTTTTACTCGTACCTATATAACAATGCTATAGTGAATGAGAATTTCTATTATTTTAAAACCAATAAAAATTGCAGAAGATAAAATTAATTTTTCTGCACTAATCAAACAAAAATAATTATAAATTATATGTAAATTTATTGAGTGGTTTCTCACATCCCCCCCCCCCCCCCAAATCGTCAGGTCATTATAGGTACTCGAGTAATTTCTTAATTGAAATAATAAACCCACATACTATTTTAAATACTTACTGAAATAATTCCAATGCAATATGCATAATTAAAATAATAAACCACAATCAAACACTCAAACTTGAGTTTACAGGTTGGCCGAGTGGTCTAGGCGTTGGCTCTTCAAACAGAAGGTCCCGGGTTCGATTCATACCAGGTTCATCACGAGGAAGAAAAAATTTCGGAGTTGGGCAACCATTCCCCAAAAAGTTGGGTAAAATTTGGACATGAATCAAAGTTGGTAAATGGTTACCGAACAGTGGGGAATGATTCCTGCGCCTGATTATATTTTTCAAGGAATAGTTACTCAATTTTAGTGACTAGATACCAAATTCATGAGTAATGATTATGCTTGAGTTGGGTATCTATTCACTGAGATTGGGTAACTATTCCTTGAAAAATATAATCAGGCGCAGGAATCATTCCCCAATGTTCGGTAACCATTTACCACTTTTGATTCATGTCCAAATTTTACCCAACTTTCCGGGAAATGGTTGCCCAACCATTTCTTTCAGTGTACTACACCAGAGTTGGGCAGATCCGGATCCTAAAATTAGAAAATTGTATCTAAAGATCCAAAGATCCAAAATTTTGGATCTGATCTAAGATCAGATCCGATGATTTCAGAAAGGATCTGATCTGGATCTTTAGATCCTCAAATTTGCAAAAAAACAGATCCAGATCCAAAAAAAAAAAAATCTTCAATTCTGCATTTTTTTTTGTGAATTGAATTTTTCATTTCTGTGTTTTTAATTCTGCAATACTTTATCTGTGTGATATGTGAAAAATGAACAAAAACGTAAGCCAAATGCCAAAAACCCTTTAAAAGTTCAAATTGTTCGGCTCTTTTACCGCCAATGTCGAAAATGTTCTGTGTAATTGATGAAAAATGAAATAGAATTTCATAGTTTTGACTTCGACTGTAAATTGTTCGATAAAAAAATACGTAGTTTTCGTTCAACGTTCTTGTCGACGTTTAATTTAATAAAATTATCAGCTCATACGATATGAGTAACGCGTTACGAGCTGTGCGAAGATTTTTTTTAGAATCATTAGTTCTGATTAGGTTATTTTATTTAGACTAATTTTTACTCCGACTCCGACTACTAGTCTGTTCTCTGTTCTTATAGCTGCCTATCTGTACGTGTTTTTAACTATAAACAATAAATGAACCTAAGTGTAGAAGTTGATTTTTTTCATTAGAGACTAATGCAATAATTTAGTTTCATAACAACAAACACCTTTCAAAAAAATGAATCAAAAATCCTCCCCCCCCCCCCTTTCAAAAAAAAAAAAAAAAGGATCTGGATCTGGATCTAAAGATCCAGATCCTCGGCCGGATCTGATTTGGATCTGGATCTTTTAAAGATCCAATGAGGCAAAAGATCTGGATCTGGATCTAGATCATTTCACTAGTGGATCTGCCCACCTCTGTACTACACCAACTGCCATTTGGTGCTTAGCTCCCCTTGAGGAGACCTCAGGAGTTTTCCTTTTTTTTTTTTTTTTTTTTGCAAAAAATCTCAATTACAACTTAGGTAAGACATCACTTTCACTCCCCCCTCCAGTACACAAGATGCGACATATTTGTCATGTTCTTGTGATTAATAACTTCAGAAAAGACCAACGTACATGCCTGAGGTGAAACGTAGTTGAAAATTCCACTGAGGAAGATTTGAGGTGCTATGGTCCAGTTATCCCAGTTCAAAATTGTGGTCTGGGGTAACTTTGCCATAGCATTGGGGTAACTGGGCCATGTCAAAATGACTTAACATTCAGGAGAAAGAATGGGCAATCGACTGTAATCTAACTCGAATAGTCGTTAGCTGTTCGCATATTAATTTGCGGTAATTTACCAGTAATTTCGTTGGTAATTTACCGGTAAATTATATTTTCTTGCATTTGACGCAGTTGTGTACTTTTTTCGAACAATTTAACCGGATTAGGTCACTTTAGAAGCTTCATGTCTTTTATTTCATCAAACACGACTAAAAAAATGATAGTTTTCGTACGCGAAATTCGATTGTATAACTAGAGTTCCAGTTTTTTTTATTCCATTAAAGGATGTATTTTTTGAATTTGATTCGTTTCCCAACAATACCAATTAATTTTGGAGCTCAAGTTAAAATGTAAAAAAAAATTCTAAAAAACGCTACAAGCTTCTAAATAAATTCTGGCATGACACGAGGAAACCGGGCTTACGTGTAAAAAAAATCAAATTTTCTAGACCACACCATTTAAAAGAGAAGGTCTTGAAACGTGTAAATCCATGAAAAAAAGTAATTTGATTTTTTCAACCCTAAGCTCGGTTTCCTCGTGTCGTGTAATTTCCTGAAAAATGTTCCAAAATGTGAAAAAACTTGCCTAGATACCTCCCACGAATCATAAACTTCGATTTAATTGAAAAATAAGGCTAAAAACATGGATGCGACGATCCGAAAATATCAACGATACGTATCGCGATCTGGGGATCAGTAAAGTATCAAGTATCATGATCCTTATTGATCCTAAAGTTCTTTTTTGATCCGCTGGGATCGCTAAAAAAAATTAAAAATTTACATGAATTTTGGACTAGCCGTTAGCCACCGAAAACTCCGATTTTACTCCGACCAATGAAAACGTGTTCACCATTCCTCTATTCCTCTTACCTCCTTCTAAAATATACTGATAGTGGTTTAAGGGATAATGTCTTTAATTTTTCGTCATTTTGATAATTTGATATTAATTTTCATAAATTTGGTTAAAAAAAGGAAAAGATTGTTCGTTTTATTTAAATTTTCACCAAAGGCTCAATTGATCAGTTCGTAGCGCGCGCATGTTGGTTGGTTGCGAAGTTGGTTGAATTTTTTCCAAGTCCAGTACTACGTTAGATACTAATATTCGAAATTGGATGGGAAGTAAGTGACTAATCGAAATTTTTGTAATGACAAAAATTATTCCTCATATTTCAGTCTACAACTTTTATTTGAAACTTTTTTCAATTTGATCCCTCCTCCCTTTCTGATTTTGCATTTTACTGTTATAAATGCGAAATAAGTGAGGAGACAGGGATGCAATTGAAAAAAGTTTCAAATAAAAGTTGTAGACTGAAATATAAGGAATAATTTTTGTCATTACAAAAATTTCGATTGGACACCTCCCTCCCCTTATATTTCGCATAAGTCTACAATATAGACACGATACATAAAAATTAAGAACGAAGAAGGGTCCAATCGAAATTTTTGTAATGACAAAACGTATTCCTTATATTACAGTCTACAACTTTTATTTGAAACTTTTTTCAATTGCATCCCTGTCTCCTCACTTATTTCGCATTTATAACAGTAAAATGCAAAATCAGAAAGGGAGGAGGGATCAAATTGAAAAAAGTTTCAAATAAAAGTTGTAGACTGAAATATGAGGAATAATTTTTGTCATTACAAACATTTCGATTAGATACTTCCTTCCCATCCAATTTCGATTATTAGTATCTAACGTAGTACTAGTACTAGACTTAGAAAAATTTCAACAGCCGCATAGGACAACGCATTGGTGGTGTGAAGGGAATGGTAAACACGTTTTCATTGGTCGGAGTAAAATCGAAGTTTTCGGTGGCTAACGGCTAGTGAATTTTGGGTGTTGTTGGCTTTTTGTTTATGCCTTTTTCGATAGTAAAAAGTATCATGATCCTTGTTGATCCGGATCTGGGTACCGTTTACGAACTGTCGATAGGATATCGCTTCCCGTAACGCATTTTCATAAAGACGCGATCATGGAGTGCCTTGTTTACGAACCATCGATAAAGTTGTTGTTTACAACGTGTTATCAAGTGTTTGTTTACAGTTGAATTTTTGATAACTACTGTTTTTAACTTCAATTTAATGAGAATTTCCAATTTATTTTCATAAAATCGTTTGGTTTTACATTTTATATCTTTTGAAAATTTAATAAATGGCGTTTGTATTTGTTCCTCCTTCTTTCTTGTTGTTTTTCTGAAACTTTTGGGGCCCGCTTCTTAACTTCAGCCTGAACTTCAGCCATTTTATTTTTAAAAAAATTTTAAATAAAAATTTGAAACACAATAATTTAAAAAAAATCACACGAACAACAAAAACTTCGTTGAGAAGGAAAATGCAAAGCACATGGCAAAACACATGGACCATTCTAAGATGTAAACATAAAAAATCGTCGATGAAAGAGAGAATGCTCATACAAAACTATGTAATGCATCAAGATCACGTCGTTCACTAAGGGCCATTATTACAATCGTCGATTAAGTTCCGTGAGCAGCGTCTCGTGATCAAACTGAGCTACGTTATTGGTCACGCGACTTGAGGTTCTTAGGGCCATTATTACAATCGTCGATTAAGTTCGGTGAGCAGCGTCACGTGATCAAACCGAGCTACGTCATTGGTCACGCGGCTTAACCGAGGTTCTTAACGGCCCGATTTTGGCCGGTTAAGCCTCGGTTAACGCAAACCGACTGTTGTAATACTGGCCCTAAGCGTATCGCAAGCATAACACCACCTCTAGACTCGTCGTTATATATCGCCTCATAACTCATCCATAACGCCAAGTCATGACGTCATGTCGATACATATCACCGCGTTCGCCTCGTATCGACGGTTCGTAAACGGTACCCAGTGATCCAATTGAGTATCGATACCGGATCGATACAGGATCGTCGCATCCCTGCCTAAAAAGGTCGGTGGCCCAGTTATCCCATTTGCCCGGGTCTGGGCCAAAACAACCTCATAGAGTGAGGGGTTTCTCAGCCCAAGAATGTGCTTCACTCAAAAAAAAAAAAAAATCAACGGTATGGGAGTACTCCTGAGACACCCCACTACATGTCCCACTCGTAGATCTCAGGTTATTCTTCACTAGATTTCCTCAGCGAGGCATTAAAAAAATGATGATTTTCAAAAGTTGTAAAACCATGGCCCAGTTACCCCAACTTACCTTGCTAAAAGATCATAACTCATGAGTAATTAACTGATGTGTTATCCATATTTTAATGGTAATTTTATCCTCACTCCTGGATTTTGCATGAAAAATCCGAATTTGGATTCTTTGAAAGTAGGATATCTATGGAAAAAAGAATCCAGAAACGGATTCTATGATAAATAGAATCACAGCCCGGATTCTTACAAAATTGAATTAAAATCCAAATCCTGCTCAATAAAACAGAATCCGAATCCGATGTTAGTGGATTCAGAATCCGCGGATTCGGATTTTTGGAATCCACCCTTGATTCTGCCCATCTCTGGCCGGTACGGTGGTGGTGATTTAACTCGGCTCATCGTCGCTGTCCTGCATCGTCGTCGCGATAATACGCACATAAATCGATACGGTATGGTACGGTACCACTGGCTGTGTTGGCTGAGCAAAAGACGCGACTTTCGCGGCAACGGTCGCACGTCACCACGCCGCTCCGCAGTCTACCTTGGAAACTAGCCAGCCAATAGCGGGGCTATGAAATCGATTCGAGCGCTACGTATAGACCTAAATGAGTGAAAATGCGAGGCAGCGCGATTTCATTCATGGTTTAACCGTTTTGACAACCATTTCAACAGGTTAAACCGTTCGTTCTACGAGTATAAGTTTTCCACCCGCACGCACACACCCAATTCCCACCAAGCCGACGCAAACGTTCGTCCTTCTCGCTTTGTGTTCCGGCCATACTCGCACTCGCTCCTGCTACAGCTTCCCAATCCCAGCTTCCTACCACATCTACTCGACTCTTGTCAGTGGCCCTCACAACCCACCAAGCCATCGATGGCCGAAATTAATCTCGAGCAAATGGTTAAAAACGAACAAGTTCATACTAGGACGCAATTTCGACGCCTTTGGCGGTCACCGAGCGCAGCATGACGCGGCGCGCGGAACGTCCGCTTCTTTTTGTTTGAGCAAAACAAACGTATAAGCACCGAAATACGGCAGTACGACGGTGACGGTGACAGCGACGGCTTCGTACAGATACCTTTACCTGTATCTACGTGTACGTCGCGTCGCGTTGCGTCATTGTGTACCAGCATAAAACCCTACGACCGAACATGCTACGCTAGGATGTGGTAAGCAAGAAGACGCGATGGAATATTTCCAAATGATTTTATCAGCGTCAGCCCACGCAAAGACTATATTTAGTAGATAAACGAGAAGTCTCTTTTTCCCTTTTTTTTTTTTTTTTTTTTTTTTTTTTTTGAAAAATGATCCCTAATTCCCTTTTGATAATAGAAAACCATTCGTCGACGTTTGTCTTCTCAATCGAAAAGCTTTTCGATACGCATCTCTAGATACGTATACAGGATGTTCCGTAAATACGTAAGTGGAATGCGTTTTCTAGCAGATGTAATACCTAACTGTTCATCTGCTTGGTACCAAAACTAGACTCAAATGGCTCCTATTGATGCAAAAAAATTATTTCGATAGAAAAAGTTGAATATTTTTCATAGCAGGGTTTCCAACTTTCGATTTCATGAAACATCAATTTTTACCAAAAAAAAAAAAAAAATTAAAATTTTTGATATTTTACTAAAATCGGAATTTGGCAACCTTGCTATGAAAGTTTTTAAGGCATTTTTCTTCGAAATAATTTTTTTGCATCAATAGGAGCCATTTGAGTTCAGTTTTGCTACCAAGCAGATGTTATTTCCGTTTTTTTATAATTTGAAATTCTCGATTTTTTAGCGATCTGCAACTTTTTAACCCCCTGGTAGGGTGAAAAAATTGATATCAAATTTGAAAGTCAATGGCCTGGGGAGGTGTAGAAACTCAAATTGCACTCCTCTAGGGGTATTTTCGAGGTACCATGTATCTCCATGTAGATGGCATTACCCAAAGGTGGCAAAAAACTACGTTTTTCCCCTTCAAAAGTAACCCTACTTTGAAGGCACCTAGCTCCACTCCCCTGAGAGGTAGAGGGCTCAAATTTTTTAGGAGGTTTTCGACTCTCCCAATTAGATGAATAAAACCGGGATCAAATTTTGGATATTTGGATTGGAAAATGTGATCATGCCTCGGGAAAGGTGTCGTTTTAAAATCATATTTTTGTGAAACGAGTAGGTAATTTTAGTTATAGAGTTTTATAACGCTGCTGCTTTGCAGCTTTACAATGAGATATCGTTTTGAGATTTTGAATTGCACAATGTTGACAACCCCTAAAATGCATTAGTGACCTCTTACGACTCAAGGTAACCAATTTTGGCTCTTTTAGAAACGAAAAGTGGTGTGATTAGAATGGCGTTCATTACGGGAGCATTAGGATTTTTGCACTTGCCCCAGTATTGAACACCCTACAAAAATGAAATCGAGGTGTGGGGAAAAGAAGTTGTTTCAAATCGAAAGAATAACTATTCAGGTCAATGCAGAATCTCAAACTGCACTAACAATCCACGTTACAGCATTTGTTTTGGAGGGGTTTTGG
The DNA here is from genome assembly GCA_959613365.1 of Balanococcus diminutus. Classification (NCBI taxonomy): domain Eukaryota; kingdom Metazoa; phylum Arthropoda; class Insecta; order Hemiptera; family Pseudococcidae; genus Balanococcus; species Balanococcus diminutus. The sequence continues at coordinate 54,639,215 of OY390718.1, read as the reverse complement.
GGTCAAAAACAAAAAACCATGTTTTTTTGAAAATGACTTCTCTTTGAGACAACATAACTCCCCTCCTTAGTGACCTGTAGGGCTAAAAATTGCTATGAAGAGTTTCAAACTCAAAATGAGCAACGTATTCAAAAATTAACCAAATGGAAGACCATCCATTTTTCGCATTCCACATTAAGTTAATTAGTGCATTTTACTAAATTCAGGCACCAGTAGCGAACAACTGCATAAAATTATGCAGTATGGACCAATTGTTTTCCAGAACAAACCAATGTCCATAGCATATACTTCCTCGAATAATTTAATGCTGGAATCACAATTTTAGCTGTTCATACAGCACGAAATTCGCTATATACTTCGCATGAATTCTCAACAAATTTCTTTTACACATTCAGCAAATTATCAAATTTCACCACCCAACCACACTCATCGAACTAATAACGGATGATAATGTGTCTGATCAAGCTCTCGAGTATGTACTATTGTGCTATATTCGTGCTACTCCCTGTAAGGTGCTACTCACTCAATCGATGTTACGATCAAGCAAATTTGAACTTTCTTTTTCAACATGAAACATCCAGTTGTTCATCACTGGGTCGTTTACCTCACTTTTCCTTCAATCTGGTAAGTCAGCAACTCATTTCAACAACGTCGAAAGTCTACTACTAAAAAAATTCACAAAGGAGCCTTGCCAACGCATAACCTCCGATTTGGCTAAAATTTGGCTCACTGAAATGAAATAGCATGTCATCCAAACTTCTGACCCAACTTTTCAGCTGCCAAAGTTGATTTTTCGATTTTTGGGGAATTTTATTAGCACAGTTGAACCCTAAAATCCGAGGTGACTAATTTACACGTGGGCCTATAATTCGCCACAATATTTGAAAGGGCATAAGTCCAACTGAAACACCCTGTACGAGTATAAGACAAATACCCCGAAACTTTGAAAATTGGAACGTTCGAATGAGAGAAAAAAATAATAGCAGCCACTTAAATCAAAATGAAAAATATTGAAAACGAAAAAAAAATTAAGAATCGAATAAACGCCAACTCGACGCAATATTTCTCATTTTGAGAAGTTTGAAATGATGGCGAAGAGACACAAGAAGAAAGAGAAGGGAAGGGAAGGGAAGGGAAGGGTAGGGAAGGTAAGGGAGTATTTTAAAAACTTCATTTCTTCATAAACAAATCACAGCGTTTGAGATTAATAGAGCGCCTGGCTGATAGAACGTGGGCAACGATTTTGAAATTTTAGTATTCCGCGTAAGTAAACTAACAGTAAGCACCATGTTAGTGTATGTAGACGGCGGTCGCACGCCGCCACGCCGTAAACGCATAACGCAACGCAGCTAACCTAAATGATAACGGCATTTGATAAATTTTCCAGCTTTTGTACATGTCGTCCCATTCGCGTAGGCCTAAATTTTGCAACTCGTGAAGCACCCACCACCGCCGCTGCCGCCATCGTCGCCCTTACCATCACATGGCGCACCACCATAGTACCCGAGCTATTCGTACAAAATTGCTGTTAGCCAATTTGCGTCGTGTTTATTTATATTTGCAATTTTCCGCCTAGAAGATGGCGCAGCACGTTTCCAAGCAGGGCGAAGATGTGTTATCAAACAGCCGAAAAAAATTCACTTCTTGTAAGCCAAATTTTGAATAAATTTTGATAAGCCGCAGGATAGTGAAGATACACTGAATCGATAAAATTACCATTTTTTATAATAAAAAACGTTGTATCTTGTGTTTTGCGTCGTAGTTCTTTTTTATTTCAATCTGCAGTTTTTTTATTTTTATTTTATTCGACGTACTTAAGAGTACATTTTACGCCCACCTTCGCATTGCAAAAAAAAAAAAAAAATACTCGTTACCAATGCAACCGTCTGCGTTAGTGCGTTTTCTTTATGCTTAACACGCTTCCAATCATTAAAGGGATAGGTAATATTTTTGAAAAACCTTCCAATCGATACACTACAAGTATGAAAGATTTTTCATCACTTTACGAACACACCCTCTTCCCTCGCTCGTGAAAATACTAAAATTTACTCTCTTGTGTTGAAATTTAACCTAATTTTTTTTCGGCGCGACGGTTATAAATAAGATACGAGTACGGTTCAAACTCCAAGTCGTTATTTCAGAGAGTTATGCTCCACATTTCGAAATAGTTATAGACCGAATTTTCAAAAACGGAGAACTCTGGGAGGAGTTATGCAGACGGAATTGCTGAAAACTTATATAATACATCGTCGTGCGTATCGATTTCACGCTATATTCAGTAGAGATGCTCACTTCGAATGCGATAAGTATTCATTTTTTTGGTTTAGATATATAAGATTCATATAAGATGATGAAAGATGGGGACATACTTATTTCATCTCTCGTATAAATTAGCGGAAAACAGTCAGAATATGATAGTCTAGAGATAGGATAGAAAAATATGTCAGGAAAGTAGGGGACCATGGGGTTTTAATAGGATAGGAAAAAAATGAGTGTAAATACTAATTACTAGGAACCTATCAACACCACATACAGTTAAACTAGATAGCTCAGTCATGTAGATCGAAAGCGAACTTATATCTAACAAAATATCCTACCAACGCGTTAAAACAAAATTCGCAGAGCCTACAGAAAAAGTTGATGTGATAAGGGATTTGCCCGAATTTCACCTCAATTCTTTCATTTTTCGTGAATTCAGTTTTTTTTTATGTGATTAAAATTGACTAATCACACGAAATGATCAAATGAAAAAACTAATCGCGGATTCGAGTTCGGCAGGTCAAACTACCCCGGTTTAGACCCTTACAGCGATCATTTTGCCCAAAATTGAAAAAGTTCAACTTTTATCTATACTTCCTATATTTTTTTCATTTTACCAAAATTGGATTTTTGATAAAAATGTAAACTTAATCAATTTTGGGCAAAATGATCACTACAAAGGTCTATATCACGGTAGTTTGACCTGCCGAACTCGAATCCGCGATTAGTTTTTTCATTTGATCATTTCGTGTGATTACTCAATTCAAATCACATAAAATTAGTAAAAAAAAAAAACTCAATTCACGAAAAATGAAAGAATTGAGGTGAAATTCGGACCAAATGTATATAAAGGAGTATCTAGTATGTACCTCGAGGAAAAAAATTTCTGATGAAAAATGAGCGTTCAGTGGGGGAAAAGGCACGACTAATTGGCTTTTTGAATATTTTGGGGAAGTTGCACCAACGATAAAAATTCAAAAAAATCGTTTTCATGGTCGTTCGAGGAGTCGAAAAAATCTGAAAAAATTTCACAGCACCTCCTTCGATACCTGTACCATACATGCCAAGTTTGGTGAAAATCTGTTGGAAACCGGAGGAGATGGAATTTTCAAGCTAAAAATCGCACTTTCGAGGCTCCAGTCCCCAGGGCGTGAGGTAGTGATCGCTGATTCGCTCTAAAATCATCTTTTACGATACAAAATCAAAATCTGTGAAAAAAATGTCGAAGTTCGAACGGGGACCGATTGACCTCCTTATCATACCAGAGCCTTTTTACATAGATCAACAAAACTATCATTCCAAAAGCATTTACCAAAATCATAGGTCGACAGAGCGACCATTCAAATTTGATTTTGATTATTTTACATCGACAAGGTAATCAATTTTTGTACTGGTGCCACAACGACACGTGGTATATTATTTTTTTGATATGAGTGTAGAATTATTAAGAAATTCTGTATACTGAGAAAATGTTAAGGCTTTATTTCAAGTTTCATGTCTTCAAAATAGGTACGGGATATTCTTTTTAAAAATTCCTTAAAAACTTTATAAATAGAGGGAGCTGTTAGTAATACAAGGTGTCTACCAAATTTTGAAAACTGAAATTCGCGACTTTTTGCGACTTTTCACGACTTTCTTTTGGAAATTTTTCGCGACTTTTTTCGTGATATTTTTCTCTTGTGACTGAATTTGAAACTGAGAATTCTACATTAACCTCCCCAAAAAAAATGTCATGAGTATTTGGGTTGTTTACTAAAATCAGAATGTCAACGTTAGGGTCCTCAACAAAATAAAATTTGTGCTTTGGAATGGGGGGGGGGGGGGGTTGAAAAGATATTACCGGTGATTTTACGTTATTTTTCACACTAAGATTCAAAACATTTTTTAGAATTATGAAGTTTTCTTTTGTTTTGACTTCTGAGCTATGAGGTTCCAAGGGTGACGAAGCTATTTTGAATGAGGTGAGATGTGAGACTAAAATTTTCTCATCTTTCCATCAAATATGTAAAATAAAATAACTAAATTGCTTCTCAAAATTAAAAAAAAAATTGGGCTCTTGAAAAAAAACTTCTCACTGTCCTCATGAATAATTTTTTTAAAAAAAACTCATGATTGAAGTAGAATGACACGTGCTGCCCGAGCGAAGCGAGGGCGAAATTTTTTTTAAAAATTGCATTTTTGAAACGAAAAACAGATGATATTTTTTGTAAAAATATCATATTTGGATAAGAAAAAACAAAAAAGGTGACACGTTGCCCGAGCGAAGCGAGGGCGAAAATTTGAAAAAAAAAAAAAAAATGGAATTTTTGATAAAGAAATAGGTCTACTGTAATTAACTATATTTTTTGAAAATTTTCAAAAAGATCCAAGTTTTGAAGATTTTTCGCGACTTTAATGATTTTTTTCAGGGAATTTCGCGACTTTCGCGACTTTTAGCGTCAGTAGACACCATGTAAAATAGCTACAATTCTCACTCCAATCTACCTAACCAGTCGGTTTTTTCGTATTTATAACTGGTCAAGAGAAAACCTTTTGTGTAATGTAAATGAGAAAGTTTTTCTCACTTGGTACTGGTGCCACAACGTCAATAAAATATGTATTGATTTTTTTTAAATGAAAAATTGAATCAAAAAATGCAAAAAAAGTTGTATAAAATTTTATTGATATCATAATAAAATATCTCAAAAAGCTGAAATTTTCTTTTTTCTAAAAATAGGATATTTTTTTCCATAAAAATTACAATATTAATTATAAACTGAAGAAATGTTATATGTACTCAGGCATATTCGAGTCGATTTCAAAAATTGTGAGATACTCTTATTCAAAGAATATTCCAAATTATTTTCTGTATAAAAATTAGGAGGCCAAAAACTTTTTTAAAAATTTGAAAAAAATCACTTCTAAAATTACCTAGTACAAGAGTATTTTCGAGAAAAACTGAAACTATTATACTTAATTGGCAATTCGGAACACTGCTCAGTCAGTTTTATGTACATCCTTGGACGGAGAGAGCGAAATGAAACCAATATACTGCGAATGTTTCAAATTATTTTGAATTTATAATTCGACAAACGGCGAAACACGGTTTTATTTTAATATTTATCGACGCTTCGCAAGTTTTCGACGCCTTCTTTCAATTTGGTATTATATTCGCTTATAGAATATTTTTTTTTCTTTCTTTCTTTTCAGTTATATAAGTTTTCACTACCCACTCCCTGCTGCCCCCGCCAAAACCACCGAACGGTATACTTTTTCCGCGAATCTCGTATTACTACGCGGGTAGGTAAGTAATATTGTTCGACGATATAAACCTCTTTTTTATCACCTTAAAAGTAATAAAGTATTATTGTGAAATGTGTTCGCGTATTATTTATTTAGACGTGTAAAATTACAGTTTTCCTCTTTCGGTGCGCTTATATTTAACTTAAATTCCCGTTTTACGGTTTAGATCGATAAAATTTCGTATATATGAAAATTTTCTTCGTTCAAGGTTTATTTTTCTTCATCAATTGTTATAGTCGAATCGAAAGAAAAAAAAAAAAAAAAAAAAAAAAGCGCGGAGAAAAGTTCTCTGGAGTGAGAATATGTAAGTATTTCACGAAGGAATGGGAAACACACGCAACACAAGTACAAGGCTCCCACTTGGTACATACATGAACATTGAACATATTGCATTCGAAATCGGTACAAACTTCTGTCATACAGGATAGAAAATAATTGTCATTTTATATTTCAACGATTCGAGTATCCTCAAACGTGGGGAGTATATATATAATACTCCGTTATGAAAAAACAAAGGAAAAAAAGAAAATAAAAAAACCATAAAAATAGTGTTCTCGTTAAATTACAATGTACGAAGCAACAGTCAGGGTAACAAACTTTCGTCTCGTTCACGTGCAAAGAAAAGGAATAAAGGAAAGCAAAAGCTCAGCAAAGACCAAAGGGGGAAAAAAAAAGGTACAACAGGGGAGATGCAGATCATAATAAAAGAACTTCTAATCACTTAGGTAAGGGACCAGAGAAGAGAGGTAATGGTAGGTAACTATAAATATGGGAAAAGCAGAAGTACCAGAGAGATATGGAAGCATTTTGAATTTTTCATACGGTTCAATATTCTTCGCGCGAGAGAGGAGAACACCGACATCGACGACGAACTTTTCAATTCGCTTGAAAGCGCAAAAATTCTTTCAAGTTTTAACGATTGATGAAAATTTTTCAAGGTTGCGCGGAAAAGAATCATTTGCCGGCAAAGGTATAGTATAGACGAAGAGCGAAGAAGTACGATAGAAAACAGCAGTATGGATTAGAGAAATGAAGTAGCCGGAGTTGAGGAAAAAGAAAAAGGCAACAAACAGAAAAGAAAAGGGGAAAAAAGAGAAAAAAGAAGAAGAAAAAAGGAAAAATAAAGGAGAAAAAAAATGTTGATGATATTTCGTTAGCACACAGCAACAACAATAGGAAAGGAATAACGAACGGATATCTTGTAAGAATGACGTCATAGTCGCCGCGCTCGACGCTGAGAATTGTGTTGGAAACCCTTCGACTCGTCGCCGCATCCGCATCGCTCGGCAACATTCATAAATTACAGGCATAAATCCCTTCGCTGGTCGGCCTCTCGTCGTGTCTTTCTTTCTGCTAGCGTTGTATCTTTCTCTGTCTTTGGCTGCGCTCTGCGTTATGAATGAATTTATACCTTACGCTGCAACAACGTTGTTGGCCCGAATAAAAACGAACACACGAAAAGAACGAGCAACGAGCAACCAGCGACCCACCGAGGCGAGGCGGGCAATAATGACGTAATCGTATAACTCCATTACGAGAAGGGACGAGGGTGACTGCAACTACGACTACGACTACGACGACGACGACGACGACGACGACATTGCTGAGTTCGCTCTAGATCGTTCTTATGAATGAAACTCGTACTACACGTACACACACGCTCAAGTATAACACTCGTATCGAGGCTAAAAATGTTTGCTATACCTATTTACCCATATCCAAAGTACAGCTCTATCTATCCTATTTTGCTTTCTTTTTTTCGCTCTTTTCCCCCCTCATATATGCATACGATATACATAGATTTAGATACATATTAGATTGTCTTTTTATATCCATAATTCCACATACATTTCTCGTTCGTGACTTCGTGTGAACTTACTTGTCCAACGATTTCGTCGTTTCAACATTTACGAGTATCTACATATCTACTAGCACAGAATCGATTTGCACAGCTAGTCAGCTACACACCACACAGCACATACCTACTTATTGCATTTATACAGTTGAGTTGCTGTACATACATAGATATAGGTACCTTTCTTTCTCCTCTCCTGCAATATTTTCCTTTCTGGTTTTCTCTTTCTTCTTCTTTTCTATTTCTGTGCACTCGAGCGACGAATTTTCCCACCCCTGAGTCGCATCGCATCGCGACGAATTATGCAGTTGAAAAATTATTTACAATAATATTATTGTTGTTACGAGACGAGCGCGATACGCGACGCTTTTTGACCGTCACGGACGAGGGAAGACCAACCTTTTGAACAAAATTACACTCCAAGGAGGGATATGTAAATTTATTATAATTGCCAGGGTTCATTATCTCTCGACATCGCGCCATAAAATACAAGAGATGAGACTCGATTCGGGTTCACGCGCGTTAAACACTGCGTCATTTTTCACGCCGCTTTTTATCATCGTATAGTTTGCCGGGTCAGCTTTCGATATAAAAAAAAAAAAAAAATTTCATGAAAAATTAACTTTGGGGGAAAAAATTTCAGGATAGAGAAAGTACGAATTTTAAATGAAAGATTGGAAATTTTAAAATAGAAGACATCGCTAATTTGAAAATGTCGATTTTATCAATTCGTAAATTGAATACAGGGTGTTCCGGTTTGAGAGTAAAGCCTTCCAACAAGTGACTATGCAACTTATGTTGAGTCGATGTAGGTATGTTTGCCTAACCTCCGGACTGCAGGGGCTGAGTTATGCTCATCGAATTTTTTTTTTCCGTTTTGGTAGAGTATTTTCAACCTTGCGCTTCTCGACAGCTAACTATAACACTGTCCCGAGCAGCACAATCGACAAATTATCGAAATAAAAAATCGACAGAATATTGAATTCGATAAAGTGTCGATTTTTTATCGATTTTTTATTCCGATTTTTCGTATTTTACTAGCTTTTTTCTATAATTAAAAATCATTAATTAGCATAATTAATACATTAAACTATGCCTAAACACATTATTCATGTTACGGTAAGAGGATCATTTCAGAAAAAGTCAAAAAAAATTATAAAAAATCTGCCACCCGTGGGGCTTGAACCATCTACCTCCTGCATGGTAATCCTCCTCCTTAACCACTATGCCATACCTTATCGTTGAGGAATTAGCAATAAAACACTTATAATAGGCAGTTTAGTACTTCCAGACGTGTTGGACTTGGAAGAATTTTCACCAATTTGGAAATAATTTCAAATATCGTCACAAAATCGTTGAAAAATCGAATTCGAGGAATTTCATATTACGTGTCGATAATATAGTTTCAAATATCGTCATAAAATCGTTGAAAAATCGAATTCGAGAAATTTCAGATTACGTGTCGATAATAAAGTTTTAAATATCTTCACAAAGTCGTTAAAAAATCGAATTCGAGAAATTTCAGATTATTTGTCGATAATATAGTTTCAAATATCGTCACAAAATCGTTAAAAAATCGAAATCGAGAAATTTCATATTACGTGTCGATAATATAGTTTCAAATATCGTCATAAAAATCGTTGAAAAATCGAATTTGAGAAATTTCAGATTACGTGTCGATAAAAAATTTTTAAATATCTTCACAAAGTCGTTAAAAAATCGAATTCGAGAAATTTCAGATTATTTGTCGATAATATAGTTTCAAATATCGTCACAAAATCGTTAAAAAATCGAAATCGAGAAATTTCATATTACGTGTCGATAATATAGTTTCAAATATCTTTACAAAATCGGTAAAAAATCGGATTCGATAAATTTAATATAATCTGTCGATAATATAGTTTCAAATGTCGTCAAAAAATCGGTAAAATATCGAAGTCGAGAAATTTCATATAATCTGTCGATAATATAGTATTAAATATCTTTACAAAATCGTTAAAAAATCGAATTCGATAAATTGAATATTCTTTGTCGATAATGTAGTTTCAAATATCTGCACAAAATCGGTGGAAAATCGGAATCGATAAATTTAATATTCTTTGTCGATAGTATCGTTGACGAATATCGTCATAAAATCTTAATAGTATCGAATTCGATAGTTTTTACATTTTTTGCCTATGAAGTTATACCGATAAATCTTTATAATATCGTGAGAACATCTATAGATTTTCAAACGATTTTTTATCGATACGTTACATCTTCCGATATTATCGATCGAGTGTGCCGCTCGGGGTGTTACAATTTTTGAACTTTTCTCTGTTCGGGTCCAAAGTAGGCTTAATCGATAGTGCAGACCTAGAAACAAAAAGCAATTTCTCATTTTTCGTTTTTATTTTCTTTTGTGGGTACAGGAGGTGTTCAAAGTGGCGAAAATCGGGGTTTTTGCACTTTTTCAACTGCTCATAGCGGCATAAATATTGCTCTACGAACAAAACTAATGGCAGATTCGGAATCTACGTTAAATGTTGAGTAAACATCTCTGTCCGTTTTTCGAATTTCAGACTTTAAAGTACCTTAGTAGCGTTTTAATTTTTTTATCCAGACCGCCGACGTTCCGCGTGGGAACGATTCGATAATATTATCGGACTGTCTTCGCGCGGAACGGCGGCGATCTCGATAATAAAATTAAAACGCTACTAAGGTACTTTAAAATCTGAAATTCGAAAAACGGACAGAGATGTTTACTCAACATTTAACGTAGATTCCGAATCTGCCATTAGTTTTGTTCGTAGAGCAATATTTATGCCGCTATGAGCAGTTGAAAAAGTGCAAAAACCCCGATTTTCGCCACTTTGAACACCTCCTGTACCCACAAAAGCCAATAAAATCGAAAAATGAGAAATTGCTTTTTGTTTCTAGGTCTAAACTATGGATTAAGCCTATTTTGGACCCATTCTCAAAATGGCTGTTGACCTGTGTAATAGTTAGAAAGTTGCGCTTTGCGGCATCGGATGACAAATTTGGTCTAGAATTTTTCATGGGACTTGTAATTTTTGTAGGTGGAAAAGGAAGTCTATACCGAGAAAAACATTTTGAAAAAACATGTAAAAAAGGTGACTTTTAAAAAAAATTTCTGTGATAACTCAAAAAGTTGTCCTTTGACCAAGCTATTTAACTTTTCTAGATGAAAAAATTCGGTTCTTTTCAATGGGACAACCCCCATCCACCACTCTATCATTCCAATCCAAAGATATGAGCAGTTTTTTTTTTGTTTTTTTTTTAGAAAAACATCTGAAAAAAATTATTTAAGAAAAATAAATTGAAAAATTTTAATTATGGATTTTTTTAGACGTTTTTCAACAAATTATTCGCTCATAACTTTTGATTGGAGTGAGATAGAGTGGTGGGGGTAACGCCATTGAAAAGAGCAGCATTTTTTCATCTAGAAAAGTAAATAATAGTAGCTTGATCAAAGGGCAACTTTTTGAGTTATCACAGAAAAATAAGAAAAATTGCAATTTTTTTACGTGTCTTTTCAAACATTTTTCTCGATATAAACTTTTTTGTCCACCTATAAAAATTACCAGTCCTCTGAAAAAATTCTAGATCAAATTTGCAATCCGATGCCGATGCCGCAAAGCGCAACTTTCTAACTATTATAGTTGTCGAGAAGCCCAAAGTTGAAAACACTCTGCCAAAACGAGAAAAAAAAATTCTTTCGTTGAAAATACCTCAGCCCCTGCAGTCCAAAGGTTAGGCAAACTTTTCTACATCGACTCAACATAAGTTGCATAGTTACTGGTTGGAAGGCTTTACTCTCAATCCGGAACACTCTGTATACCTACTATTTTTTCAATGAGATTTTCCCTCCTCATTTCTGGTAAGAAATTTAGCATAAGATCAAAATCGTAAACATTTATTATAGATAAATTTTGAAATGAAGCTAATTTCAAAAACATGGATATTCAAGTATGAAAATGATCAAATTTTGAATTTTTACCTAATATCGAATTGAACGCTTCCTGAATGTAGATCGAAGATTCAACTACATTAAGAAAATTAACCGTGTTTTGGAAACTGGCACATTTAAAATTTTTATCAAATGTTGGAAAGTTCAAACATCATAAATTGTCCATCTCAATTCTTTAACAATAATCCAGCTGAATTTTCAAAATTTCCAAATTTTGAAGATACTTAAGTAGGTAATTAAATAGTTGCTTGTAAAAATTGCTCAAATTTTAAAAATTTATTAAAATTTCGAAATTGTATGAGATTCCAAGTTTTATCAAAATTTGGATACCTAGCCATTTTTTTTAAATTTTCCAAATTTTAATGTTTTATTCAATTTTTAAAATGTATATTATGCAACTTCAAAACTTCTTTAAAATAAATTTAAAAAATTTGAATTTTTATTAAATCCAAAAATGAATACGAACTGGTGGTACCTACCTATTGATTTTCAACTTTTTTATTGTAAATTTTAAAAATTGTAAAAATTCAAATTTATAAGTTTCAAATCTTGAACTTTTTCCAAGTTTTAAATTTTTACCATAGAGATGTACACTGAATGTCAGAATTACCTACAGAATCTCCTATGTCCTATTTCTATTCACCTAATTCTAAATTTTTTTCAAATTTCCAACTTTTAATTTTTTTTTTGGAATTTTCAAACTTGAATTTTGAAAAAAAGATTTACTTAATTTGAGAAATTGAATAAAAGTTTGAAAATTATTAAAAAATAGATTGTCACTAAAAGATTTTGTGAGTATTATTAGGTACTATGTGGGTAATACTCGTTATGTATTTGGCATCCAAACAATTTTCCATCGTTTAATTTTTATTTGAATGAAAGGAAGGTGTTTTGAAATATGAAAAAAAAAAACACACACAAAACTTTCATCACAAAAGCAGGGCTTTTGCAAGAGCTTTTGAAAAATCAATACCTTTAAGCAAACAGCAGTACATTCACAGAAGAAGCAGGACCGTTAGACACTCGGAAACGCCCTCAGGAGATTTAGGGAATCACGAGGTTGATATAAAAAAACTAGAAAATAAAAGTGAATTAGAAATATTAAATTGAAGTATTTTGCATTCAAATAATTAAATAGAATTTAGCAATAAGTAATATTAGTGTAAAATAAATTTAATAAATTGAAATTGGTATTATACTAATTAAATGGTAAGTGACGAAAGGATTTTCTTTAAAGTGGTGCTCAGCTATTTGTCTGACTCAAATTCAACAGAAGCAGGCAAAAAGCACTGCCCTACTCTGAAAAATTTTATACAATTTTTTGGCCTTTTCAATTTCTAATAAGTTACATTCAATATCCCTACTTCCTTGTGATTTCTGAATTTCTTCGAATTCATTTTTTGTTAATGTGTTAATACCTAGTTATGTCCATTTTTAAATATTTTCAATTTTGACAATTCTTACGGAATATTCATTTTTCCAATTTGCAAGTTTTTCTGTAAGCATTTTTTGAATTCAAAATTTTCTTATTTCTGAGGATTTTTCTGATATTAAATTCTTTTGGTACCTATTTCTAAAACTGTCCATTTTTTTTTCAATTTGTAATTTATTTCATTTTTCTAAATCATTCAATTTTTTCATCAACTTTAAAATTCACTTCTTTTCGATTTCGTACCTAACTTCATTTAAATTATTCGATTTTTCAATATTTTAATTTTCAAAATTCTGTGTAAATCAATTAGGTACTTGGGTATCTGAAGTTTCTATTTTTTTCAATCATTATGACATTTTAGTTTGTTTAATTTTTTCTAAATTTTTATTTGCAATTTCACCACGTTTGCTGACTTTTCAAAGTGCAAGGCAGGACTGATGAACATTCTGTTCTGTTCAAGAACAAATCATTTTGTTAAGTAAATGTTCCGTTCTGGTTTTTGTTCAAAAAAAATTGAAATTTTTTGTTCTGTTCAGGTTTTTGTTCAAATTGAACTGTTCGGTTTTGTTCTGTTCTGTTCATTTGTTCACAAGAAATATTACAAAGTTTTTCGAGGTTTGGAAGTTGGAAATAGTGTCATAAATAGTTGTTTGGGTATAAACGTCAAAAATATCAAAATAAGTCTTTGATTTTTGAATTCCGAACAGAACAGAACAACACAAATCGTGTTGTTCCGTTCTGATCAGAACAAAATAATTGAACGTACTGTTCTGTTCGGTTCCTGTTCATTTGTTCAGAGAATTATTTTGTTCTGTTCCTTTATTGTTCAACTTGAAATGAGTTTTTTTTTGTTTGTTTTTGTTCTATTTTGTTCTGTTCTGTTCAACCAGCCCTGGTGCAAGGTCCTCGTCTATGAGCACCTCCGGTCCACCACTTTCGCCACCCATGACATAGGTCCCTAAATAAATAACATATTAAAAAAAATTGCCCTAAATCATCATCTTCAACTTCGAAATCGAACCAGCAAAGCAGTGGAAAAAACATTCCAAATAATACATCTCTGCCCCTTCAATCGAAAGCGTAGGCCAAGTATCTTACACGTTGGTGAATTGAGTCGCTACACCTACCATTGGCAGGTGATGTGCTCAAAGTCGAACATCTTGTATGTACATTGCACGCATAGTACAGGTTGCACGTGGCTCTTCAACTAGACACGATGAATATTTGACAAGAGACAAGATGAAAATCTTGTTCGATTGTCTTCGCTTCGAAGACGACGACAGCGACATACGTTTCCTTGGAGGGTGGTACGTGTACGTATATATCGTATTTGTTTTTCGTATAGCAGCTTTTTGCTCAATGAAAAATGCATACTTAATCGGCAGCGGCTGCTCTGCGCTGCTCTGCTCTGCTCGCACCGTGTATTCGTAGTCGTAGTCGTAGTCGTAGTCTCGTATACCAAAAGCATTCATCGCGACTGTGATAAAATTTTGAATTCTCCATTTCCTGTACTTGTTAAGTATAAGGGTATACGCGCTGCTGTTTCGTTCATTTCTCATTTCCGCATCCGCATTCGCATTCACGTGTTAAATAGGTAAGCGATATTTTATTGTAAAGAGCCAAGCCAGGGGATTGGCGGCTTATGAAAAGAGAGATAGCGTATAGAGCCAACTGTTGCGGCACCTCCGCAGAGAATACCGGTGACAAGTTTTATATTTATCGTGTTACAATACAAAAAGGCCCACCGGTGTTTGTTTTCTCTTTAGCTTTATTTTGCCGCTTAAGCGCTCGTTGATCGAATAGCAAAATCTGCAGTAATTTATCTTACACAGTTACACCGTCGCCTATGCCTTTCACTTTCACTATAACACAACACAGCCCACCTATCGTATCGCTGCGGCGCGCCGCACTCAAATACCTTTTAATTATATTTTCGTCGAATATCTTAATCGGATAGAGGAAACACGATTTGCATGAAATTTTCCATCGTTGTCTTGCCGAGCCGAAGCCGAACCCTTTTGAGTTGAGGTAAAATATCAGTCCCATCCCTATCTCCACCCCCATCTCAGCTAGCCGAAATTTATACCTCCAATATACGCGCAACCTATATCGTCACTTCCACTCCCTATAAATCTTTATAGTACACTCAAAACAACTCAATGCCGTACATAATGAAACAAATCTAATTTCACTGTTACTCGTAGGCGTACAAATACTCGTATCCTCAATATTTTAAAACAAACATCACCTAACGGCAAGTACATACTAACTAAGAAGAAAACACGAACCGCACTTCACTGCATCGAACCGCGAACGTGAACGCGAACACAAACAAAACACACCAATGCAAATACATCGTTTGGTCGAGATGAAGGCATTCGAGCTCTTCAAATGTCACCTACACCACCAACCACATGGGTAAAAAAAAAGAAAAAAAAAAAAAAAAACAGCTATAAGAATGACAAACTTCAATCCTGAATTTCTTGCTTGGATAAATTCTTAAAAAAAGTGATTCATCTAATTCCTCAAAATTCTGAAAAGAAGTGTGTTTTTTCTGGACAAAAAATTTCAAATAAATTTTTTAAAAATTCGAGTTGAAATTCTTTTTTTGGTTTTCAAACTACAAGCTGGAAAACACCAAAGGAATAATCTTTTTGACCTCATAAAAATGTCACTACTGGATGAACCAATGATGTCTTCCAACTCTGAACTAGGAGATATGCAAGGGTTAGTGTATCGACATTGGACATGGAGTAGGTGATACAGAGAAAGAGAGAGAACCTACCTAATGAACTTTGCACTCAAGAGGACAAAAACAAGCGTAATTTTTCTTGAGAAGAAGTTCTGCGCACTTGAAATTATTCGAACTCATTTTCTAAAAAATTGAAATACCTCGATAGGAAAATTTCAACCGAAATCAAAAATAGATACTTGAATAAGCTCGAATTAAGTATTTTACAAACAATTTTTTTCGATCATCAATGAATTTTTAACAGAATGTGAAAACTATTTCTTATTCGAGGAAGGTATCAACTAATGAGACATCCTGCCCATATGTACTTCGCAGGATGAAAATGTAATTTGTAATTTCTTTTGACCGTTTCTTCGAAAACACGAAATTATCGAGACAGAATTTCAAAGAGCACCCCAAAAAAACCTCGCCATTTCAGTTCGACTTGACAACTTTACAAAATGGGTTCGAGAAACTTTCTGACAACCAACATAACTTGTTAGATTATCTTGTTATTCGTTTTTCCACGTAGAAATTTTATTTTACCAGGTATAACATCCGAATTTTGCTCAAATGTTTTCGTCATTCCATCCCAAACCTTCTAACTCTGGCCAAATAAAAAGTTACCGTAAGAAAATAGGAGTTTTGATTTGGACCTACAAACCATATATGCTCGTTTATAGGATCAATACTTGATGAAGAGTTGAGGTTAGCGCGGGGTAGGTAAGTATTACTTATCTTATATGTACTACGAAGAAAACATTTTCTTCGAAATTGCTAACAACTTTTTCAACAATGAACTTCAAGTCAAAAGGTAACAGTTCTACTGTATACACGAAGGATTAGAAGATTCGACGAAATCCGCCAGATCAATCACTGCCCTTACACATATAAATAAACAGTTCGTATCATTCGAAGCAACAAATTGTTTTCTTTCGTCGTGAAACCAATTTTTAAAAACAATAAATAAATAAAATAAAAAAATAAATTTAAAAAAAACGAACAGTAATGCCGGGATGGTGATACAAAAATTTCAATTTCACACCTCATAGCACCACATTAGCATAGATTGTCATGAACGGGGCAAAAAGCGATTTTTTCTGTCGGACCCGGGTACAAGTAAAACAGTGCCTTGGTGATACCAAAAACTCGTACACTTTTTTTGAAATATTTTGAAATATTCCCCCTAGGAATTTGCTCTTGAAATTATGCAATTGTTTCTAAATTGTTCACGACACAGGAGTTAATTTAATTTCATTGGTCAAAAAGCACAGATCGTGAAGTTGTAGCGTAATCGAATAATACTAACCTCGGCAGCTGGACCTTTGAAGTTGACAGTGTTGTCATTTTTAATACACATAACAACATTGTCAACTTCAAACACTCGGCTACACAAGTTAATATTCAATTCAATTTAAAGTATTTCATAAAAAAAATAGTCAACAGCAATTTTTTTCCCAACGGCCCCTCTATACCAAGAAAGGGTGAGCGAGGGACCGGAATCCGACTTCACAAGTCACTAAAGAAAGACGAACGAATAAATAAATATAAAATAGATAAATAAATGCCACAACTATCGTTAACTCAATTAATAAAGTAAATGTAAATACCTGTGAGAGGTAGCATTAGTGTCACGAAGGAGATATGGCTGAGAGGGATTAACCCATCATGCACCCATCATGATCAATTTAGAGAAGCAGCATGACAAACAGTCATTCATCCATGATGGTTAACACATATTCGGCGATCTTCACACAAAATTCAGACATATTTGCATTTTTTAGGTGTAAGGGCAGATCGTTATAATGACGAGCAGCAAAATATCGGAATTGTGAGAACAACTTCTTTCTCTTCCAAGGAGAAGTGACATCACACTCAGGTCGCCGGGTGCACACCCTTCTCTCTACAAAGCCAAAAGCTTCTCTAAACCTGTGGAACAACAACAACATCATAGTAACAAAATGAAGCTGTTTATTAGTATGCCAAGAGTATGAAAAACTGTCAAGGGGGCATTCCAGGGTACAACAACCACCAAGCGAGCAGCTCTCTTCTGGATCATAAGAACAGGATGGATACAACTGGAGTCTGCAACCCCCCCCCCCCCCCCGCAGCTATCGCATACCTCAAGGTTCCCTCAAAAACTGCCCAATAAAATCCCAATAGATGAGCCCAAGACACCACACCAGAAAGATAGTTAATAAGATACACAACTTTACTCAATTTCACTCTCAAAGCAATGCAGTGTTCCTTCCACGACAGCGACATTCATCCATGTAACCCAAATATGTATGCTTAGTGACCTGAGTCAAAGGCACATAGTCGCAAGACACATCACAACGAGGAAGAAAACACAACCACTCAGCTCAGGTCAGGCACATGGCAAGATCAGAAGGAAACTCCCAATAGCTCTGACTTAGAAATCGAGAACAGCAGAGGACCCAAGATGCTGCCCTGAGGCACACCATGAAGGGCACTTTCATATTCACTCAAGATGTCTTCCAGGCACACACGCTGAGTACGGCTGCTTAAGTAGGAGCGGAACCACTCAATCATACCATCACTAAGCCCACAAGCCCGCAAGTCCTCCAACAGAAATTCATGATCAACAGTATCGAGAAGGACTTACTAATTAGTAATGTCGATATTCCTCTTACATCGCTCCCATTGTGACATGCCAACCTATTACTACACCAATTAGCTATGCTCATGCTAGACGACCTTTTGTAATTTCTTGTCTAATTATTATTATTTTTTTCATTTCCTAATCTTTGCCTCTGTCTACCTTCGCCTATCTATACGAAGAATTTCGTAGTCAGCGAAATGGGCAACACTGTTTGAAAAGACGCCAGTACATTGGCGAAAATTCTCTCGTTTTCACCCAAAGAGTACGTCAACCAAAAATGGTATTTCAAGATTTTTTTATTCGAACCATTAATTCGTTATCATCACGATTAGAGGACTAATACAACGACAAAAAAATACCCATCCGAAATGCTTGGATCGTGAAAAATAAACGCAATTTCTCTTGTTTTTATCGACAAATTCAGGCGTACTGCGTGGGTGTGTGTGTACAATCGTGCACACATACGACACATTATGTATGCCAGTATGGGTATAAATGTATTTATAATGGTACTAGAAACTGTACAGAAAATGGGGACAGGATGGCAATGTAGGGCATCGCAGGGCAGGGCGGTGTAATAAGCGAGGAGGAACTCACGTATCTAACAGAATCAAGACGTGATTCATATAATAGATGACACAACGAAAAGCAGGCGAAAAACCTCGTTAATTTTCCGCCAAAGTGGTCTACTTCTTGATATTTTCGTTTTCGCTCGGGGAGTAAAATATATCGTTTGGTGGACACAGAAATGATAAAAACGCCCAAACACGAACATTGTTTACTGCAGAAGAAAGAGAAGAAGAACAGAGCGAAGTGGCAGCATCTAACATCCGAAAAGAAAAACAATCATACGATGGGCGAATAAGTCGAATTCATTTTCACATAATGCCCATGCCCATTGCCCTCCAGCGAGAGCGAAAGAAAAAAAAACTCGCGCAATAATACCATATTTTGTCATCGTAGTCTGTTAGGATTAAGAAAAAAATCGCATTCGTCGTCCCAACAAATTTACGACCAGTAACGAAAATTCTTTTCGCCATACGCTCTGGGAGAAAAAAAAAACAACAAAATAAATGATAAAGTGATTTAATCGGGTTGTATGGATTTTCGTCATCGCTTCTCCTCTTCTGCAAGTCTGTCGAGCGATATGACGATAAATCATCGGCTTGTGGGAAGATTAGAGATGGAAAAAAAATTGTTACGATATATTTTTGCGATTCAAACTACGATTGCTTATTGGGCCCAACTGAACGTCAAAGAGGCATATCATCATATAGCTCGTGCACAACATAAAGAATACCAGAAGAAAAAAATAAAGTTGAAAAAAACAAACAAACAAAAATAAAAACTATCTTGATTGAGAATAGAGAGAACCGCAGAAATGTACCAACCAACCAAAACATGGGGGAAAAATGTTACGGCGACAATTTGAGAGAGAAGATTTTTTTGGTCGGCCGACGTTACAGCATTGCGAAGTAAATGTGCATGCGCCGAATTGGTATTCTTTCTATGTAGTACAATGGTATAAAGTTGCGTGGGTGCCAATCGACACAGTGGGTTGTATGGAATTACCACCGAAACATGAACACCCAAAGTGACGGCTTTTAGAGTAAGATACGCTTCGTAAAGCTTCTGAAGTTTAGTAATCCTGTATTTGATCCGGTTTTACGACGAATTTTCTCTTCTCTCTCGACGGTTTTCGCGACTACGATTTTTACTCGTAATTTTTTCCGGTTATGCAGAGCTTAGTACGAAAATATTGAAAAAAAAAAAAAAAAAAAATTCCAACAAAATTCAAAATCGCGTGAATCGTTTACAATGACGCCCGGGGCATTCGGGAATATTTTATTAATTTTCGGAGCGTTTATACCGTTGTCGGCGGCGATTTTGAGTGACGGCTCGTATTTGATTTCGAGCGCGACCAGACCACCGAGATTAAAACATCCGATGGACTATGGCGAAAACAGCGCCAGCGGCACTCTTACCGAAGGCCAAAAATCGTATCGACAATCAGCGACTCGCGCCCTCCAGGATGCCACCAAATACAGCGATCTTGAACAAAAAACTTGGTCTTTCGATAAAAAACACAATTTCTTCAACGCACTTAAACCGGTGGCTAGGAATTTTTTGCTTAAAAATCACGTCACCCATCACGGGTCGCCGTCCTCGTCTTCATCTTCCTCATCGTCCTCATTGCCATCAGCAGCATCGAGGGATAAACGAAATCACTACACGCCCGACGACGAGCCTTTTGCAAACTACGACGATTATACGCAAAATGAAATACAAGATGTCGGCGAAAATGTCATCGAAGAAAATCCAAAATCATCTAAAAATTTCAATTATTATTCGACGTACCCGTCGACATACCCGTACAGAGGGAAGCGACCCTTTGAAGTTCCCCAAATAGGTAAGTACCTCGCTATAAATACTGCGATTATAATATTCGTGACTATCTATCAGCACCAAGTATCTATTCAACTGTAGCTATTGCTGGGCCTTATTTTTTTTACGTTACTGGTTCAGTCGAGAAGGTTTTTTTTGTTGTTGTTGAAATTCTGACTGTTTATTCAATTTTTTTAAATATTTTTTCCGCTCTGGCGATCATCACAAATGAGGCGAAAGCGGAAATAAGTATTTATAAAAGTCGACAACTTAATACACCCCTGGCCGAACATTGTGCACCCTTCTAGCCCCATCCTGTGCCACTGACTTTCCTAGAATAGTTCTGTCTTTTTTTACGTCTAAAAAGACAGAACTATTCTAGGAAAATCAGTAGCATAGGATGGGGCTAGAAGGGATGTTAAAACAACGACCGCTGGTTTATCGAACTACGTGCTCGTCAATACTTCAGTATCAGTGGATATAGATGCTCTTAAATTTGGACAACTGTTTCGTTTCAGTTTGTTAATATTAAACGGGCAACGAATCAAATGTCAACGAAAATTTTCACGTTATACCTAATAGACTTTCACCTACTCATTTAAACCTACCTGTAGATTTTCCAATAACCAACCAATCAACCAACCAACTTACCAACCAATTTATTTACTTGTGGTTTAGAATCTGACTGTTTCTCTTTTCCCATTCTTTTCTGTAATTTGCACGTAACCTCATCGTGAAAATGATAAATTTTAAATAAAAATGTCTTCAGATGAAAGGGTACAAGACGAGAGAATTTTTGATAAAAAATACAGTAGATACGTGTTAAACACTTTTCAATACTACATTATAAATCTTTTCAGAGACAAAAAAATAAAATGTGCCAAAGTGAAGTAACCTTCCAAGTTAATTTTGAATTGTCTCCCTTCGACCCTTTTATAATGAAAAATAAGCAAAAACGTTATTAATTTTTTTCTGAATTTATAATTAAGTACACAAACTTTTTGTTGACACATTCGTATTCAAAAAAATATAATTTTATACTCTGCAATTCGACACAAAACCTGTATTACTGAAATGATCGCCTATAGTTGTCTACGGTATTTTGGTTCTCAAAATTTATAATTTTGTTCTAAGAGAAGATCCCACATTGAAAATTAATTTTTTCAAAGAATGTACTCAAAATTTTCGCCTTTCCAATTTTAAAATTGACATCACTGCTCGGAGCTGAAATATTGTAGGCATTTCGTGAAACGACATGCATGATTTCACATTCAACATTCACCATTTCTTTACCCGGAATATTATGTATTATGCAGAAAGAAAAGTAAGAAAAAAATGAGTAGTGGTACCTACATTATCATATCGTATGTACCTTTGGAATAATAAGGTTTCATCTAAAAAAAAGTGAAATTCTTCAGGAGAGCTGTTTTTTCAGGTGTTTTTTTTTTCGCTCAGGGATAAACATTGTTAATTAATAATTACATAATATAACGTTACAGTTTGAAAATTATATAATATTTTGAAGCTCTATTTTCCTATTTTATTCAAAAAAAAAAAAAAAAAAAAAAAAAAAAAAATGAAATTTTTTGGTATGTAAGTAACATTAACTTTTTTCAGGAAGTAATCAGCAAGCCTTTTCAATTATAAGTGTCACGAAAAAATTCTAAAATCAATTTTTTTTTCAAATGGAACTTTTTTACTTACTCCAAAGGTGCGGAATTATAATTAAAATGGTAATTTACCAAACGCCATTAATCAAGTCCAATTTTAGCCTTTTTCAGATTTTTATTGTTTTCTACTCATTTCATTGTCCTCTATTGAATGTAAGAGGAATTTCACTCCTTTGAAAAATTGATCCCCCGACAAGACATTTTATATTTTCCAGAACCCATTTTTCATAAGAGAAGTAGAAATTTTTTTAATGTCGAAATTAAAATTAAATAGGTATTGAACTAAAGTAACAAAAAATGCTATGACAGCAGTTTTTACCTCATGTAGTTAAGTTGCCTATCTTGTCTGCCGTGAATATCGACGAGAATAAGATTTTGCTTCATGTCAATTAAATTGCCTACCTTGTTTGCCGTAAATATTGTACTAAAATTCAACGTCCTACAGCAATAGGAAGGGAGAACCTCGTATTTTGTCAGTAAGCATCATATTGTATTCTTTTGTCCTTTCGAAAAAATGGCTTCTTCGACTTACGTCGTTTGTACAAAACCAAGGTTACAAAAAAAAAAAAAAAAAAAAGATTGAAAAAAAAATTGAAAAATGATAATTGAAAATTAAAAAAAAAAAATAAGTAGAAATAAATTTACAAAATAATGATAAAAAACTGAAAATTGAATTTGGCATTACTGATGAATGAAATTTTTTCAAAAATTGACAAAAATATTGAAAAAAAAAAAATTATTTAATTAAAAATGTTTTTAAAATATAAAAAAGTGCTAATTAAAAATAATCAACTCTTTTAAAGATCAATAATATTAAGAAATTTCAAAAAAATATCCATCGAAAAATTCACGAAAAAATAGGTAAAAATCAACAATCGATGTGAGAAACGTAGACTCGCGTACAAAAAAAGTTTATTCGACACTCATACTCGAGTCAACAAAAATGAAAAAATACTCAAAAATTCTCGAGCATCAATCTTTTTAGCAATGAGAAATTCTTGAAATGCTTGAGCATTTCTAAATAGATAATGTATGCTAAATAAGGTGTAAATAAATATGAATGTGAACCCAATAATCAATTAATAAATTTTTCTTTTCGCTAAAAAATATAAGACAATCACTAATCAGTAAGCAGAGCACTGACGATCTAAGCGATCACTGTAAATTTTTGTTTAATACCACATTTTTAAATACTCCGAAATTGACGCTCAGTGTGCACAAAAAATCTCTTTTCCCCGTAAACCCATGCGATTAAGTTCAACCCACAACTGTAATACAAAAAAAAAAAAAAAACTTTTAATCCCGAACAAAATTTAAGTTTTCCAACTTTAAAATACCTATCACGTTGGAAATAAAAAAAAAACTTTGAAAAATTTTCCGAACGACATGACTTCGAATCAGCTCTTTTTACAAAGAGTCAGTAAATCGTAGGTAGGCAATAGGCAAACAAGTATAACTTTTTCTTCCGTTAAATTCGCAAGATATAAAAGAAAAAAATATCCAATTTCTTTCGACTTGGAAAAAGAAAACTTTTAAAATACCTGATTAGTCGTATAAGGAATGAATTTTGAATAAGTCGACAATTCGACGCTTGAAATTATTCAACTTCTTTTCTATAGAAATTATACGAACGTATGGGTAGAAGAAACGTCATAAATTTAGGGGGGAATGGGGGAATCAGACTTCGGGCCGATTCAACAAACTTCATTGTCGAATGTTTACTCGAGTATTAGTTAAGTAATCATAGTGAACAATGAGCGATTAAAACTTAACGAGTTCGAATTGATTGTTTCGGTTTTTACATTTTTTAAAAAGCTTTTTCACGCTACAAATGTTTTTTTTTTTTTTGGCGGGTAGAGGGGATTTGTAAATTTCGTATTTGAAATTCGCGGTAAAAACACGTCCGAGAGTTTATTTTTCAACGCTTCATTGGGTTTGTAAACAATATGAAAATCGTGTCAGTTTAAAAACCACTTACTTTCGAATTTGTTCCAGTTGTTTTTTAATTTTCAACTCGACGAGATAAGCCTCTCCTCGATTGCGTGTATTTTCATCGCGAATAGGTACGACCTCATTTTTCAGGAATCTCGTAAATATCGCGTCCGCAGCGGCGATTGTCGAGCGTTCCATCACGTTACGGATTCTCTTCTTCTTCTTTTTTTTCGCGCCAGCAACCGTATTTTCATACTGTACTTTTTTCAGTCGCATATCTGTAAAGTAAAAAGTAAAAGTACTTGAAATAAAAGTGAAGGAAAAAAATAAGAAACCACTTCACTATCCACGTAAAAAGATGTGCAACAGTTAGCGCTTTATGAGAAATCAAAACCACAAATAGCCGTACGTGTTGCTCGAGGTTGTGCGCTTTTTTCGTCGTTATATTCGCACGTTATAATACTCGTATAAAATCTACTACTGTAGATACTAAACGCGATGATTTAATAAAAAGTCTACGAGAAAGACGAGGTAAACTAAACCATACGTACTCGTACAATATATACGAAATATGCTGCTATACCTACGAATACAATACAAAATATACCAATGTTGCACTCTTCGAAACCCAACTACCTGGTTGAGTACCTATCATTTTATGACACCGCAACTTATCGACGCATTCGTGCGCTTTTACGAGTAGCTCTTCGCCAACCCCGTAAGGTTTCCTATTATTAGCCCAAAAGGTGAAAAAGTAGGCGCCTATATAGTTTTGTCGAATTCATATATCAATCAATTGATACAGTACGTACGTGCTCGACCTACGTACACGAAAACATGAAACTCGTATTTACTTATCAAAGGCACCGTTTATTACGTGCCTTTGATTTGAATACCCACGCAAGCCATTCAACGCTGCCATTTTCATACATAATGGTACATATATTTGAGGGGTCCTTTGTAAAAACAACCATAGACAAAATTTTCGAAATTTTTTTTATTTCAGATTCTGAAAGTAAATTTCACGAGAAAAATGATGGTGATATCCATTTTTCAAAAAAATAAGTCCTTCGCCACTTTTTGAGGTGGTTCCAAAAAGAGTACCTTTGTAAAAACAACCATAGTCAGAATACGGTTTTTTTTAAAACATAGACCCAGAGCCAAATTTCAAATTTTGTTTTGATTTTCGATTTTTGGTGGTAAAAGATGATTTTAGAGCGTATCGGCGATCTTCGACCTCATACCCAGGGGCTGGTGCCTCGTAATACCTGATTTTATCCTTAAAAATTCCAGCTTTGCGATTTTTTCATCGATTTTTACCAAACTTGGCATGTAGATACAAGTACTCAAGGGCGTTGTTGGGAAATTTTTTCAGATTTTTCAGACCGCTGAAATGACCTTGAAAATGACTTTGAAAATGTCAAATCGTCCTGGGAAGCTCATTTTGGGAGCTAACAAACTGGAAATTTTTCCCCCGTGTTTTCCAAACAATTTTACAGTTACTCGGAATTTTTTCAGATTTTTGTCGGGGTGGGAGGGATTCATATCTAAAAATAAAAAAAAAAACAATAAAATGACAGATATTATTGGTTTTTTGAATTTTTATATAATTATGAATCTTCTCCAACCCCGCCAAAAATCTGAAAAAATTCTGAGTAACTGTAAAATTGTTTGGAAAACAAGGGGGAAATTTCCAGCTTGTTAGCTCGCAAACTGTGCCTCCCAGGACGATTTGACATTTTAAAAGTCATTTTCAAGGTCATTTCAGCGGTCGGAAAAATCAGAAAAATTTCCCAACATTGCCCTTTGGTATTTGTACTTACATACCAAGTTTAGTGAAAATCGATGAAAAACTCGCGAAGCTTGCATTTTTAACGTTAAAATCATGTATTTCGAGGCACCAGCCCCCGGGGGTAGGGTCGAAGATCGCTGATACGCTCTAAAATCATCTTTTACCACCACAAATTGAAAATGAAAAAAAAAATTGTTCCTACAACAAAACCCTGACATATTACTTTTTTTGAGACAATTTTTTTTGTTAAAAACAACCATAGTCAAGTTGTTGATTATTTTGATCTCAATTTATTGGATTAAGAGGGGATATAAAAATGAGATGAATGTTGTATGCTCAGTTAGTAGATATTTGTGAGTGTGGATGGGAAAAGGGACCTAAGTAGGAAAAAATCGATTTTGGGGTTTTGACTGTTTTTGGTCAATTTCGACCTGTACTTTCATTTAAAAATAGTTTCATGGACCGACAAAAAATATTCAGCCCCCCAGGGTGGCCAGACTTACCCAAAACCAATAAAAATCAAAAATCAATTTTTTTCTATTTCAATTTTCTTTTTGCTGTTAAAAATGGTTTTATGGACCTGGGAACCATATTCAGCCTCTCAGGGGGCTGAACTTACCCAAAACCAATAAAAAATCAATTTTTGAAACTTTTTAAAAAATTGAAGAAAAAAAATTTTTATAATTTTTTCAATATTTTTTTTGTTAAAAATGGCAAAAACGTCATGATACACAAAAAAGTTGACATTATGAATTTATGATTATGATATTCGTAATCAGCATGGTTGAAAATATTTTTTGACATTTTTCTTTTTTTTAGTTTTAGCAACCCTGATTTTGCTCAAAATTGCCCCCTTTTGTGAAATAGGCTGTAAACATGAGGGGTCAAAATTTCTGGGGAGTGAATATTCCACTAGGAGCCCTCAATGACTGTACAAAGTTTCAAAGTTATCAGTTATTGCATTGCGGAGATACAGACTTGCAAACTTTAAAACATTCATTACCAAAAAAAAAAACGTTTTCCCTTCTTAGGTCCCTTTTCCCATCCACACTCACATTTGGAAAGTGTTCATAAGTCATTTACTAAAATTTTAGTCCCTCAAAACTTGTTGAGTATGTTTTTTTGATCTCCTATAAAGTTTGATTTATTGACTAAGGTTGTTTTTACAAAGGACCCCTCATTTTCAGATGAAAGTGAAACACCGAATATGCACGACGTAAAGCCTATAGCACCGCATAACCATCGTATTTTGCCTATACCAGCTCGGTATATTACCTGCTGTAAAAAATAATACCCGTCCTATCTCAACTTGCAAAACATAAAATTTACGATACAAAGGTTGCAAATGATAATGAAAGTGGGACGAGAAGAGAGAAAAAAAACCTTTCTACACCAATAAGAGTGCCAGCGCCAATCAAGTTATCAGGTCGAATTGCGTAGTCGAAAGAGTCGACCAGGTCTTTTAGAATATTTTCAACCCCTATCGAAAGCTGTAAAAAGTTTCCACTCAGGCGAAATTTCATGCTAACTGGGAGACGTATGCATAGAGAGATGAAAAACATTTCAAAATTCGATACTATTCCTATAAAAAAATACGAAAATAAAAACCCACTCGTACATTTATAATTGCCGCATAAACTTCATCTTAAGTTTCTCGATTTGTTTTGCAAGATAGTCAAACCTATTCCTGCTTCATTGTGTATGCAGTCGTCGCACAACTTTAATAACTAACACGTAATTTCACAATCATTTGATAGGCTGTGTAATTCAATTACCCTCATTAGAGCCATTACATTCGCCGAGTGGGTAGTTCGTAAACTTGTATATTTATACCTATAATTCGTGACTTACGTATTTAATTTCCCTCTGTCTTGAGAGGCACAAAAAAAGTTCAACTTACGAATACTGTAGTAGGGTAATTCTCCGAAAATCGGTAAATTTGAGTAACAGGCTGATTTCTCAACTCCTGTACTATGCCCAACTTTCATTTTTTGGTTATTTGTACATTATAACGTCCTTAATCCATCATGCCCAATTTGATGAATACCACCCCCCTCCCCTTGAGTACAAGTTAGTCTAAACCTCAAAATGTCCTTCGTCGTGGCCTGTAGCACAACATGTTTTTGAAAATAGATTTCAAAAATTATGGAAATCACCATGTTTTTCTGAGAAAAAAAAGTAAGTACACGTCATTAGGAAGTTCAGGGTATAGGCTAGTGTGAATGATGATCACAAAAAGTGTTTAGTACAACTACACCTGATCATTGAAAACTGTAGCAAAGATTTATGTCCATCGTCGTGGCTAATTTTTAAAAATTTGTCTCAGCTCGCTGAGTGAATATTTTTTTCTGCTGAATGGCTACACTGATTTGTTACTTTTATAATAATACTATGCGCATTTGAAATTTCGAATGGCAATGCACAGAGCGATTTTTTACGTAATCATCTGTAAAAATTTCAATTTTTACAAAAATAGTGTCCATCGTCGTGGCTTATCATTCCTCCGGTATAAAATGTCCCATCTTCCTGAAAACTGAAAAAATTTATTCTAATTAGTAAGTATCCTATTATAGCTTATTAATAATTAATAAAATATCAGTATTATAGCTTATAGAATAACTAATTGACGAATTGTCCATCGTCGTGGATCACAAGTGTTTGTCTTTCGTCGTGGCAATGATGAATTTTTACAGCCACGACGATGGACAATTCGACAATTAGTTATTCTATAAGCTATAATACTGATATTTTATTAATTATTAATAAGCTATAATAAGATACTCACTAATTAGAATACATTTTCTCAGTTTTCAGGAAGGTGGGACATTTTATACTACCGTAGGAATGATAAGCCACGACGATGTGAGCAAAAAATCAAATTTTCTCAATTTCATGAAAATTTCTGTTTATGACAAATATCGGTTTGAAACATGTCCAAACATGAATTTTAGGCTCTCCAGACACCTCGAGGGACACTGAGTGTTCCCAAAGGGATATACTACGACGACAATTTTTTTCGACCAAAAATGACTATTTTTTGCGCGAAAAATGATGAAAAAATCAGTTTTTTGCATTTTTGAAGGCCTTCCACCTATATAAAAAATTCTGAAAAAAATATATGTTGTACATCCAGACTAGGTGTATAATATATATTTTTTCCATTATTGCACCTCTGAAAGAACTTGTCGAAATAGCCGTTAGAAAACTTGAAACGCGCATTTCACAATGAAGATAGGTTTGAAATTTTTTAAAAAAATTTCCATGGACGACCCTTGAGTATACCTAACATCTATCCGAGTTTGAAAAAATTTGGTTAAAAACTGTCAAAATCAAAAATTATAATCGAAAAATCGCATTTTTCGCTCTAGGAGGGGGTGGTGGTGAGGTAGCGACCTAAAAATTTGGTCACGGGGGTTTTAGACCATAAGGACCAACTTCCACTAGTTGGTTTAAAAATTCGCTCTGGGGGCCAAATCACCCTATTTTATCCGGCTATACCCCTTTTTGAATCGTCCTCCCCCTCCCTTTTGGGAAATGAATTGAGCCCAACACCATAAAAGTACTGGGGGGGGGGGCATATATATTTTCAATTACCTAAAGAAAAAATTTTTAAAAACCTGTCAAATTTCTGAACTTTTACAGTAGTGAAATTTGCCGATTTTCTGAGAATTACCCAGTAAAAGATGATTGCAATTTGAGAGAGAAAAAAAACATTCATTTTAAAAGTTTTTTGGTCTTCAACAAAATTTAAAATTAAAAGAAATGAACAATTTTTCTTCAGAAAGCTAATTTTCAAAAAATTTTAATCTGTTTTTGAAAAATATTGAAAAAAATCAATCACATTAATGGGAAAATTTTTTGTATCAACATAAATTGATGTTCTCAAAACAAAACAAAAAAAAAGTTGGTTTATGCTCAAACTTTATAACAAATTTTAAATTTTTTTCAAATATATATTTTTTTTTCACAAAATTAATTACTAGGTATCTATCTATGTAAGTATGTAGTGTTCCACAAAAATATCTCTTCAACTAAATTTACAATTTTCAAAAAAGAAGTTGTTCGTTGAAATAATTTCCGTTAAATTTCAATAAAGTTTTCAAACATTCATGTTAAGAACAAAAATTGAATTTTTTTTTTTAAACCAAAATTTGAAAATGTGTCTCTGAAAAATTTCATTTCAGTTTTTGGTTAAAAATAATCATTTTTAATTGCATTTTAAAATTTTGTGTTTTGACAAGATTTCGATTATTCTTGATGGGAGGGAGAGGGTCAAATCTATTCTACTTTTTTATTTCACATGCACAGCACGAGTAAACTTACTCTATAGTTGAATAAGCTACGTCTAGTCCATCACAACTCTCATCAACTCTAAAAAAAATTGAAATTGAAAGATTTCACCCCCCCCCCCCCCCACCGTATTGAAAAATTCGAAATTTTTACTTTTTCAGAAAGCTACAGTTTTTCAAAAAAATTATCGTTTTTGAAAAATATTGAAAGAAAATCGATTACCTTTAGGAAATTTTTTGTATTAACAAAAATTGATGTTTTCGAAAAAAAAGTTGGTTCATGCTCAAGAAAGTAGGTTAGTTACTTCATAACAAAAATTTTAATTTATTTCAAGTATTTTTTTTATCGACACAAAATTAATTACTACTTAAGTGTGTTGTGTGATACCTGTTGAACTCAACTTATTTTTTTGGTTGTTGGGGAAGGGGTACTCCACATTTTGAAGGAAGGGTAGATTTTGAAAATTTCTAATATCACCTGAACAACTGCTTAACTTTCTCATAATTTTCATCTTATCTTTGTATCTACGCATTTCAGTCAACTCGATAAAAATCATAGATTTTGCAAAATCCTTCCTTTAAAAAACGGACCAGACACTTCCGAATTAAAAAAGTTTAAAAGAGTCTCATATATGGTGGGATATAGAACAGGGACCAAAGGAAAAACAGCACTTTTTGCCAATTTTGATACAGTAGGTACTTCAATTTTTTGTTTTTCAAAAAATATAATTATCAATATTTTTCGCGAAATGACACCATCAAAATGTTATTTTCGAATTTTGTCAACTTCTTTTATCTAATTTGTGATGAATACCCAACACAAGTTTTTTCAACACTCTTACTCACTTGCAAAAAATTTTGCTTTTTACTTAAACCTCTGCTATCCTTCAAAACCCTTGCTTTTACATCATTTTCTTGAAATCTTCGTTCATTTGGATTTTTTGATAATATGTAAGTACTTAACTTTTTTTTAAAAATTGTATCGATTTTTTTGGTTACAAAAAAAATGGGGTCTTGGAGGGCATCGGCATAACTTAGGGGATTCAAGGAGCATTCCCCCTCCCTCAATATTTTTTAAAATAAGTATTTACTACAATATGTAGGGAAAAAAGAGGCAATTTTTTCGCGCCCCCCCCCCCATATTCATTTCAAGTTACAGTTATGCTGGAAGAGGGGCCCTGAAAATGTTAAAATATTGTTCATGAAAAAGTCAGAAATTTTCAACAAAAAAAAATGAATGTAGAAAACCCTGTGGGTGTTTTCATGGGATTCTGAAGTACCTAATTTTCTGCTTGAGAGTAATAGAATTTGTAGTCTCAACTTCAACTGTCCATTAGTGAAGGTGGTACACAAAATCAGATATATGATTTGGGATATAAGAACTACACAATTGAAAAGAAAAATCGCCCCCACTCCTTCCGAAAAGAGTATTGGAAAAGCTGGCAAAAAATATCCAGATTTGCAGTGATGATTGATGAATAAATGAATACAAAAACATTGAAATTTTGATAATCTGATGTTCAGAATTGTTCACTAATGTTTTGTACTCATACAAGTGGAATGGACTCCAACATGGAGATCGCTTCGTTGGCATATTGCAAAAGGGATGCGATAATGTGATATTTATGCTGGCTGAACATTTAAATTTGTTATATTAAACACGGATGACCTCACATTTATCTTGTAAACCAGTGAAGTGGTCTTTCCATCATCATTATGCTGAAAATTAGGTACCATACTTAACTTATACAAGTGCGAATATCGAATACGATTCTAGTAGTTGTACAAAGGTCTTATCCTTGCGGAATTAAAGGGCTGTGTGATGTACGGTGTAAGGACTGAGGAAACGACTCTGCCGTTATTCTCAGCTGGGTGGTGATCCCTCTTTTGTCGATTCCGATTTATACTCGAGTAGAATTACATGTAGGAGATGTGCAAACATTTGGCATTATTTTACAAAGAGTTAGGTATTTAATCAGCAAATTCGTACGTGGCATTTGTGCATGATTTAGTCGTATTAAATGGTTTGGTATTTTGAAATCACATCGAATCGATATACTTTTAATAGAGTTATAGGTACTATTTATATTAACAAAAGATAAATTTATAGGACTCTACCTACGTACAACATATACTATCCTATACATATAAACGAGTGGAAAATGCTCGTCTGAAATTTAAGCTGATTATATGCGATAGATGGGTCGTTGGGTACTTGGGTAAAGGTACCCAGTACCCGTCTAAATAACGCCCGCTAGGTTGTTGATAGGTACCCAATTAAAGTACACGGGATCGTAGGTATATTTGTGTGTATTTTGTGTACGGATATTTATGGCAATATTGCGTACTATGTATTAGCGATGATTAATTATAGGTTTGGCGTTTTGTCTTACAAACCATGGCTAAAGGTTTGCGAAAATTATAGTAATTTCGTGTATAACGTTTGTAATTGAAATTTTGTAAAACGGATCAATGCGAAAGCTATGACGTCAAAGTGTATTGTTGAAAATGCAAAAAAAAAAAAAAAAAAAAAAAAAAAGGAAAAAGCGATAAATAATTTGGCACGGTGGTGAAAAAATAACGACAACGAACAGAGAAAAGAAAGAGAAGAGTGACAAACACGAAGCCAAGCTAAAATATGTCGTATTGCATTATTTGTTGTAGATTCAGGCATTAGGCGAATAACGCTTAAAAATTGAAACTTCGGCGGTTTCACGATTCGCGTTCTTGTTCGCATTCACTTAGGTACATTGTTTATTGTGTACTCACGTAAAGACGACGACGACGGCAATAATGAGGTGGAGGAGAAGGACGCAATGCAGACGATAGTGTAGCTTAGCTTAACTTTTGGCGGTTCCATCAACACGTAGTTTCGTGCTCATCTGTAATTAGGATCGGTTGCCTGTTGCTAAACTGTATTTGTAGCAAGTGGCACGACAACGGTACGGAGATTTTCGCCTATACTTTTAAAGCGCCTAGATCTACCATTTGACAAACCTACCTAGTGTGTTTCTTTCATTTTCTTTGCTCGAGTAAAAGCATAAAAAAAATTGAAGAGCAGGATTCGCAAGGACTTTTCGAGTTTTAAAAGGATTTTCCCTCCCTGAACAAAAATTATCAAAAATATTATCACAGAATCATGAAAAGAGCCTTCTGTTCAAATTTCAAGTTGAGCATACAAAAATTTCAAGGTACATTTTCTTCTCCCAGTGTACTCTACATAACAAGTTTAACCTCATTTGACCCGTTAGACTTGGCAGTAGAGTCTCAAAAGTATGGGAAATATTCCGTAGATATGTTCTCAAATCTTTTTCTTTTTTGAGGAAATGAGTACAAAATTTTTTTTCGCAAAAACCCCAGTTTTTTGGAGCGAAAAATTCTCAATTTTTTAGAATGAAAAAATTCTCAATTTTTTAGAAATTAAGAATTAAAAATTCCTAATTTTTTAGAATGAAAAATGAAAAAAATTCTCAATTTTTTAGAATGAAAAATTATCATTTTTAAAAAATTTGCTTTGTACGTTGAGGACTGAAGGTAAATTGCACGTCTTTCTATACTTGATTCATTAAATGAATACTTGGAATTTTCAAAGGTTTAATTTGATTTCTTCCTAAGAGGTGGATTTTTGAAATATTGTTTTCATGTTTGTAATGTGAGAATGACTTTTTTCCTAAAAATTAAATAAAAAATTTTCACGCAAAAAATTCTCCTAAAAAATTTTAAACAACTCTTTTACCAGATAACCTTTTTTCTTTCTTTTTTTTTGTCT
Source organism: Balanococcus diminutus (assembly GCA_959613365.1). Classification (NCBI taxonomy): domain Eukaryota; kingdom Metazoa; phylum Arthropoda; class Insecta; order Hemiptera; family Pseudococcidae; genus Balanococcus; species Balanococcus diminutus. Next base: position 54,605,226 of record OY390718.1, on the reverse strand, counting down.
CAAAGTATAAAAAATATTTCATTTATTTTCTTTACTAACGATCAAAGAAAAAAAATTGATCCCAAAAAATTGAGATTTTTTTTATTTCAGAAGAATTTTTTTAAATATTGTTGTTCGAAAAAAATCTCAGTTTTTATTTCGAAAATGAAACAAATTTTTTTCTTCACAAATAAAAAATTAAGAAACTTTTCCACAGAAATTTGAAAAAATATCTTCACATAAAAAAATTTTATAACATTTTTTCACCAAAAAAAAAAAGGATTTTTGGATATTTTTTATTGCAAAAAATCCTGAAATTTCTTCCTTTGAAAAATTTTCTACTCCAGAAGATTTGAGATTTCTCTATTTCAAAAAATTGAGTAGGTAAACCAAAAAATTCGATTTTCATTTCCAAAAAAAGAGAATTTTTTTCCAAAAAACAGAGACCCTCCTACCAAAAAATAAGAGTATTTTATTTGATTCTGGTACATTTTCCCGAATTCGGTTTCCCGAATATTTTTTTTCCCGAAACCATTTTTCACGAAAGCCTATTCCCCGAATCCACTTTCCCGAATGATTTTTTCCCCGAATGATTGGTATTTGATTGATGAGGGGATGACATTGTTTAAACTCTTTCATAAATCATAAAATTGCCTTCCTCCTTGACCATCTGACTGAAGCTGAACACCTGAACTATGAAATAATTCTCAAACATCACACATCTTGAAAAAATAATAATGAAAAAACTGTAAATACCGAAAAAAATATAAAAATTCATTCATTTCAGTATCTGAGTAATGAATTTTCGTGGGAAAAAAATACAAAAAAAAAACCAAAACCAAAACCAATATTTTTATTGGATTCCATCACTGGGGAAGAGTATTTTTTTAACAGGAGAAAATGAACTACAGTACCTTAGAACACTATCATATAAGATTACTTTGTAATTTGTAGATTACTTTCAATAATAAAATTAAAAAAAAAAAAAAAAAAAATCCGAAATAATGGTGTTTTGGGAAAATGGGATTCGGGAGAAAAATGCTTCGGTAAAACACCATTCGGGAAAATGGCCCTTCGGAAAATCCCCTATTCGGGAAAGCAAATTCGGGGAATTGTCCGGGAACCATTTTATTTTTTAGGAAATTGAAAAAAAAAATCGAAAAAATTGAGATTTTATACTCTACAGTTCGAAAAATATTTTTACTTCAATAACATTCAATTCCAAAACAATAAAATACTGATTTTTGATTTTAAAAAAATGAGATTTCTTTCGCGAAAGTTTAAAATTTTTTTGAGAAGATGCCAGAATTTGAAAAAATTTCACTTTTAAGCAAATTTGTAATTTTGCAAGGGTAATATTATTAAAAATTCATGACTTCGAAGAGTAAAATTCATGACTTTTCATGACCCAGTGATTTTTTTGAAAAATTCATTACTTTTTCATGACTTTCATGACTCATTTTTAAAGTTCAGGACTTTTTCATGACTTTCATGATTTTCATGACCTGTAGAACCCTGTTCATGACTTCGAAGAGTAAAATTCGTGACTTTTCATGACCCAGTGATTTTTTTGAAAAATTCATTACTTTTTCAAGACTTTCATGACTCATTTTCAAAGTTCAGGACTTTTTCATGACTTTCATGATTTTCATGACCTGTAGAACCCTGTTCATGACTTCGAAGAGTAAAATTCGTGACTTTTCATGACCTAGTGATTTTTTTGAAAAATTCATGACTTTTTCATGGCTTTCAAGACCCATTTTCAAATTTCATGACTTTTTTTATGACTCTTATGACTCTTATGATTTTCATGACCTGTAGACACCTTGACCGATTTATGAATACTTTTTTTTTTAAATGACCCATACTGAATATTCAAAGTTCAATACAATTGGGAAGAACTAAAAAAAATTTAAACGTCATAAAAACCGAAAAAATAAGAAATTGTACAAAATCATAATTTTTAGAAAAATCTGAAAAAATTAAGAAATCACAAAAAAAAACGGGAAAATTGGAAATAACTATATAGGAGAAAAAAACACTGAAATTGAGTCATTTCTGAAATTGAAAAAAAAAAAAAAATCATAAGTTATCTACTTGAATTAGCCATTTCTATTGGAAATTTCAAATACATAGGTCCTATCCCTTGTCTCAAGTTTTGTTCATTATGATAAAAACAGAAATGGTGAAACGCAATACACAATTGTTATATAAAACATTTTCCATATCCCTACTTCTTTAAAATTCAAATCTCAACTTTAGTCACTCGTCGACATTTCTACACAAATAATATTACAAAATAAAGCCTGAAAAATTTACGAAGAAGATTCTCGTATAAATCAAACAGGTTAATTCGAATAAATGCGAGAATATCTAAGGCTAAAATACGAGTACGTGCATCGAGAATCAGAAGATTTGTGTGAAATTTATCGAATCCGTAAAACATTTCGCGGCTCACTGAACACCTACGACGTTGTAATATTTTATGTGCATTTCGGATAATCAGACGGCTTTTATAACTTCGCCAACCCTTTTTCACGTACCCTCGAAGGCCTTCTTTTATCGTTAACCGATTCAGAATAACGCAATATTTACTTCGACCAACAAAACACAAAAACAAAAGAAGCTGTAAAAAATGAAGCGAGCTTTTCGCCAAGTAGGCTGAGAATATTATTATTATACTATGAAACGAAGTGGTTTTAAAATGGGGAAAGTGAAAGCACTTAATAAACGTTTCGGAGACATTTTCTTCCTTTACGTTCAAATTTTTTACATTTTTTACGAGGTAAAATGAGCAAAGTTAAATGAATATAAGCAAAAAAAATTGGCGTTTCTGTTGTCGAGCGCATTTTATGGTTAATTTTACAGCCTCGTAGGTTTTTAAGATTTTGGAATTTATTATTAGCTTTGCCTCGGATAAGAAAAAATTGAAAAGAGAATAAAGTAATAAAAACAACAATTTTTCGATAAAATGTAACCAAATTCGAAGACGTGTTTGGTGTCCCTTATGTACTATTTTGCGATAGGAAGGTTCAATTTTTTTTTATCGCATTTGCACGAGTGTGTCTCGTCTATGGAGACTGCAGTCTGAATCGATGGGTTAGATTTTGTTCAAAGACTACACCTTGCACGTTATTATTTACATCAGCATTCAGCGTTGGTAGAAGACAAATAAATATAAATATTTTTTTGTTGAAACTTTTGGTAATTTTACTTTTACCTACTATATTTTGTAACCAAGACAAGACTTTACCGCTTTATTAAACCATTGAGAGAACCTGTCGTCAAGTGTCAAGTTCAACTCAACTGTGGTTATTTTTTAAACCATCAACTTTTAATAGCATGTAGATACGATAAAAGTCACAACCTTTTTTCTTTCAGTTTTTCAAAATTAAAGCTCGCGAGCAAACGAGTATAAGTTATTTTTAATCTGTCGTTGTGTAAATACGCGATCGCAGCAGCGGCGACGATGACGATGACGACGACGACGACGACGACGACGACGAAAACCTAGGTATACAAAATATACGTATATACGTAGAGGTATTTTTTCGAGGCATTTGTAACCTTTCGGAGGTATTTATTTACGAATCGCGTGCAACGCACTTCGCTTCGTATACGTTGAATGAATTAAGTGCCCAGCTATAGTTATACACTAGATTACCACAGCCTTGTTTCAGGAAAAGGTATAGAGAAAGTCGACGATATACAGGTATTTTTAGATTTTCCAAGTCCAAAAATAGTTACTCCTAGCCTCGTACCATATACACTTTACCACGTTCTCCTAATCTAAAAGTTTGGACGTAACAGAGAGGAAGATAGATAGTAAAAATAAATAACAGACATCGGCGATGAAATTCAATCTAAAACAGGTGTAGAAAATGGGCACAAGTACTACGAACATTTTACACGAGTAGTCGAGAAGTGAACGGGCAGTCAGTTTTTCAACTCTTGTGTAGTTTGAGAAGTGCAAAGTTTATAGGAATTGGCGCGATGATTTCCATTCCATCGACTATTTGCACAACGGTAATAGTTGAATTGGTAAAATGAGCGGGGGGAGGGTGGTAATTATCGCCCCTCGAGAAATGAAAAGTACGCTCTTGCTCAGCAGGCACGAAGTGTGTAACTGTGTAGTGGGTACCTAAACGTAAACCCATACATGGAAGTTCAGCGCTTCGAAAAAGTTTTCACCCCTCGTCTCGTTCGTATTGAAAATAAATCACAAAACAATTTTGAAAGATAACCACGCCCTGATGACAACTTACTCGACGCGAATTCGTTCGTGTGAGTATTCGTCGAATTGCCTCGTACGTGCTATATATTTATGTGTACTACAGGTGCAATTGAATCATCAATAAAACCACTCGTCAGACTTCTTCGTTATCGGATGCAAAAATTTTATACAATTTCTTGAAAAATTAGAAGAATTGATGTTATACAGGGTGTCTCAATTGAGAATATCTCCATCAATTCGCTGATAAGCCGACAGCTTGCTTTAAACATCTGTAGATATGTTTGTCTAGCCCCATTATTGATGAGGCTAAGGTAGATACTATAGGTAATCTGCAAAAGATAGTTAAATAATAATATTCTTCAGTTTTATTTTCAAAAAAATGGACTCAGAGCCATTCGGGTTCATTTCGCCAGCCCCACTCATTTCGAATTTGGAATTCGGAGTAGGGGCATTCGTTTGTGCTAGGTTTGTGCTGATTTGTGCCGCAAAAATTTTCGTTTGTGCTGCCCCCCTTCTATGGGCAGAACTGGGGAAATGGTGCCCCCCAAAATTTAAATTCAGGGTCAAACTTGGTGTCATTCGTACTAGTCTCTAGTTTGATAGTTTTTGTTTACATCCGTGTGGAGCCTCGACGATGTTATCTCCTGTTATTTTTTCGGACTTAGTTTTTTTTTCTCGATTCATGAATTTGATGATATAAGTACAGTTTGAAAATCGGGACTTTTTGCAAAAAACTTTCCAACATGTTGTAGAATGAGTTCATAGGAATAGTGGTCGTCATTAAAAAAAATTCGATTAGTCCCCTCCCTCCTCACCAACATACGTATATGATACTTGTTATTCAAAATTGGAAGAGTGGGAGGGGTCCAATTGAAAAAATTTTCAAACAAAAGTTGTAGCTTAAAGTACTAGGAATAATTTTGATTATGTCAAAAATTTCAATCGGACCCCTCCTTCCCACCAATTTTGAATATTATGTCTTATACGCACCTGTTTCAACATGTTTATTAAAAACTGCGGGGAGGTAAGATGCCCAATTGAAAAAAATTTCAAACAAAAGTTGTACATTAAGATCCTATAAATATTTTTAGTTATTATGAAAATTTCGCTTGGGCCTCTCCTCATCCTCCAATTTCACGTAGTATGTAGAATACTACCACTTTGAAGTTGTACTAAGGGCAATTTTTTGACGTATTATGCAAAATTATAGTAGAAGGAGAGGTCCAAGCGAAATTTTTATAATAACTAAAATTATTTATGAGATTTCAATCTACAACTTTTGTTTGGAAATATTTTCAATTGGGCATCTCCCACTCTTCCAATTTTGAATAACAAGTATTATATGCGAAGTTGGTGGGGAGGGAGGGGACTAATCGAAATTTTTCTAATGACCAAAACTATTCTTATGAACTCAGTCTACAACATGTTTGAAATTTTTTTGCAAAAAGTTCCGATTTTCGAACTATACTTAAATCAACGATTCATGAATCGTGAAAAAAAAACTAAGTCCGAAAAATTAACGAGAGATAACATCGTTAAGGCTCCACACGGATGTAAACAAACCATCAAACTAGACACTAGTGTCATTCCTTTGTGCTCGGTTTGTGCTGATTTGTGCCGTAAAAATTTTCGTTTGTGCTCCCTCCCTTCCGGGGCCGCTCTTATAGGAGGCAGGGGGCAGCTTGCCCCCTCAATATTTGAATTTTTTTTCAGTTGGAAATTTTCGGTTTGAGTTGGAAAATTTTGGTTTCAGGCGAAATACCACATCTTAAAAAATGAGATTTCAGTCAAAAATTGCTTTGGGAAATTGTAATAATTCATCCCCTTGAATAATCTCAGTGGGAAAATTCAACTCTCAAGTCGGAAAAATTATGGTTAAAAATCACAATAATTTACCAAAGGCTTAATTTTCCAACTGAAATTGCAATTTTGCCGACTTAGACTGTAGTTGTACAATTTTTCACAACTCTGAACTGAAAAATCAGATTTTCAATCGTATTCGTAAATTTATCTTGAAAATTTTCTATTCGGAAAATTACGAGTTACGAAGTAATTTAAGTAGGTATCATTTATCCCTCAAAATAATCTCAGTCGCAAAATTCAACTCTTAGTTGAAAAAATTGTGATTATATAACACAGCAATTTTCCAACTGACGTGAAATCGCAAACGACGTAATTTAAGTATCTTTATCTCTCAAAATAATCTCAGTCGGAAAATTCAACTTTTGAGTTGGAAAAATTGTGATTAAATATAACACACGCTCAATTTGCCCATGTTGGGTAAAAAATTCGTTCGCTAAAATAAAAAAAGTCAACCGAAAAAATTGAAGTTGGGAATTTTTGAAAACGAGTTGGAAATTTTCAAGATTTTGCCCCTCCAATATTCTGACTTCGGTTCGCGCCTGCTCCCTTCCAGAGATATTTTGAAAAAACCCTGGGCGGGGCTGGGGAAATGGTATTTCCGAAATTCGAATTTTGGGTCAAAATTGGTGTCATTTGTTTGTGCTCGGTTTGTGCTGATTTGTGCTGTAAAAAATTTCGTTTGTGCTGCCCCCCCCCCCAGAGATATTTTGAAAAAACCTCGGGCGGGGCTGGGGAAACGGTTTTTCTCAAAATTCGAATTTAGGGGCGAAATTGGTGTCATTCGTTTGTGCTAGGTTTGTGCTGATTTGTGCCGCAAAAATTTTTGTTTGTGCTCCTCTCCTTCTATGGGCGGGGCTGGGGAAATGGTTTCTGATAAGGAGAGAAGAAAGGATCCCATGAAAATTTTGATACTGTCAATCGTTTGTGCTAAGGGAGTAGATATTTGTACCGTACTCGATTTTCACCCCTACCCCCTCCCTCATATTTTCAGGTAATATTACCTTCTTACCATCATTAATACATAATACCAAATAATATAAATGAGAAAAATTGACAAAAAAATGCGAAAGGAGAGAGAGGTACCAAAATGAAATTTAAATAATCACCACAAAGTTCAAAAAAAATTATGGATTTTTTTTTCAAAAATTCAAAATGAAAAATAATTGTGTTAACTTTGAAAATATTTCAAAAAAACTACGTAGGTAACCAGGTACGGCACAAATCTCTATTCGCTTAGCACAAACGATTGACAGTATCAAAATTTTCATGGGATCCTTTCTTCTCTCCTTATCAGAAATCATTCCCCAGCCCCGCCCATAGAAGGAGAGGAGCAGAAACAAAAATTTTTGCGGCACAAATCACCACAAACCTAGCACAAACGAATGACACCAATTTTGACCCAAAATTCGAATTTTGAGAAAAACCATTTCCCCAGTGCCGCCCAAGGTTTTTTCGAAAAAACTCTGGAAGGAGGACAGCACAAACGAAAATTGTTACAGCACAAATCAGCACAAACCAAGCACAAACAAATGACACCAATTTTGACCCAAAATTCGAATTTCGGAAATACCATTTCCCCAGCCCTGCCCAAGGTTTTTTCAAAATATCACTGGAAGGGAGGGAGCACAAATGAAAATTTTTACGGCACAAATCAGCACAAACCGAGCACAAACGAATGACACCAATTTCGCCCCTAAATTCGAATTTTGAGAAAAACCATTTCCCCAGCCCCGCCCAAGGTTTTTTCAAAATATCTCTGGAAGGGGGCAGCACAAACGAAAAAATTTACGGCACAAATCAGCACAAACTGAGCACAAACGAATGCCCCTACTCCGAATTCCAAATTTGAAATGTGCGGGGCTGGCGGAATGGACCAGAGAAATTCATTTCGAAATAGTAATTAACACTGCCTTGATGTTAAAAACCACTGCCAAGACAGTGAAAAATCATTCCAGTCAAGACAGTAAATTTTAGTTCAAAATGACAGGAATATTTCCATAGAAAACAGGAATCAATATTGTAATACTCAATAATTCATGAACTTGCTGTGATCGTGGAAATAATTGGTACACAGCTTGAAAAATTCATGTTTTTTTTTTTTTTTTTTTTTTTTTTTTTTTTTCCAGTTTACTCAGGTAACTAGTTGAAAACGATTTTATTGAACATTATCATAATGAAATTTCTAATTTCAAAGTAGATCCTTAACAATGTTGATACTGATAAGTACTCTCAGTTTGTTTGTTTTCCTCCAATTCGTCCGGGAGAAAAAGGAATACGAAATGATGTTGAAAAGGCTAACACCTCATTTTTATTAAATAATTTTAAATTTCTTTTGCTGCTGTTTTCTCTTTTTTTTCGGCGAAATAAAAGATAAACCAACTGATGAAATTCAATTCAAAAACCAGGGAGAGCATAACACCTTTTCTCTGTTTACCATATTTACCTCTAACCATCAACCCTTTATTCTTCTCCATTTCCTTTCAATTCTTTTTCACTTTCTTTTCTTCAACTCCCGCCTTTCATTTTTCATTCATCAAAAATTACTTTCAATATTTTTCTGTCAGATTTTTCATAATTCTGTTGAACATCTGAACAATTTTTGTAACGAAAATTTTCACAAACTTCCACTCTAAAAACTATCTAATATCACTTTTTTCCCCCTTGTACATTCTAAATGTACTTATTGGACAAGTACAAAAATTTGTTAAAATGTGTTGAAGAATGAATTGAAATGAAAATTGTTGAAAACACATACTTAATCAGCCATACGTACAGTCAATCTTAGCCAATCACAAAGACAACAGCGCTGACAAAACTTTATTTTATTGAAAATACGAAACGGTATATTTTTTCATTGTTACAAGGATCAACGAACTTCAGAGTCGAAAATATCCAGAAATGAGAGAAAAAAACTAAAATGTGTCTGAATTACGACTTTTATTGCTTTTATTTACTAGTTTACCTGCAATTTGGACTTGGAAGGGCTAAAAATAACTAAAAACAATCGTTATTTTTGAATAGTTGAAGAGCTCCAATTTTTATGCACTTATTTTTTGAAAATATGTGACCCTGCCCCAAGAAAGGGACCATATTGACTAAATTTTCGATTTTGGGGGTTTGAAAGTTTCGGACATTTCAGTCCTTCCTCTTTGCGATGGAAGTGGTCCCAACTTTCTATCTTCAAAAATGTGTGGACAGTTAAAGATATCACCTTATGCTTTTTAGTACTTTTATATGCAAAAATATACCCTAAAAACTTGAAATATGCAAAAAATATGCACCGACGATATGGGTATCATTTTGCAGGGAAGAACGAACGGATGTATGTGGTAGTCGTGTTTTAAAGAAATTCACAAAATAAACCTTTGATTTTTGCTTTTTAGTTTTCAAAATGAAAAATAAGGGCATAAAAATTGGAGCCAAATTAATTTTTTTTCAGTGTTTTTCAAAATATGCCGGAAAAATAGAGAAAAACAATGAAAATTGGCAAAATGTTCCCAATTATGCACTAAAAAAGAAGAAAATATGCAAAAATATGCATTTATGGTCAAAATATGCAAAATATGCAAAAACAACATTGCATCATTCGACTCAAAATTGCTCGATTCGCAAAGATATGTTGGATATGCCTGAACCTAGCGCACAAAAAAATATGCATTTGCATAATAATTACAGCCCTAACAATAACCTAACCTAATAAATGAAAAACCAAAACCGAAACATTTCGTATCACCAACACTGAAGACGAAAAAAAAATACTGAAATCGATGCTCAGAAAATTGTTAGTAAAAATCCTCAAAAATTTCAATCCGAATTCTTTTTTACAGGTTACATCTTACGTTAGCTCCTTCAATAGTAGGCTTAGGCAAGCGTATTTACACACAGTTGAAACAAGTTGCCAACTTCGTGGGATGAAGGGATATTTTTCAGCACAACCTGCATCGAAAAAAAAAATACTACCTTCATCAACGTTTCTTCACGCTGCCTGCACCTATTCTGGATATACGTTTGTGCGCAGTAATGCGTGTAATTTTAAATGAGGAAATTTCCAATTGAAAAAATAAAAATCTCTCAAGCTGGTAAAAATTTATTTCAAATAAACAACTGTTCTGGCGCGAATAACCATACGGTAAGATAATACCGCGAAGATGCGCAAGATTTAGATAATTTACAAACGAATGTAACAGGTAAATAAACGTTCTCGCGTTCGTATTTGAAAATTTCATCTCGTTAACGCGGCATGCGCTCGTATATCTATGTATATAGTAGGTAGAAAAGAGAAAAGGCAGCGAAAAGAAGAAAAAGGGAAAAGAAAAAGACGAAATATTTCAAGCATGTAACAGCAAACCCTCGAACGCGTGTACCTATAGCTTTTGTGAAGTGTACACTGCTACTCGTATTATAACGTCGTCGTCGTCGTCGTCGTCGACGACGAGCCGACGACAAAGTATACTCTTACAGTCTTACATATACAACCTCACGACTCACGAGTACTTTAAACGGCCGCCGTGGCTATAAATTTAAATTTAACAATATACTCTACTTTACGGTAAAACGAAGTAAAGGTATCCCGACCCTTGTTCGTGGTTCCCTTAGCGAGGCCAAAAGCTGTCCTATTCATATTCGCCACTTGGCGCTTCTAAGTAGGTACGATACCCCACACCACATCCTTTTGTGTCTTCCTTCGAGCACAAAATGTACAGTCGGTCATCATCCTGCCGTCGTATAGCCAACGTATGGACAAGCTGGCGCATACCAGCCAAGTTTATGTAATATTGTGCGTAAGATACGTTTGTAAATATAAATCTTCTTCGTCGCGCCGGCAGGAAGGGGTCGTTTCCAAGGGAAAAAAAACTGGCTGGCACGACACGCATTCGACGGGAATAATTTTTCTCATAAATACAGAATACAATACGTTGACCGTACAGAGTATGGTTTATTTGTAGGTACCTCTACCTAGTATATTGTAACTTTATCGAATAAAAATATACGTCGCAGGCCACACAAGACACAATTTATGTAGCATACACATAATATATACGAGAAAGAACGTAAGAAATGGCGACAAGCGTCGCGTCGTCGTCGATAATTCAACTTAGCCGGGCCTTGCCAGAGAGAGAGAGAGAGAGACGTCTCCGTCGTTGCTGCGGTTAGAGTAAGGTCCAACCAAAACACACCATCGCTCGCCGCAGCCCGAGTGCAATTCAAACTTTGGCGATTAATAAGGGACGTTGCGAGGTGCGGTACGACATTTCGCGAATTAATATTCATTCCTGTTTGCGGAATGTAGATATTCGTTTAAACCAAAACTGTAACCGTTTAAAAGAAACCAAGGAGAATGCGGAAGGGGGGGGGGGAATAAGTATGGCAGAAAAAGAAAAAGTTATCTCAGATTTAAAAGTTCGTGGTAGCGAGTAGGCGTTTTCTCGCCATCGCGTCGAGCCGCTTCTTTTTCTTACTTTTTTTCATCAATTTTATTAATCAAAACGAAGAAAAAATTTTCAAAAATTTATAATCGAGTTTTTGCCTGAGACTAACGGGCTTTGCTTTGTCCTTCTTTTTTAAATTATTTACAACGTTGTGGAATTTCAAATGACGTCACGAGCCAAACCGCAATCCGACAGTGGCGCAGAGGTGCGGCGTGAATCGCGACACGACGCGCAGCTCGGCGACAAGGCTTAACGACCAAAGTGAAAAAAAAAAAAATCACCAAAAGGATTTATCTGCGCAATCTATTTAAAAATTTACTCTTACTTCGTCGAACGCTAATCAAAACTGATACTTGGCATCGAATGAAGTAACCCTCGTCCCTTTCTTTTTCGCAACCTTTTTGAAACTATTTCTATTTTACCACTATTATCAGGTCCACAACGCTATGATTTTTCTAATATCGTCGTTGTCGTTTCCTTATACTCGTATGCGGTGGGCTGGGTGGTCAGTCTGCGGTGTAGAATCTTTGGATTCTCCCGAGGTCCCTGAGGTGTTGTCTGCTCGTTTCCTCCGTTTTCCCCTGCTCCTTCTTCCAGCTGGAGTGTACTGCTTGATCAATTTAGGCGACCTGGATTCGTCCATCCTGTCTACATATTTTCGCCATTTACTTTTGTATTTCTTCATTTTTTTGATAATCGGTGTTGCACCAAGCGTGGGCATTATATCATCAGATATTTTCTTGTCTCTAAGTGTCACTGCAGCGGTACGTCTCATGAAATGCATTTCTGCCGCGGTTATTCTTCTTTTGACAGCTTTCTTCAGGGCCCACATTTCGCATCAATATGTTATCATCGGTATATTTCAATATTTTCACGGGCCCCCTTCTGAATATTGGGGGGAGGGGGCAAAAATTCTCATTTTTCCCAGTGGTGTAGCTAGGATGAAATCATGGAGGGGTTTAACTTTCGGGGGTGGTCATTTTGAAATAAAAATTTTCACTTTTACTTCGAAAACAAAGAAAGCTATATTTTGGTATTTTGCGCTCTTGAACAGAGGAAAAATTGCACCCCCAAACAGTGACGAACTGAAAGATTTTTCAGGGGAAAAGGGCTCTTGTTTTTCGTATTACTTTACTTGCATATTTAGCAGTCCTGTTGATCAGTCCTGTGACTCTTGAGAATTTATCAACTTTGCTGTTTACATCTACCTCACCCAGGTATGAGATCTCATTTCCTAGGTATCTGAACGTGTTCACTTGTTCTACTATTCTCTCTCCGATTGCGATTTTGCTTCTAACTGGCACTTTTCCTCTGAAGGCCATTGTTTTTGTTTTTCCTTCCTCTGAGCTAAAAAATTCCTTACTTTTAATACAAAATCAGCCCCTTCCTTCAAAAAAGAAGTCTCATTTTCAAATTTAAATAGAAAATGCATTTTTTTTCTTCTTTCAAAATTTCAATTTTCTCAAAACTTTTGCCCTCGTTACGTTTGGGCAGTATTCATCTTCGTTTTTTCTTTAGGTAGCAAAGTAATAATTACTAATTAGCAAGCTTAGTAAAGAGAAATTCAAAAAATTTCTTCAGCCTCTCTTCTTATTTGGATTAAATTTTCAGTTGTTGAAGTGGAAAATTCCTTTCAGTTCGTCCTTCTTCGCTGTAGTATTTTAAAAATAGACCCCGAGAAATTTTTTGTTGGAGCAGGAGTCGAAAGCTGCAAGAAATCCTTCTAAATTTAAAATCGTGCATCCGCTCCCACCCTTACAAAAAAAAAAAAAAAAAAAAAAAAAAAAAAAAAAAAAAAATATTGAATAAACTAAAAAATAAGTTAACCACTTACATACTTGAAAAAAAAAATTTTTAATTTAAAAGCAGCTCCTTGTATCCAAAAAAAAATAATGTCCCACAAAATGTAAATTTAATCATACAAGAGGCATGCAAAGTCATACCTTTTGACTTTTAAATTCTAGTAGGCATCATGTGTGATACCCGTATATCCATTTGCGGATATTTGAGGTTATCTGGTCTTAATCGGAGATAGATGAACACACATTTACCAATGCATTGCAGATATAATGTAAATATGTATTCAAATCATCTCCATCACGAATGCCTTTGCACTAATGCTAACGATATAATAGGCCGCTATTTCACTAAGTTATGTTTATTCGTTCAACTATACGTGAATTAATGCTGGTTAGGTAATTACAAAAGTAACTAGTACGTTAACGTGGAGAATGCGAGCAAAAAAATATACCCTGCGTATTGTACGGTATGTGCGAGTACACATTTGTTTATCTCTCACGCGATTTTTGCACTAACGCAGGTATTTGCCCACCAACACGACACACGTGCTCACAATACAGGTGTAGGCATACAGGGTGTCAGTGTTCGCTTGGCACGCATTTGGGCAAGCTTGATAATGGTAATATCGCTGTCATCACACAGCCTTTTATTAATTTTTATCGATAATTACATTATAATTTGAACATTGAACGAGAACTGGTTCTCTGCCTTAAGTGGCACATGCGGCACAGTGGTCCTGGAGAGGGCCAAAAACGAGCATAATTCACTAAGAGGCAAAATTTTCACTTTTTCAACGTGTGATATATCGAAATGTATGTTTTCAACCCCGTAGAATTCGAATTTGATGTTACCTTTGCGTTTAAGGGGGGGGGGGCTTTTAAAGGGAGAGAAATGTAAAATTGATCAAAATAATAGCGTGTGATACATGGAAATGTATGTTTTTGACACCGTATAATACGAAATTGATGTTATTTTTCATTTTCAAGTGGGAGGTGGACCCTTGAGAGGGGGAGAAATGTAAAATTGTTCAATCCTAGCGTGTGATATATGGAAATGTATGTTTTTGACACCGTAGAATACGAATTTGATGTTATTTTTTATTTTCAAGTGGGGTGAACCCTCCAACATTGAAAAGAAGAAGAAAAATACTTGTAAAAATGCGAATTTTGCAATTTTGATAAAAATAATCGCTGAAATGGTCTACATCGAGGTAGTCTGACCTGAAACACTCGAATTCGTGATCAATTTTTCCCCATTCATCATTTCATCCCATCGTTGCAATTTCCATCACGTTCAACTTATGAAAAAAAAACAAATTCGCCTCAAAATGAACATATTGAGGTCAGATACTGGTGAGAGGCGTATAATTGCACATTTGGTGACGCACATAGAGGAAAAAAAATTTGACCAAAAATGAGCATTTAATGGGGGTAAGAGTACATCCTGTTAGAGAACCCCCACGTGGTACTACCAATCACTTTAAAATCACGGAGCAGTGCGAAGCTCATAAAATATACTCCACGAAAAAAATTAATCCGGCAGAAAATACTGCACTCTTTCATATCAAATTAAAAAAAAAAAAAAAATCGCTGGATTAAACTGAAAACTAATTGAACAGGGTGAAAGTACATATTTTCACGAATATATACCACTCTTTGAACGTAAGAATCCGTCCTTCAACAACGTCACAATTTGAATTTAAGTAATGAGTATTTTTCGAACTGATTTTCCTGAAAGCGAATCATCATTTAGCAGCGTGGCTACGAGACATAGGAGTTAGGATAAAAGTGAAACATGATGCGTTTCCTACTTCCCAAACTATGTGCTGTAGCACATCATATGCATTAGACCTGCTCGTTCATGTTCATTTTTAGGTATTATGCGCGTTTTTGACCTTTTCCAGGACCACTGTGTGCGGTAGGCATTATTCTCATAGCAAAGGTGATGATGAAAATGCGAGCTCAAAAGTTGGCAATGGCATATCAAAAGCACTGCGATGATACTCAGCACACCTGTCAAGTTCATGCTCGCGATGTATCTACACACAAAAAGTGCATAAATTACACGTCCAACAAATGTTCAGTTGAAGTTGTTTAGCTATGGTACTCGTAAATATACTAGTTGCCATTTGTACAAGGTATTTATACCATTTCAACCTCATATTTCAGAACAGAGGAGAATGCAATCAGAAATTATGAATGATTTCAGCCACATTTTCAAATTTACATATAAAAATTTCACGATTTTTCATAAAATTGTATCACAACAGGTTTCCAACAAGATTCTGCTCATAGAAATCATGGTTCCTTCAGTAGTGGTATGGGGCGAACATATTCATACGTTTTCAAAACAAGTTGCCGACCAGGCAATCTGAAGGGCCACATTCTGAACTGAGACACCCTGTATGTGCGATTGACCCGAAGCGATAATTTCGATGCTCTCGACGTTGCCATGGTTGATTAATTTCTCAATTCCTAAATTGGCGTGCGAATTTCAAGCACAAAACGCGCAGTCATTTCTACCTAGAGACTAGCTTCGGCGAATCCGAATCGATAAGTTATGGGAAACAGTGACGCGGTGCGTCCAAATTAATTCGGTTATGTAGGTAAGGGTATGGCACACACATATAGGCACAGCCATTCGAGAATAAATGCGACCTTTTTGTTATAAATCATCGTTTTTCCTCTTCGAATCGGCCTCCCATACGTGCATAGTCGTTCAACAAAAAAAAATAAAAGGTAAAAAAGCAAAAAATTCTCCGAGGTAAAATTCCTCTCTTGTAAACAGCGATTACCTACGTATATTAGGGTGGAGCAAAAAAAAAAAACATACCTCGGATTTCGACCAAACTCACGGATGTCATTTACTTTGAGTTGAGAACCTCCCAAAAAAAATTTGAGCTCCCTACCTCTCAGGGAAGAGGAGCTAGGGGCTCTCAAAGTAGGGCCACATTCGAAAAAAACACAGTTTTTCGCTATTTTCGGGCAGTGGCACTCGAGTCCCCCCCCCCCGCATCCCTCTGAAAAAATGCAGTTTGAGTTTCTACACCTCCCTGGACCATTGATTTTGAAGTTGGAGGTACCACTTATTGCCCTCTACAAAGCGTTAAAAAGTTGCAGATTGCTGAAAAATCGAGATTTTTAAATTTCAAAAAACGGAAATATCACCTTCAGGGCGCCAAAACTGGGATCAAACGGCTCATATTGATGCAGGAAAAATAATTCGATAGAAAAAGTTGAAAATTTTTCATTGCAGGTGTGCCAACTTTTGATTTTCTGAAAAAATCCAAATATCCCAGTTTTTAATGGCAAAAATCCATATTTTAAGAAAATCAGAAGTTGGCACACCTGCAATGAAAAATTTTCAACTTTTTCTATCAAATTATTTTTCCTGCATCAATATGAGCCGTTTGATCCCAGTTTTGGCGCCCTGAAGGTGATATTTCCATGGGGGGGGGGGGGGTAAATCGAGTGCCACTGCCCGAAAATAACGAAAAACTGCGTTTTTTTTTTCGAAAGTGGCCCTACTCAAGAGAGCCTCTAGCTCCTCTTCCATGAGAGGTAGGGAGCTCAAATTTTTTTGGGAGGTTCTCAACTCAAAGTAAATGACCTCCGTGAGTTTGGTCGAAATCCGAAGTTGTTTTTTTTTTGCTCTACCCTAACGTATATGTATGTACAGCTTTTTTTAGAATTGTCATTTCTCAAAATTGGAAATAATTTGAGTTCGCAATATTGTTTTGATTTTGGGAGAACGGGAAGTCGTAAACTACCGGGTGAAAATTTACAATAAAAAATGTGCCAATTTTTCTATAAATTTGCACCTCTTTCGACCTAATTCGAATGATAAGCACGATCGGATACAGTAGGTAAATGTATGAAATAACCGCAGACTGATCGTGAGAGGAGGTAAAAGGAGGGTGATTGTGACGCGATGCTTCGCACGCTATATAGTTATTCGATGTCCTATAACATTACCATTGCCATTGCCATTGGTATACGTGTTAGGTACTTATGTGCGCGACAATGACGTCATCGTGACCTAGTGTTCCTTTCTAATTTCTAGGTAGGTACAACAACAAACATTTGACAAACGGTTAGGTAGCATCAGACTGTACACCAAAACCTATAATAAATTCAATATTATCCGTTAGAATATACCAATATTATACTTGATATGCGTGTGTATGGGTGGACCTATATTTTTTGAAAATACGGGCACGATGAAATCGACTTTTAAAAAAGGTGCGACGAACACAAAGTTATTTTTGACGGGGGTGAAGGAGTCGGTATCATCAGCAGCAGCGACAGTGGCAGCAACAGCAATACCCGCATTTTGGGAGTTTGCTTACGTAGTTTATAACCGTTTAAGTGGCTGCGGCTTTAGCTTGGTGTGTGAGGTCGACAATATTTGAATACGCACACAGACTTTAACGTGGCGCGACGCGATGCAATCTTTGTAAGCTTAGATTAATACCGCGCGAGAAACTACGTGTAAAACAATTTAATTCAACTATGCCAGATTACAATGAACGGATTAGCTTTAACGTGTCGATGTCGACCTTGCGTTCCTTCCCTTCCCCTTAAACCTCTCTACACCTGGGCGCGACAACAGATTTTATCCGAATGGTAATTCGTCCCAGTGAGGCGTTAATAACCGCCGCCGCGCCGTAACGCATGACTGGCTGCTGTAGGGAGGTACAATGTAGATGTATTGGTATCTAAATACTTTCACACTTACACACTACACAAATGTGCCATCAATATTGAATTCAGTGAATCCATGCAATGCATATGCAAGCACGTGCGCATAGCTTCTACATTCAATGAGCTGATAGACCGGACGACTCGATTGCCATGTGAGTAGTTAGCTTAGGTGTAGTGGAGTACCGTAAGAGTAAACAGTCGAGAAGATGATGCTGTATTTCATTTTGCTCATTTCCCATTACACACATAAATACATATACCATGCCTCGTCGAATGGTGCTACAAATTGTGTGCGGGAAGCTCTCAATTAAAAATTTGCCGCGTCGAAGGATAGCTAATCGAGCTTAAAAAGCTTTAGTTTTGAGAGGAAGATAAACCTGCTTTCTGTAAGACATACACATGGAGGAAGCTATAGACCGGCGTAAAAACCCACACAAACAGACACAAACAGTTTTGCTCAAGCAAAGAACGCACCCAACATGTGGATATTGGGGCGATTCTGATTACTTGATGATTTTTTTTTTGTTTTGGTTTCACATCTGAAGCTGCTCTTTGTTATGGGAAAATATTGCCCTATTCCTTATTTTTTCTCCAACCAAAGCTTAAGTGGAGCTGTTGTACGAGAAAAAGACAGAAAAATGAATACGTTTAAATGTGAAAACGACGTCAGGTGTGAGGTGATGAAAGAGTCAGAATAAATACTCATAGATACCTACCAACTAATAGGAAAATAAAGAAATGATGGTAATAATTAGGGATGCGATATGCATGCACCAAAAAGTGTTGAAATATGCGCTTAAAATATTCTTTAAAAAAAAGGAAATATGCAAAAAAAATACGCTAAAAACTGGAAATATGCAAAAATATGCCCTATCGATATGGGTATCGTTTTAAAGGTTTTTTTTTATCCTTTAAAACACTGTAACAATAATCTTTACCTAAAACTGTTACTATGACTAATTTTAGTGAGAGTTAAAAATCAGATCATTAAAAAAACTGTTCGAGTTCATTTAAATCGTTCAATTACACGAGTTCTTCAAATTACAAAAGTACATTGCGGGTACACAGATAAATTCAACGAACACGTTAGCACAGTGCGTCGTGCTAGAAGTACAGAACTACCATACGATCGAGTGTTCCAAGAAGCGCAACACAAACGGGTACAACAATACTCCCCCACAACACGAAGATGGTATGAAAAATCAAAAATCTAAATCTAATAAAACTCTAAAAAATATCAAAAGAACAAATTCTCGAATACAAAAATACGAAAACTAATTCTGAAAGAATAAAGGCTAAATTTATCGAAGAACAAATCCACAAAAATTCACAAAATCTAAAATCACCGAGTTCAAGTTCCAAATTCTAAAAACAGTTCAAAATTCTAAAAAGTTCCAAGTTCTACAAGTCCCAAAGACAAAAATTCACGAGTTCACCAATAGACCTAAAGTCAGAGTTCAAAAAGTTCTGATTATACTTAAACTATGAAATAAAAATAAAAAAAATCGAAAAAAGTTACATCAATCACGAACGAGTTAACAAGTTTTAAAATCTGTGATCGAAGTCAGAGCTTTATAATTGCTATAACAAGCAGAGTCATTTTCCTTTTTATCACAATTTCGAGCAAAATGACCTTTTTTGGAACATTTATAACACGTAGCTTCGTTTCTTTTCTTTAATTCTGGGCAGCTTTTGATACCGTGTCCTTCCTCTTTGCAATAATTGCACCGGAATCCTTTCGATTGATTTGCGAGAAGAGCTTTTGCATTACCTGAGGTTGTAGAGTTCGATTTCGCAACTGTCAAGTTCTTCAGACTGAAATCCAATAATTACAACTTGACTTCGTTGTAGTTCAAAGATCCGTTGTTCTGAATGGACAAGATCGTAGAAATTACTTCAAAACTTTTCGGTAAACTATTCAACAACGTGCAAATAAAGTTGGTTTCTCGACGTTTATACTCTTGCTGATTAGTTATCCCTTCTGCTTCTTTGATGGACACTACGAGCTCGTCAAATTTCAATAGATACGTATTCAAATCGTCGTCGTCGTTCATTTTCCAATTGTTCAGCCGCTGGTACAGCATATTTATAGCCAGGGTGCTGTCTCGACGATATACCTATTTGAGTGCCTCGTACATGTCCTTCTCATGTTCTTTATCCGCGATAATATACACCAATGATTCGTCCACATGTTGAGCTATTAAGGACTTTCACTTTTTGTCTGATGCAATCCACGCGGCGGTCATGTTCTTTTTGGTGGGTACTGTTTCGGTCAGGAAATTTTCCAAATTACGTTCACCCGGCAAGCACTTCAATTTAAAGCTCCATGCGGGGAAATTCTGTCCTTTGAAGGAATTCATTCTAATATAATCGTTGCACGCCATTTTTCACTAGCAAGTTCTGATCAGTTCACGAGTTCGAAACAAATTACAGTTCATTTACGAGTACGCAAAAAACAAATTCGTCGGCGTGGGACTGGGCCCATAATCTTTAGTGCGAGTTAAAAATCAGATCATTAAAAAAACTGTTCGAGTTCATTTAAATCGATTAATTTCACGAGTTCTTCAAATTACAAAAGTACATTGCGAGTACACAGATAAATTCAACGAACACGTTAGCACAGTGCGTCGTGCTAGAAGTACAGAACTACCATACGATCGAGTGTTGCCAGAAGCGCAACAAAAACGGGTACAACAATACTAATAAATCACGAAAACGAATGAAAATCAGTCAAAATAAAATCTTGTAATTTAATATCTTAGGTTCTTCCTTACTCATTTCGTTAGAGTAGTGCGCTAACAACAACTTTTCAAAATTTTTAAAAATTAAAAAAAAAAAATTACAGAACAAAGTGAAAAACTGGAAGTCTGAAACTGAAAGTGAACATTTTCTAGATTTTGGCCAAATATGCCCTAAAAACAATGAAAATTGGCGATATCAGGTGAAATATGTGAAAATATGCCCTAAAAGAGGCCAAAATATGCAAAAAAATTTCGCTCTTAGCGTGCGTCATTTCTGGTCAAAAATGTTTTTCTTGAGATAAGTATATCATTAATAACACAAAAATACACTATCAGTCCGAATTTGGATCAAGTTCATTCATTTTTTCCTATTTTTCCAACATACCCAAATGACGCCATTTTGGGAATCCAGAACCCAAATCACCCCTATAAACCCAGCTAGACTCTTTTGATCAAAATTTCACCTGTAAGTGTAATAAAAATTAGAAAAATGTGTAAAGTGATGTAGTTTGTCCCTTGAAAAGTAGTAAAAAATATAAATTTTGAAAAAATTCGAAAGGGCCAATCTGACATTTTTGCTTCAGAAAAGGGCCAATCTGTCTGCTAAAAATGTACAAATACATCGATAAAGATACCTATAATAATTCTCCTCAACTAATACACTGAGAAAAATTGATTTTCAAACTCCTCCATATTCAATCTGGTGAAACACGATATTTTTGGGACACAGAGTTCGATTTCGTAGCCACTCCGGAATCATTCCGGGGAAAACTGTAAAAATTTATTGTTTTCACTAGAATGATTACAGAATTGAACTGAATCTTTTCTGTTTTCACCACAATGATTCCGGAGTGGCTACAAAATCAAACTCTTGTGTCCCAAAAATACTGTGTTTCACCCTTCACCAGACTAATAATTACCTACAATCCGGTTTTTTTTCCCCATATAATTATGTATGTATGAAAATCTATTAGGGGATTTCATTATAAACCAAGATATTACTCAACATGGTGTCTACCAGTAGTGAAAGAGTATAGTCATATTTGGAGTAAAAGTAGTGAAAAAATCAAAAACGAAAATCGAAAAATCAGTTTTGTCCATCAACAAAATAGCCAATTTTTCTTCATTAGAAATTAATTTTCTCAAAATTTTTGTACTCGCGTGTTCGATGTTCATCTTCGCTTTTTAGTTTATGCGAAAACAAAAATGAGTTAATAACTTCGAATTAAAAAGGAGAAAATAATACAAAACATTTTTATTCTGACCTTATCTCCTCAAACCCCTATCTTTATTATAAATGAAAATTTTGAAAAAAACGCGAAATAAATGCAAATGTTATAGTGGAGTTGAGAATTTTCAGTTGAAAGAGTATTTTTTTTTCAAAATATAATTTTGAACTTTTGATTCAAAATACCTAATATTTATCCTTCTATTTGAAAATTCTTCTGTATGTATGTAGTAAAGTAATTGGACCATAAATTTTTTGGGTTGGGGTCACCTTTTTAGGGAGATATTAATTTTTGCTAGTCCTTAATTTTTTGTAATTTTCCCGGGTGGGGGCGGGGGGGGGGGTCACTTCTTTAGGAATAGATTAATTTTTGTGAAAGTTCTTAATTTACTGTAATATTATTTTTTTGTGGGGGACGAAAATTTTGGAAGTGGTAGTGAAAAGTAGTGATTTGGGGGGGGGGAGTCAAGTAGACACCATGCAAGCGACTAAAATGAGAAAAAAATAACAGGATGGGGGAAAATGCGGATATTTGCAAGCGGAGTTCCCTTCCGATTTCGGTGGATATCATGTTAATAAGGACACATTTACGAGCAATTTAATGAAAAGAAAAACTTTTCCCTCATTTTATTTGCGCAAATTCCGTCGTTTCAAGCCTAATTTGACTGGACTACACGCTCAACTCGGAAAATAAATATAGCCTTTGGTACGAGTAAATTCAATTTTAGTAAAATCATAACGCGCACGTAACATGAATTTGTTTTGAAACGAAAAATTCGTGTATACCTACTATACGTAAGTGCAAAGTGCCGTTGTCTTTTGAAAAAAGCATATGCTCGTACGTCGATGTCGAGCTTGATCAAGCTAACGCGTAAGGGGAATTTGGTGGAACGAAAATAAGCGACGCGACGAGAAAATTGCACGTTTCTCAAGGGGGTCCGTAGCAAATCATACGATTATCGGCCCGGCAACGACGACTCCGCCGTTCAAATATGATACCGAACGAGTAAGACATAATCGTAGTACGTGCTTTATTGATCGTTTTGTTCGTAGGTAGGTATCGGGTAATAGTCGTTTAATTTAAAGATTAACCTTCCGTTCGGCTCGGCAGCGCAATGGCCCTCTTTATACTAAAATGTTTAATGATCGTGTCGAACCTTCGACGCGCGTATTTATATATAGACGAGATTTTTTTTTCAGTTCTCTTTTTTTTCAACGCGAATACAAAGTATGACGAATATTTAGTCGGACCCTTTTCCTCTTTCTTCTCGCTCAAACACGAATGAACTGTAAACATTATACGTATCAATTATGAATTTCTACGAAAAGCACTCTTCGTATGAATCAGCAACACGAATTACGCGAAACTGTCAGTCGCGTCGAGCCTTTCCTCGTCATTTTGCAATTTACTCGCGGAAAATTCCTAATAAATGGGAATTTTTCGTGTTCCACGTTCGCTGATTCAAAAGCACTGGTCTCTTCGTCATCCGAATTCCCGTACATAGGTCGTCATTTTCCATTTCTACGAAACGTAACATGCACACAACACGCGTGAAACCGCAGCCTTTTGCAAACAGTCAACTTCACGTTGCACCTACATAATT
Organism: Balanococcus diminutus; assembly: GCA_959613365.1. Classification (NCBI taxonomy): domain Eukaryota; kingdom Metazoa; phylum Arthropoda; class Insecta; order Hemiptera; family Pseudococcidae; genus Balanococcus; species Balanococcus diminutus. Next base: position 54,581,645 of record OY390718.1, on the reverse strand, counting down.
ATATGTAATATTATACGATAGATCAGTCAGTGAAATGTGAATTCTGCGTTCCAATAAACGTTGTGTTTATTGCCTCATTTCCGTAGTGACAAAATAATCGCCGATCGAACGAGCTCTAAACGCATCGAAGAGTAATAATTGTAAGTCGTCCTCTGCTCATCGAGATAGTCTGATCGTTTAGTCACCGTTCAACCAACCAACTGACAAACTATCGATGAAAAATTGTCGCAATTACTTTCGTCTGTGCTTTCACTGCTTTCTGTAATCGCAAGAGTTTTCCTTCATTAAAGACGGCGTGCGGAAAGACAATCACTCGCTCGTTAGCGTATTCGTACTCGTAGCGACCTTTTCCGGCCGCCAATGTCTCAATTAAGAAGCAATTCCGCTCAATTTGTTCCTCCAATTAGAACCTAAAACATCGAATTGCATTTGCATAATTTCGTCGTTTCTCACATTCAACTACGACTTCGAAGAAAACTAATCGACCAATTGGTTACCGACGAAACTCTCCTTTTGGTAGTTCCATAGATAGTTATTACAGCACTCTCAACTTACGAGGCTCGTACTTCTCCCTCGCGCTGCTCGTCCAAAATCACCAACAAGTTTTGTTCCTTCAATTTCGAAAAATTCGCCTACAATAATTGAGATTTAAAAATATCGCTACCCACTCGATGGTAAAATGTAGTTAATTTACAAAGCTATAAAGTATTTTTTCATTAAATTTCATCAGAATTCTCGGAGATTTAAAAAATACGTATATCTCAGACTGAAATAGTTCGATAAACATATTTTATTATATTAGATTTCAATTTCTTTACCGCCAAAAGGCAGACATCGAAATTAGAGACAGGTAAAAAAATGAAAAAACTCGTGGAACGCCCACATTCGTAAAAAAGGACTCGTTTTTTGCCACTTGGAATTCTCGTAACATGTGCGAGTAGATATTTTCACAAAGAATACGTATAGGAAACGGATAAACTTATTTCACGCGTCTATGACCATTTGGAGAGGAAAAAGTGCAATCGAACCGAAACAAAGTTTTCATTTTCGAATTCGAACACCGGATAAAAATACAAGAAACGCCGGTATTTTACAGGTAAGGATGGACGTGAAATCTTCGGAACAGCTATAATATTGATTGAATGAAAAAACGATGAAAACAAAAAAAAAAAAATCATTTATCATCAACTGTATAGGTATTAGGGTGGCCCTTATCTTACCTTTTTCGACTTTTTAAATGTCTTACCCGCCAAAGTGTGTTAATTTTATGAGAAAATAATTCCCTATTTTTTATTTTTCCACTAACTGAACTTTAACCCGTGCCAGTCACCCCCTTTTTTTGGAAAAATGAAAAAAATTCACCGATTTTCAAAATCTTGCACTTTTTTGGAGATAACCCATCAACGTTGTTCCTTGTCATGAGAATAAACTCCCAATTTTTTATTTTCCCTCCAATTTGATTTTAAGTGGTACCTGGGGGCTTCCCCTAATTTTTCGAAAAAAAATCAAAAACAAGAAAATTGAGCAAAATCGTTCCTTTTAGCATTTCAAGTTGTTGCATTTCGTAAGAGAAAAATTCTCTATTTTTCATTTTCCCCCTAACTCAGTTCTAAGTGGACCCACAAGCTCCCCCAAACTAAAAAAAAATATGAAAAAATACCAATTTTTTAAATTTTTTCATTTTTTGGTTCTAACCAATGAAAGTCGTTCCATTTGGTGCAAAATGATTCCCAATTTTTTAAATTCCTCCCAGCGTTATTGTAAGTGGCACCCCGCGTGTCCCCTTTTTAAAAAAAAAAAATTGAAAAAATTCAGCAATTTTCAAAATCTTGCACTTTTTTGGAGATAACCCATCAAAGTTGTTCCTTGTCATGAGAATGAACTCCCAATTTTTTATTTTCCCTCCAACTTGAATTTAAGTGGTACCTGGGGGCTCCCCCAATTTTTCGAAAAAAATCAAAAACAAGAAAATTGAGCAAAATCGTTCCTTTTAGCATTTCAAGTTGTTGCATTTCGTAAGACAAAAATTCCCTATTTTTCATTTTCCCCCTAACTCAGTTCTAAGTAGACCCACAAGCCCCCCAAATTAAAAAAATTATGAAAAAATACCAATTTTACTGAGTTAGGGGAAAAATAAAAAATAGAGAATTATTTTCTCATAAAACGAACACACTTTGGGGGGTAAAGACATTTAAAAAGTCGAAAAAGGTAAAATAAGGGCCATCCCGTTTCCTAAACCGAACTTTACGCGATACCTTATTTGGAAAAATAAGACTCGATCGTAGAACATTTCTCATCGCTTTTGTTTTTGATTACACGTGAAAGCAAAATACATAAAAATTTTTAAGCATCGTATGCTCGGCGGTGTAACAAAATCTTATTTAGCTGTCGAGCTTAGAAGAAATAGTAACTATTTGTCGGCGATTAAACGCGCATAATTAATGGTTTTCGTAGTAAAATACCTATAATGGAGCCAATTTTCAGTTCGTTATGATATATCGACCGAATGAGAAACTTAACGCTGCAGACATTAACGATTTCATTAGGCTCTTGTTTTCAAGGTGCGCGTTTAGTTTCAATTTTAGTTTATCTCACACACAAACAAACGTTATTTGCAGTCCTGATATTTAATATACTACATCTCACCCGCGACTAGGCGTACCCACGTAAATGAAATTTGATCCATGTTAACGAACTTGTTGATACTCAGTGTCACTTTCCTTATGCTTAACCGCAAAAAACATTCTAACTGTAGATTTCCTACCTTCAATCGAAGCATGTCAAGTTATTTCATTGGAGGCGTCATAACTGATTTCTTCCAAAAAAATACTCGAGAAGCCATTTTTATCAAAAAATGTGTTGAAAAGTGTTTTCCACCATGCATTCAAAAAGACGCGCGTTTGAACATAATTTTGAAAAATCGTGCTGCAAGTAAAGTTTTCAAAAGCTGCGGGTTTGAACAAAATTTTAAAAAATTCAATTTTGAGTAAAACTTTTGAAAAATGCTATTGAACAAAATTTTCAAATTTTGTCATAGCGTTTTAATAAAATACCTACAAAATTATTGTTGAATTTCAGGTTCGATTCAATGCGAAATAATAATACGAAATTATTTTTGAAATAACATTTCGAATTGATTGCCTTATTATTTTTTTTAAATACCTTCATAAAAATTTCATTAAAACACGGTGTGCTAGTTAATAGTATATTACTATACAAGGGTGGGAAGGGAACCTTTTACAATCGAGCGCACAGATTTTTTGCGGAACCAGCGCAGCGAGCAAAGATAACGCGAGATTGTAAGTTCCCTCCACCCTTGTATAGTAAGATATTTTTCATTATACACTGCACTGAAAATTAGTCAAATTGCAACACTTTTTTTTATTCTTCATTCAGAAAGAAAAACAAAACGAATCTTTTATTAATGAACAAAAAGACGTATAATCTAATACCTCCTATCGTAATATCACAATCTATCTATGTCTAGCTTGAATTAAAATTGCATCAAACAAATTCAACATGATAACATTCCGGTACCTAAATGTTTACATTTTATTTTGAAGTTGTTTCCAAAATTTCGTTTAAATGTAATCACTACAAGAGCTCAAACTAAGAACTTCAAAAAGACGTGGGAAAATGCAAATCACAAAAGGCCGGGTGGGAAAAATGCAAATCGCAAATTTCCCTCCCGGCGGGAGGGAAAATAACGTACCACTGAAAAAGTACTCTTCCCTCCCGATTGGCGCGTATGATAAGTTCAATTTTCAGTGCGTGTATAATGAAAATATATTTTTTACCACGTTTTTATTAACTTGGTATGTATGTCTCATGGAACCAAAAGTGTATGTCTTCGTCCAATCCTCTCTCATTTAATATTTTACAAGAATTGAAAGACCGAAGTGCTCACATTTGGGATTTTCGAGGTCGCTAAATTCGATTTTTGAACTTAAATTTACCCCGAACCCCAAATTGGGCTTCTATGAGAGGGTTCAATTTTGAAAATTTCGAAATTCACAACATTGGTATCAAAATGTAGGTTTTCGAAGTCACTGAATTCGATTTTCGAACTTAAATTTACCCCGACCCCAAGTTGGGCCCCTATGAGGGGGTTCAATTTTGAAAATTTCAAAATTCACAACATTGCCCGGGAAAAAATCTCATGGATCAAGTCATATCTATTTGGATAAAATCTGATCAGGTTTCATCCAAATGTTGATCTGATTGGATAAAATTTAGTCAAATTGGATCTAGTTATATCAGAGAAAATCCACTGATATCTAAAATGATTATATCAAAATAGATCAAAACATATCAACTAGATCAAGTCATATCAGTGAAAATCCAGTTATATAGAAATGCTTATATCCGAATGGATCAAATTGGATCAAATTAGATTCTCTCATATATAATTTGATATTATTGGATCAAGTTGAATCTGTAAAACTCCAGTTTTATCCAAAATGGTTGTATCAAAATAGATCAAATCATATCAACCAGATCTCCTCATATCTACTTTGATATAATTAGATCAAGTCATATCAGTGAAAATCCAGTTATATAGAAATGGTTAGATCCGAATGGATCAAATTGGATCAAATTAGATTCTCTCATATATAATTTGATATTATTGGATCAAGTTATATCTGTGAAATCAAAATGAGTCAACCCAGATTCATTTCAAAATTTTAGGGGCTACGAGCAGTGCCAGAATAGGGTTCCATCAAAAAAGTAAGGCAAAATTCGGATTAGGCACTATTAAAAATGTAACAAACGACATGCTACATGCTTTTTTACATTTTTTTTTGGATTTGGTCAAAAATTTTGGGGCGCAGTGCCCCCATGGGGTCCTGAAGGTATCACGACAAAAATCATTTCTGAGTTTAAGTTGAAATTATCTACTCACAGGAATTTTTCCTGATACTTTTAGTTATACAACCTTGAGTAATTGTTATCTTTGATTGTGTGTCACATAAATACAATTAAACTGTCTTATTATATATGAAATGGTTCGTACCAAGTTGAGTGCACCATCATTGATCTGATTGGAAAAGTTAAGCAGCTTCGGGTTTGGTTACTACTTGGATGGGTGACCGTTGAGAAAAATTTGGGATGGGTATGGTCAGATCTAACCATAATAAATGGGAAATGTACCTATCAAATATGATTAGATCAAATTTGATAGGTATAAAATTCATATATGGTTAGATCTGACCACTTCATATATGGTTAGATCCAACAGATTTTTTCCCGAGTGGTATCAAAATGTAGGTTTTCGAGGTTGCTGAATTCGATTATCGAACTGAAATTTACCTCCGACCCCAAATTGAGCTTCTAGAAGTGGGGTCAATTATGAAAATTTCAAAAATTACATCATTGGTGTCAAAAATGTAGGTTTTCGAGGTCGCTGAATTCGATTTTCGAACTGAAACTTACCTCTGACCCCAAATTTAGCCCCTGAGAGGGGGATCAATTTTGAAAATTTCAAAATTCACAACACTGATATCAAAATGTAGGTTTTTGAGGTCGCTGAATTCGATTTTCAAACTTGAATTTACCTTCGACTCCGAATTAGGCCCTCACGGGGGGGGGGGGGGGGGGTTACCTTTGAAATTTTGAAATTCACAATATTGGTATCGAAGTGTAGGTTTTCGAGGTCGCAGAATTCGATTTTAAAACTTGAATTTGTCAACGGCAAAAAGAGTTGAATAAAAAAGTAAAAAAAAAATTAAAAACCACGCTCTCATTTAAAGTGAGTCATATGTTATTCAGGTATAGGGTTTAAAAAACGAAAAATAAAATTTACTTGAATAATGATGTGTTGAAAAGAAACTATTTTTTCAAAAATTTTAACGATGAAAAGCATGGTGGGGTGTACATGGAGATAACAATATGTACCTTGTCGAATAACGCCCCCCCCATCCGTTTCATCGTTAAAATTTTTGAAAAAATAGTTTCTTTTCAACACATCATTATTCAAGTAAATTTTATTTTTCGTTTTTTAAGCCCTATACCTGAATAACATATGACCCACTTTAAATGAACGCGTGGTTTTTAAAAAAAAATTTACTTTTTTTTTAATAAGGAAAATCAACTAGGTGTGTCTTGTTTCACATTTTAATCGAGAATAAACAAAAAAACAAAATTTTGAGATGAAAGAAAAAATGAATAAACAGAATCCTGTTAACTGAATATTCTTACATTATAAAAGTCAATAAATATTTTGAAAAAATAAAGAAAAAATAATAATAATTTGAAATTGTACGGTTAGAACGGCAATTGAGACATTTTTTCAACTTCAAATTTTTCAAAATTAGGTACAACTGCATTCGAATAATTTTTTAGAATTTCTTCAATGAACAATTTTTTTTTTTTTAATCTTGCTCAAGTCCAGTAATTTTTGACACTTTTAATGAGTAGATATTGTAATTTTTTTTTGAAAAATCATATTCAAACATAAATCATTTTGATTATTTTTTTCTTCAATGTAGATTCAATCATAAATTCATCGTAGAATATGAAAAAGAAATTCATCCACAAATTTTCCAAAATATCAAAATAAACCAGTAAAAAATTACAGCGAAACTTTCGAACAATTTCAATTTCAAATTTATGCTCTTGAAAAAAGTAATATCAACTAGGAAATATAAAGTTAAAAAATACAAATAATTTTAAAAATTAAGTGAGTATAATGTTTCAATTGCCTTTTTATCGAGTCATATTTCAGCGTAGAAAAAATGAAAATCAGAGGCACGTGCCGACTATCCGCAATCCTACCGCTGGAGAATTTGACTGAATAAAAGAAGGAAATAAATATTGAAAGGGCTGAATAAATCACGTGCTCAACAGAGACGCATAAACGACGACGAAGGTATATGAAAATAAAAAGGTACCTACGTACGCGTACGTATCAGATCTAGCGGCGACAAACGAGGGCGAAACATCGGTGATAAAATTTTAGCGAAACGATATTTGTCTGGTCTTAGGTCGCGTTTTTTTCACCATCTGCGGAGAAAAGAGGGAAAAACATGGAGACCGCGATCCGAGCCTAAGCTGCACCCGCACACACAACATTCATTTCGTACACGACGGATAGGTATTTACAAAACGTATTTTCATTATGGCCTTTTCTACAACCGATCGACCTTATTTCGCTCGCTTTTGTTTTCCTTACCCTTTTTCTACGCTCTCATTCGAGCCAAATCTTATTATTTTTGGTTTCGTTCGTTCGTTTAAAATCTGTTCCGATCGAAAGTATAACTTAAATATTTACCTACCTTCTCCTGTCTACTTAATCCACGTCCGTAGGATCCTACCCCATTTGTAGCAATTGCTCGAGTATTTTCTTTTTCTCCCCCCCCCCGCCCCATCTTTTTGTAGTTGACCAATGGGGAACAAAATAAGATCAAAAGAAAGTGAGAAAGAAAGTCGAATTGTTCGTTGTAATTTATTTTTTAAACCAATAAAGGCAAATATTTTTGGTGCCTGCAAATTTACGAACGAAAATAAAATACAGGGTAACTACACCAACGAAAACGAGAGAAATCAGCCGTCAATCGGGATTAAGTCGTTTTCGTCGACCCCCTCCTCTCAACCCCTCCCCCCCCCCCCCCCCGGTCTGCCAAACCACGACAAATGGAGGAAATATGGCGTTAATAAAATTGCATACTCGTTTCGCCGTAAATACGCAGCTTAAACGAATACGGCTAATACATTTGCATACCCTGTTTGCCGTAAATAAATGTACTAGTCGAATTCGGAATGCAGCGGCAGTGCGGTGGCGGGCAGAATTACAAATTATCACGTTGGCATGAGATCTTGGTAATAGGCAGTAGCACACTAGGGCGATAGAGAGAATCCTCGAAAGTTGCGTAGAAATTATGCACAGGATGTGTACCTATCTACGATTCGGGTTCATCTACCATCTCGGAATTATTTTAAAATAATAAAGTACCTCCACACTAACATAAAAAAATGAGTTGGTTTGAAAAAAAAGTACAACTTTGTGAGAAACATTTCTTCTTTAATTTCCTTTTACTTGGGTATTTTTTTCGCGGTTTCGACTCAAGACGATATCAAGCATCTCAAACAAGGGATACCAGTCGCTTCAAAAATACGGTATTAATTTTGTAAAACATCTACTCAACGATTCGTCAGTTATGATATAAAGTGCACATTTTTTTCCCTGTAGGTACGCTTATTTCTCGTTTTTTTTTTTCTTTTATAATACAATATTATTAAAAATTTTCTCTCATTTTTCAGACATGAACAAAAGCACGTCTGGATTGTTTTTCACAATCGCGCGTTAATTAAATCGGCGACCTAGAGATCAAAGCGTTCAAATTTTTCGCTCATTCTTTTGTCGTTTTCAACAGTCTTCTTTTATTTACGCTATTCGCTCGTCTAATTGCCAACATTGAATTTCTCTGAAAATACTCGATTTAATATCGCCTCTATTAAAATTGAAAGACATGGTCGTCGTATAATTCCCTTCTCCGCTTGCCTTCTTTTCACTTACTAGTACAACAGAACGATATAGGAATAAATTTACGTTTCACAGAGGTGAGAGTAACTGACAGATGATATACCAATCAGAGCTGCCATTTCTAAGAACTAGTTTGAACATATGCTACAAATATGCAAACACATCGATGAAGATATAATAGGAGGCAAAATAACTACTGCAGCAATAACTAATGAGAAAAGATGAATAGGGAAAAAATCTGTCTCTCTGTGGCTGTATAAATGATAGATTCGAGATGATAAAAATACTTTCGTAAATATAACATGGAAAACATGAATTAGTAAACCGCACCATCATCGTATTGTATTGTATTCGTAAAACAATCAAAAACAAAAACAAGTCCGTTAAAAATCACACAAACGTTGTCGCTGTCGTCGTCCGAAAACAGCTAGCTATGTTAGCCAAATAATAATTGTCAACGATTTGACAGATTTGCGGGCGAAAAAAGCTTTTTGTCGAAAACGACGTAAAGTAAGCCTAGCCTGAAGCGAGTTTTTCGGCTTACAGCAGGGGCGAACTCGGGCTTGAAGTAAGCCAACGCGCAACGCAAAGGTAAATAGGTAAAGGTACACATTACACGAAATAAAAATGAAATTTCAAGAAAACCTTGGGTTTTCACAAATCGAAGTAAAAGAGAGCAAACCAACTCGAAGTAACTTCAAAACTGAGCCCATTAACGCGGCAAAACAAATTAGCCGAAGGCGAAGGCTTTTTTGTTTAACGAGCCGCAAACTTTCGCCGGTTTAGCTAGCGCGTTTGTGACCTCTTAAAACATCCTTAATTAGAGATTCAATATAGTCGATTTTAGCGTTTCACATTCGATAATGAAGTTTTCTGCGCCAAACTTGGGCCGACTGTACCCGTGAAGCATTTGCGACAATAAAAAACGACGGTAGAACAGTACGTCGAAAAAACGTCAAATATACGACCATAAAATGGACTTAATTTTGTCGTATATGCGCTTTTTCAAATACGTCACAAATACGTCAGTAAAACGATCATGAAATAGACGTTAATATCGTCGCATATACACTTTTTCAAAAACGTCACAAATACGTCAGTAAAACGACCGAATTTTTTTTTTTAAATTTACAAGTTCGGAGCTTTGAAAAAAATTTTCAAAATTTTTTTCTAGTCCAAAGCGATGGAAATGTTTTAAAAATTGTTTTCACGAACGTCGCATATACGTCACAAATAAAATAAAAAAATTTCTAAGTCCAAAAGTCTGAAAAATTTTGAAGTCCAAAAAGACTGAAAAAGGTGTAAAACAATTTTCAACAGTTGAAAAAAATTGAAAAACTTTGAAAATTTTTTATAAGTCCAAAAACTGAAGGTATTGAGTGGTCTATATAAGCGTTTTATGAGCATATTTTCAACGTAAGGGGGTGGCTTAGGTGGTAAATAGAGGACTCTCATGCGGGAGGTCGAGGGTTCGAGCCCCAGTGGAGGCAGATTTTTTTATTCTTTTTTTGATTTTTTCTGGGATTATTACGTACAATATGTGTTTAGGAATTGTTCCAAGCATTAATTACATTGATTATAGTTTTTTTAAATTAAAAATTAGGTCAGTACTATGTACGTATTGAGTGGTACTTTCGTTTAAAAGATGTTATCGAAGACTTTTTCGGTTCCCAAATCAATCAAGTACAGATATCCATAGGGTGTCTCAATGTCAGTCGAGAATATCTCTTTTCAATATGGTTAGTCGGCAATTTGTTACAGTAATATAAGGATACGTTTGTCTGAACCTACTATTATTGAAGAGGGATGAAATTTCAGAATTCGAGAAAAAATGTCAAACAATTTTTATGGAACATCCTGTGACGTCGATTTCAGTAATTTTTTCAACCATTACCATAACTGTTTTCTGCTGTCACGGAAGGGTGGGGTGATGTGTCACGAGGGTGAAATGTCCCACTGCCCAGTTCTCACTTCTCAGTCCCTAAACAGTACCACCTAATGTCGTCAATCATGATTCAATTTTTTGATGAGTAAAAAAAAATGTTTGTACTCGTAATATGTTTTTGTCACTGAAGCCTGCGAAAATCACCATTTCAAACGGCGAGTTGGCTCATAAATAAGTTTGAACCTTGAAAAATTATAAGAAAAGAGAAATATTACTAAATTAATAAAAGACAATAAAAGACCATATCTTCCATATCGCCATCCAAAACTCAACTGTTTATATTTCTAATCAATTCCATCCACTTTGACAATTCTTCTAAAATAACATAACCACGTCATAATTATTACTTTTATTCTAATAAAAATACGATTCTTTTACGCCACTAGCCTTAGTTGCTGTACATGGCGTTATAAAAAAATAATAATAATAAAAATACGATTCTGCTTTACCCTTAATGACGATACGATACTTTCTTCGAATTTTTTTTTTACTTGCCAAAAAATGTTTGTCAAAGTGAAGTGCCACAATTTTTTTCATGTTTCAATAATGGCGTGATAGGTTAAAAAGATAACGAGAGGTCACATACAGCTAATGTAGATAGATTAGTGTAAACTGGTTCAATACATTCATGAAAAAACACCAAATTTCATTAATCAGAACGCTGGATACCACGAGTAGGGCTCGTATCAGGAACATTATCAAATAAATGTTGATTTCTTTTCAATAACCTGGAAACTGCTCCAAAAAAATAGAATACATATTACGAGCAACGGCATCCCGAATATAGAAAAAACTTCACTGCCTACTGTCAAGATTAAGACACTACGCATGGAAAATTTGCGATTGGCAAAAGTATAAAACAAGTTTAGAAAGTAACAATAAGTACAGATAAAGGGACAACAGTCACCATTGCAATGGATATCCGCGCAACTGGTTCTCTTATCTTCATACTTCCCTCCATCAACGTGCACTCTTCACTTTTCAAAAAATTTATTTTCTTTGCTAATTGCTCTTTGTAGTCTCTAATGTGGCTATTGTCGACTTCGCAGGTTGAGAGAGGATACTCTCAGCTGATCCACGCCGTATATAAAAAATACGAGAACGCAGCAAGTGGTATAGCAGAGCAGCACATACTTGTCAATTACACCCCAGGTTCAGTACAAGGGAAACACGACGCTGAATAATTTTTACACTTTTCCCCCATCTAATCTCCAACACGTGGGACGTGGGTATATTAATATTAATTCGGGCAATTTTACGAGTTTGCGTATTCACTAAGCCGAGCAAAGATGAAGACTCGCCACGGCCATATATTACCATTTAAATTGTCATCACGAAGTAATAACCAGTGTTTCCTTTTAAAAAAACGCAAGCCTCGTTCGTGCCGACGTTACATTTTCATTGTTTTTTTTCTTGGGCTTTTTGTTTGCGAAATACTCGCCATCATCATTCTTATAATTTCTTATATATACTTAAAATATCTTTAATAATCATTTTTTTCCTTTCACAATTTACACGATTGAGCCCCTTCTAACAATCTACTGCTTGGATTTGCTCGCTTTATAAGCAAATATACGTAATAAATTAAACGAGTTATTCAGCGTTGACGACTTTCTAGCACGATAGATGTTTTCGTAGAATTGAAATTGTCTTCGCTTAAACAAAACTTGAGTCTGATGATAGGCGTATGTATAATGAGCACCAGGATTATCGTGAAAATAAATAATTGACACCTTATCATTATTTTCGCGATCGTGCGGTAAAATGTTGTAAAATCACCTTAATAGGTGTAGCCGGCAGCATCGGCGGCGACAACTACGACGATGCACAACTCGTCAAACGGGAAACAAATCTGCGACAACATTCTTAAGGTAGTTATTCGCAACCTAGAAGGGTATTTAATGAGAAAACTTCGACATTACAATACAACTTTCGAATCAACTCGCAGCCATTCTAATTAATTAACGAATCCCGAGGGAGACAACGAGCCCGGGCCAAGAGCGAAAGGAGAAAATGAAGACTGGGAAACACGAATTGAGGCATGAAGCAAAAACGAGATAGAGATAGGTAAGGTACACATAGCAGAACGTTTCGTTTCACCACTGACCTTGGCTGTGGCAAATTTCAACGAGGCGAAATCGAAATGGGGTTAGCACCGTGTAACGCTTCTTCCCCCCCCCCCCCCCCCCGATACAATCGCAAAGTTTCATCGTGTACAGATGTGTAGAATGTAGACATATAATACGCCGATGCATTATTAAAATATTTATCTACGCCAACCGTAATTATACCAAATAAACTTTATTCAGAAATAAGCCACGAAAACATGCCCATAGTATTCGATCCTATCTATTTATAATATATTCGACTCTATATACTTGCTATTTGCATCAAGCTCTCCCTAATACAATAGAGCAAACAGTGTTTTGAGGTACTACCTTCATACCTAACTTAAAACTCTCATAGGCATGTGTGTATAGTTGAGTAGAGGATAAACGTCTGTAATTGATACCTAAGGACACTTTACATTTATCCATGAAGTAAGCATCATGTTCAAGATAATAAATAATTATTTACCTCCACTCAATATAGCAGACCAAAATTAATATTTGATAGGATTTTACGTTGAATATCCTCTTAACATTCTCAAATAACTAAAAGCAGGACTACCGCAGCTTTTTTTGAAAAATCAGTATTTTCAAGCCAAAACCAATACACTTCTGCAAGACCAGCACGACTATCAGCAAACTTTTATAGTACGTTCGGCGAAAGATTGATGCTGGCAAAAAAAAAAGTGGGGGATAAAGTGAAGGTGCTACCAAACTGAACGCGTGACTTCGCGAACCTCGTATTTTCTCACATTCGCATACTCATTAATTCATTATAATGATTACTTTAGTATGATCTCGCAATACTCGCAAATTAATTTCTTCTTTTTTCTTTTGTTTTTATTATCAAGCTTTTTATGATTTCTTTCACAATTTTACGTATTCCATTTTGTAAACATTTAAACATGCCACAAATTTTTTTCGCCGAAGTGACTTTAACCTTTCGTTCCATTCGATAAAATTTTCTGAAAAGTGACAGTTTGCTCGTTGACCAACAAACATTCTAGCGAGGCAGCGAATGAAAACTTTCAGCTTTCAACACTTACACATTGCAACTACATTACGTCATACTTGTACAAGATTCATTCAATTTTTCTTCATCTTCAAAGTTCAAAGTTACACACTCAACCACAAATATGGATAGTTGTACTATTACATTCATAGTCAAAATTACCATAATTGAGATTATTTTCACTAAACTTTTTAAAATTAAATAAGATAATTTTGGCTGAAAGCCACTTCTAATAGGTACCTTTTTTCTCTGTGTAACTACTTATGTAAATGTACAAAAGTTTACGATAGGCACGTCGAGCGATTATTTCACAGAGTTGAAAATGGAAATAGATACAGTTTTGTCTCTCTGGCAAAAGCAATTATGTTTTTCTCCGCTGTGCCAGACTAAAGGAAATTGAACAATAAAAATTAACGGCTGGAACAAACTAGCATACCTGCATCTTGAGGGAAATTCAAAAATTCTGGATTATATACTGTACGTAGGTGTAGGTACACTTTCTAGTGTCTCTATGCTGATCAATCTTTTTTCCAATCAACGTATCTTGTTTCTCAGTTCTCAATTTACACTTCACATGTAGTATCAAGCCCTATTGCCTAAGAAAATCATCACCTTTACTGATTGCTTATGTAAATTTTGAACAACTTGCCGTAGGGAAAAAATTTGATATCTTAAATCTTGATGAATTATTCTGTCGAACTTATCATTATCGAGACAATGAAGTCACGGAAAGGATTTTAACCAATGTACTCGTACATAATTATAATGTTTGTCGCTGCGCTTTTTCATATTCCTGCAATTTTTTTCATAAAATATTCGTCTGTGAGAAAGTGATAGGAACAACTTCATTTTCTCATTTCCACGAATAACTTAATACACTTTGATGACGTACTTTTCAACCATGCCTTACATTATCACATCAAAAGTGACGACCAGGAAGGATTGTTTCGAGGGGGAGGGGGGAGGGGGGGGTAAATCACTAAACATACCAACTCAAACTACTGAACATTTCCAACTCCACTAATAGTAACAAAAAATACCAAAGGAAGTACTGCTCTAGCAAAGTGAGGGTGAAAAATTTGAAATATTACGATTTTTAACAATTTATTCAAACTTTCTGCAGTTTAAGGATTCTCTTGTTTCATTTCACAATGCTAAATTTGTATTACAACATGACAATTCGTTGGCTTTTTCACTACAATGCTCACTTGGAATTTACATGTTGATAAAATCACCTGCATATGAAGTTAAATACGCGATATTCAATCGCGACTCGCTGTAACTCAGCCAGAAAAGAAAAATGTACTACCTACATTATACGACCAGAATAAAAATTGAGTGTTTTTTATACGTCTCCATAAAATGTATTCATTTGTAGAAGATCGAAGGAAATAGTTTAGGCTGCTCGCCAATCGATATACATGTTACCTATCCGATGCGATACAAATATACAATGTACACCTGGGATGGGGACAGCACGAGGGTAGTCGAGCTATTAGCAATTCTAAACCGTGCATACAATACACCATTATCCGTTCTGTATCACGCGCCGCGCCGTTGTACCGCATTTTTTCTCAAATAATAAAGGATTTCCATAAATTTAAAACGAGCTACCGCCATCGCCGTATACACAAGCACACGTGTTCGTCGCATACATATAAATATCGTATACCTAACCTACGCAGGTATATTATGCATAAATAGGCTATACATCAGACTATACCTAATGTATCACTATCAGCATGTAAGTACATACAAAGCAATCCGAAAAGTAAACAACCTGTGATGAGTCAATGATGAGACACATTTGACGTATGACATAGGTAGGTGTACTCGTAGATAAAAGATAGGGTAGTAGTTCATACCTAGTTTAACTACCACTTTTTTTGTCATAATCTGCTTCAGGACTCCCGGGCACAAAGCAGAGAAAATTGGTAGTTAAGTTTTTGATAAAAAACGTCTTGAAGTATATTTTCAAACAACTTAACTACCAAATTTCCTTGGTTTGTCCCCGGAATTTTTCAAAAAAAAAAATCTATGGAATCGATTGTTTACATCGTTCTGAAGCGGATTATGACAAAAAAGTGGTAGTTAAGTTTTGTTTGCAATAAAATTTCAACTACCGGCTACCGGTAATACTATAGAACTTAACCTACCACTTTTTTGGTAATAATCCGCTTTTTATATATTCCGGGGGGGAGGGAGTTAAATTCTTAACAAAAAACGAGTATGCTTTCTCCCCACAATTTCTGAAAAAAAATTTTATGGAATCGATCATTTAGATCGTTTCAACAGGGACTTGAGCAAAAAAATTGGTAGTTAAAATTTAAAAAAAAAAAAAAATCGCCATCCCTTTTGAAAAACGTAAACTAGAAAAATTTTATAAGGAATGGCGATTTTTTTTTAATGGAATCGATTATTTAGATCGTCGTGAAGAGGGTTTTGGTGAAGAGAGTGGTAGTTAAATTCTGGACTACTACCAAAAATGCTGTGGACAAAATGAAAAAATTCGGTAGTTAAAATTTTTTCAAGAAAAAAATGAAAAAAATTCAACTAAAACGATGAGATGAAGATGAAATGTACGTATAAAAATCTTCTACACTAAACAAAACTAAAAAAAAATTGAGTTTTTTTAATGATTGCTTATAATGTGGTGGTATTCACAATAAAAATGAAGAATGGTAGTCAAGTTTCTTCTACTTAAGAAACTTAACTACCTACCACCAGTTTTCTTGCAAGAATCCCCTTACGGATGATCGAAGTGATCAATTCTATGAAAAAAATTGAAAAATTCCGGGGACAAAGCGAAGAAATTTAGTGGTTAAGTATCTAAAAAATCATGAAAAACGTGTATTTTGTTAGAAAGTCAACTACCAAATATCTCTGCTTTGTCCCCGGGATTTTTCAAAAAAATTTTATGGAATCGATTGTTTACATCGTTCTAAAGCGGATTATGACCAAAAAAAAGGTGGTAGTTAAACTCTGAAATACCAGCAATAAATACGTAACGTAGTACGTACATTTCGCACCTTTGGAGTAATTACGTTACATCTCAAAAAATCGATTTCGTGGTTTTTGCTGTTTAGGGGCCGACTTGACACCCTATATCCAAAACAGCAAAAATCCTGATATCAATTTTTTTCGAGATGTAACGTTATTATTGTTACTCCAAAAGTGTGATATGTACATTGCTCGCTTTACTGGTACTTCTTAAGTTCTTACATCGCTGAAGTTGTTATTCAAGGTTCGTTATTTTGAAAAAATTCAGCCATCCTACGTACACAGAGACTGACACTGACATTGACATTGACACCGATACTGACCCCATCGCTTCGATTAGACCATCACTAATACCAACAAGAGTACAAAAATAAAAAGTGATATCGAATCCGCTCTTCCTTCATTTTACGTATTAGATGATGTGTTATAATGTCATCATTGTGTATGGGTTTTTCCGAAAATAATATCTTTTAGAAAAACACATAAATATAAGACTGTAATTACTAGTAATCGAAGTTATTTACCCATGTCTTCCAAAATTTTTGCAATGGTAACAAATGCCGAAAGTGATACACATTTTTCAAACATTCTAAATATGGAATCTGCCTATAAACTGAGTAAAAGTGATAATGGGTGTGACGTATACAAGATTGCGCAGCCGGAAATTTTCCATTTGCCTTGAACTGTATAGGTAGGTACGTGTACTATGTGGAAATAACAATTACCTACAGTTGTTTACGGCATTCGGAAAAGTAGATATTCAACTCGACAAAACATCATCGCATCGACTCTAATCGTAAGTTCATATCCGTTTGAGAGTCGACCTTTGAAGCGGCCATGTCTGATGGGCGAATCATTTCCTCTGAAAACGCTGGCCCGATGAATAATATCAACGCAAGTAAACGTTCCGTCGAACCACTCGATTAAACCTAATTAGTTACCAAAACTGCACAAAATCTGTCTACGGTACGCACCATCCAACAGGTTACCCTTTTAATTATTAAGATTACACTTGTTCCATTTCTCACAGCATTTAACCAAAATACGGCGCGGTGCGATGCGGTCCTTATCGCACTCTCCGCCTCGTCTCCTATCCGAATGAAATTTCAAACTCGTAACTCGCACTAATTATTCAACGTCACCGAGCACCGAGCTCTCGAAGCTTTCATCGGGTCCGTTCGGCGTTTTCCTCTTGCAAATGCCGTTGCGCCGAGCCGTTGAGCAGAGATTATTGTTATACTATATTACATATGGTTGTTATGTCGTCGTGTCTTGCAGAGATGAGCGCGGATATATCCGTATCAGAGTATACTCGGTTACTTTTGTATCCGCCTAAAAAAACGGATATATGCGGATATATCCAACGGATAAAAGTACTCGGATAATCCACGGATATATCCGAGTACTTTTATCCGTAGTATTAAATTGAAATATTTTATTAAGTAGGTACCTAATAGAACAGTGCGTAGAGGTAGACTCACTTATCGCATATATTGAAGCGTAGATAAGGTAGTGGTACTGAGTTGGGTGTCAGACACTTGCCGAATGACTCGTAACTCATTCAAACCCCTTTAAGATATGGCCATCGTTACCTTTCTCTGCCAATTTCACCTAGCGTTTTTTGCGATAAGAAATGTTACCTATCTTCTTTATCCGAACTGAACTGCACTAGTGCACTATTGTAGCCAGAGGCGTAGCGTAATGATTTTTTGAGGGGGGAATATACCTTCAAAATGCCAAATTTTCATAATACTGAATTTGCCAACTTGAAACTCAAAATTGCCAACTTTTTGACTTTTTTAACATCTCCGAGGAAGGAAACGTCCCCTCTAACCCCCCTGGTCGCTACGCCCCTGTTTGTAGCACACAATTTAAAAAAGTTGAATTTTTCAAACTGACATTTTTTTCAAGTACACTATTAGGTCCACCCCCACCCCTTGAGTAAACACTTTTAGTTACGTATAGGTAGAGGTACCCTAAATTAAACGAAAAAAGTATTTTCTCCCACTCTGAAATTTTTTCCAAATACCTACTGGTGTAGGTCAACCCCCTCCCCACCCCATGGATTCGTCACCAAAGTCCTAAATACTTTTGATATTCAGATAAATCTAGTAAAATAAAATTTTGAAAATACGCGGATACTTTATCCGCGTATATCCGCCCTGAGCGGATATATCCGAGTATCCAAAAACACGTATCCGCGCTCATCTCTGGTGTCTTGCAACTCTCTCTACACAATACACATACAGTATTATACTCGTACTTACACCTATCTGATTCTGAATACGTAATAATCTCTGCGTTATCGTCTCGAATCTTTTCAAATGCTGTTCCACAAATAGCAATCGCCTGGCTAAAAAAATTAGCCACCGTTCTCGTCGAAAATCTAACGTACCCCTGTTTCTATCTACATAATACGTATACAAGTGCAAATTACACCGACGATCGGAGCGTTATTATTACCTACTGGTATTGTTGTTATTTTACTCGTTCGTTCGTAGGTAGAGACCAACCTCGAACGGGGCAGCGCGGCGTGGCGCGGCAGCTGCAAATACGCTACTTGTTGATTTCTCTTTCGATTCGTTCTTTACCTTACTTACAGCACATATCTTCATCTATTCATTTCTTATAAAATATAAGAAGCTTCCAACCGAGCTCGTTGCCGAGCAAAATAATAACGACATCAGGCAGATATGGCTCGATATGAGCGGGACGAAACGTCAAGGGAGACGATACGCAACCGCATCGGCATCGTTTCTTCTCTATAGTATACATGCTTATAATACTCGGCACAGCAAGAAAATTACATATTCTAATGGAAGATTACTCGTGCTTTAGAGCGACTTTATTTCACTTTGTTATACGCTTTTCGAATTTTAAAGCCGAACAAAGAAAACACCGTCGATAATATTGCGGCGAAACTCTCATTTCTGATAGCTAGCTAGCTAGGTAGGTAGGTAGGTTACATAGATAGGCAATTATTAGATAGTAGGATAGTACGCGTTGAAATTGGAAATCGAATCATAAGTAATTATTATACTCCATCGTCAGAGGCAGATTCCTTCGCTGAAACTCGAGTAAATATTGGAATGAAATTTCCGCTTTAAAAGAAGAAAATTTCGTTCCATGGTTTTCCTCCTCCCCTCTTCGGCCACACTTCACCACATAACGTCGGAGCAAGGAAAAGATGTAGGACGCAAAAATTTGAATAATTTTCAATAAGTACGCGAGATTGTAAGACGAGCGTCGCGCCGGTGTGTATTTGCCTGGAAGGCAGGCAAGCGCGAGAAGGCAACGAGTTGTTTTATGAGGAAATTTGCTATCTTTGTGTTTTCTTTTTCACATCCTCGTTTGTGCGTTGACGGGTTGGCGTGCAAAAATGACAGGTGCTTTTTACTATGATACGATGACGACGAGCTCCGATATAAAAATTAAAATTCGCCTAATGTACAAATTCTATGGCAGTTTACACGACAATAGTTTGAAAGCATAAAGCGCTTAATAGTCCGCCTCAACAGGGGATAGAGCAATCCACACTGATAACGTTGTGTCATCTATCTTTCAGTATCAGTTCTAACTGTTGCATTACTATACCTATGAATGGTTGAACAAACTCGATTTGTCAACATTATGAATAGCAAGCAGACTGTAGCGTTAGCAGCCTTCTAGGCAGATGAAGACTGCTAGAATTAGGCTAAGCTTACTCAGGGAAGATCAGAAGGGCCTAAATAGACCTCTAAGGGACCAGAAAAAAAACTTAAATTTGGGGTAAGGTTAAATCAGTCAACTGCAAGTTCCGAAAACAAGACGCCTATACAATAATCTCGCTCAGCTCTATCTCGCCTAGCTTCCTATACGCACCTCATGTCTCACTCATGCTTGTAATCTTCCTCTCTCAATCCCTAATCCTAAACGAATATAAAAAGAGAATCATCTTGATATCGAATAAGGATTATATTGGGAAAGAAACGGATGATAATATGAATACGAACTTACCAAAATATGATTTTACCATTACCTACATACTAGCATAGACAAGCCTGTCGAGAGCCAAAGTAGGCTGGCCCTTCTTCCAAGCGCATTTTTGACCAAAAATTATGTGATTCTTCCTACTCAAGCGGAAAAAATTTAACTTGCCCCCACCCCTAGCAAACCTTGGGCCCGGGGCAAAATGCACCCTCTGCCCTCCCCTTCTCTACCGGCCTGAGCATAGGCACCAAGCTCACGTTACACACTGTAAATCTAATAAAAATACATATGCACGGCTGAAGTATCTAAAAATGAGAATAAATTTGGGATCACGTTAGCTCTCGAAATATTGGAATTGATAATAGGGGAAATATATATAGAGAGAGAATAGGTACAGTAGGGGAAAGGTGTTCGATTACATAATTATCGAATAAGATGCATCACGTATATCGATTTAACTGGTTTATAATAAGAGAAATAAATATTCAATAACTATACAGATCTCGATTTTTAAAGAAGTCCATGTTGAGAATATCACAGGACTTACGACAGACTGACTCTGGTTGAATCCATCTAGTTAGCCAATACTGGTAAACGTTGCATGTACATTTAGTGGGCAAGTATTGCTGTTGGTATGTGTGTAAGATGAAAGTAGGAAAGATGTGATTTGCAGCACCAACTGGACACTCAACTTTATATGTATTATACCCTCGTAGAAAAAATCTAGTGATAGTATGGCTTACAACCTCGATTATCGTTTCAAAATCGCAAAAGAGTGACACTAGTAATTTTTTTGGAGTATCAGCATTGTTCAATGAACTAATCTCAACATGTGAACAAACTCATAGAAAAACTTACCACGTGAGGCAGGTATTTCAATATTCGCTTCTTTTCACTTCGCCTTCTAATGTCAAAGATTCGTACTCATCTGAAAGAAAAATAAGATAACAATTAGTTGATTGCAAATGAAAATTACAACGTAATCTATTATTATGGGAGTGGTTCTCAACTCTTCAACATTAACTCTGAGGTCCCTTTTTGATAAACTGATCACAACCATAATAAATGATTTTGATGCTGAAGAATGATAGTCTTTTTTGAGGGAACATATTATAAGCGTCGACAGTTCCACACAAAACTGAACTGAACTGCACATTAAGAATAAGCCCAACCACAGCCTTCTTAAATAAGCAGTACAAAAGTGATTAGAAAATGGAAACCTCTCCAATCTAAGTAATATAGAAGTATAAGAATCCAAAACTACGACAAAGAGGGAAATTTTCCGGGGAGTATTATATTGCAAAAAAATGTAGAGGGGCAGACAAAAAGAACGAAAACACGATATGGACAGAGGAAGAAGAAAATAAGGGGAAAATTTTGCGATTTCGCTTAATGGGTACATTATCTCGTGTACACACGTCTAGTAAAATGGCATTACGTAATTTAAGACTATATCGAGCGTACCAGAGAACACTTTTGTCTAGACATTTGCGCATATCAGCCAAATATAAAAACTATAACTGTTCGGTAGTACGCTGGCAGGGTAATGTCTCGCCATCTCGATGAATTATGTATAACGTTTATGGCGCAAGAAAGTAATTATATGTACATACAATACGTGTACGTACAACTACAAATCTGCCACAACGTGTGTAATGGAAAAATTCAAATTGATTACCTTAGAGGTTCGAGATTTGTACCACTTATTAAATCTGTAGGTATCGAACTCTGCATCTACCCAATACCTACATACGATCAGTTAATCTATACCAATTAATATGTCGTGACTTTTCATCAACTTAAAAATACGAGGCGAGCAAATATTGGTATACCCAATGAGTAAATATTTCGAGCATTCAAACTATCTGTCGTGATGTATATTTACATACAATAGTATAAAGATAAGCATATAGGAAAGTAAAATACCTGTATAGATCTATAATAACCAACTACGTATGGTATACCTACACACAGCTGTTGTGCCTGTGCCCTAACAACTTGAAGCGTGTATATATTCATGAAACGAAACGCAAGCGCGCGTATAAAAAGTAATAGCGTTTTTAAAAAAATTTAATCGACTAAAAAGCTCGCAGCTTTAGAGCTTGCAAGAAATTTTAATCGGACTTATTTTGAAGCTTAGCGTGTACACTGTACACGCTCACGGGTATACATAATATAATTCTGTGTATCGAAAGCGACCAAGGAGGTGATACTATTTTTATACCCTTTCTATAGCGGAAATTAATTAATTTTTTTTTTTCAACTTCTTAGTAATTACGTTGCGTCACATCGCGCGGTAAGTTTAATCGAATTTCAGGCGACTTTTACGATTGTAAAGAGCCGGTCTGTAGTATAAGGCAAAAAAGTTTCCCCTACTTGGGTGTACCTAGCAGCGGGTTTGTCCCCAAATGCAAACTTTATTTATCTTCAGTCTTCACTGTTTTAGCGAGTGTACTCCTAATAGCCAATTAAATTTTAAAAATTTTAAATAAATACTCGTACTGTACGTACTCGCGTAGGTAGTAGATCAAGATCGTAAAATTATTACATTATCTGTACAACTGTACATTGGACATACACCTTTTACATAAATTTTAGAGAAAGGTGAATTAAAAACAAACTAATATTATCTACGTATGCGAATAACGAAATTTCTCCGATTATGTTATACGTATTTGCAAATACTCGTATGAATACCATACAGGTATATTCGTAGTCTCTGGGTAAACTTATCATTCTGTGTGTGAGAAAAACCAACCAACAATAAGCTAATTTCGCAAATTACGATTTACGCTTTTTCTTTTATTTATTACTCGTACGAGTACATACCTACATCTACTACCTACATGTCTGTTTGGATTTGGCACACGTACGAGTATTGTATGCAAAGAAGTACGAGGAAAGTGAAAAAACAAGACACGGGTCGAGGTTCTTAACCTTTTCACATACGAGTATGTGGATACTAGATAATACATACAAGCAGACGTACCTACCCCTACCAAACCAACTATAGGTAGGTACATATTTACAAGGGGTAACTCGTAGGCGAAAAGGATGACGTGCAGCGCAACGGACCAGCAGACAAAAACGAAAACGAAACCGAAATCCAGATAAAGAAGCAATCCGAAAAAGGGGAAAAACCATTCGACTCTCTGTCGCAAATTAATTTCGCAAACAACGTGTTTTATTAAAGTTTTGTTTTGTTGTATGTGTGGCGAAGTTTCAACGCGCCCATGAAATCTAATTAAACCCAGCAGCCTATTCTGATAATAAACGCGACCACTACCATTTCATCCTTTAAAACGTTAATACCTCGGCCTATTATTAAATGTCGTAAATTTTATAATTAACAATAGATCCGTGCTGAACCAATCTTTATTTCGGCAGTCGGTGGCGTCAGCGGAGGTCGTCCTTTTATCACAGATGCTTTAAATCGAATCGCTGCCGACGCAAAATAATTTTCGCCTCTGTTAACATAATACCTTTGGCCCCATACAGTTACGATCTCAAAGTACACATAAACCAAGATAAGGCCACACACGATACACAAATACCTAGTCTAGGTATACCGTATTTAATAAAATAGTCTATATACGTCGTATACCTATTACCTACTATGTACGTATAACAGCGATTTTAATGCAATAACAACTCTCCGATGATCGTATACTTCATTATTGTTGCATATTCAGCAAAATTGAGTATAACGAAAAATATCAATATAAAAACAAAAACCCGCCCACGTAAATTACAAAAAAAAAAAAAATTGTCTTTCTTGAGGGCACTTGATCGCAAACAGGAAGCACAACACAGTTGTGACGCAAGCGAAGGAATTGTCTATGGAATGGAGGGGAGCTACATTCAACTTCCAAAGTCTCCGTTCCACGATAATTTGGAAACTCACGCAGAATACAAAAAGCTGGTAAAATTGTTTTCTAAAGGGAATCATTAATAGAATTTTTGAAATTTTTTCAAAGAAAAATTTCAAAGCGATTTTGCTTTTGCAATTTTTTTCCATTAGAAATATTTTGTACCAAAAAATGTTTTTCAAACATTCTTCAAATTAACTTTCAAGTCTCTTCTACTCTCCCCTAAGAAAATCAACCACTTTTTTATGTTTAAAAAAAATTGGGGTAAACCCACTGTAGTAGGTGGTATGAGAGGTGAAGAGAGATTCTTACCTAAACACTCCGCACTCAAGTGGACATCCACGAGCTCAAGGAGCAGAGACTGATCGAATGATTTAACACGAAACGTATAAGTTTAAAAATATGTGTATTCACTTCACACGAAGTTGTTCTGAATTACACAAAATTGCTCTGAGCTTATATACTATTTAGCAACCTGACTTAACTAAGAGTAGTGAACCCTATTCGAATCTGGTCCGGGTGATGCGTAGCACAGTCAAGATGCTACACCACGTTTACAGATACGTGAAAAATTTAGGTACTATCTAAATGTCCACTTCTTCAAGATATATAAATACTCGTAAAGTGAATGCACAATTTATATCTAAATCATCAACCCCTTACCTATTAAAATGTAAAGTGAGAAAATCTCGTTAATGCAACGACTGATGTAGATTTTTCAGACAACGTAGAGCGAGAAGTACCCGTTAACACTCAATTGAAGATAGACTACTTAGACGTAAAGAGAAAGTCTCAGCTAACGCCAAAGAGAGAAAAGTACATACAGTGAAATTTCCGCTAACGCATAAGAAAGAGTAGGTTGGTGTAAGCAAGAAGCTCAGCTAACACCAAAAAAAGAAAAAGGAAGAAGGTATAAGTGTGTAGAGCGAGAGTTCCGCCAACTCACAAAAACAATACAAAGATAGAAGAATGAGAAAAGGTATACGATGGCCGGGAACCATTTCACATTAACTCCATGGTTTTCAAAAAACGACTTTTTAATGTCATTCTATAGGAAATTTCGCGCTGAATCGAATGGTATCATCGGTTTTCAAAAAATCTCAAAGCAAACTGGCGTAAAATTGGAAAAACAAAAAAAATTGAATGAGACTTTTTTTGTATTTCTAATGATAACACTGGTTTCCTTTGAGATTTCATAAAAACCAATGTTACCATTCGATTCAGCACGAAATTTCCCATATAGTGCCATTGAAAAGTAATACATAATTATTATGAACTCAACAATAAATGCTTATCAGTGATTGAGGGGTGAAAACTTTATTTTGCTCTCCTGTAAAATTTTAAAAAATGGAGTTAACGCAAAATAGTTCCCGGCCATCGCTATTGGAAACAGACAGTGGCTTACAACACCAAGGGCAGGCCTCTCAGTGTTGTTTGAGCCAGAAAAATCGTGAGAAAGTTGAGAAAAACACTCCGTTCAAGTATATAATAGTCGTCGCACCGACTTTGAAATTTGAGTATAGCCGCATATTTCCGATTCTCGCGGGTCGAAAGAAATGTGTCTAATTTTGATAGCCAGAAATATTCGCTTCCAATGATTTTGACTGCCGAAATTTTGAAGCGACGATTACTCAAAAAGCATATCACGAAGGTAAACAATTACCTGCAACGATTTGTGGCGCTACATTAACTAGATTCTTCAAAATGTTGCTGAGGTCATTGAAAGCCTGTTTTGCTAGGTCGATTCTGTTCCTAACATCTGAATTCAGTAACATATTCTTCGTTATCCATCGCGATTTCTACTTTATTTGTCGTTAGTACTCGAAAATTTCATGACTTCTATTTCCTTGGCATTAACATTCATTTTCATTCCAAATTTCAGTCCAGCACGATTTTTTCCATTAAACATTTTCTGCAACTGCGTCACTGTTTCCACTGTAATTCAATGTATTATCAGCAATGCATAATTATTTCATTGATTCTTTGGCTATATTATATATATATATATATATATATATTTTTTTTTTTTTTTTTTTTTTTTTCAGTTGTTATTATGATTACATCTGCATGCATAGATATTGAATAATCTTGGTGAGAGATTATATCCTTGTCATACTCCCTTTTCAATCTTACATTTCTCAAACGAGTATTCTGCCTCTGTTTCAACATTCCCACAACTCTCCACCTCCAATCCAGTACTCTTGAAAAAAATAAAACAACGTGACAACGATCGTGTTAACAAAAGTTTCCTCATTCGAAGCTACTGTCAAGGGCGGTCGGAAGATGGAAGAGCGACTTTTGAAAATAAAGCAGACTTGACCGAGGTTTACCTAACTATATCAGTGTCGAAGTTTCGCAATGATTGATAATCAGAATTTGAGCGAGACTGCTACGCCTTGCTCGATTAATTTAATCAAGTTAATTTCTAATTTTCGAGCTTGTAAAGGGTAAACTTGCGAATTTGTTTTAATGTCGTATATGCATACACGATGAAGTTAACTTTCGCAGCCTCTTGCTAATACCCACACCTCGCTCGGTACACTTCTATGCGATGAGGAGAGGGCAGCGGCATTAAAACTTTCTTCGTTCAAGTTTTTACGTTAATTTATCGTCGGGCGGATGCCTGCGCTTCGTTTTTAACATTCATCAACGGATGATGAAGAGGTTAAACGTACGAGTAAAATATCTTCATAAAGTAATTTACACGCTGTTACCTATTTGGTAGATATTCCACTCTTAAAAGAGGGTTATCTTTAGAATTTTCCAACAGTAAATTCAATTCCAACGAAAATAAAATGAGAAGTAGGTAGTCAGCGTAGACGAGACAATCTTTTGATTGCGGGACCTGGAGAATGAGGTGCGACAGCGCACATCATCCTGAAATTAGAATCTAAAATTACACCGTATCTAATTTTAAAAGGTAATTTTCTTTCAAAAAAAAAAAAAAAAAAAAAAATCTTGGAAAAAAAGAAAACCGAGATGGTAACGTCGACCACACGAGTGTCTTACAATTGGATAAACAAAGAAAAATATGGTAGACGAACACAGCATTATGCCACACTATTACCAACATTTAGCGGATTAAAAATAAACACTGTTGAACTTCGCGTACAGTGTACCTTTTGACTTTTGTGGAGGCAGACGGAGTGTGTCGAGAGGGTGGAGACGAAAAAAAAAAGAAGAAAAATATGTAAAATATTTGCAAACACACAAAAGCGAACATGCCAGTTGCCAGAGCGGTGGATGACGTCTCTGGCGCGGTGTAATGAGGAAAGTAAAAAAAAGCGACGACGAGATGGTTTTCTGCTTGTACATATTGTATGCGCCCAAGACAATAAACTAATTACGAATAATAGAAAAACTTTCATCGCCATTCGCGCTATTCGACGGGATACAACGGTTTAAGAGATAATACATGTAAATAAGTAAAAACAAAACACCATCAATCAACCTATAAGAGGCACCTGTCAAAGAATGCGCGCTGCGAAGCGACGTTGATAAAACATCAATCTCTGGTATTTAAGCAGAATTCTTCTTTACGAGACGAGGATAAGTTTATCGTAATAAACTACGTCGAGAATGAGGCTTAGCATGATAATGAAGCTGTGTAAAAACCTCTCGTCCTCGTTGTTTCGTTCCACTGTATATACGATGCGACGCGATGCCGAATTACCAAAGGTGCATATCACCGTAGGTAGATGAGATATAGTAGGTAGGGTATGAATAATTATGACAAAAGTGCGAATCAAGTCCATATTCGCTGACTCGGCATCCCTTCCTGCCAACCCGTGTCTACTTCCTTTAGTAGCACTTACAGTGTTGCGTGAATAAATAAGCAAAAGCGACAGACATTTTCTTGATGAAAAGTTCGTTGACTCTGCCAAGTTGAATTTTTTTGGCAGCTCAACGTTTTCTTCTTCAGTTTCTCGGCAGCAAATCTTCCCTCTCGGTTATGAGCTAGTTTTTCATTATTTTTACGCGAGTGACTCGGTGAAGCAATTTCAAAAGGTTAGGTAAAAAATTTGCAGTCCCTAGAGCATTGTTTTGAAATCCCTCCGTTACGTCGACTTTGCTGGGACGAGGCGACGCGACGCGACGTTCCCACCCTAACGAATACTTACGCCTATTAGTAAAATACTTTCCGCGAAATCGATCTAATAACGCGCCGGTAACGCGATTTTTGTATAATTGCTTACACCAGCGAATTACATTAATGTATTTTTTCATTTCCTTTTCACTTTTTATGTTTTGTCGACGGAATATTCGTTATAATTTGGAAAACATGCGAAGGTCTTTCTGTCGAATCAACTCGGCAGGTATGAATAATTACAAACAAATGAGATTACTTCGGTTTGTTTCTCCTATGTACTAATTTTGCGCTGCAAACGATGAGGGAAAATTAAAACACATTTCAAATTTGGCCATGACTAGCCTTAGGTAAAATTTCAAATAAAAATTTGCACGATGATTTTAAAAACAACTGGTCATACTATCGTCATATGCATATTTCACTCTCATACAAAGATGAAAGACAGCCCACGCATTATATTTTTTCCATGTTTCAAGTTGTCACAAACACGAACTTTCCATTACTTTCTTGGAATTTTCAATTAAATTTACGAAATTTAAAAATTACCTTTGTCTTGTATTTCGAAAGATTCTTAAACAATTCTGCAGTACAAAAAAAATAAAATAAAAAAATAAAATAAAATAAAACAGACAAACTGATTTTAGCTGATTTTCTCAAAGAGAAAAGTCAGCTATTAAATTTGACCCGATGATGGAAGTTGGGGGTGAGGGGTATTTTTCTCGACATTTTGGGTCAAAATAAGACGATTGGCATGATTTTCGCATTTTTGTATTTCTTTATATATATATATATCGATCTAAGGTCAAAGTGACTTCAATTGGTATGTTCGGTAAAATTGCTTCAAACTTGAAATTATCGAAAGTATTATGATTCCCATGGCTTATTATTCAATTTTAGACATCAAAAAGCTATTCTACAAAACGATGCAAGTTTATCCGTAAACATCTAAAAAACGATGCCAGTACGACCTTAGACGGAAATTTTATTCTACACTTGTATAAGTGGTAAAGTGGCATCACCAAAATAACCACATTTCTAGCATCCTGGCACCTTGCTGAGTTGACTGGCAAAAGTTGGTAATCTGACTTCAGTAACATGAAGCCACTTTACCAAAACGAAGCATGATTACCGTTAGACATCTAAAAATGAAGCCACTTTATCCATAGATAAATCTATTTATATGTATGTATGTATCTCCAAAATTTGTCCAGACGATAACTAGAGTAAGAATTAACCGATTGAGCTGAAATTTTCATGAGAGGTTTGTTACTACTGGGAATAGAACCCTATTGTTTTTGAGAGTTATTAGCGATTGAAATTTTCAAATGCTTCTAGCCCCTCGAATTAAGCAATTACGCGAAATTAGTAAATAACCTTTTTAATAGTACTTAAAAAGACGCACAAAAAAGGTTCCAAGCATTTTTCATTTTAATGAACCGGTTCTCGAGAAATTCGCCATGGAAAATTTCAAAACAAACAGCTGATCATCATTTCCCATTTTTTAAAAATAAATGGCTAGCAAAGTTGTAAAAATTCAAAACTTTTGCAATGCCTGTCTAACTGCCTACTTTTCATGATAATGTCGTTTCTTATTGGTTTAAACTTGTTAAAAGTTTTTATTTATCAAAAATAGCTGGCTGTAAATTGTATAATTTTTTTAATCACTTTAAAATTATCAATTTGATGTTATCATTAAGTACATAAAAATAATTTAATTTACACATGAATTTACATAAATTTTGAAAAATAAAAATAAAATTGAAAATAAAAAATAAAAATAATAGAAAATCAGCTTTTCTAGCGCATTAACTGCGTTAGAGTTTTTTTTTGCATATCTTCTGTCCTGGTAAACGACGCGACATAAATTTCAGCATATTATTTTTTAAAAACAAACTAAACCAAAAGTCAACAATTTTCGTAAATTTAAATTAAAAATTTGTTGGCTGCCTGTGCTGGGTACGAAATTTATCTTCTTAAAGAAAAATGACGTACCTATATTCACTCTATAGAGCATTGTCGAAACAGCACTACCTACGTAGAATGCCCAACACTAAACACATTACCTTATGTCGTATCAAACTGGAGGGCAATAAAGTAGGGTGGACAGTGGAGGAGGGCGGAGGACTGAAAAGATTATAACATCGTCGAGGACAAAAAAAAAAAATTTTCTCAAGTAGAAAACAGAAACTTCATCCTAGAATAGAAAACAACTCGATAGCTTATTTATTAAATTTTTAATTAATTTTCAGAAGGGCTGTTTTTCCACCAAAAACGGTGCGTTTGTCCTCTAGTTTCACAAGGCAGAGAGTTCATTCTAATGTATGTACTTGTTGAACTACACTTTTTTTGGTGTTGCAGACCTGGGAAGGAGTAGATACTCCTCACATTGAAAAGAGAAATTTTAAAATTCTCTATATACGAGACTTATCACCTCAATAGCTGTTCAACTTTCTCAAAAAGTATGAACATAGTATATTATGCTTTTACTCTGACAAAATGTCTAAAAGTCATAAAAAAAATCATTTTCAGAATGTCTGACAAAATGTCCAAAAGTCACGAATATTAATTTCCATGGAAATTTGAAAATTTAAAAATCAAAAAATTCTAATTAAAAAAAAATCAAGTTTAAGAATGTCTGATAAAAAGCCTAAAAGTCATAACATTTTTAATTTTTTTTCCAATTTTCAGAATGTCTGACAAAATGTTTAAAAGTCATAAAATTTATTTTTAAAATTTCTAAAATACTTAATTTAAAAAAATCTAAAAATATGTAAAAGTCACGAATAGAAATTTCCATGGAAATTTAAAAATCAAAAAATTTAAATTAAAAAAAAATCAAGTTTAAGAATTTCTGATAAAAAGTCTAGAAGTCATATAATTTATTTTAAAAAAATTAAAAAGTCTAATAGTCGTAAAATTTCTAAAATTTATTTAAAAAATTCCTTACAAGTTTCAGAATGTCTGACAAAATGTCTAGAAAATGTCTAAAAGTCATAAAATTTCAAAAAATTTACAAGTTTCAAAATGTCTGACATAATGTCTAAAAAATCGAATTTATTAAAAAATTTCAATTTTTTTTATGTCATCCAAACCTAACCTAATGTAACCTAACCTAACCCAACTGTCGGATTTTGGTGTCGTCTTTTCTATTTTGGTCTCTGTAAAAGCATATGCTGAAATTTTTATCGATGTATTTCAGTCAACTCGATAAAAAATCACTGACAAACAAAAATTTTGAAAAATTCTTCCACGCACACTAGAATTAGAAAAGTTTCATAGATGGCATAGTTTTTCTGGAACGGGCCCTTTTTAAAATTAGAGGGGTCCACTAGGCATGGGCACTCATTAGCCTTAGCCCCCATTTGATTCATAAATTGACACATTTATCTACTCGAAATTCAGTTACGAATTTTTATTCGTTCAATACTTTAAAGAGAAATTATTAGAACACCAATTTTCAGTAGAGAAGTATTTTTTTATTTTTTATTTTTTTTAGCTTCAACAAGGTAGGTATTTGAAAAATTGAATGTACCGTAGATATGAAGTTTTTTTTTTCCTAGGTATTATCCTTATTTCAAATTTCCCCTCAACTTAAAAATGCTTCCAATTTGTCGATCATAATTCTACTGGATTAAAATTTCAAAACAAAACAGATCCACGTACTCGTCAAGAAGACATAGTACTTATTTGGCACATGTCTTATTGCCAAAGAATGGGCTTTGCAACTCCAGGATCGAATTCCTAATTCGCCACCACTCGCCAGACACCTAGTATTCTACTGATGACATTTTATGCATTTCAATTACCGAATTCTAAAGCAGGGACCACACATTTCTTTCTACACCCCTGCTTTTTTTTTACCATTATTTTTTTCTGCAAGAAAGAACGAATAAAAACTCAAAAATTTGAACAATCAAAGAACACAACCGAGAAAGTAAAAAAAACGAAGACGTGTTCTCATAACCTAGCTCGTAACTTCGAGCATGATTTTCGTTTGAAAATGAAATCTTCGCATGCTAAATTTAACTGTCAATTAGCGAATTGTAGTTGCCATAGCAGTTCCTTTCGAATAAGTCCGATTGTAAAGTGGACAAATGCGAAAATTTCCATTCAAATGTTTACGCTTGGACGATCGCGTCGAAGTATGTAGGTGGAGGTACGCTGACTGTTTGATTAAGTATCGTTGCTTCGCTATAGGTGACAGGGTTTTCTGGGTAGTTTCAGCAATAGAAACCGCGTCGCGTCGTTGGTTAATTAAAAATCATACGAAAGAGTCATAATTCATCTTTTGCTTTCGACAAACAGATGTCTTGTGATAAATCGAACGACGACTAGGCGACGATATTTTTACAGTTATATGCGAAATGGCAAATGGCAAAGCATGGAAAAAATGAAAGGATGACAGACGCGACGAGAAATCAATTCAAATATACGTAGAAACGTATAAGTACATTTACGCACCCCACGTATTTTCGATTCAGTTCGAACGTGTAAGCTGCCTTTATACACTGGCAACATTTCGACATAAAATGTAATTTAAAGCGTCTGATGCGAAAACCGTGTTGTCGACAATTTATTTATTCTAGTGCCGCGTTTTGTCTGGACTCTATATTCTGCACATCAGCAGCACGAGGCACAGCCAAATATTCGTATGGTATTTTTACAAATATGAAAACACGACAGAACTGTGGTCAAAATTGTTACGCCTAGGCCTATCATTAATATAAGACATTACTAAGCATACTATAGGTAAGTAAGTAGGTAAGGTAAAAAAAATTGGCGGATATAATTATCATGGTGTCTAGTCTACTGTAACTTGGAAAGTATGACTTTTTATATCACTTTTGTATGACCAAATTTTCATTTTGCATCACCTTTTTTTGGAAGAAGGAGTTCCTTTTTTTTCAAGTTGAAGGTTTTTTTGGAGTAAGAGGTTCATTTTGCCATTTTTAAAGGATTTTTTTGTAAGATCAGGAGCCGATGGACAATTTTAAATTGTGAAGGTTTTGTTGCAGCTTTCGACACCAGCTTCAACAAAAAATTTCTCGAGGGTCCAAGAAAAGAGTTTTTCGCACTCCAACAACTAAAAATTTTCAAATCCACTATATTTGCATTACTTTCAAAACTTTCATTCGAAAGCAAAGTTTGTAACGAAATTCAATTTTTCAAATTTGAGGGGCGGGGGGGGGGGGGGGAGTCAGAGTGTCTAATTTTTTTTTTTTTTTAAATTCATGATTTTTTCATGACCTTTTCATGAACAATACTGTAACTTGAAATGAATTTGGGGAAGCGCAAAAAAATTTCCCTAATTTTTTCCCTACATTTTGTGATAAATAGCGATTAAAAAAATCATTGAGGAAAGATGCGTATGCTCCTTGAACCCCCTAAGTTATGCAAATGCATATGCCCTTCAAGACCTCCTTTTTTTGGTAGGTAACCAAAAAAATCTAGAAATTTTTTTAAAGAAGTTGAATGAATAGGTAGGTACTTAGAATTTTCAAGGGTGTAATTCGATTTTTTCCCACCAAAAATTTTCACGCCAAAAATTCTGCTAAAAAATTTTCAACAACTTTTTCAACAGAAACCCCTTTTTTTGTCCTAAAGTTTGAAAAAAATTTATTTATTCACACTATCAAAGAAAAAAAAATTGATCCCCAAAAAATTGACTTTTTCATTTCAGAAGACAATTTTTTTCAAAAAGAAAAAATTAGGAAACTTTTCCACAGAAATTTTGAAAAATATCTTCACATAAAAAGTTGCATAAATAACTATTATAACATTTTTTTCACAAAAAAAAATAATGATTTTTGGATATTTCTTATTCAAAAAAATCCTGAAATTTCTTCCTTTGAAAAAATGTCTACCCTGGAAGATTTGAGATTTCTTTATTTCAAAAAAAATTGATTATTTTTTTTTATTATTCCAAAACAATATTTAAAAAAATTTAAACCAAAAAATTCGTTTTCAATTTTTTTTATTGCAAAAAATTAGAATTTTCCTCCAAAAAACAGAGACCTTCCCTCAAAAAATAAAAATATTTTAGTTTTTAGAAAATTGAAAAAAATCCAAAAAATTGATATTTTATACTCTATAGGGTTCGAAAAATATTTTTACCTAGGTACTTCAAAACAATTTAATCCCAAAAGGATAAAATTCAGATTTTTTAAAAATAAGAATTTTTCGCGAAAGCTTGAAAAATATTTTTACATCAAAAAAATTGATAATTCGTAAAAATGTTTTTTATTCCAAAACAATTTTCAACATTTTTTGTACAAAAAAAAACATTTTTTTTTTTCGTTCCACAAAAGTCATTTTTTTCATTCCAAGAAATGGGGAATCCCCTTGAAAAAAATTCTCCAAGAAAATTAATTTTCTTCTTCAGATGCAAGTTGCAACAGTTTGAAAAATTTCACTTTTAACCAAACTTATAATTTTGCCCGGGCAATATTATCAATGACTTCGAAGAGTAAAATTCATGACTTTTCATGACTTAGTGATTTTTTCGAAAAATTCGTGACTTTTTCATAACTATCATGACCCATTTCCAAATTTCATGACTTTTTAGTGATTTTCATGGCCCTTAATACCCTGAAAGTGCAGATTTAAAAAAAAATGCTAATTTAAAAAAAAAAAAATCAAGTAATATCCCTTTTTCCATGTGGTCCACATACAATAATATGTTGTTTCGTTTAAAATGAAAATGATTGTTCGAGCATTAATACACAGCAAGGATCCTTCCACAGCCACAGGTATAGGTAATAATTAATAATCACGAGAAATACCACGGGTTTGCGAGGCTGTTTTTTATAGGATTTCATGGGCGAAGTACAAACGATGATCAATAATACGTGCATTACACCAAGTTTTAGTTTAGCATAACGCGATTAGCAGGGGCTTTAACGTGTGTAAACAGCGATTAATAAATTAAGCCCTAAATCTATACTGCATGTTCCTACTCTACATATAATCGACTCAGCTGGAGCTACAGATGTAAGTGTATAAGTGTACTAGGGGGCTTCGCCCCCTGGCCGCTTCGCGGCCCAACCCCCACGGCGGTTCGCGAAGCGAACCGCCCTTGAGGGCTTCGCACCCAAACCCCCATTTTGCTCGCTTCGCTCGCTCCGCTCTCAGTTCTACATGATGATTAATCATTCATTTATGTTGCCTTCAGTTACTCTGCTCCATACTTTCTGTTGTGAAATGGCAGATGTGATTTTTTTCAAAATTAAAATTGAATCACGGAAACTTGAGATGGCAAAATTTTGGTTTTTATTTAATATAATGATTACCTCCCTACCTATGGGACTAAAAAAGTTCAAATTTTCTAGGTATGTTAAGCAGAGAGTATAGGACAAATTGATGAAAAACAAAATTTGTCCTATGGAATTTTGATGAAAAAAAATTTTGAATTCAAGCGCAAACGTTTTGAAAAGAAAAACCGTTACACGTAGCACGATTCAATGTGTAGTGCCGACGCGCGCCTACGCGGATATGCGCACACAACATTACCACAACATTTCGTAACGCGGCGTTTTGAAAAAAATATCTTTCGTCATTGCGGGGTTCTTTACGTGCGGATTTTTTGGAAATTTTTATACAAACTTTCTGCTTTGAAAAGGCAACTGTGGATTTTTTCAAAATTAAAATCGGATTATTGGAACACGAGATAGCAAAATTTTGTTTTTATTAAATACCTCCCCCCCTATGGGGGCAAAATTGTTCAAAAATGGCCTAGGTAATAGGGTACAGTATGAAAAAAGTTGTTGTGGTCATAATTTAATTTTTTGAAAAATTCGGGGGGGGGGGGGTGGGGGTGAGAAAATACCGAAATTGTGGTTTTTGGGGCGTTCGTCCCTCCCTATGGGAGTAAAAAAGCTGAAAGTTGGTATATGCAATGAGTATGCGATATGTTAAAAACTACTTTTTCAAAATTTTGATATCTCAATTTTGGCACCTCCTCCCCCAAATTTGGGGCCTCCCAATTCCAAAATTGCTCATTTTTATAATTTTCCTTTAATGTACTCATCGGAACCTTTCGATTAAAAAAAAAATTAGCCTTCTAGCTATAGTAGAAGTAGGTGTTTCAATGTAGTACCACGACTTTTCTGGACTTTTCTGTTAGAGCTGTATAGTAATGATGTGCTACGTAGGTATGCTTTAGCTATCAACATGGGTGTTTGTATTGCTCGCTTGTCTTCAAACTACCTCCATATCGTCTACCTCTGTATAATCAAATTGCGTCAAAATTTGACGAGAAAAAAATTATTTACCCGGAAAATTTCGATCTGTTGGAGTTGTTTTTTTTATTCGCTTTTCGCAGCAAAACTAATCTACGAGACGTTTAAAATTGAAATTTCGCGAGTTAAAGAGCATGGAAGCGGGAATTGGAATTTTGTATACGAGCGTGGCAAAGCGTTTGTCGCCTATGCTGAATTACATTTCGTCAAAACAGGCAATTTCGTTTATTAAAACATTCGCGAACACCTTTCCAAAAAAAAAAAGGTGTTTTTTTCTTCCTTCTCTCGAAACACGTACTCTCGTTCCGGGCCAAAATACGTTATTCTAACTTACGTTGCGTCGGTAGGAGCGTAAGATATTTTTCATTTTTCCCCCTCATCGATCGACATGGAGAATAGACTTTAAGGCACATACCTATTTAATTTAAAAAGCGGATGAAAGTATACCTAACAAGAAACTGTGCCACTGGCGCGGCGCGGCGTTATGTTTTTCACGTATTTTCTAATTGAATTCACTGGGTACCGATATATTTTTCTAGAACAAGGTGACAGAAATTAAAGCCATCGGTAAATTCGCCACGTTCGCCAACTCATTTATCCTCGCCACTGCTGTCCAGTTATTAATTTAATTGGAAAATTTCAACGCACAATTTTATACCGAAGAAATATATCTGCTGGATACGTTCGGGATGGTTAATAGTTAATACGCCTCACGAGAGCTACGAAATAAATTAGCTATAGATATTTACTTATTTGATTCCATCGGGTGCGTAAGAATTTCTGAAATTTGTTGACGTTTAAAATTCATCGCCGGTATAAGCCGAAAACGTAGCCAGTAAATTATAGATTAATTCTGTATGAGCTTTAAGATCGATTCCGAAATTATTAAGTAACAATTACTTAGCTACCAGCCAACTTGACAATTTTGTCAAATTATTTCTTCTCCGGCAATTTTTAAATAATTTTTCATTTGTTTTAAACACATTTAATTGAATTATTTTAATATTTTAAACAAATGAATGTATAAGTTTATTATGGTCGATATAGCGTTTTCACTTTTCAATTTTTTGGAATTACAAATACACCCTTGCATAATTAGTAGATATGCCCCTGAAATAGTTGGGAGTCGAGGTGAGATTACAAGAATAATTGTTTTTCAAAAAAAATTTCTATCAAAAATTTGGATATTAAGCAAGAATTGGAAAAGTTTCTAAACAAATTGTTTATAGAATGTTTATCTGACACTCCTGCTATCCTTCAAATGTGTTGCTTTTAGATAGAAGTTCCCTATATTGGGGATAGTGGAATGTGGTTGACTACATGGTGTCTACTAAGAAGTGGAAATAGTGAAAAAGTGGTGATTTGAAAAAATTCAGAGGCGTATTTAAGGCAGGGTTGCGAAACGTAACGTAACGAAAAACGAAATAACGAAATAACGAAATTTTTTTGGGAAAACGAAACGAAACGAAACGAGGAAATCCGAAATTGATAAAAAACAAAACGAAACCGAAAACGATACCTACAATTGAAGGAAACAAAATGAAAAAACAAAACGAAACTCAAGTTTTGGAAATAT
The DNA here is from genome assembly GCA_959613365.1 of Balanococcus diminutus. Classification (NCBI taxonomy): domain Eukaryota; kingdom Metazoa; phylum Arthropoda; class Insecta; order Hemiptera; family Pseudococcidae; genus Balanococcus; species Balanococcus diminutus. The sequence continues at coordinate 54,543,357 of OY390718.1, read as the reverse complement.
CAAAACAAAAATAATGAAAAAACGAAATAACCAAAAAAAAAAACGTTATTTCGTTGTTACAAAAAAAAATACCAATTTTTGTCATAATAAAGACTTATTCCGGCACAAAAATTGAAATCTTATTACAGAATTGAATTCAAGACAAAATTTCCAATATTTTGAGTACCCACAGTTGAAATAACGAAACGAAATAACGAAATAATTTCGTTAAACGTAACGAAAAAGGACAAAAACAAAATAACGAAACCGAAAAATTGGATGCATAAAAAAACGAAACGAAACGAAAAAAGTTTCAAACCCCTCCCATTATGCATAAAAAAAAAAAAAAACATTAAAATACCTCAAAAACCTTGCATAACAAAAATGCTCATTTTACATACTATTTTTCAAAAAATTTCTGAAATTGTGAAAAATTCTCAACATGCATCTCTATAATTATTTTTCTTAAATTTTCAAAAATGAGATTTTTCAAAATTTTTCAAAATTTTTAGTCGCAATGAATTTTCATAAAATAAGATTGGTCAAATTTTTCAATTTTTAGAATGATTTTTCATAAATTTTCAAAAATAAAAAATGGATAATTTTTTTTATAATTAGGTCGTGTTTTATTTTTCAACAATGAATTTTTCTAATTTTTTAGGTATAGATGATTTTTCTTAAATTTTCAAATACTTAATACAATTTTTCAATTTTTTCAAGGAGTATTTTTTTTCAATTTTTTGAGTTCATTTTCTCTTGAATTTTCAAAATGATATTTTTGATAAGTATTTAAAAAAAAAAATCAAGATGGTTTTTTTCCAATTTTTTTAGAGAAGATTTTTTTCTACTTTTCAGAACTAGATTTTTTTCAAATTATACAATTCCGAAATTTTACTTCCTAATTTTCAATTCATGTACGTAGGTTATTACGATAAATTTTCAAAAACAAAAAATAGTTTTGTCAAATTCTTCAACATAGTTAATATTGATTTTTGAAGATTTTCTTTGAATTTTCACAAAGAGAAACTGTGTAAATTTTATTGATATTGTATTTCAATTTTTTTCAAAATTAAATTTTTTCTTTGCTTGGAAATTTTAAAATGTTGAGAAATGCATTTTAAAATTTTTTCAAAAGTGAATTTTTCCAATAATTTTCAAGGATGACTTTTCTTAATTTCCAATTACAAAATTTTCGCAATTTTTAAACTTTTGATAGGAGGACGTTTATAATAGACAGACTATTATTACGTCCATCGGAAACGGGCTTTGGATGGAGTTTATTATTCGAAATTTGAATTTTTCTACTTCTTATTGATTTTTATTAAATTTTCAAAAGTTTTTTCTTTTCTTTTTTTTTTTTATTAGTAAAAATTGAGATTTTTTTTCATGATCGAAAAAAATTTGAACCCATACCATGATTTCATCCTAGATACGCCACCGTGAAAAATGGGTCATGAAAGTAGTGAAAAAGTATTCAGCCAAAATCTCCTGATTTTTTCAAAAAATCTCCTAATTTTTGTAAAATGTGGCTCAAAAAAAAGGGAAACAAATAAAATAAAATAAAAATAAACTCCTGAACCTATTTTTTATGAAAAACTTCTGAAATTTACCAATTTTTAATGGAAAACTCCTGAATTCTAACACTTTTCACGTAAATTTGTTTCTCCTGAATCACCTAATTTTTGGAGAAAAAACATCTGATTTTTTCGAATTTCCAGTTGGCAACGCTGATGTCAATCGTTCGAAAATCACTATTCGACACATGGACAATAAAAGGACCCATTTAGGACGTAAGTAACTGTACAATCGTGCTATGCAATATGTATATTGTATGTACAATGTACATAAACATACTAGGAGCACAAGACACTACGATATAACTTCAATGTACAAAATACAAAATAAATAGATCGAAACACTAAAAAGGTCGGTGTTCTACCAAATTATAGGCCGTGCAAGCACAAAAGGTACGTAATAAACAAGTGTGGGACTAAATCTATCGTAAATACTAGTAAACTCGTGTTGTTCGGTGAATTTTTTAAAATGAGAAGGTACCCGGCTCAACGACGGCAACGATGTCTGTGCTTTTTATGTGGAAAACATGGTCTCGTCGTGGGCGTCAAAAACACATACACTACACACGGTATGTTTATGTAAACAGTACATACGCCACCTTATTATATTGAATTTCCGAATACGCGCATCGTCAAACTGACGTGATTCAACCTCGTGCGAAATATAAAGAGAATTTTCATCACACACGAATATCTTGTTTCATAACACATCGTTAGGCCCTAATTGAAAAACACGTAAATTTATAGGTATTGTCTAATTCCTTATTTTATAATGTATGTACGTATCAACACGGTACAGGTACAATACAAATTATAAACACTTATGAAGCAATCTCGATTGAGAATCTTACGTCATTAGGCATTTATACTCGTGTATAATTAAAGAAGGCCTAATCTTTCCATTCTATTCTATCAAGTTTTCACCCTGACACCTTTACCGGCATTGCTGTCGTTATCTACTCGTATATAAGATGTTTGAAATTGTCAAGAGCACATTCGAAAGTTATGGTCGGTGACTCGACGCGGGTACTTTGTGGAGGGACACGAGGTGCGGTACACAAACGCTGCGTACATCTACATACAACGATTTCAACGCTTTTCAAGTAGAAACGACTGCGTATGTACGAGGGGCGGCTGATAAGAAATGCACAGTGACGCATAACTCGCGTAAAAATGGAGCTACAATTATGGTTAAAAAAATTTCATGTAGCTACATGTGTCTCCTCTACACCTCACAAAAATTTGGTCAAGTTACGTTGAGTCGTTCTTGAGTTATAGGCCTTCAACTGAGGCGTGATCGTGGGTTTTGTCACTGAAGGTTGATCAACGTACTATGGAACTTTTTTTTTTTTTTGCGATAAGAAATGGGCTTATCTCACGTAAAAATGAAGCTATAGTAGTGGTTGAACAATTTTTAGATAAGGACATTGTCTCCTTTATATCCCACAAAAATTTCGTCAACTTGAGTTGAACCGCTCTTGAGTTATTCGCCTTTAACTGAGGCATCTTCGCTTCATTTGACATTCATGATTGAGGTAAGCTCTGTGATGAGCTTTTTGTCGTGAAAAAACGTGAATATCTAACTGAAGCATCTACAGGTTTATTGAACTTGTACATGTGATTCCATAAACAAAAAAATTTCGTCAGAGTGGGACTGAGAGACACCTCAATTGCGAATAAAACCAGACGTAGTCGACCAAACACCCGTAAGAGTGAAATTTGATTTATAAAGGTGGTTTGACTTTATTCGAAATTGAGGTTTTCCTCAGCTCCACGCCTCAAAATTTTATCATCCATGAAGTTGTAGTACACGTCCGATGAACTTATGCAGAAATTTCAGTAGAATTCGAGTTTTTCACGACATAAACTATATTACATAACGTTCATTAACCTTCAGTGACCAAACGGCGCGACCATGCCTCAGTTGAAGGCCTATAACTCACGAACGGCTCAACGTAACTTGACCAAATTTTTGTGAGGTGTAGAGGAGACATGTTGCTACATGAATTTTTTTTACCATAATTGTAGCTCCATTTTTACGCGAGTTATGCGTCACTGTGCATTTCTTATCAGCCGCCTCTCATACATTAGGGTGGAGCAAAAAAAAAAAAAAACATACCTCGGATTTCGACCAAACTCACAGAGGTTATTTACTTTGAGTAGAGAACCTCCCAAAAAAAGTTTGAGTCCCCTACCTCTCAGGGGCGTGGAGCTAGGGGCTCTCAAAGTAGGGTCACTTTTGAAAAAAAAACGCAGTTTTTCGGGCAGTGGCACTCGAGTTACCCCCCACCGCACCCCTCTGAAAAAATGCAGTTTGGGTTTCTACACCTCCCTGGACCATCGATTTTGAAGTTGGATACCACTTATTGCCCTCTACGAGGCGTTAAAAACTTGCAGATTGCTGAAAAATCGAGATTTTTAATTTTCAAAAAAGGGAAATATAACTTTCTGGGCGCCAAAACTGGGATCAAACGGCTCATATTGATGCAAGAAAAATAATTCGATAGAAAAAGTTGAATATTTCATTGCAGGTGTGCCAACTTTTGATTTTCTGAAAAAATCTAAATATCCCAATTTTCAATGGCAAAAATCCTTGCTTTAAGAAAATCAGATGTTGGCACACCTGCATTGAAAAATTTGCAACTTTTTCTATTGAATTATTTTTCTTGCATCAATATGAGTCGTTTGATCTCAGTTTTGACGCTCAGAAGGTGATATTTCCCTTTTTTGAAATTTAAAAATCTCGATTTTTCAGCAATCTGCAAGTTTTTAACGCCTCGTAGAGGGCAATAAATGGTATCCAACTTCAAAATCGATGGTCCAGGGAGGTGTAGAAACTCAAACTGCATTTTTTCAGAGGGGTGCAGTGGGGGGTAACTCGAGTGCCACTGCCCAAAAATAGCGAAAAACTGCGTTTTTTTCAAAAGTGACCCTACTTTGAGAGCCCCTAGCTCCACGCCCCTGAGAGGTAGGGGGACTCAAACTTTTTTTGGGAGGTTCTCAACTCAAAGTAAATAACCTCTGTGAGTTTGGTCGAAATCCGAGTTATGCTTTTTGTTTTGCTCCACCCTAATGTACGGCCTATAAAGTGTAAATATAAAAGCGGACAGTAGATATTAAAAAATGCGCTTCACAAAATACAAATTCGAGATATTGGAACTCGATGTACCTTAACAGAAATTTGGTAAGCCATCGTAATGGCAAATTCTTTTCATTCAACTGAGCTCTCCCTCGTCGTTTATACAAAATTCAAAGACCCAGTAACCAATTAGCTAGTGGATCTTTGAGCTCCTTGTCCCTTCCCTCTCAATGCCCTTGGTACTTCAACGAAACAATGAGAAATTTGTAGACATACGACTACCAGCGAAACCGGAAACAAACAACAAAATTAATTGACGTAAAAAATGTAACGTCACCGATTCTGAAAAGAAGTGAAACGAATTAAGAGTAGTAGGTTGCGAACAAGAGAGAAATAAAAATTAATCGAGATAATTTTTCTCGAGTCGCAGAAATAAAGACTGCGTGGAGTTAATTTTTTTCGTTCAGAGAGCTGAAGGCGGTACAACTGTACCATGGTGAAAAGTTTCTTTCGCCGAGTGAGTAACATTTTGACTCTGGCACACGTAAATCGGTGTATGGTTCATAGTAGCGCAGCATACTTACGTAAAAGCGTAGCCATTACCTACGTTAGTAAGTAACGTATACTATATGACCCGGCATTTGTTTCTTTTTCTCTTTCTCGGCATTTTGTAGGCTTTACGTGTATTTTGTTTTATCTCCAAAGTCATAAAACTTCATTAAATTGTGCATTTTAACGAGAATTTTTATTGTTAAATATTTTTTTTTTTTTGCTTTTACGCGTATATACCTACTTAGGCGTATTAAAGAGTTAATGCGAAGCATACCCTACGTTAATTTTTCTATTTCACCGACTTACTTTTTAGCCGGATTTCCTCCTTCACGTCATGAATCAAGAAAATCTACGCTACTACAATCGAGCCAACTTTTCGAAAAAGAATACAAAAATGTGGACTTGACGTAGGCGTTATATATTTTCAAAAAAAAAAAAAAAAAAAAAATTAGATATTATCAGAATGTTATAATTACTTTCGTACGCCAACAAATCGAAATCCACAATTTATAAGACATACAAACACTTGATTTATGTGTAAGCCAGTAAATACATAAATGAACAAAAATGGTCTATATTGAACGAATTTTACGAGAAAAACGAATTCAACCTAAATTGTAAGTAAACTAATAACCTTCAATGTTAATGACTGAAAGTTCACCAAGTAACAAAGAAAGAAGGTTACCTTTTAACAGATTAGAGAAAGAAAGGATTTGCTTTTTTTTTTAGATAAGCCAAGAAAATAATATAAAAGTATGTAAAACATATTTTAGGATTACAGCAGTTGAAGGATTGAATTCTCCACTCTCAATCTTCAATGAATAAGACAATATGCAACTTGAGAAAATGAAACGTATTCCATTCCTACATACATTCTTCCTGAAGTCATATTACATACGAATGCTTGGCTCAATAGCTCCAATGCTGGACGACAAAAAAAAAAAAAAAAAAAAAAAAAAAAAAAAAAATTGGGGGGGAGGGGATATGCAACTTGAGAAAATGAAATGTATGCCATTCTTACGTGCATTCTTCCTGAAGTCATATTACATACGAATGCTTGGCTCAATGGTTCAAATTCTGGACATGGAAAAAATTGACTTTTTTGGGGACCTCATTTGCCTGTGTACCCACCCACACCGCCAAACTGCTCAGTGACTTTGACATCAAGTCTCAAGTGACCCAGCGACTTAGTATACCCGATCTCACTATTATTAGCAGGCTCATGTCGCATTCAGATCCTTGAAGAGACAGTATGGCGAATTATCACCCCTCGAAAGGTTTGCCCCAGTAGACCAGCAGATCTGAGATGGGGCAAGGCCAGACGCTTGACTTTACAGGTGCCCTCAGTTCCTCTCTGGCTACCACTCTTCTCGGATGGTCCAAGAGTAAGTCAGTCTGAATTCTAAATACGACCTGATGTTTTCATGACCTGACCAGTTAGGATTCACAACTGAACCTTGACTCAGCCTCACCTTCACGTCAGGGATGAATTTCCTACTAAGTTTGGCGGTCTTGCTGACCTCTTCGGTAACTTCTATGCCTCGGTCGACATGTTTCATCTCAAGTCTTTTATCCACAATCTATGCCATGCATCCAGCGACTGTTTCTTCTTCCATTCAGTAGATTAGGCTATTCTGGCAGGCACGTTCCCCGACGTACTGTCTTCGCTAGCGGATTTCCAGGTCAATGAGTGGATTGCCGCTGATGACTTACGTTAGAAGGCCTTGTATGATGTACTTTGGCACACTCCCATTATCAACACCAGTGCGTTCCTCTGCCTATTTCGGAATGATTTCCGGTCCTCAACTTTGAGGCTGATTGGCCACGTGGATGGTGCACGTCACAATTGGAAGATACACTCCTGTGTAGAGCTTCAACAAAATGTCAAGGTTTCTTCAAAGGATGGAGAAAATATAATACCATACGAAGTAGCATTAGGCAAACACAATAATAAATAAAAATGATGGAGCATTTTTCTGTTTTCCATAACTGCTTTGGTTTTTAGTGTGCGTAAGCACACTATTGGTTTCAGTCTTGAAGTATAAAATTTTGAAATAGGTTTATCGAGGTTAACTCGCTAATGATGGGATGGATTTGGTTCAAATTTTCAAGGAATGCAGAGTTCATGAAAGCGGAGGTCCAATGAGATTTGTGTGTGAATGTAATGAGTAATTATCGAGATAATTGCAATTTTCACCTGTAAAAAAAATGGGGAAAAGGGAACTTCTTTATTAATCATATCTTATCTTATCTTATGGCAATAAATTTAAAGTGTTCAAAATCGAACAATGGTCACGTCACAACGTCCTCTTTGTGCTCTGCCGTCTCATCTTTTTTGGGGCAATAAATTTAAAATGTTCAAAATCAAACAATGAGCACGTTACACAATGAGGCATAGCAGGGGTCTTTGTGATCTAGGGCTACAGCAGGCGGTATAAATCAAAAAACGTGTTTGGTGTTTTTATAAAAATCGGAAATCAGCTCTGGGCAATAAATTCAAATTTTAAAAATCAAACAATGGTCCGTGTCTTGTTCTTATCTTATCTTTGCTTAGGGCAATAAATTTTAAATGTTCAAAATCAAACAATGGGTTGGACTTGTGGTCTGCAATCTTATCCTTTTTTCTGGGCAATAAATTTAAAATGTTCAAAATCGAACAATGGGTCAATTTCAAAGATAAATACCATTGTTCTACTCTTTTTTTTTCATTCATAGAATAAATTCTTCAATAGAATCGTGAGACAAATAGTAGGTATCTATCTATTTAAAAGTTACGCACACTGTTAGAGCTGCGCCAGCGCAGGTGTCTAGTTTTTTTTTTTTTTTTCAATTTTTTTGTTCAATTTGTAAATAATGTAAAAAATCAGTTTCAATCAACTTTTGGAGGAATTGATAAAAAAAAGTGACCAGTTTATGATAGCTGACTGAAAATGTTGGTCTTTCGAAGATGTGAGAAACTTGAAAAAAAAAAAAAAATCAAAAAGAAAATTCGCCCGTTTGTGATGAACTGTCATATCCTTAGGTTACATTTGCGATTCATTAGCGCGAGTATGTGTTTTTCCCTCTCTTTTTTATCATCATCGTCTAGAAAAGAAATTCGCATTTTCAAAAACTCTTAACGCGCATTATATGATGAGGGAAAACTCCTCGTAAAACGCGTCCTCTCACCTCGACCAACTCGTAAAAATCGTCTGCCAAAAAATTGAAATTGAAATAAAACCGAAAGTAAAGGCTAAAGGCGAAAGAGAAACGAAGCGATGTTGAGGGCGATGGCGTGGCGCGGTGCAGCACTGTGCAGTGTGCCGCGACCTGTTATGTAATTTTTTTCAATTTCTATTTCGGAAAGCTTTTCACCATTAGCGTGTCGACTATAAAAATATTCTAGTAATAAAGATAAGTATCCGCATAGTTGCACATTAAAAGCCAATACACACACCTCTAACGCACGCGAATATTTTCGAAGAAAAAAAAATAGAAAGAAAAGTACGTAAGCCACGTAGCAGGCAGGCGTTTGCGTCGTTATTTCATTTGAAAAACTTGCCTTTCGGTGCCAAATGCGCATAGGACGTACATTACGTTTACATACATAGGTGAAATAAAGGTATTTACAAATGGAGCATTGATAGTACAAGTACATACCTTCGTTACCTCACCAACTACGTATCTATTTGTACATGATGGACGAATCTTGACGAAATCCTCAAAGGGATGCAGAAATAAGCAGAGAGGCATTTACAAGGGTAAAAAATAACATACGCGCGTGTAATTTCACAAAACCCTTTGATCAAAGTACCTCACTCCGCTCGTGCAAGTTGTTTAGAGTCATCGCTTATAACTCTAACAGCAGCTCATTCCTTACGAGTACTATTCTCGTTCCTAAGTCATAACATAACACCAGCGACCAGAAACGATAAATTTTTATACGTAATAATGCGATAATTCAAAGTGCTTATTACGTTTCGCTTTAGACATTAGTGCTGGGTATTTTAAGAGTGCTCGTCTATTATTTATTTCCATCTTTTTTTTCCTCGCGTCGCGTCGCTATACATCGGTTAGAAAAACTCGATTTCAAAGACAAACGCGAAATAGAGGTTTAATACGGTTAGAAATAATACGTTGAGAAGAGAATTCATAACGGAAACGTTTGCTTGTATAAGGAGATGGCGAACTTGAAAACAAAACATCAGCCCAATGGGGAAAAGATGAGACTAGAAAATAACCACCTAATGGAATAGTATATTAATATACAAGGGTGGGAAGGGAACCTTTACAGTCGAGCGAAGCGAGTGAAGCAAAGATAACGCGAGATTGTAAGTTCCCTCCACCCTTGTATAGTAAGATATTTTTCATTATACACTGCACTGAAAATTCGTCAAATTGCAACACAATTTTTTATTCTTCATACAGAAAGAAAAACAAAACGAATCTTTTATTAATGAACAAAAAGACGTATAATCTAATACCTTCTATCGTAATATCACAATCTATCTGTCTAGCTGGAATTAAAATTGCATCAAACAAATTCAACATGATAACATTCCGGTACCTAAATTTTTACATTTTATTTTGAAGTTGTTTCCAAAATTTCGTTTAAATGTAATCACTACAAGAGCTCAAACTAACAACTTCAAAAAGACGTGGGAAAATGCAAATCACAAAAGGCCGGGAGGGAAAAATGCAAATCGCAAATTTCCCTCCCGGCGGGAGGGAAAATAACGTACCACTAAAAAAGTACTCTTCCCTCCCGATTGGCGCGTATGATAAGTTCAATTTTCAGTGCGTGTATAATGAAAAGACAATTGCTCGCGAGTAGAACGAATTGTTGGCTGCTTAATTTTCTTTTCCCTGTTCCTCTTTCAACTTTCTCGTCTGTCGCAGTCGTCGTTTGTCTTTTTCAAAATTCATCATCAAAGATCCGCTTTGTTGATACGTATTACATAGATGTATACTTAGTTACAAGTTACACGCGAATTTGGAGTTGCGACGAATTCTATTTTTATTAAAAATAGCGAAAATCAAAAGTTATTTTGATGGATAGACCTACATACCCATAAAAAAAAAATATCGAATCAGAAAGTTTGACAAAATTTCAAAACTAAATAAAAGTACCTAAGACTTATGCAGGATCTTTAATAGGAACTTTTCAAAATTCGAGTGTTCCCAATTTGAAAAAATACAAATTTCTTAAAATAAATAATAAAAATTGAATAAATTCAAGAATGGGTCGAGATTTAAAAATTTATTAAAGCTTAAAAATTACAAAATCTCAAATTTTTACCGGATTTTGAAAATTTATTAAATTTTATAGATTCACTCCCGAGCGGCACACTCGATCGATAATATCGGAAGATGTAACGTATCGATAAAAAATCGTTTGAAAATCTATAGATGTTCTCACGATATTATAAAGATTTATCGGTACAACTCTCGAATTCGATTTTTCAACGATTTTATGACGATATTTGAAACTATATTATCGACACGTAATATGAAATTCCTCGAATTCGATTTTTCAACGATTTTGTGGCGATATTTGAAACTACATTATCGACAAATAATCTGAAATTTGTCAAACGATTTCTCAACGATTTTGTGACGATATTTGAAATTATTTCCAAATTGGTGCTAACTTCTCAACGATAAGGTATGGCATTGTGGCTAAGGAAGAGGATTACCATGTAGGAGGTAAATGGTTCAAGCCCCACGGGTGGCAGATTTTTTATAATTTTTTTTGACTTTTTCTGAAATGATCCTCTTACCGTAACATGAATAATGTGTTTAGGCATAGTTTAATGTATTAATTATGCTAATTAATGATTTTTAATTATAGAAAAAAGCTAGTAAAAGACGAAAAATCGAAATAAAAAATCGACATAATATCGAATTCGATAAAGTGTCGCAAAAGTTCCGCCTAAATCGTGAAATTATATTTCGATATTATAGATATATTATCGATAAAATATCTTACTATAATCTCGAAATTTTTGCTAACTATAATTCGTCGATAATCTATCTATATATCGAAAGATAATTTCACGATTTATGCGGAACTAACGCGACACTTTATCAAATTCGATATTCTGTCGATTTTTTATTTCGATAATTTGTCGATTGTGCTGCTCGGGCTACGTGAAAAAAAAATTAACAAATTTTGAAGATTCATTGAATTTAGAGAATACCAATTCTCACATTTTTAAAAATAAATAAATCAATGAAAACTCTTCTTCCTTAAAAACTGCTTTATTAAAAGACAAAGCTTTTCGAGCCACAAGTGCTCATCATCAGGTGTTAAATTTTTTATAATTATTTTTAATTTTTACCAAATTTTGAAAATCTTAGGAATCTAGGTATCAAACTTTACAAATTGAACCTTTGAAATTTTTTTCCAATTTTTAAAGTTTATCCAATCGAGTATAATTTTTTTTCAAATGGTAAGAGTGCCTAATTTTGAACACAAATACACATTTTAAAAATTGTGTTTACTTATACAGTTTACATGCATTTCAAAAATTTATTAAAATTTAGAAAACACGAAATTTCATTTTTTTTTCAACTTTTAAAATTTTCCCAAATTTTTAAATCTTCCAAACATTGAAGAGAAATTTAAAAAAATTAAAGTTAAGTTTTAACCGTTCAAAACGGTTGTGCATTTCAGATGTCTATTGCTCTGTGCAGCCTTCATTTTCAGAGAGAAAATTTTCCATTTATGACTTTTTGTTAGTAGGTATAATTTCGATAGAGCACAACTACCTTTCATCTGCAGTTCTGCACGGAAGTGCTCGTTAGTGGAAATCTACGCCAACTAAGCTGGCATACGATACGAATAATTATACGGATACGAATGATTTGATATTCGATAGCAATAAGTGCAAATTTACTGTTTACGCGTACAAAACGTCAACGTCGACACGATTTAACGAAATAATGATAAATTGAATTATAATTGTAAATAGTTATTTTCTCGAGCGCGTCTTTCACCATAACGAAACAATTCATTTTCTTTCACCCTTTACACTATCTGTCGTCGTTTGTCTTTACCCGCGGGATAATTTTTTTGTGTCTCTCTCTTTCCCTCGTTTAGCCCATTCGAGTACCCCGAAGCCTCCCGGCATTAATTTACTTAGTATTGTTCGCGCGATAACAATGAGTATAACGAAATGATAGAACGTGGGAGAAGACTACGACGAAACAAGAAAGATGCGAATTTGGCGAATCTTGGGCTTTTTACACATATTATTATTCAGAACCGTTTTATACAGAATCGAGTGCGCGTTTGTGGGTGTAAATGTAGCTCTTTTTTTTCATTATATCGTTATTTATAATGCGCCCGCGAAATTTTCTTCAGCCCAAATTGAAGATGACTCTCATCCGTCTATGCGTTTAGTAGATGTACGTTGGCATATAATATATAGGTCTATTCGATATACGAAGCTCGTCGTAATGGATGAAAAATATGCCCATTACAAATCACAATTTACTCCCACGCGCCCAATGTTACTTGGAGAAGAGACGGCAGTGAAGGTGGCAGGGAGGATAGAAGCACCGTTAAAAGAATTTATTGAACCAAACAAAAGCTTTTATTGTTTTATAACTTGACAAAGTTGATATTTATACTGTACTGCAAAAAATTCCAGTTGTTTTTGACTTTTTGTCCACTCGTACCGTCTGATTTCGTGAAATAATGAGGTACTCTAAAAGACAAAAAGATAAGAAGGGAGAGGGAGTTGAAACTCGGCGGAAGAGTTGGTCTTTTTTCAACACTCGAAAATTCCTCAACAAACGAATCTATTCAAATCGTAAAATCGTAAGAGTAGCTGTACGTTAGGGTGGCTCAAAATTTATCAACTTAAAGTCCTGCTTCCAACTGTTTAATATGTTCTATCTGATGAAAAAACACACCATTTTTTTTTTTTTTTTTTTTTTTTTTTTTTTTTGAAATCGGATAATTTTTAGAGGTCCCTTAAGGCGAGTCAAAATAACAAATTTGAAAAAATAGACAGTTTTGAAAATTTCAATTTGTTTTTTGAAAAATGGTCATAAGGTGGGTAATATTTTATAAAAATATCATTTTCGACGATTTTTCATCTTTAGCCCCATTTTCATTGGACATGGAAAAACGTCACTTTTTACAATTTTTGAGAAAAATTGAAAAAAATGGTTAAAAATTGAAAAAAGGTTATTATCACTCAAAAAGATCAATTACGTCAATTTTTCAACTTATGCTGAGGAACCGTCACTTTAGGTGATTTTTTCACATTTTTGATAGTTTTTGAAAAATTCTCACCGATACGTCAATGATGGAAAATAACCGCAAATGGTCTTCTTGGGTGGTAATGTGTATGTTAAAACGATTTTATCGAATAAAACCTTTTTTCAATTTTTCTCAAAAATCGTAAAAAGTGACGTTTTTCCATGTCCAATGAAAATGGGGCTAAAGATGAAAAATCATCGAAAATGGTATTTTTATATAGTATTACCCACCTTATAACCAGTTTTCAAAAAAATAATTTAAATTTACGAAACTGTCCATTTTTCAATTTTTTTTTCAAATTTTTTAATTTGACTCGCCTTGGAAACCTCTAAATATTACCAGATTTCAAAAAAAAAATTGTGGTGTGCTTTCTCATCAGATAGAACATATTAAGCAGTTGGAAGCGGAACTTTTCAAAAGTTGGTAAATTTTGAGCCACCCTACTGTACATACTATCGAAAAAAGAATTACACATTTTCGAGTGTGTAAAATGTGCGAACACTCCCTCTCGTCAGCTGATAGAAAAAAAATGTTTAACGAAATGAAATTTGCGAGAAAAAAACCATACAAATACACTCGTACTCGCACATCACGAGAATTTTACAATTTTATTCCACGGAAAAAGGGAACGGGTTTTTTGTTAGGTAGTTCTTTCTTGTTCTGGTACTATACGAGTCGAGTACACATGGTACTAGGTGTAGGTACAGCTTGTTTTTCCTTGGAGAATACACCGAACATATATCGTGTGTATGATGCGTATCGTCTAAATTTTCATGTACACGCGATACTCGAAACGCATTTGGAATTTTTGAGTATTTCATTAGGAATTGGGGTGAACGTGAGATTACAGTTCAACGAAACGAAATCGATTCGATTTGACGTCGACGATGACGACTTGGCTCTGAGACAAGGTTCCGCACTTCGCAGCCCTGCGGGGGGTGCCACAACAGTAGCATAGCGTGTTGATAAAATTGGTCGAAAATGAAAAGATTCTCGAGGCGATTACCTGTTGGATTTGGATATTACGTCAACGTCGAAATACGCTTATTTACAACGTCGGTCGCGTCCACGATACCGAGGTATAGGCAAAGATATTTTTCTTACGACGACGCGATGACCTTTCGAGTATACCTTCGTATAGCGAGTATCAAATCTTCGTTCTATTAGCGTATTATTTATGAGAAAGGGGGGGAAGGAGGGAGAGATGGACATTTAAATAACAGAAACCAACTAAACCTAACGCCTGCGTTGCCAATGCTACTGATTTTTCAGTAGATCTACTACTTTTTCAAAGCTGTACTAATTCTTTACTGATCTACTGATTTTTTTTTCAAAAACCTTCCAATTTCTGTGAACAGGAAAAAACAGATTTTTGGCTTATTTTTTCTTCAACTGTACTACTTTTTTCATAAAAAATTAACTAAAAGGTTAATTGATGAAAAAAAAAATTTCTCTCCCGACTCTTAATATTTTTTAATGAAAATTTGTTTCTTTTGGCCCCACTATATATTTTTACCACGCTTTTATTAGCTTGGTATGTATGTATATGTATGTATGTATGTATGTATGTATGTAACTATGTATGTATAGAATAAATGACCTAGACGAGATCCTAAGTTGAAAATGACCAAGACGAGATCCGCCCTTTAAAATAAAAACCGTTGGAGTTGTATCAGGCTTTGTCATAGGCATGAATACGCAGGTCTTAATCTACTATAAGAACATCTTACAAGTCTCTAGGCCTGAAGCGCACTCTCTAGGCATGCTTGCGAAAAAAGTAGTGTATGAAAAGCAGGGTTGCTGGAACGGAACGTAACGTAACGAAATAACGAAACGTAAAGAAAAATTTGACTGTAACGAAACGTAACGAAATATCGAAATCTGACTAGAGGAAAAATTGTAACGAAATGAAATAACGAAACGAAAACGTAACAAAATAACGAAAAAAAAATCGTTTTTTTTCGTTATTTTTTTTAGCAAATTGATGGAAAAAAATATCAAAAATCACTCTTGTCATTGTAGAATTTGTACTAATTTGGAAAATATTGAATCAAAAATTTCAGTAACGTTATTATTTCGGTACTGAATTCATGTGATTTTTCGTTATCGTTTCGTATTTGTTATATTATATATATATACCATATTTGATATTACAGATGGTTAGTGAATGATATCTAATTTTGATTTGCTAATAAATCTAATTCACAGTTTTCATTCTATTTCCTGATTTCACTTTTATTAGTTCTGTTCTCTATACACAGTTCATCATTTTTTGACACAAAACCTATTGATAGATATTTCCTTTATTAGCGATACAAAGTTACAATAATGAAAAAAAATACAGTAGGTATCTATACTCCGCTAGGCCCATAATTGGGCGAAGGATTCACGTAATCGTTCCCATTCAGTACGTTCCAGAGTTAGTCGGTGGTAAAGTTTGTGCTTCAGAAAGTTGTCAAAGTCATCTCTCCATCTAGCCCTCTGTTTACCTTGTTTACGTTGGTTATAAGTTAGGTACCAGTAAGTTAGTCTGTAGGTCCATCTGTTATCGTTCATTCTACCTACGTGTCCGGCCCAGTTCCATTTGCTTCTTCTTATATAATGAATTATGTTCAAGTTATGTTTCAGTTTATTTTTTATTGTTTTTATACGGATTTTATCTTTTTTCTTATAGTCCAACATTGATCTTTCTATGGAATTTTGAGTCGTTTCAATTTTCTTTGCTAATGTTTTTGTTAAAGTCCAAGTTTGAGATCCGTAGGTTAAAGTAGGAACTATGCATGAGTTAAAAATTTGGCTTTTGTGGAAGTTTGAGAAGGGACCTTTGAAAAGGTGTCTTAGAGACCAGTATTTTTTCCAAGTGAGAGTTATCCTGCGATTAACTTCTTTTTCTGTAGCGTTTTCAAAAGTTATTAGTTGCCCTAGATAAATAATTTCGGATACTTTTTCTATAGTTCTATTATGAATTTTGACTTCGTTCACCTAGTCTTTTGTTAGTATTTTTGTTTTTGAAACGTTAATCGTTAATCCTGCCTGTTTACCTATTTCGTTGAGTTCATTTATCATTTTTTCAAGTTCTTCTAGGCTATTAGCTGCTAGTACAATATCATCTGCGAATCGCAAATTGCTCAGCCTCTCTCCATTCACCAGGATTCCTACATCTTTCCAATCAATAAGTTTGTTTATTTGTTCCAAAGCGCATATAAAGAGTAGAGGGGAGAGGGGGTCCCCCTGTTTTACCCCTCGTTCAATATTACAGTACCTTCCGGTTATGTCAGTTATTATTCTTGCTTTTAAGTCAGTGTACAGTTCTTTGATAATTTTAATCAATATTTTTTAAACACCTTGATCCTGGAGAGCGAAGAGCAAAAATGCCATCAGCAGAGAGTCGAAAGCTTTCGTATAGTCAATGAAGGCTAGGTGAAGTTCTTGTTGGTATTCGTTACATTTTTGTATTAGTTGGTTGATTGTATGTAGGTGGTCAGTAGTTGAGAAGTTCCTTCTGAAGCCAGCCTGTTCCCGTGGTTGTTGCTCGTTGAGTTGGTTATGTAATCTAGTTTCAATGAGTTTTGAAAAGACTTTTGACAACGCAGTGCTCAAAGTTATAGGTCTGTAATTATTTACATCGTGTTTATTGCCTTTCTTATGTAGTAATATTATATCTGATTTTTTTAAATCTTCTGGTATTACCTGAGTGTTGAGTATTACATTAAAATATTCTGTCAATTTTTTAGCCAAAAGTTCGCCTCCATACTTTAGTTCTTCGTTGTAAATTTGGTCATGACCCGTGGCTTTGTTATTTTTTAGGTTTTTTAAAATTTGGCTTACTTCTGTTATGAAAATTATTACTTTTGGACCTCACCGAACGGGTAACACCGTTCGAAGACCTCCCACCTTACCTAAATTTAAATCATCGAGCTTGATGAGAAGCCTAGGCTGAAGATGAAAATGTTTGCTTATTATATATAGTTTCGTTGTATAGTACTTGTTGTTCCGGTTTGAATAAAAGGTAATATGTACTGTATAATGTATTATTAGTTAGATAGGGTAAAGGGGGGGTAATTTGACAGGTACTTTGGGGTGAATGGGTCCTATTTCGAATGGACAATCTCGGTGGTAGCGTAGGTGATTTTTTTTTCTTTTTTTTTATAAATCGATAACGGAAAGTGGATCTAATCAGATCAAAAATTTTGAGCATGTCCGGAAAGACGAACCCTTTCCGGCCTAGCAAGCTCACGACTAATCTATCCGGAGGTAGGTTCAGTTTGGAAAAAGATCGTTCTAAAATTTTACCTCAAATTTTGGCGCCCAGAACAGGGACTCCATACTCTCGTTATGGCCCAAAATCCCAAAATTCGTCTTTCGAAAATGTGTTTGAAAATTTACATTTGAAATCTCGTCTCTTTTGGCTCAAGTATTGTTTCAATACTTGATAAGATTAGGCCAACTTTCCGTTATCTCTGGTTCAACCAGACCTACGTATGTACTCTATTTCTTCTCTCTCTCTTATCTTGTAATTTGTCTGTGTAAACCATATTTTTAAATCGAACTAGAATACGTAGCTAATTCTAGTGCTCGATATTTATGCTAATTTCCAACGTGTAGATTATTTGTACGTTACGATGATATTCGGTTTTAGGAATTGATATTTAAATCGTCTTTGTTATTTTACGTTCGTTCGAAAATAGGTTTAGAGTATATTTTTTATCCCTTTTCGATTTTTCCCTTTTATTGTTTCAAAATCCAAAGTTATTAGTCTTTCAAAATTATAATTTTTGATAGGTAAAAATCAAAAAAGAGAGCTTCGTTTTTACAAAAATTAATTTTCCATTTTTCGTCAGATTTGTAGTAGTAATTATTTAATTGCCTACAATCTGATAAAAAAAAATTCTAATTTACGAAATTATTTTCGATTAATTGATCTGAGCGCAAGATCACAAAATTTTTATGCTCCAATTTTCTGATTAAGATTTTGGTTATTATTATTTTAGTAGTTTCGTAAAATTACTTGGCGCTCGAATAGGCAACAACTTTTTTTTATTTTTGTTTTTCGTATTGGTTTTTAACCTTCAAAAAATTTTTATTTTCAATTTTTCTCATTCAGAGGCTTTAATTTTTTTTTAATTTTTCTTTTTCGAAATTCAAATTTGGTTTTCGTTCAAAATCAAATTTCAATTTTAAAATTTTTTTTTTGCTCTCGTAATATTTATTTTTATTTTTAAATCTCCCCTTATTTAATAAGTAGGCTTTGTTTTCAATTGAAAACAAAGCCATATTCAGAGTACTACCACCGAGATATTCACACCAGAGCCTGTCTATTGCCTACCCACTTCCCACATTTTGAACAATTGTTTCATTAGCTTGTAAAAGATATTTTCGCCTATTAGGGTCAAATTAAATTTGATTTCCCGTAATTTTTATTCATTATTATAACTATACCTATTTTATTTTATAATATTTTGTTTTATAGTCTGAATGTCTAAATTCAATCAGACGTATTCAAAGAAAAACTCGAAAGCTGATCGTCGTTTTGGTGTCGCGTATACGCCCGCGCAAACTCGAGCTGATACTCGCTACAGTCATCAGAGCTCCAGTTTATCATTCCATCCCTCATCATTCGTATCATCTACGATGGTTACACCAGTTACACCACCCCCTACGAATATAACCGGTCAAACTCAAACGCCACCAGTCACCGTTGCACCATCGGGTTCCACCAGTAATCCACAAAACACTGGTAATAATAGCAACACTGATCCAAATGGAAACGTGACATCTGGAATCGATACTGCTACGACGAATACCGCTACGACTGCTGCTACGAATACCGCTACGAATACCAATGCTGCTACGTCCGGCACGCCGACAACTGCGACTAATACTTCATCCAGTTCGTCAAATCCCCGTCATCGACGTTACAGTGGTGATTTCACTGAATTGCTGCAGCAGATGGCTAATTTCAAAGCTGCAAATACTTCCGTCGCGCCGGATACCAGTAATATTCAATTAGAAATACCGGAAGTTACTGACGACCCTGGTCAAATATTCGTTAGCTCGATGCTCGCGTTTATGAGCAAGATGACCGATATGATTAGCGCCAGCGAACGCCGTTCTGACGAAAGAATTAACAATTTAGCAATGATGATTGGTGATATACGTAATTCCATACCACCACCTCAAACCTCTCAGCCACCAATGTTCCCGCAACCGGCTCAATCTTCGCAAAATTGGTCGTACCCATCTGGTTCGTTTACTGGCGCAAGAACGAAAACACATAATTCGTTTAATCAATCCATTCCCTCTGCACAGCAACAACAATCGATCTACGCTAATCAGAATCAATCGATCCCGTTACCACCTAATGGTAATACCGCAGCCATTCCCAATCCATCACCGCCAAATCCTCATCATAACGTTCACCCTGAATTGGTTCCCAATACAGCGACCATGCGACGTCGACAACATTACAGAGATCGTGAAGGCGAAGACTGGGGTTATCGACCTGCCATATATTACCAAGAGCAGACATTGTACTCCAAAGCTCAATTACAGCCTGAGCACGGTTGGAATTGTTTAGAAGTTCCAAAGTACAATGAACTTTATACTGATGATACGAAGATAGACCCATCAATTCGTGGTCTAATTGCTCAAAGTACTATCCAAACATATACTGGACTCGATGACGAACGGTCTGCAATCGAATATGGCGACGAGCTTGAACGGAACTGGATTCCAAGTTGCTCACACGAACGCCAACGGGTACAGGTGTTGATGGCAACTTTAAACCCAGATTTACGTCAATGGCTATCGTTACAAAACATACGACCTCCGTTATATCGTAAATTACGTGATACTTTACTCAATGCGTATTACGACGAATCGTACCAAACTCGAGAATTTAATACGTTTATGCAGTCGAGATGGCCTGAACGATCCGGCCAGCGAGTCAGTGCCTACGTTACCAAGTGGATGATGAAATTGTATCATAATCAGCAGATCTCAATCAAAGTATTTTTGCAAATGCTATGTGAACGTATACCACCTCAGTTTAATTCGGTCATTTACAGTGCACGGTTAGCAGGCAACGATTTCAAAATGATTCTTGACGAAATCGCTTCTTGGGAAAATATCAGCACTCTCAACAGCTGGAAAGTCAATTCGTTACCGGTTCTTCCCCAGCACTCTGTAAAATCACCGCTGCAGTATCACGCTCTTCCGTCGACCAGTTCTCATTCGACAGCTAAACCTTCGTATGACAATAAAGCTATCACTGCAAAAACTCTAGATACCTGTACGAAAAACATCCGAGAATTAGTTCTTGCTTAATTCCTAATTCAAGTCACTTTTACTCTCGATTCTTTCGGACTCGTACAATTTCCATCAGTGTACAATTTCCATCGATTGTCATCTGTTAATTTTTCTCTTGGGTTAATCAGTTGAATTCGAAAGTTATATTCGACTCAGCAGTTTCGTAATTGCAAATGGTTCCGCAATTAGCTCGTAATTTTTCTCCAGTTCGATAACATCTGCCTCGTATAATCCTTTCGTTATTTTTCGTTTTCAAATAACTCGTAATTCGATAATTTCTTCGAAAATTTTTTTTTTTATTTTTTTTTACTTTTATTTTTCTTTCTTTGATCTAGGTGGTCTTTATTTTGATCATAAGTATCATGATCTAAAATTTTTTTTTATTTCTAATCATCCTAATAGGATATTAAAGAAAATTTTCACCAGCGAGATCTGGTTTTTCGTTCGTTTTTCTTTACTACTGTAATTTGTAATTTTTTTTTTTTTTGGTCATTATTTTTAGAAGTTATTATATTTCATATGATTTTTTTTTGATAATATCTACTGTACTTATCTGATTTTTTTATCTTGTTTTTACATTTTTGTATTTTTTTATCATGTTTTTTTTTTTTTTTTTTTTTTTACTTTTATTTTCGGTTGATCACTTGTTAGCCGTATAACCTGATTATTATTTTTGTTTTTATTTCGTTTTTTTTGTTTTGTTATTTTATTTTAATTTTTTTTTACTTTTTTCAGTCAAGGTTTTTCATCAAGCTCTGGTGGGGGGATAATTTGTTATGAAAATTATTACTTTTGGACCTCACCGAACGGGTAACACCGTTCGAAGACCTCCCACCTTACCTAAATTTAAATCATCGAGCTTGATGAGAAGCCTAGGCTGAAGATGAAAATGTTTGCTTATTATATATAGTTTCGTTGTATAGTACTTGTTGTTCCGGTTTGAATAAAAGGTAATATGTACTGTATAATGTATTATTAGTTAGATAGGGTAAAGGGGGGGGGGGTAATTTGACAGGTACTTTGGGGTGAATGGGTCCTATTTCGAATGGACAATCTCGGTGGTAGCGTAGGTGATTTTTTTTTCTTTTTTTTTATAAATCGATAACGGAAAGTGGATCTAATCAGATCAAAAATTTTGAGCATGTCCGGAAAGACGAACCCTTTCCGGCCTAGCAAGCTCACGACTAATCTATCCGGAGGTAGGTTCAGTTTGGAAAAAGATCGTTCTAAAATTTTACCTCACTTCTTGCATTAAAAATTCAGCTGGTATTACCTGAGTGTTGAGTATTACATTAAAATATTCCGTCAATTTTTTAGCCAAAAGTTCGCCTCCATATTTTAGTTCTTCATTGTAAATTTGGTCGTGACCCGTGGCTTTGTTATTTTCGAGACTTCACAGTTTTTGACTTCTTTCGCAGAGTTTTTATCCATGATGATGTAGTCGATTTGTGATTTAAACTCTTGATTTGGGGCCATCCACGTCCATAGTTTTCCTTCTCGTTTCTTGAATAACGTATTTATCACGGTTAGATTAAATTCTTCACAGAAACGAAGTAGTCTCCATCCTCGTGCATTTCTATTTCCAAAACCAAATTTTCCTATTGTAAATTCATCGCTATTTTTTCCTTTCCCGATTTGACTGTTGAAATCTCCCATTTATCACAGTGTTATTTTGCTTGTTGTCTTGGTTAAAGATGTCTATTAGATTCTCGTAGAAATTTTCGATTTCGTTTTCGTTGGCTGCAGAGGTGGGGGCGTATATCTGTATAATTCTCAAAATACGATTATTTATCCTTATTTTTATCCACGCAATCCTATCGGAAATGGTTTTGAATTCCAGAAGGTTTTTTGCGAAGTTTTTATGAATCAAAAACCCTACTCCTTTCTGACCTCCAGTATTGCTTGTGTGAAGAAAAAGGTTGCTGTAGGATTTTGTGGTGACTATGGACTCGTTTGCTCGACGAATTTCGGATAACCCAAGAATCTGTATATTACTATTTTCAAATGCTGCTTCGAGTTCCATCAGATTTTCTTCGGATTTTAAAGTTCGTACGTTTAATGTGCCGATAATTAGGGGAGCGTTTACGCTGTAGCCTTTCTTACCCTCGCTGGCTAGGCTTTCTGGGCAAGCGGAGTTCGATACTACCTATTTCTTGCAATTTTTTGATGCGCTTCTGCCTCGTTTATTTATGCTTAGCTGTGATAACTTTAGAGGTGGAGCGGTGCCTTTGGCGGACGATTTTTTTGACGCTGGAGCTTCGGGGTGTTTCACTTCTGCTGTTTCCTCGTCGATGTCTTGCTCTGTGTCTACTTCTGGCTCTGGAAGGTCGTCTAGATCCTTAATTACTTTTCTTGGCTCTTTTTCACCTTCTCGGATGAATAGCCTACCATCCATCGTCCACACGCTCGTAATGACTCCTTTTTTCAAATCCAACACAGCTTTTTGGAGCGACAATGTATGAGGTGATAAATGTTCACTTACGTAAATAGGAACAGAAGGTTTCATTCTCAAATCTTTACCATGTAAACGAAGATGTTTCGAGTTCTGGGTGAGCTGATGTTTTTTACTTCGGTTGTTCAACCTTACAACGATCGTTGGAATTTTACCTTCTTTCGCTTTTAAACGATGAGCTGTGTTAATATCGTGTTCAGTTAAATTAACTTCCAACTTCTTAGCTAGATTGATTACTATTTCACGTACGTTTTCTTCTTCGGAGTACGGTATACCGTTGATTCGCACGTTATCGACTCTACTATAGCGTTCTAAATCATTCACGGCCGTTCGCAGATCTCTATTCTCGTTCGACAGATCCATAATTTTGGTTTTGAACATTTCGTTGTCACATTTGAGTTTTTCGATATCCGATGTAAACTGATCAATCTTTCAGTTTGTCTTACTCACGGTCTCTTTAATAGTTTTGACATCTGCCACCATTCCCCTAAGTTCTTCCATAAATTTCGCGTCTAAAGCCATTTATACGAAGGAATAATTATATGCAAGAATATTGCAAGCGAGAGGCGCAGTTTACGTTATATCAGATCGCAATGATTATTATGAGTATGATACGCTCGAAAATAAAACTGGTTCTTTACACTGTATTTTTCTTATCGCACTTGCACTACACGTAACTCGCAGTATAGCATAAAACCGCAGTATAGCATTAAAACACGTCTATACTCTCTCGAAACCGTATTCGAACTCGACCAACCTAATGATATTTATGTTGAAGCCAGTTGATATGCAGTAGAATTGATTTCATACAAAGTTTTTACTTTATTTTTTTCTTAATTTCGTTATTTTTACTATTGGTATCGCTTCAATTTGCAAACAAGCTAGAAAAGTGTATTTGGGGAGAAATTTCTCAAATTTTGAGTACCCACATATATAGTAACGAAATAACGAAAAAGTTTCGTTATAACGTAAAAAAAATCACAAAACTGAAGAATTAACGAAATTTTGGTGATCTGAGTAACGTTATAACGGAACGTAACGAAAAATTGAAAATAACAAAATACCGTAACGAAACGATAACGAAAAATCACATGAATTCAGTACCAAAATAACAACGTTACTGAAATAACGAAAAAAAGTTTCGTTATTTACAACCCTGATGAAAAGTTGATAAAATAAGTCAAGAAGAGATCCGCATAAAAATTAGAAAAATCACTCCTGGCGGCGATCTAGTGCCTATAACGAGGTGGGACAAAAGCAGAAAGGTGAAGACTGATGTCTACTATCCACTGGAGTATTTTTCTGCGCTCCTGGTAGCATTTTAAAGCCTAGATACACGCAAGGAAAGACGAGATCCGCTATCGGATCTCATCTTTCCCAAACGGATCTCGTCTCTCTGTTATTTACATATAAAGGATCTCGCCTTTCCCGTTATTACCTATGTATGTATCGACGTGGACGTGTCAAAACCTTGTATCTTTAAAAATCAAAATTTTAAGGAGAGACAAAAAACATCGCCAAAAATACACACGACTTACGTAGTTGTTAAAAGTAAATAGGCCAATTGGAACGTTAGAGTTCGACTACGACATACGAGGTGATCAACATTAGATTTCTCCATTTTTTTCCTATAAGAAACCCCAAAAAAGTTAATTTTGCTAAAAAAGTGGAATTACGACATACGAGGTTTTGACACGTCCACGTCGATATGTCTCATGGAACCAAGTGTATGTTTTCGCCCAATGCTCTCTCATTTAATATTTTACCAGAAATGAAAGATCAAAGTGCTCACAATAGGGGTTTTTGAAGCTGCTGAATTCGATTTTCGAAGTTAATTTTACCTCCGACCCCAAATTGGGCCTCTAGAAGGGGGTAAATTTTGAAAATTTCAAATTGTATGTTTTCGCTCAATGCTCTCGCATTTCATAGTTTACAAGAAATGAAAAGCCAAAGTGCTCACATTAGGGGTTTTCAAAGCCGCTGAATTTGATTTTCAAACTTAAATTAACCTCCGACCCCAAATTGAGCTTCCAGAAAGAGGGTCAATTTTGAAAATTTCGAAATTTACAACATTGGTATCAAAATGTATGTTTTTGAGGTCGCCGAATTCGATTATCAAACTTAAATTTACCTCTGACCCCAAATTGAGCCCCTGAGAGAGGAATCATTTTTGAAAATTTCAAAATTTACAACATTGGTATCAAAATGTAGGTTTTCGAGGTCGCCAAATTCGATTATAGAACTTAAATTTACCTTAGACTCCAAATTGGGCCCCTGAGAGAGGGGTCAATTTTGAAAATTTCAAAATTTACAACATTGATATCAAAATGTAGGTTTTTGAGGTTGCTGAATTCGATTGTCGAACTTAAATTTACCTGCGACCCCAAATTAGGCCCTCATGGGGGGGGGGTAATTTTGAAATTCACAATATTGGTATCGAAATGTAGGTTTTCGAGGTCGCTGGATTTAATTTTAAAACTTGAATTTTTCAACGACTAAAAGAGTTAAATAAACAGGTAAATTTTTTTTTAAAAACCACGCTTTTATTTAAAGTGGATCATATGTTATTCAGGTGTAGGGAATCAGTACTTATACTTGATGCCTCAAAAAATTAAAAATTAAATTTAGGTACTTGAATAATAATGTGTTGAAAATAAACTATTTTTTCAAAAAATTTTACGATGAAAAGCGTGGTGGGGTGTGCATGGAGATAACAATATGTGCCTTATCGAATAACGCCACACCATGCGTTTCATCGTAAAATTTTTTGAAAAAATAGTTTATTTTTAACACATTATTATTCAAGTACCTAAATTTAATTTTTAATTTTTTGAGGCATCAAGCATAAGTACTGATTCCCTATACCTGAATAACATATGATCCACTTTAAATAAAAGCGTGGTTTTTTTAATTTTTTTTACCTGTTTCACGAAAAAATTGACTGATTTTTTCGAATTGCCATCTGGCAACGCTGCCTAACGCTGTTCTCCTCGATAATGCGACACCTTCGATTTGAAGGGTTTACCTGCACCAGAATTCGCACATCTAGTCGTTTTGGTTTCCTAAAATGAAGCACCTAGCGAGGCAAAGCGAAGCTCGTAACGAGGCACTTATTAAAAGACGACAGAACACCAACTGAGAATCGCTGTTGTCCTCATTGAACTCGTTCGGCTACCGCCTACCGCCGGATCACCCGACCGCAAAATTTCGTCACACTATCTTGTTACAAAAACGCGTATAAATTAATTCGAAATCCAAAAACGCCGCTTTGCATCGGTGACGTCATTACCTTGGTCCCAAAAATTAATTATCGCGTTACCCGAAACGAAAACACACAAAGACGCGAGCGCGTAAATCACCTCTACTGTCGCCGCCTCCACTTTACCCACAGTCGCTGTGATGATAATAAAAAAAAAAGAGAGAGAGAGAGAGAGAGAGAAAACGAAAACCAAACAAAACACACTATACAAAAAAAAAACAAGCAGGAAGGAAAAAGCTCGCATTAAACAAACACGATTTTCATCGAAATACCCTCGAGATCGAAGATTACCTCGCCAAATAAATATATTTCACGCGGAGGTGGTGAATTTATAGTTACGTAACATAGTAAGCTTGGCGCGCGCCAACAATACCTAACCTATAGCTCCATCTAGGTGAATGCATAAATACATACATTATACTTAACCACGAAACTCGCATCGCAAATACGTAAAACAGAGAGAACCTCGTTAAAAAATACCTACGTAATCACTACCACCACTCTACAGCTCAAACCTCAAGTTCAAATACACCAACTACCCTTCGAAACATCCTCGCTCAATGCTCAACACGTGGATAAGATACTGGATACTTTTATGCGTTATGTGGGGAGGGCGCAGCAAATACTTATCTCATCCAATAGTCCGCCGAGATAGCGAAAAATGAAAGCAGAATACCGCTACATTGAAATAAAATTAAAATTTCATCGCTGCGCAATCCCTCGAGCAAAATTTCGAACCAAAAAAACGAGAAAAAAAAAACTGAATGCTGATTAAGCTTTCGAGAAATACTACAATATATCTACGATTTGGAAAAATTGCGCCAACACAACTCGCTAAGACCAGCTTAAAAAAACGAGCAACGGATAAGGGATATCATTAAATCCCAGGGTTAGGTTCAGAGAGGAGGAGTAGTAGGGGCTGATAAAAGCGCAACGACGACAGGTCGTTAAATACGTTGTACAATTTGAACTCGTCCATTACCTACCGAAGTAGGTACCTGTAAGAAAAAAGCACCAAAGCACCGCCAGCAAGACGGTATATATCGGAGTGTAAACACCTATATAGTAATACGTACGACGTGTGGTATCCCGTCGACAACCGGAGAGCTATCACCCTAAATTTATTTTCCAACACTAACACGCATATGCTCTCGTGCACTGCTTTAAACATCCTTATTTTTCTTTGTGCCTTTTTGAATGGCTCACTGTAAGCTCTTACAATCGCACAGCACTTCGCATCATTTTAAATAACCAGTAACCACATCATCGATTACGGATTCAACGTAAACCACCCTAAATGAGAAAATTCTACCTACCAAGTATTTACTAGGGGACAAAGGTTATAATTATTTTTTTTTCAAAAACAATTTCACTTTCAAGACCATTCATTCCGTTCTTTCTCCCTCCACCTAGAGTTATAAAAAAATTCACTAGTTTATCTAACATAACTACCCACCTCCCTTAGATTTCAAAGAAATAATATACAAACCATTCCAAGTCAATTTGGTGTGGTTCCTTAGATCTTCTCACTATCCTTACAGTTTTTTTATGGGCATCTCCCATCCCAGGCCAAAAGTAACATATATTTGTAGCATATCGGAATAGAACTAACGTGAGTCAAAAAATTTTTCCTTGATTAGGCATCAAGAGATACTGATGCATCAGTTTAGTCAATTTTCATGCCATAAAATGTGAATTAAACCATGAAAATTTAATTTCTCTAAAAATAAGAGTCATTTCTTTAAAAAGAAAAAAAGAAGGAAAAAAGAAACATATTTTTCCAAAAAAATAGTAGATAGGTAAAATTTTTTTAGAAAAAATTGAGATTCGTTTCTCTACAAATGAACGACTTTTTCTCCAAAAATCGAAATTTCCACTGGAGAAAATTGGAAATTTTTTCAGAAGAATCAGAGGTTACTTCGTCGAAGAATAAAAGAGATTTCTTTTCACTGAAAACTTTTTTTTATAAATCTGTACACTAAAGCACCGCACATGGAAATCACATTTATCTCAACATTGAGGTTTTTACATTTTTTGAGTTTTTGACACTTTTAGGTTCATAAACAGCTATAAAAATCTTGACTTTGAAAAAAATTGGACTTTCATGTTCCATGCTTTAGTGTACAGAAATTAGAATTTCAATTTATCACTAATTTTTTTATTGAACAAAGTATTTAAAAACAATGTTTGAAAATTGAAAATCATTTCTTATATTATAAAATATAATAGAAAACTGCTCAAAAACGAAATATAAAAAAATTGTTTCAACTCGTGATTTTAAAAGTCTTCAAAAAAAATGAATTTTTTTAAATAAGAAAAACGTTCCAAAATTTAAAAATGCTGAAAAATTGAAAATTTACAAATTTCAAAAATTGTTTTTTTTTTTTGAAAATGAAGACTTTCAAAAATGAAAATTTTTTGTGCCTAGTGCCTACTCACTTTGCAAATCACACACAAGTTGATTTTTTTTTCATCAAAACTCATGATTTTTTAGGCATTCTAATTTTTATATATTTGGAATTTTTTATTTGAATAAACATATTTTTTTAGAAAAAAATACCTATTTTTCAAAATTTCAAAATTTTGTAGAAATCAAAATTTTTGAAAATTTGAAAAATAAATTGATAACTTCAAAAATTTAATTTCTTTCAATCCAGAACTTTTTAGATACGTATCAAAAATTTTAAAAATTGAAAATTATTCATAAATTGAAATTTAGGTATATGGAAAACAAAAACTTCGAGAAGGCAAAAAAAAAACAAATAAAAAATTGACGTTTTTTCGAAATCAAAAATCATTTGAAAACTGAAAAGTGTTTCAAAACAAATAATTTTTCAAAGTTTAAAAACTTGGAAAACTGGACATCTCGAAAATTCAAAATTGACCTTTTTTTTTTAAATTGAAGAATACGAAGGTACGTACTTGAAAATTGGGAGCTTTTCAAGCATTGAAATTTCCTATAAAATAAAAATTGGAAACCAATTAAGCTAACGATTCAACTATAATTCATCACGATTATACAGAAAATGCATTTTCAAGTTTTTCAAAATTTTGGCCATCGATTTTAGGAGTTGCAAAACGTCGAAATCAACGAAATTATTGAAAAAAATAGTACAGGGGGAGGGGGATTATGAGTCATTATTTGAGTGGCAATGGAAAAATTTTCGTTACTTTTTTGAAATTTTAGCTTACTCAAGTTACTATATATTTTTTTTTTCAAATTTCACTCCAATGTATGATTGGAGAAACTCATAATAATTAATAATAACTGAAAAATTTCAAATTTAATTTTTTTTTTAAATTACTTAAAAATTGAAAAACTTGAACGAAGATGAAGTTTTGAGCTAAAAGCAGGTCATTTGCAGAATTCACAAAATTTGTTCGACACCCTATTCACAAAATGTTTCCAACTTATAAGAAAACTTTACATCCACGAGTCGAGGTCAAAATCCTAGGTATCCTTTTTTTCCCTATGTATTATATACTCTGTTCCGTACCTTTAATATACACATACGTTGATTGGTGCAAACAAGTTTTAAATTGAATTAAATTGAAACTACTACGAGTAAGTATACGGTACACGTCAAACTGGATAAAAGGACGAGACGTAATAGCGAAATTACAGGCGTAAGCCTAATTCGCTTGTTTTCGCCTCTTCGATCGAATTACCAAACTTTTGGAGCTTTCTGTTAAACTACTTTAATGGATACGGTCGCGTCGCGTCGACGACAACGTAGAACAAAATCTCGTACCATCAGCTATTTGGAAACTAGAAAGATTTTATCGAGTGCTAATAACGAATACGATGGAACGAGAGATTGGCGAAAATACACGCAAACACAAAACACATTACGTATATTGAGACGTACGTAATAACTAATAAGAAAAGTAAACAAATAGCAAGGCGACAAATGATAATACGAGTACTTATCAAAATTATCGCTATATTATTTATCGAATTTACTTAGTTAGGTACATGCACCGTGCACCCCACCGCAGCCCGCACAGTACATTCGCATCTTAAACGCTAATTTCGGCCAAAACGTCCTTTGAGTAAAATAGCCAAATGGGATGCGAAGGGAAGCGCAAGGAAAGCCGGAAAAATCTGAACGAACGCCTACGAGTTATAATACGCTCCGATGCATTATTGTGTAAACATGATAACATCCACGCAAAAAGAGCAATTCCCAGATTACATACGGAAATATTGGAGAGGCGCCGTTTTTCTGCAATATTTACGGTTACAGCTTCCTGAATTATAAGTTCTTTACGAATGGATGCGATTATTTTCCTCTTTTTCTTTTTTAAAGTTCGTACGAGTATATTTTAATTTTTATTTGTCGTTATCGTTCGTCCTAAACAATTGATGTGTTGAAAAATTTCACCGCATCGACCCTTTAGTGCATTGGATCGGACTTTTATCAACAAATTGTACGACTTTTAATTCGGGGTCCCACATCTTTCACGTTTCATTCAAAATGCTTTCAATTACAAGTCGATGGAAAGTGCCACATGACGAGTCATTCGACAATTACGATATCTAAAGGATGCCCCAGTTAAGAATAACCCTTTCCACAAAAATAAGTCAACAAAGCGTACACATGTTTGCTTGAATTCATTATTGAAGAACTAAAATACTGCAGGTTGCAAAAAAAAATCATTCTAAAAAATTTAAAAAAAAATCATTCTAAAAAATTGAAAAAAATCATTCTAAAAAATTAGAAAAAATTTTCATTCTAAAAAATTGAAAAAATTATCATTCTAAAAAATTGAAAAATTCTCATTCTAAAAAATTGAAAATTCTCATTCTAAAAAATAAAATAAAAAAAATCATTCTAAAAAATTAGAATTAAAAAACAATTATTCTAAAAAATTGAAAAAAATCATTCTAAAAAATTGTAAAAAATTTTCATTCTAAAAAATTGAAAAAATTTCATTCTAAAAAATTGGAAAAAAATTATTCTAAAATTTTTTTTAAAATTTCTTTATCTAAAAAATTGAAAAAATTTTCATTTTAAAAAATTGAAAAATTTTATTCTAAAAAATTGGAAAAAAATTATTCTGAAAATTTTTTAAAAATCATTCTAAAAAATTGGGGAAAATTTAATTCTAAAAAATTGAAAAAAAACTTTCATTTTAAAAAAATTTAGGAAAATATCGTTCTGAAAAAATTGTAAAAAATTTTTATTCTAAAAAATTAAAAAATGTCCCAAATCTCGAAAAAATATAATTTTTTTTTTTTTGAGTGAAATTTTTTACACATTGAGTTTAAATTTTTGCGCAGTTCGGGATTTCTCACGTGGTGCTCCGCACCATGTGAGAAATATTTTGTTTGTAGGTACAAACTTTTTACATAAATAATTTCTCTGAAAAAGTTATTTAGGAAGAATTTCTTTCTAATTTATAATTTTTTTCCAACAGTAAACGGGCAATTTTTTGGTAAAAAAAAAAATTACAAAATTTATTGATTCTGATCACTGTGTTGCTGTTTTGTTATTCGAGAAGAGTACCTTTTTGACGAGTGCCTTAATTGATACAGCCTTATCTGGACGAGAAAGGGTAATATTAAAAGTTTGCCCCAAATTTCAACATGAAAATAAAACGTTGACCAGTCGAGTCAACATCGCAGACATGTGTAGCCGATTAAAAAGTAAATAATATAGAATATTATTTTTCACTTTTTTTTACATACTTTTAAAACGAATTATGTAACGAAAATACGCCGTGTACTCGTAATAAAATGAGTGGCTCCGTTCGAATATGTTGGCCCTTGGCGAATTAAAACTGATTTCGAAGAAAGCGAAAATTTTTCTTTTTCGCTTCTTGCGAATAAAGTTCAATATTGACTAAATTCTGTAACGGTTGGTAACTTTTGTTTTTCAGAATGCCCTCCAGCCAGCGACGGCATTGAACGATTTGCCTGCCCGTCGCCAGATAATATGGGCAGGTACCTGTGTATAGACGATCATGTTCTATGTGATGGATATATTGACTGTCCAAACGAAGAAGACGAAGATGGAAAAAATTGTTTATTTTACAAAACGGTGAGCAAAACAATTCGATTTTTATAGTAATTGATAGTATAAAATAATTTTGGAACGTAGGAAAACTTTGGCAATGGGCAAATTTAATCGAATTACGTAGCCTAATTTTAGTACAGCACCTCTTTCCAATATATCGATACACATTACACGCGTCTAGGTAAGGTATTCCAAGTTTAGCGTACGTTGACGTATTGTGTGTCGAGAAGGGGGAAAAAGGTGAACGAGAGAGGTCAAATTTATGCTTTAGCGTCAAACAAGTATGATAGAACATCCAAGATGGTGCAAGGGGCACGGTGCGGGTCCAACGTGTTTGTATTGTACATGTACATTGTACAATGTACATACAGTACAATAATATAATATCTCATCAGTATATTGAAAAGTTTATAGTTTATAGGTTCACCACCCTCGTTCACGTTACTCGAACGATCTGAACGAGCGAGAAAAAAATTCCAGTCTCGTATCGGCTTATTAAAACATGCTCTTATGGAAAAAAGAAAAAAATAGAAGGAATGGAGGGAAAGGGGGAGAAGAGAGGATTGTTTTCGTACACGACGTCAAATAAGGCCGAATAGGACGGCGGTGGCGAGGCCCGGAGAGGCAGAAAAACGAAAAATCAAGAAATGAAAGAAAGACAGAAAAGAAAAAAAATTATTCGGACTGCGACTCGGGAAACTACGTTGACGAGTGTTTCGTAAAAACTATAAGCTTCACATGCACAAGAAAAACACCCCATCTCGTACGAGTAAAATTATTTCTTTTATCGCTAAGAAATAGCGAATAGAAATTTCGTTTTTCATTTCATTTTTCGTTCAAAGAAACCGCTCAACTATGTAAAAAAAAAAAAAAAAACACTTATTCTGACAACAACGAAGACGACGAACATCGGATTAAGAAAAAATTACAACAAATATATTTTTCCTTCACTTTGATAGTGGTACAGAATACACGCGGATGCGGCGTGGCGCGGTGCTAAGCACGACGCTGGATTACCAAGTTACGACTATACCTACTACACCTGATAGATTTCTTCCTTAATCTACTAGCATACGGAATGTGGTCGGAGTGGTCAGAGTGGTGGTTGGTGGACGAGTTAATGAAATGTCGTCTGCGTCGCGTTGTAGTAAATGTGACGTTTCGAAGGATAAATGGATTTAATCGTCGTACCTAAAGGCTGAATTCGATTTATAAAATTACCTACGGCGGTGCGGTTGGCTCGTGATATGATTGCAAAGCATACGTCGAGGTGACAAGACATGTGCAAATTACATACGTCACGCACTAGCACACGCTACCAGTTCGAACCTAAGGTTCAATTTTTTATATGAATCCTTTTTGCTGACGAGAACTCGCATTTCGATTAATTTCATAGCTTTCAAAAGCTGAAAATTTTACACCACCACAAATAAATGCGAATGTTATTTTTCAACAAATTGTCACACCCTTAAATTATAAAAATTAAAATTAAATAAAACGGAATCAGGGTGTCCAACTTTTTTTTTTCAAAGTTCATGACTTTTTTCATGAACAATATTTCTAAATTTCCAGCCCCCCCCCCTCCTGCATACGCGTAACTTGGAATGAATATTGGAGGGGGGAACTCCGATTTTTCCCTATATTTTGTGGTAAATAGTTATTTAAAAAATTATTGCGAGAAGAGGCGAATGCCCCTTGAACCTCCAAGTTATGCCTAATTGCCTATGTCCTCCGAGACCCCCTTTTTTCAACCAAAAAAATCTACGATTTCAAAAAAAGTTCAAAGAATGCATGAATAACTACTATTTTGCTATTCAAAGAAAAGAAAAAAACATAAAAATAAAGAGAGGTGATGATTTTCGGGTGAGGAAGAGTGTAAAAATCACTGAAAATGTAAATTTGAACTATTGAAAGTTTCCAACTCTGTTATCAAATAAAAAACGGAATACAACATATTGCTCGAGGGTAGCGAGAGCGAATTTTTTTGTTGAAAAATTCCATGACCTTCAGCAGCAAAATTCATGAATTTTCCATGACTTTCATGATTTTCATGATCGTTAGACACCCTGGAAATGAAAATGAGAATCTTTGAAAAATTAAACCAGAATAATTGAAAATTGAAAAAGTCTAGATATTGAATGCTAATCAGCCAATTAATCACGAAAGAGAGAAGAACTTTCTTGCTCGGCACGAAAATGAAAAAAATAAACGAATACGCACTTTTTAATTATAAAAGACACGAAAATATGTGTGATGCTTTTGAATAAAAACAAATTAAAAAAATATCCAAGTACGGCTCGATTACCGAATTGAAAAATATATCACGAGAGAATACGAGTATGTCACTATCAGTGCTAATTACCTGCTGCTTTTTCGGCCTCGCGTTTATGTGACGAGAGTCTCGTGTAAAACTTGGGGCAAAAATAATGACATTTTAGCTGGACAAAAATCTATGTTCGTGAAAAAAATATTTAAAATGTCAATTTCTATGTATTTTGGGCTGCTGATTCAGAATTTCTTTATCATTTCAAACGTTTACCCACTGGGAAGTCCTCAAGCCAAAATTTGATGTCAAAAATTCTAAAAATTCGCGATATTAATACGAAAGGTGTCGATTTCTATGTTATTATTGACCGCCGAATCCAAATTAGGTATTCATTACAAAAAAAAAAAAAAAAAAAAAAAAAAAAAAAGAGAAATTTTGATGTTTTATGAAAATTGAAAGTTGACAAGCCTGGTATAAACTTTTTTCAACTTTTTCTATCGAAATAATTTTTTTGCATCAATAGAAGCCATTTGAGTCCACGTTTGGGTAACAAGGAGATGTTATTTCCATTTTTTGTAATTCGAAATTCTCGATTTTTTAGCGATCTGCAATTTTTCAACTCTCTGATAGGGTGAAAAAATCGATATCAAATTTGAAAGTCAATGGTCTAAAAAGGTGTAGAAACTCAAATTGCACTTTTCTAGGGCTGTCGCCGAGGTACCCTGTAGGTGGCACCATCCAAAAGTGGCAAAAAACTGAGTTTTTTATTTTCAAGAGTGACTCTACTTTGAGGGTCTCTAGCTCCACTCCCCTGAGACTTGAGAGGTAGGAGGCTTGATTTTTTAGTGTGCGTAAGCACACTAAGCACACTATTGGTTTCAGACTTGAAGTATTAAATTTTGAAATAGGTTTATCGAGGTTAACTCACTAATGATGGGATGGATTTGGTTCAAATTTTCAAGGAATGTAGAGTTCATGAAGGCGGAGGGCCAATGTGATTTGTGTGTGAATGTAATGAGTAATTATTGAGATAATTGCAATTTTCACCTGTAAAAAAAAAGGAAAAAGGGAACTTTTTTATTATTCATATGTTATCTTATCTTATCTTGGGGCAATAAATTTAAAGTGTTCAAAATCGAACAATGATCACGTCACAAGGTCCTCTTTGTGCTCTGCCGTCTTATCTTTTTTGGGGCAATAAATTTAAAATGTTCAAAATCAAAATTACACAATGGGGCATAGGAGTCTTTGTGATCTAGGGCTCAGCAGGCGGTATCAGCAGGTGGTATACATCAAAAAAACATGTTGCGTGTTTTTTGAAAAATAGGAAATCATGTCTCAGCTCAGGGCAATAAATTCAAATTTTCAAAATCAAACAATAGTCCGTGTCTAGTTCTTATCTTATCTTTGCTTAGGGCAATAAATTTTAAATGTTCAAAATCAAACAATGGGTCGGACTTGTGGTCTGCAGTCTTATCTTTTTTCGGGGCAATAAATTTAAAATGTTCAAAATCGAACATAGGGTCTTTCAAAATAAAATTTCAAAGATAAATACCATTGTTCTACTTTTTTTTTAATTCGTTGAATAAATTCTCCAATAGAATCGTGAGACAAATAGTAGGTATCTATCTATTTGAAAGCTACGCACACTGTTAGAGCTGCGCTAGCGCAGGTGTCTAGTTTTTTTTTGGGGGGTGGGAGGGGGGTTCTCAACTCAAAGTAAACCACCTCTGGGAGTGTGGTCGAAATCCGAGATTTTTTTTTCACTCCACCCTAAGTATTGTACATTCATTTATAAAACAGTTTTGGGTTAGAAAGTAAGTTTTAGGTGGGGGGGGGGGGGGGGCATAACTAACTTTTTTTTAATGCATGGCATTGACAATCGGAATTTTTCGAGACCTATGTATGACGCCATTTTCATTTTTCATCTATGCAGTTTTGAAAAAAAATTGGAAACTAAATTCAACTTGTTTTTTTTTTTTTTACAAAAAAATTAATTTTTGATTCTTGAAAAATAAAATGCATGGAGTTTTCAAAAAAAGAAAATTATTTTCATTTTGCATTTTGATGGTGTCATTTTGCAGAAAAAATTGATAGATTTTTTTGAAAATGAAAAATTTCAAGTCTCAAAATTGAAGAAAAACACGATGTTTGCTTAATGCCCCGTTTCCAGAGAAACTGTGCAACCCAAAAGGTTTTTCTGAGAATGTTTTTTATTCAGTAGGTAGAGTCTGGTCTGTAGTCTGACCGAGAGGGTTTTGCAAAATTTTAATTTGCTGACGATTTCTTTCGAATTGACTGGAATACTACGATGAAAATTATGAGAAACTTTGATAAAATCGGAGGGAAATTAGGAATTTTCCAAACTCCTCTAATCAGACTACAGACCAGACTCTACTGAATAAAAAACATTCTCAGGAAAATCTTGTGGGTTGCATAGTTTCTCTGGAAACGGCGCATTACGCAAAAATCGTTTTTTTTTTTTTCAATTTTGACACTTAAAATTTTTCATTTTCCAAACAATCTATCAATATTTTCAGAAAAATGACACAATCAAAATGCAAAATGAAAATAATTTTCTTTTTTTGAAAACTCCATGCATTTCATTTTTCAAGAATCAAAAATTAATTTTTTTGTAAAAAAAAAGCAAGATGAGAATTTATTTTCCAATTTTTCTTCAAAACTGCATAGATGAAAAATTAAAATGGCGTCATACATAGGTCTTAAAACATTTCGATTGTCAACGCTATGCATTCAACAGCAACAAAAAAATATTGCCCCCTTTAAATAAAAATAAATAAAAAATGGAAAATTTTGAAATACCTGAAAATTAAGTAAATAAAAAATGAATAAAAAAATTGGGAAAGATATTATAATCTTGAAGAAAATCAATTTCGGCTCGAACAACGTAAACGATGAAAAAAAAAATTAAAGCAGAACTTTCGCAGAATTTGCAGCATGGTTAGACATTAGAAAATCCTATGTTCGTTTCAAAAAAGTAAATTGCACAATGTATAAGAAGGAAAATGGACTGCCGATTACGAAGAAAGAGAAGAAAAAAATCAAGAACGAGATTTTTATAAATTGGCGACGAGTACGAGTACGGTATAATAGTGCATAACGTACTAACGTAACGTATTACGACGCTCGATGTAAACACAACACAACGCCGGAGGAGTATGGGTAAAAAAAAAAAATACGTAGGAGATAAACGAGACTATAAGGGAAAAGAAAAAGTGTACTGTTTCAAGCGTCGACGACGAGAACATACACGCGGCGTAAAAGGTAAATCCGATGAGAAATCGTCAATAAAAAAGAATCAACAACACCTACGTGTTGCAATTTAGGTAAGGTGCGACGCGTGGCGCGGAGCTTTTTATGGCTACGCTGGGAATGACAGCGGAGGCGAAAAGTACGCCATGATTAAAGCTATCTCGCCTCACCGACCACCCGCACCCCGCCCGGCCCGCAATATAAAGTACGCAGCACGATGCGATACTGCTACCGCGTACTTTGATTCCAACTTACTCGTACATAATAATACGTACTTATACGTTAGACTTACTCAAAAACTTTTACGATAAGTCGTGCTTCTTCGTGCTACATCTCCTTGACTAAGACTACAGTTAATTTATCGAAGAAACGCCGCAGATGCGCGTACAGCAGCACCACTGCTTGATGATACTAATTCGGTCTGCAGACGTGCAGAGTACAAATTTGTGGTTGCACTTACTACATTTTACAATATCTCCAACTAGGTATGTACCTGTCTCCGTGTCGTCGTCCTAGTTGTCGTTGGCCAACTTGAGCGAAACAATAATAGTAGATCCCTCTCCCTACTCCCTACTCCCAAGGTGCAATTTTATGCTTTTTGAAGACCTAACCATACAGTAAAGTAAGTCCAGGCTACCAGGGACGAGCGGTACGAGTATTAAGTATTAATAGTAGTAAACGTTTTTACTGGGTGCGACTTGCGAAGCGACGACGACATACGTTACGCTGCTATTTTTATAGACAATTTTACGATCGGATTTGCAGCATGATGGTAATTAAGATTTTCATGTTTATGTCGTACGTGTCGTCAGACAGCTTTCTACTTCAGCAGGAGTACGCACATCGTTTCAATCTTTTTCAAAATTACCCGGATTCAAAAAAAAATTGATAAGATCTAAAAAATTTATGAAAATTTGAAAATCACCAAATTTCAGAAATTTGAAAAAATGATCGAACTGGAAATTTAGCTTCATTTCAAAAATTCATAAAATAATAAAAATTACGTTTGTAAACTTTGAAAATTGACTTTTTAATTTGAAAACGTTTCAATTTTAAAGAAATTTATTAAAATCTAAAAACTGTCAAGTTTTGAAGATTTACTGCATTTCAAAGAATTATCAAACCATAAAACATTGTAAGCATTTTCTCAATGTTTTAAAAAGTGTATCTGATTTTATAAAAATTCAGAAATTTCAAAAATTGATCCAATTTCAAAGCTGCATTCAAATAAACACGAGGAAAACTGGAATTACAATTACATTTAAAATGCATACCAAAATAAAATAAGTTGCCTACTTAGTTTGCCGTGAATACGACGATATGATGTACAGTAAGTTGCCTACTCCGTTTGCCGTAAATACGGTGAAATCATGTACGTTAAGTTGCCTATGTTGTTTGTCGTAAATATGAATTTACAAAACTAAGAAAAACTTATAATTTTTCTCAATTTTTCTCAATTTTAAATTTTCACAAAATTGGCAATTTTATGAAATTTCAAGAATTCACCAAAGGAGGATTTTGCATTGATTAAATGCTATTTGGAATTTTTCTCAATTTTTTGAAATTATAAATTTTTACAAAATTAGTAATTTTTAGGGTAACCGAACCCATTTTGTATAACTTTTTTTGCCAGCTACTTAGCTCGGAAGTTTCAATATTTCTCGACGAATCACATCACCCTGATCAACATATGAAAAAATATTAGCACATATTTTTACATATTTTGAGGTTAGCACATATTTGTTACATATTTTTTAATTTTCTCATTTACACTCCGAGTTTTTGCCATTTTCACCCCTTTTTTCAGCTAAAATATGCTGAAAATGCATATTTTTTCATTCAAAACCGTAATTTTTGAAAAAATTTCGCCCTCGCTATGCTCGGACAGCATACTATTTTCTGTTTTTTAGTAGTGGTAGCAAAAGTGGAAATTTTCAGCAGTTTCAGTTGGCATTTTTAGTAATTACCCCCTTCCCCCGGAAGAACCACTCTAATTGGAGGCCACGAACGTAAATTTAAAGATGATGGTATTGTTTTATCTACCAACAGGGCAATTTTTACACTTTAGAGAGTACCTACAGTAGATATTAAAACATGTACCTATACGAATTCAAAATTGAAAAAAAAGAAAAAAATTAATACATATTTTCACATATTTTAGCTTTTAAAAAAAATATTTGCACATATTTTAGCTTTTTAAAAAAATATTTGCACATATTTCAGGATTTTAAAGAAATATTTTTCACATATTTCGAGATTTATAACCACATATTTCAGACGAATAAATAAATATTTTCGGTTACCCTAGTAATTTTATAAAATTTCAAAAATTCATAAAAGGAGGGTAGGTTTTTGCATTGGTTAAATGAAATTTGAGAATTTTCTCAATTTTTTTGAAATTTGAAATTTTCACAAAATTGGTAATTTTATAAAATTTTAAAAATTTACCAAAGGACGATTTTGCATTGATTATTAGGGTAGCTTTGCATTGGTTAAATGCAATTTGAAATTTTTCTCAATTTTTTGAATTTTTAAATTTTTACAAATTGGTACCTAATTTTATAAAATTTCAAAGATTCACCAAAAGAGGATTTTCCATTGATTATTGGGGTATCTTTTTGCACTGGTTAAATGCAATTTGAAAATTTTCTCAATTTTTTGAAATTTTAAATTTTTACAAAATTGGTAATTTTATGAAATTTCAAGAATTCACCAAAGGAGCATTTTGCATCGATTCTTTGGGTAACTTTTTGCATTGGTTAAATGCTATTTGGAATATTTTTTCTCAATTTTTTGAAATTATAAATTTTAACAAAATTAGTAATTTTATAAAATTTGAAAAATTCATAAAAGGAGGGTAGGTTTTTGCATTGGTTAAATGCAATTTGAGAAATTTCTCAATTTTTTGAAACTTTAAATTTTTCACAAAATTGGTAATTTTATAAAATTTTAAAAATTTACCAAAGGACGATTTTGCATTGATTATTAGGGTAGCTTTTTGCATTGGTTAAATTCCATTTTGAAATTTTTCTCAATTTTTTGAATTTTGAAATTTTTACAAATTGGTACCTAATTTTATCAAATTTCAAAAATTCACCAAAGGAGGATTTTGCATTGATTATTAGGGTAGATTTTTGCACTGGTTAAATGCAATTTGAAAATTTTCTCAATTTTTTGAATTTTGAAATTTTCACAAAATTGGTAATTTTATGAAATTTTAAGAATTCACCAAAGGAGATTTTGCATTGATTCTTTGGGTAACTTTTTGCATTGGTTAAATGCTATTTGAGAATTTTTTGAATTTTTAAATTCTCACAAAATTGTTAATTTCATAAAATTTCAAAAATTCACCAGAGGAGGATTTTGCATTAATTCTCAGGGTAGCTTTTTGCACGGGTTAAATGCAATTAGGAATTTTTCTCAATTTTTTGAATTTTCAAACTTTCACAAAATTGGTAATTTTAGAAAATTTCAAAAATTCACCAAATGAGGATTTTGCATTGATTCTCGGGGTAGCTTTTTGCATTGGTTAAATGAAATTTGGAATTTTTCTCAATTTTTTCAAATTTTAAATTTTCCCAAAATTTATGGTTTTAAAATTTCTCAAAAATTCAGCAGAGGAGGATTTTGCATTGATTCTTTGGGTAGCTTTTTGCATTGGTTGAATGCAATTATTGTAAAATATTGACCAAGCTGAAAATTGAGTTATTCACTTTATTGAAAATTTGACAGAATTTTCAAAAATCATCACAAATGTACCTACCTATTTATAAAAAATTTCCAAACTTTGACAATAACCTCCTGATTTGAAAAAATCTGAATTTCAAAATTTTATTAAAATTTAAAAGTTACTCGACTTTTTGATAATTTGCTGGATTTCAAAGATTTACTAATGAAATTTTAAAAATATTAGATCGTAAAACATTGTAAGCAATAATTATAAGAATTCGCCAAACTTTGAAAATGGACTTTTCAATTTAAAAAAAATAATAATAATTGGAATAATAAAAATTTTTATTCAATTTCAAAATTCTATCAAAATTAAGAAACCTTAAAAATAAATCAAACTGGAAATGAAGCATTCTAATTTATTTTCTCAAAAAATTTGCCCTTTTTTCAAAACTCACCCAATTTCAAAAATTTATTAAAATTTGAAATTAGTAGTTAGCGTAACACACGGCACTGATTTATCGTGACTTGTTGAATTTTACGCCGCAAAATGTGGCCTTTTTTGTGTTTCAGACGAAAGCGCATTTAGACGTGTTAGCGGATGCACTACTACGATGGGCTCGAGGACGTTAACGCAAATTGTTACATCTGTAAGGAATATTATACACATCATGTTACCATGTCCAGATAAATAGTACGTTAAAGGTTAAATAGTTATTAGTGAAAAGCATATATATTTTTTAATGAGGAAAATATTTTATTTGTGTAACAATTTTACTCTTTTTTGGGGGTTTTTTGTTTTCATAATCGGTTATGACATTTTACATTTTATTTTATTTTTTATTTTTATTTTTTAATTCAACAGAATGCCGATGAATTGTTTCTGCTCACTCGACTAACAAAAATTACTTACTGATTCCTTTTTCTGTTTTTATTTCCTCTTCTTTTTTTTTTTGTTTTTTATTTTGATCGATATACATTTTTTTGTTTCATTCTTTTTTCCTAATCATTATTAGCGTTATTACGATTATTAATATTTGTATGATTTAAAACGATAGGTCTACAAATTAATCTCTCCCTTGAGCAAAGCAATCGTTTAGAAATTTAAGTGATCGCTTATTAAATTCAAATTTTCATACGGTCGCGTAACCTGTGAAATGACAAGAGAAAAAAAATGCGTATATTATCGAAAAGTTTTCATGCGGGTTTTCGACTACCGAAGCGTGAACCCGACTATTCGTATAAATATTACGCGTACGTATTAATGGGAGTAAAATGACATGGGAAGAGAGCGAACGAGGAGAAAAAAAAACAACTTCCGAAGAATCATCAATTTCGTTACCGGACAGGCGATTTTTCGGCAATTTGACCAAATGTGGATTTTAATGATAAGCTATTTTGTTTGCTCGTTTGTAATCCATCAAAAGGGCATAGGCATATACTCGGATAGAAAAACAAATGACCTTTTGTACATTTTTTCCACGTTTCTATTTCTCAACATCTACTACGATCGTGTATAGTACGACGACGTTTGTCGTCGTCTCACGTGTTTTCTCCCGACGTACGATATATAATGCAATCAAGTCGATCAAACGATTGATAAAAGTTACGATTAATATTTTTAAAATATTTCAAATTCAACCAAGTAGGTAGTATAGGTACTAAATAGTGACCAAACATGCCAGATGGGTTTTGGAAAAATGGTCAAACCAAATTTTTTGTTAAAAAATACCTAATCAAAATTTCACCAATTTTTGCATCGAAACGAAACAAAATGATTTGCTCGAATTGAGCACTTTTCTTTCTCCTTCATTTCCTTTTTTCCCCCACCCTACGCGATCTTATCGAGAATACAAGAATGCGTACGAAGCATCTGCGCAACACATAATTTTACAAAACTAAATTTGAATTTAATATCAACATGGTACATGATGAAAACCTGACTGATTTTTTTCCTTTTAGTTATTTGAAAATACAAATATTTCTAATTTATAATAACGATAACTATTATTATTTTATTTATTTATTTATTTTATGTTTTTAGAATAAGGCCTAATTCTAAATTTAAGAATAATTTTAGTGAATTTTTTTTTCTCTATTTTTCATTATTTTGTTGTTTTATACGTTACATCAGCATTCATTTTTCATTTTTTTTTTTTTTTTTTTTTTCAGTACGCGTAACATTTTTGTTTGCTTGCTTGAATTACGTACCCTCATACCAACTTACTCTCTCTTTCTCTCTTATTTCTATGTACGTATTTTTCAAACCGAAACGAATCAAGCAGCGCATGAATATCATTGGCATTCTCGAGAGGAAAAA
Source organism: Balanococcus diminutus (assembly GCA_959613365.1). NCBI lineage: Eukaryota > Metazoa > Arthropoda > Insecta > Hemiptera > Pseudococcidae > Balanococcus > Balanococcus diminutus. Next base: position 54,499,355 of record OY390718.1, on the reverse strand, counting down.
TTTACCCATCCCCCCTTCCTATCTTTTTTATTTAGAAAAAAATTCGCAACAACCAAATACCATACCTACATTTTTATAGGACCTAACTACCACCAACCAAACTACCTATTCGATTTTTACTACTACCCCCAAGATTAACGCTTAAACTGAGACAAGACGAAGTTTCAAAATGGTAATATCCTATGTAACAATGTAAGAGCTTATTTTTATGATTTTTTTATTTCATTTTACCCTCGTCCAAGGGTAGCTCTTCCTTTCACGCATTGGTACTATACTATACGTACAGCTCAACACGTACGCTGCATTTTCAAAAATTCCATCAGTCGAATTAGTGATACCTATAGTCTTTCAATTTTAGCCAATCTAGCGAAAAAAATAATTCTACAAATAAGAAAAATTGTCGCGTAGGACAAATAGAATTCAAACTGTAGTTGATTGCGACCCTCGAATCGTTCGTAACGTCCAGATTTATAACCTGCGAATAAAATGGACCGAGTGGCGGGTCGGGTCGGGTCAGCGACAGATGACAAAAATAATAATTCGACCAACGCAACGAACGCCACTAAATACGTTCGTTACAAGATTATCGACTAGCTTTCGAAAAAGAAAAAAACATTGCTAATTGAGAGCCAGATACCGACCGACCGACGACGACGACGACGACCGTCGCAAAAACAGACAATATTATTTTCCACACGTTTTTCTGCTTGCACTTGTGCGCGTGAAATAACACTTTTATCGTCAAATAAACTCATTTCTCGAAGTTCTATGAAAAAGCGAACGCAACGGAAAAAAAAAAGGGTCACCTCCCACTAGTAGGTACATATCAAAGAAAAAAAGTACATTCGAAACATGTAGGAGAAAAAAATATGTACGTACGTCCATCAATATAATGTATGTGAAAGAATATGAATTAGACTCGTTTCGTTCTCACCATCTCACCGCCCCCTTTCTTATTCTGCAATGTAATGGTATTTCAATCAGCATAACTCTGTACTTCCGGCTGCACTGCAGTGTACGTAAACGTATGGTGGTAATTCTAATGTTCGTGGTACATGGAAGAACGACTCTTGAACGGTATTACTGTGTTACATAATGTTTCTCGCACGCTACTTTTTTTATAACATAAGCACAAAGTGTGTTCTTGTTCCTTTTTGTATTGTATTATTCAAACGGTCGACGTTTTATGTTTTTGTTGTTCATATTATTTTTACGAATAAAGCAATTTTGTCTAACTTCTGCCTTCTTTTTAGTTTTTCAATTTTATTTTCGTTTTCTTTTTTTTTTTCTTTTTTTTTTTGATTTTCTTCTACAATTTTTATTTATTTTTTCTCTTGTTCTTTTAATAATAATGTTGTTGTCGTCGTCGTTGTTGTTGTTGATGTTGTTGTTGTTGTTGTTGATTTTCACCTTTTTTAAACTTAGTTTTTTCTTTTCTTTTTTATCTTTCATTATTTCGTTCTGTCTTTTCATTATTTACTTTGCGAATGTCCCAGATGAAACTTCGCAGTGATAATAGAATGAAAAAATTCTACATAGGTATCTATCGTACCCATTATCGACGAACAATGTTTCAAAGTAAAATCGTTTCTTACTACAGTACACGCTATGTAGCATTTTTTATATTTTATCAAAAAGCATGACGTAGTTTTGTAAATTTACAAGTGTTTGTTTGATTTTTTTTTTTTTTTTGCTAAAAGTAGCGAATTATTATCGTGTGTTTACGTGTCATTCTGTCGTATTTAATTGTACACGAACGCGCGATGATGCGAATTTGAAATTTTGTACTGTCGCTGGTAGTCTGAAGTGACCTATTTTTCTCAGCCAGGTAGCGAAGTATACTTCTGTTTCGAGTATTGTCGTTCGGTGGTCGAATGTGGTGTTCTGGCGAACGCACATTATGGGTTAGTTTATTTTTATGACCGAGTTTTATGGAAATTTTTTTCCATCTTTTTCTGTTTTTCTTGAACAAAAAAAAAAGAAAAAACTTGACGCTAGGTTGTCGCAGAGGGAGATTCCGAAAAATTGGGCGGTTTCTCGCGAAGATGTGAAGTTGGTGCGTAGGCAGTGCCGTGCTAGATGTGTAGTGTTCTCTCAAGAAAATCTAAATTGTTAAATAAATTACAGAAATGGTCTGCTACACGACAACACTGAACTAATTAAGCAATTAAAAAATTACATTTTATGAAAATAGGTATAACAGAAAATGCGTACTTAATTATCTTAAACAGACCAAATTCTATTTTTGTTTACCTAAGACACTTTAATCAATAAAAACTCCACGGTAGAAACCTTCCGCTGATTTTCATTTATCAACCTCGCAATACAGTTTTTCACAAAACTTCTACAATTTTTCAAGTTTAATTAATTTTTATCAATTTCAAATTTTGAAATTTCACTAAAATTTCATCACTTTTTTTAAATTAAAAAAAAATTGAAAAAATTATATTTTACACCAGGTACCTATTCACACTTTGATAAACTTCTAATTTTCAAAAAAGAAAAAAAAAATTAATTTCAAAACTCACGTCAGAACAAATTTTACACTTTTAAAATTCAGATATTCAAAAAAAAAAAATCAGTTTTTATAATATAATAAATTTTCTAAGTTGGATTAGGTAATTTTTCAAATTCAGCAGTTGTATTTTCCAAAAAAAAAAAAAGTTTTAAAATTGTAAATCTTTTTTAAAAAATTGATCAATTTTTAGAATGTTTACAATATGAATTTTTTAACGTAGGAAATCATCAAAACTTCATTAAAAAATCATAATTTTTCGATTTTTGATTTTTATACAATTTTTAAAAAGGGATCAATTCAAAAAAAAATTGACTGAATTAAAAAAAAAAAGTTTATTTCAACTCTGATCTATTTTCGCAATAATCAAAATTTGATAATTTTCAACATGTAATAAATTTTTGAAATAATTTGGTTTTGAGAATTTTGAATTTCATCATTTCCAAAAATTTGATCAATTCTCAAGATTTGACGATTTAAAAATTTAAAAATTTAAAAAAAAATGAAAAAATCATAATTAGGTAGGTATAAATTTTTCAACTTTGTTTTTTTTTCAATTTTGAACTCTTTAAATGTACTACTTACTAAATTTTTAAAATGAGGTTGATTTTTTGAAATCTTGTAAATCTTCAACTTTTGGTTAAAATTCAAAATGTGGTCATTTTCAGTTTCACAATTAATTTTTACGTAGTTACAATGCAAAAAAAAATTATAAATTTTTAAAATAGGTACATTAGTAAGATGATTTTAAAATTTTGATATTTATATTTTTCAAATCTACTTATTCAACTTTAACTGTTTTCAAAATTCAATAATTTTTTTCAAAAGTTGAACTGAATTTTCTAAAAAAAAATTAAAAGGTCATTTTTAAAGTGCGATCAATTTCAAAATCACGTATGTTCTTAGAATGGCGAAGTAAACTTATGAAATTTCAACATTATTTTATTCTCAATGGAAAATCTTCATTTACTTCGAAAAATATCACTCCCATCCTAATTCATATCTTCTGGTCACAAATGATTTTTCGAAAATCAAAAATCAATTGAAATTGACTCAGTTCTTAAAATATTTTTTTACAAAAATTTTGAATCATTCTGAATCGTCAAAAGCTTATAGCACGGCACTGAGGATGTAGGTATTCACAAAAGTTGGCAAATTAGAGTTCAGAGTAGGCAAATCAAAAATTTCTGATAAGAAATTATAAAAATTTCTTCAAAATTCAACGTATCCATCCCTAACTAAAAATTCGCTCAAAAAATGATGACGAAAATTTGAAAAAACTGGCATTTTTGAGTTTGAAGTTGGCTAATTTATTTTTTTCTCTTACTTGGAAAATGTTTACTCTACGCCTCTGCTTTTAAAGTTCGGAATATTATAACTAAAGTGTCATTTGTAAAGCGATTAAAATTTTCAAAGTTGAGGAAAAAATCACTCTAAAAAAAAATTCGAATTACGTACGTACGTATGACCGAAGTACGATCTACTGTAAAGTTCTAATGATACTCCTCGAGCAAGGTAGCAACAATAATATTTCAAAAAATATCGTTTGATTTTCAAAATCAACGAAAACAGGGGAACCTCGAAAAAATATACGGTCGTTTGTATCTAAGAACGGTGACAAAAGTTGGCCAGTATTCGGAACACGATGAACATTTATACCTTAGGTATCGAATATTTCATCCGCTTACATTATTCAATTTTATTTTTAGGACGCGAAAAATGAGGACGGCGATGACGAAAGAGAGATTATTTTTCTTCGGCGAAAAACGTCATCGCGTCGTAGGCATGGTAATGAATGAAATACTCGTATTTCGCGCATCGTGCGACGGCGACGAATCAAAAAATTACTTACAAATAGGTATTCGATCGAACGTTTGCGCGAAATTATACGTTTCACATAAAATTTATCAACATCTACGATTAATCCATACGTCAAAATACTCTAACCTTTGATGACAATCATAACGTTCGCATTCGCATCCTTTCGAATGTAAAATTAGGCAAATTATTCGACATCGATACGTCAACGAGGAAAGCAACACCGAGAATGAGACCAACACAACGACGACACGATCGTTACCTGAGGGCGCGGCGCGGCGTGGTGGAAGCATACGCCTCATCAACCATACCAAAGAGAGAGAAGAATCTAATCAAGCTAATCAAACTTTTTACGATCACAACAGGATGACTACGCCACCGCGCTCACCCCCGACACTCCAAGTCGACGAATAAGGGCTATTTCAGCATAGCTTATATCGACTGCGAGCGATACAATTTTGTCACGTATGAACGCACTTTGCACATTTCTGTCCGACTTTTTTCTTCCGCACCTGGCACATACCTATCACCTAATCGTAGTAAATACAATATGTAATTGGTAGAAATTTTGAAAACGTATATAAATTGCATGATTGTAGAATTTGTGTAACTAATTGTATAATATTATGTACCTACATTTGATATAAATTAATGCACGTCGTATTTTTTGAGTATGTGTTGTGCACTTCTATTGCAGTAGAAATAGGCTGAAAAACTTCTAATACTCCTAACGAATTGCTATAGAAAGTTTTTTTTGGTTTTTTTCCACGGCCGAAGATCGACTCCATCACATACTGAAAAACCTTTCCAATACATCACCCCCAAGTCACTTTTTTCGAGGCTTCAACCGTCTCAAAATCAGTTTTTTGCATCTATTTCGTCGGGATTCAACTTTTTGTAGAAAAACATCTGAAAGTAAATTATTCCACATTAAATCAGCTACAACTTAGTTTTCATACATTTTTCTGTGCGAACCGTAGGAGTGGAGCTAGGGAGTCCTGAAGACGAAGATGCAGCATTATGGAATTACATAAGAAATACACATAATTTTAAAAGTGCTGTAACTCTGCGAAAAATTATCTGAAAAAATTGGAAAAATTTCTTCGTGTTCCTCTTATCACTCAAAGAAACCGTAAAAAATGGAAAAATTGAAACCAAAATACGTGTTTAGGGGCTCTATCATTGAGCTAGGGGTCCAAAAAAAATTTCAATTTTTTTCGTCTAGGTCGACTACTTGGGATAAGGGTATTTCGAATCTATTTGTACCCATAACAGTTTTAATACACTAAAAGTGTGATTTACTTTTTTTTTTTTTTTTTTTGTAGCTCTCGCACCATACTTCACCCTCACTTTTAGGACTCCACAGCTCCACTCCTATGGTTCGTACAAAAAAAGTTATAAAAACTATGTTGCAGGGAATCTGATGTAGAATAATTTACTTATGGATACTTTTCTCCAAAAAGTTGAACCCCGACGACCTCATATTTGAAAAATCATCATTATTTTTATTTCAAATAAATAATTTTTGAAAAAATGTGGAAATTTTTTTTTTTTTTTAATGAGAAATTATTTACTCATTTCAAAACAAAATTAGTAACTTGAAAAATTTTATTCCAAAAAATTAGATTTTTTGTCATAAAGAATTGGAAAATCTCATTTCATTCTAAAAATTAAAAAAAAAATTCCATTCTAAAAAATTGGAAAAAATTTTCACTCTAAAAAATTGACAGAAAACATCGTTCTAAAACAATTGTAAAATTTTTTAGGTATTAATTTAAAAAGGTCCCCAAACTCAAAACAATTATAACTTTTTTTTTATTGAGTGAAATTTTCACGTGGTGCTCGAGCACGAGAGCAACTGGGCTAACGCCGGCCGCGGCCATGGCTGAAGCCTAAAAAAAATTGCTTATGGATGGCGGATCGGAGAGGGGTTTCAGTATAATTATGAAAAATTAGAACCTCTTCTAAAAAATAAATTAAAAACACTTTCTCTATAGCACTTTCTCTGGAGTCGAGCTATAATTCTACTGCACTATACCTCTTATTGTCCTAGAAAGTGGCTAAGGTACGCAATAGACTACCTTCAAATCGTCTACTGTTGTTAGGAGACAGTCTTTCTATGGATTATTTCCTTCGTAGGTACATATATTCTTCCATTCCTCTCTCCAAACAATGTATTGCCATTTCACCGAAACTTCCAACTGCCGCATGTCCAACGTACAATTTCTCCACCAGCAGAATTCTTACTTGGAAAAAAATAGTTACCAACGCGTGTAACAAATTGATACCTGTACCTAATCCTAATCTAACTTTATGAAATTTCGGCAATATTAAATCGAAATTATACACGAGTAGGCTTCGCAACAGCAAACACCACAATAACAGAGGTAGGTAAGCATCGTATCGTTTGTTCAAATATATGTACGAACCCATCTACCTATTCTCGTAGAAAAAATTCATTTGTTGCATGCAGCGTCCTCTCCCTCTCCCCCCACAACTCATTCTTTTATTCGCAAGTACGAAAAATAGGATATTACTCGTACATTTTGAAAAACTTGAAGTTTATAAATTGGCTGCGAAAGTAAAAAGCTTCGTTTTCAGTTCATTCTCTTAATTTAATGGGTATATTATGTGTACAATAAACTTGGCCCGAGAACAAGAGAGAGATCAAACAAACTCAACAAATACCTGTTCGAATATACTTCTGTCTTCCTTCTTATTCCTTTTTTCTAACACTAATTTTTTCGTTTCATTATTTCTGTTTTTTGTTTTATTTTTTTGTTTGTTTGTTGTTTTTTTTTTCGTTTTGTTCTGTTTTCTCCGTGTTTATATTCTTCATTATTTGTGTATAATTATAAGATAGAAATAATACATGAAAAATATTATAAAAAAAAAAAAAAAAAAAAAAAAAAAAGAGGCGAGATTCTTGAATATAAATAATTACCTACAATACATATCACTTTTGATCAACTCGATACATATCATTTACATATCAGTAAAATTTCAATATATCTACTGTTTCTACTTTGTTTGTTTCTATTTGGTTCTAAACTTTAATTAGGTTTAAGTTATAATTTTTAGGTACTTATTCAATGTGAAAAATTTAACTTTGTATTATGTGTATTATAAATACCAAAAAAAAAATATTTAAAAAGTTGTAATTAAAGAAAAAAATAATAAAAGGTATTTATCAGTGTTACTTAAATGATTGTAGTGAATATTTTTTTTCAAATTGCACTGAAAGCGGAGGATAACGGTTCCAAATATTGTGTTTCATTTTCAATCATGTTGCCTGTTTTTTTATCTTTTAATGGTGGAACACTAGTTTTTTCTTTAATTTTATCATTAACAATTTTATATGGTAATGTCCATATTTTAGAATCTGAGCAAAACTTTTTCCATGCCTCCCAACTGTCGGATTTTTGGGTCGGATTTTGGTCTCGTTCTTTTCTATTTTGGTCTCCGTAAAAGCATAGGTATACTATGCTAAAAAAGATGTTGTTTTTAGATGAAATATTTAAAAATATTTTCTAAAAAATTTCAAAATTATATCTTCAAAGAATCTTTAAAAATTGTCCTGGGAAGAAATTTGCAGACAGGAAATCCCTACTTTATAAATTTACGCAGAAAACTAATCTTGAATGTTCATTTTGAAGAAAAATTGAAAATCTATTCTTACAACTCAGAATATACTTCCTCATTCTTATTCGACATTTGAAGTTCTGAATCGAACTGAAGGTCTACAAGTATAGGTTCCTAACTACCTTCCTACCTACCTATTACATACTATATCATGCTGGAAGCTGTGTTCGAATGAAATACAAACTAGCCCCAGTGGTACTTATTACATGGTGAATTTCAAATTTTCCCTAAATTCAATTTCTTTTTTAAAAAATGCTCAATAAAATTTTTTCTAATTATTCCAGTACATTCTGAGAGGTCCTGACGATTTTTTTTTTTTTGAATTTTTCAATGATTCATATTAAAAAAAAAAAAACTCATTTTGTCATGCAATAAGTAACTTATTACATGGTGAAATTCAAATTTTCCTTAAATTTAATTTCTGTGAAAAAATTGCTCAAATAACATTATTTTTTCTCATAATTCGGATCCATTCTGAAAGGATTCTGACGAAATTTTTTTGAATTTTTCAATTATTCCCATTTTTGAAAAAAAATCATTTTTGCCATGTAATAAGTACCGGGCCTGCCTATATTCTCAATTCATAAATATGCAACTTATTTGACAAGCCATTTCTGAATTCGTAGATTTTCACAGTTCCAATGTTCATTTTTGATAATTAAAAATGGAAATGGACAAAACAAATATTTTATTCAAATTAGTCACCTTCAAAAATTTTTTTCGACTAAGGTGTTCAAGTATTTTTTATTGTAAGTACAATTTGTGAACTACTTACATACTAAACATAGCTACAAAAGTACACTTCAAAAAAATCACTAACTCAACACCAATAAGTTATTTACCATGAAAATGCATCTATAGGTGACGTTTACTTTCATGTAATATTATGAAAGTAATACTGGATAATATCTGAACTAATATTTTTCAAATAATCATTTTTTAATATCAATTTCTCAAATTTATTATTTTATTTATTTAATTTTTAACTTTAATAACTTAAAAATATTTTATTTAAATTTGTTCATATCAATAAACCGTTTTTGGTGTCGGATTTTGATGTTGTTTTTTTTCATCTTGGTCATCGTAAAACATAAAATCATACTTTATACTAAAAAAATTAAAAATTTGTAAAAATCAAAAAATTTCACAAATTACAAAAATTGAAAATTATTTTGAATTGAAAAATTCAATACTTGAAAAATTCATCAAAACTGAAAAAGATTCCAGAAAATTAAAAATTGATAAAACAAAGTAAAGCTGAAAATTTAAAAAATATTGAAATATATTGAGCAATTTGGGCAAATTAAATTAAGTATCTATTAAAAAATGTATTAAAATGGAGTAGGTGATAATAAAAAATTGAAGAATTTGGAAATTTCAAATCGCTATGAAAAATGAAAATCGATAAAATAATAAAAATAAAAATAAATTGATTATCTATAAAAACTGAAAAAATTCTAGGAAATTAAAAGGGGTATAATAATTCATGAAACCCAAGAAAAACTTTAAAAACTGAAAATCAATAAAATATTTAAAAATTTATCAGGGGGTTGAAAATACCTAAATGAAATAAAAAATTAAAAAACTCAGGGAGAATGTAAAAATTTTAAATTCATAAAAAATTGAGAGATTTGGGGAAAATTGATTTAAAAAAAAAAAAAAAAATTTTTTACGTAACATGAAAAAAATCTTGAATAAATTCTTACGAATTTTAAAAGAATTTTTTGAGCAACAAAAAAAATTTCTACCTTTTGTACTTATCTATCTGAGTGTAGAACAAATTTAGAAATAAACACATTTTTAGAAATCAAAAAAAAAATTAACGGGGAGATTTAAAAAAAAAATCAAAACAAACTCGGCGCTTCGCGCCTCGCCAGGGAGGGCTTCGCCCCCTGGACGGCTCTATTTCCACACTACGTTTGAAAGTATTAAACATAGTATATGCTTTTACTCCGTGACAAAATGTCTAAAAGTCATCAAAATTAATTTCCATGGAAATTTAAAATTATAATAACGTTCATTACGAAAATATCTAAAAGTGACGAATATAAATTTCCATGGAAATTGAAAAATCAAAAAATTCTAATAAATAAAAAAAATTCAAGTTTAAGAATGTCTGATGAAAATGAATATTAATTTAAAAAATAAATTTAAGAATGTCTGACAAAAAGCCTATTTAAAAAATTTCTAAAATACTTAATTAAATAAAATTTTCAAAATGTCTGAAAAAATGTCAGAAAGTCATCTTTATAAAAAAATTTCTAAGTTTCAGAATGTCTGACAAAATGTCTGAAAGTCATCTTTCTATTTATAAATATAAAAAAAATTCCGTTTCAGAATTTCTGACAAAATATCTAGAAAATGTCTAAAAGTCATAAAATTTCAAAAAAATTTACAAGTTTCAAAATGTCTGACATAACGTCTAAAAAATCGAATTTATTAAAAATTTTCCAAGTTTTTTATGTCATGTAACCTAACCTAACCCAACGTAACGGATTTTCGTAACGTTTTTTCCTTGAGAATCAGTTGAAAATTCCCTAAAAATATAATTTTGCCATCAAAGTACATGCCAGTGGCGTATTTAGGGGGGGGGGTCGAGGGGTCCAGACCCTCTTGACGAAGAAAAAGTTGAAAAAATGACGAAATTTCAGCTTTTTAATGATCTTTTTTGCCAAAATTTTCACTTTTTGGTTTAGTCCCCCCCCCCCCCTACATGACTGTCTGACTACGCTACTGGTACATGCACTAATTTTTTCATTAATCAAACGCATTCAGACAAAAACCTTCGTTAATCAATAAGTAATTATCAAGACCAATTTTTACAAATTTCATAATTTCTAAATTGAGAATTTCAAAACAGATTTTAAAAACTGACTAAATTTCAGAAAAACACCAAATTTTGATAATTTTCAAAAAAAATGGTAAAAATCGGTCGGAGTTATATGAATTGACATTTTGAAAATTACTAAATTTTTAAAAACTTATGTAGGTACCTACTACCTACATATTAAATTTTGAACTTGGCAAGAATTTCGTGAAGAATTATTGCGAAATTTGTAATCAAAAATAAAAAACAACTGACATAGATGATGTTTACTGTTTTTCTTTTTCCTTTTTTTTCTTCTAAATTACATGTTTTTTGATTTCTAGTAGGTACACGAACTAGTCTACTGTGTCTAAATTTCAGTAAACCGGATTTTTTAAATGTGAATTAATTTAGTTCATTTTTTTGGCGAAACAGGTCAAAGCTATATAACTCAATTTAAAGATCCTGTTTCGTCAGTTGTTTTGTACATAAGAGTAAGGGAAAAAAAGCTGAAAAACTTCGAATCAAAGAGTGAAAACCTTCGGGGAGAAATAAATTGAATACAAATATCTCTCGAATTATTTACTTTTGAAGTATGGGCGAGATAAAACGATTTGAATGGAGGTAAAGGAACTAGAATGCAATTGAAAGTCGCGTGTTTGAACGGCGACAAAATTGATTTTCTTTGCGAAAAAAAAAGAAAAGTAAATTGATTCTAAACTACTCGAAACAGCAGAATTGCAGAAGGGAAGGCGTCAGATGAAAAATTTCTCAAAATATAGTTCCAACTGGATAGTGCGCTATATAACTTTGTTAATTTTAAAGCGCAAAGGAAACGTTTAATGTTAGTACGAGTTTCGAAAAGACGATAAACGTGATGGAAAGTTTGGTACGTTGAAGTCAGCGACTTACTGGTTACAATACAGCGAGTAAGCGAACACATGCCGCGAAGGCGAAAACGACGAGCATCCAGACTCGCGAAATATCGATAATTTTTCAAAAAGTTATCCTGTATCATTTGAGTTGAAAAGTTGAGATGGGTTTTTTCCCCGCCACGTTGGTCGTTGGTAGATAACATAGATTGGTCGGATGAGTAGTTTTGTTGGAAATCAGACAAGAGGGGGGGGGGGGGTACCTACTTAATCTCTATAGTTCCCCAGCGCAAAAATCATTAGGTATTTTACTTAACATTCAGTCATTTTTTTTTTTTATAAAGATATTATTGAAGTACATTCATATGCTCAAAATTCGAAAACAAGCGAAATGAATTTTATTAAGAAAAATTCGAAGCGAAGAAGCGTATTTCTAAAATCAAGACTTATTAGGATGCAAAAAAAAAAAAAAAAAAAAAAAAAAACTATTCGCGAAAACACGACAGAAGAAACAATACAGAAGTTTTCTCGCACAAAAGAATAAAAGTTTCGTTGTCGAAACTTTTTTAAATGAAGAAAATTAATACAAACTTTCCAAGTTAAACGTTATTCGAAAATTTGGAGTTTGTTAAGAATTCGCTTAATTTAGCTGTTTTCTCTGGTTTCCCTAATTTTTTACATTTCAAAGCAAATATCTACGTCGAGTTTTTTTTAACACCTCACGTAACATTTTTTGTGAATTGATAACACTTCTAAAAAAAAAATATATATATATATATATAACGAAGGGTGCCAAAAATTCACAATTAAGTAGGTAGACAGCTAAGTCGAGTTCAAATTTTCCCACAAGTGATTAGTTTTTTAAATTTTGATAGGAGGTTTTCAATTTTAAATGCGGGCGCTGCGAGGTGTGGAAATTGTAAACGTAAACAAAAGAGCCATGATCGCAGTCATCATACCTAGAACGAATAAAGGCGTATTAAAATTTACTCTTCACTCGTCGTTAATTTGCAAAGGTGTGAAATGAAAACTCGCAGTCAAACACTCGACACTTACAGCATTTTGTACCGGGCGAAGATTAAGAAAAACGTTAATAACCTAAGGGAAAAGTTATAAAACGACCTGAAATTCGAAAAGATAACATTTTTCAAGATGAAAAAAAAACATTCGCAAAAAATTCGCATTCGAGAAAAACGACGTTTCGTCTTAATTGCCTAAAACAACAGCTAAGTAATCATTATTCGTATTTCAATACGGCACGGTGCGTTGGCGAGAAAAAGGTAGGAAGGATTAATATCTACCAACTTATTTACATTCAATTCAACATAGATATTTAGATAGAAAAATTCAAAATACTCGTAGGTATTTCATTTGAATTTGAATTTTTAAATTTTTGTCAATAAGTTGTGTAAATTTAAGAGAGTGAAGTAGGCCTAAAGAATTTGTTTCCATTAAAACGATTGTAGGGGTATAGGTACACGTACAAAAAATAAAAATAAAAATAAAAAAAGAGACCCAAACCACAGATAGCTATTTACAACTGGGGAATAAATAGATCAATTAATAATATTCAAAATACGATCGAAGCTCAATTTTTCTCAATATTCGAAATGAAATTTAATAAAATTTCACGCACCATTTACCTACGCAAACTTATTCACCTTATGGAAGGAAAGCGAACAGAATTTCTAAAACTTGCCTCACCCGGCACTTTATGTAAGGTTCGGCAGCTCCTTGTCCCTTCACAATGATTGATGAATTTGTGACGATTTCCATCAAAAATAGGTTTTTAGTATGTAGGTAGGAATACTGAAACATTACGCAATGTGCAGCCACAAAATTATTCAGATGCTCGAGGGAGCTACAGTAGTTTTCATTTTTTTTTTTTTTCCATCGTGGAGCAATTTAAACATTTTTTGGTATTTTAGATACCAACGCCACTTTTTAAATATTTTATTAATTTAATTAGGATATTTGAAATGAAAAGTAAAATAGCGGCGAGTATTTAAAAAGAGAAAGAAAATTTCAAGTTTGTATTTCAAAAAAATTATTTCTAAAAATATACGTAGGTAATGTATTCATTGCCATTTGAGATAAAGTTTTTTCATTTAAAATTAGTATTTGTTTGGCAGAGAGATGGAAAAAAAGGAAAGAACGGTAAAAGTAATTTGCGAATTTTGCGTAAATTTTGCTCCAAAAGAAAAGTAACTATCTGATTGGTTGTAGTTTTACTTTTACCAGCGGCAAAGCGCAAGAAAAAATGAAGAAAACTATATCAAGCTTTTTTTCTGGTTTTCTCATTTTAAAAAATCGTTTATTATTTTCCATTAAAATAAGACGAGTTGGTAGCAGAGCCATGCTCTTGCATATTTTACTCACATCAGAGAATTTATAGGACCTTGTTTTTGAGCAGGTTGAAATGTCCAGTTTTCATAAAATCTAATAGGAATTCGGTTTTTTTTTTTTTGGGGGGGGGGGGGTTGTTTAATTACTAGATTATTACACCCAACTACGAGAGAGTTAGATTAAGTGGGTAAGTTTATAATGATTTATAATAGAGCAAAAATGGAATATTGCATCGGATTAAGTTTTTTTCTCTAAAAATAAAAGAATTCTTTCTCTGAAAACTTTTTTCTTCGTTTTTACTACAAAAAATTTAAAGGTTTTTTCACCAATTTTACATTATTTTAGAGATTTCTTCTTCTCTCAAAAAATTCAAAGTCTTTTGCAAAAAAAAAAAAAAATCTTTCTCTATTCCAAAAAATTGAAAGAAAAAAAAATTCTTGCCAATGCTTCGAAAATCAAGATTTTTTTTATAACAAAATAAATTGAAAAAATATGTTTATGCTCTAAATATACGAAGAATTTTCTTACTCTTGCCTATAGAAGATTAAAATATTTTTCATCCCAAAAAAATTTGGATTTTTTTTCTTCAAAAAAAAAAAAATCTCTTAAAGTAGGTAATGAATAAATTTATTTTTCGGAAAAACAGCCCTTTTTTGTACATTAAAATATTTTAATTGTATTTTTTTCAATGTTTTGGTACCTAAACTCAAAAAAAATTATCCCAAAAAATCAAAAATTCATTTTGTTCCAAAAAAAATTGAGAAGATTTTCTCTCTCAAAAAAAATTGAAAATTTTTCACTCTGAAAAACTGAAGATTTTCTTAAGCTGAATTTATTTATTGATGAAAAAACTAACTAGGTATCCCAAGAAAATTCAGATAGTATAAACTTTTTCTACAAAATAATTGACCCCCCTCCCTCCGCCCAAGAAGTTCAAAAATATTTTTCATAAACTGAGATTTTTCGCAAAAAAAAAAAAAAAAAAAATAGAAATTGATTTATTTTACTTAAAAAATTTAGGTATTTTTCCTTCAAAAAGATGGGTACAAAAAGTGAGATTTTTTAAAAATAAAAAATTCCTTCCCCAGAAACAACATGAATTTTTTCTACATACTTCTCTGAATAATTTTCAAAAAATGTTTAACATTAAGAATTAAAAAAAAAAAAAAAAAAAAAACTGAAATCTTTTCATCCCAAAAAACTAAGAAAAATTTTCACAAAACATCTGACTAAAGAAGGAGCTATAGAACATAGATACACTTTCTGAGAGCTCCCCCTGGCAAATTTTTCAAAAAAAAAAAAAAAAAAAAAAAAAAATAGTACGCTCCCAATAAAAAATCTGCAAATTAAAAAAAAAGCAAGAGCCCCAAGTTTTGAAAGTACTCTAGAGCCCCCTCAAAGTGTGAGCACGTCAATTATTTAGCACCAAAAATAAATTCCAAGCAAAATCTTTTTCGAAAAAAATAAAGATTGAGATGTACCAGATTGACTCTAGATAAGGGTGTGAAAAACTGAAAACTACGCACTTCTTGCACAGAAGTCGATGTCTAACTAGACAGATAAATTATTTGAAATTAACGCAAGGCAACACGACACAATATTCAATTTTCTCGTCGCGTACGTAAACTCGCCACTTCGCCATCGCCGGGTCACTACCACTCTTTGTCAGGTAATTACCCATGAACCATAATAAAGTAACCCAAATTCTAAAACAAAAAAAATTGCGAATAATCGACGGGCTTTAAAATTTAAATACGACGTTACGAACAGAAAAATGGCACTAAATTTAATTATTTTGCAGCTATAAAACACGAGTGGTATCAGGAGTGCAATAATTTATTGGAACTTGTTTCCGTAATTTTTTTTTTTCGTCGAGATTTCTCACGAAATGCCGATAAACCATACAAAGGTAGCGTGTTTTCATTGACGTCATTGTTTTTACACTCGTGCTGATACACCGTCTTATTACTTTTATAGTTGTGTAAATGGTACACCTTTTACTCGTATAAATACCTGTGTATTAATTATGTAAAGAGTTCTTTAGATTACCACCAACCGAGTGACGGATCAACTCCATCGCAAATAGCTAATTCGACGACGAAAAATGTTTAAAAAGTCGAGAGAAATTCCATAAATTATTCTCATCGAATACGATGATAAGTTGATAAATTTTAGAACGAAAAGGCTATAAATATTACGTATAGTCTCATACAATACACTAACTAACGATTTAATCAGTCATCGCATTTATAACCTTTTACCATCGCAAGTTTCACGAAACATAAAGTACATAATTTTCCGTCGCGTTGGAAAATACAATTGCAACCTAATCAACCCGGGTAAGTCAATAACACACGTAAGTTGAGCAAATTTAGGTACTCACGAATTCACGATTCTGCAGAAAACCAATTCTTTATCAAATTCGGGTGCTTGGAGTCTTGGGAACATATTCAGGGAACTGGGTGACTGCCGACTGGATAATCAATCTGAAACACACCAAATCGTTACTTGAAACTTGAAGTAATAATTGAATTTGTTCAGAAATCTAGCACTTGATGTGTTATTTTCTCCATGATCATACGTTCATTGGCCTACGATGCGATGATACGTACGAATTGATTATCTAATATGAAATACACGACACATGGGGACGAAAATAACAAGTTATCATATGATGATTATTATAAATAAAACTTACGGCTTACTGTTTACATAGAAATGAATTATTACCATCTTCGAAACCGACGTTGAAGACGAAATCTCAGTAATCGTTCGGTCAAGTCCATTTTTATCTTGTACGAATACGCAGGCCGGATAATCTGACATTCTGATGATCGGAATTTCATTCTGCATTCACATTCTTTCTCGCGGAATTACCGACATACTCGTCTCGTCATACACATTGTTGGTAGTCTATGAATGTTTGTCTTCGGTCAAAGCATTAGAATACGATGCATAATTAATAATTAACGTAAATTAGAAACGAAATTCCACGAAAAACCGAAAAATTATTAGAATAACGAAAAATAATTAACGAACTCCCGGCAAAAACGAATAAACAATGCGCAAATTGCATAGTGCGTGCACTTTGCAGTGCAACAAGTTTTTTGTTCTAGAACTTTCTTGAATTAGAATCAGTGTTGTCCTTAAAAAAAAATTTTAAATACCGTTTTTTCAAATTTGATGAAAAGAGAAAAACCGCTAGGGAAAGCGAGATAAGCTTTGACTGATGATTAGTTGCAAAGAATACCAAAGGTAATTGAACCTCCCAAACTCAACTTTAAAGTTCAAACCGAATTTTTGAATAAAAAAGAAAAAAATGACAAAAATTTGGATTATTTTTCATATTTTTTGTCTGCATCTTACAGTCATCACGGATCACGTTTTAACGTAATGTTTAGTCACGTTTCTCTTATCAGTTGTCAACAAACTTTCTTTATCTCCTACAACAAAAATTTAATTTTTTTTCGAAAAAGGTCTTCAAAATTAAATTAATTATGCACGAATTCGAGAAAATAATGGGATAAACGAAACGATAATGCGTCACTCATCTACCTTCACCTTCGACTCGCCATCCGTATTATTATTTGATTGATGATTTGAAAGAGAAAGTTATTTCCTATGCCTCCGGGAAAACGACATTTTTCTCGGGCAAATATTCATCCTACAAGACTTCAATCTTCCAGCATATCAGCAACATTATTGGATGAATCCCAAAAATTAAGGTAATTTTATCGTATTCGCAGCAATTTCATTTGATTGTACTGTAGTATTGTTGAAAATAACCGTCATTTCTCTTCAGGAAAGTATGTACCACATGCATCAATGAAGGGCTGAGTGATATCGTACCGGTACATATTCCAGTACCGGTGACATCGTCAGAGAACTACTGGTTGTCAGAATTCTTCATAGCTCTATTCAGTTTTGCTTGTGGACTCGTGCAGTACTTCAATATCTATCAAAATGCTTGGTGGTTACCTCATTCGTATCATCACTACGGACTGGTAAATAGTACAACCCTACAAGACAGTAAAGAATTCATTTTTTCAATCGTAATGAGATTAATTTTTTTTACAGAATTTACATTTGATCGATTGGTTCATTGTTCAATTCATCGTGGTGATGACTTTAAGGCCGTTCATTTTTAGTATAGTAAGAATCTACGTGATGAAACTACTCAGTAAATTTGAAACGATCAGAAATCTGAGTCCTTGCATTAGGTATAACCTCAAGAGTCAGTTTTACTGAATTGATTTTTTTTTACATTTAAATTATCTTATTTCGTTATTAATTTTGCAGGATGATTCTGAGCTTTATTTTTACCGGGTATGGTGTTTACTGTGGCACGTACATATGGTGGATATATGGATTTGTAATGCTTTTCATTATGTATCTGCCGTAAGTGTATTGCAGTTTTGATAATTACCTTTCGTATTCGTTCAATGATTCATGAATTATCATTTTTTTCATTTGTAGATGGCTCTTATACATGTACATTTATAGTAGCAACATAAGAGAGTATTTTGATTTAAGAGTAGTACCACTTCCATGTGCGGGATTCATTAAAGGTAACGACATGCATTTCATAATTAACGAATATTTTATTTTTATTTTCATTACATACTTACGTATATTCCTGTGTTGAAGGAATATTGGTTCATCGTTGTACTACTTCTTCCCAACGAAGCAGAGATGAGGTAGATTTCCTGCGTGGAGATTTCAACGCTCGAATGAAATGTTTGTTATTCAATTCATTTACAAATGCTTATTACTGCGTATACATTCCGGCGTGTTTTTCACAAGTACGTATCTATTTTGGATACGACATTCGTGGAATGTTTCGATAACTTTAATATTTTTTAGGGATTTCTATACTTTGAAGATAACTGGGTGTCGTATTACATAATTCTCGTATGGTTCACGTGCATTTGCGTATATTTAACTCATTATTTTCCTTTCAAGTGAGTTTCTGAGTCTTCTCAGCGTAACGTAAAGGTGAAAAAAATACTACAAATACTCATTGTAAATCGTATCTTTACAGTTATTACGATGCATGTCATCGAGCTGCGTTACATCTGGGAAAGTGGACGAAATTAAATGGAAAATTTGCTCCATGTTACGCGTAAGTACAAGAATTGTTTTCATTCGTGACTCTAGCGTCTGTTTTAAAACAATTCCTTCTGTTTTAGATGGTCTGACAGTACTTTTTGGTACAAAGGAATCGTTGTCAAACATAACGGTATAATATATCGAGCTGAAAACTTGACCAATTCTGCAGAGCCAGGAAACAAAATTCACGAATATTTTTATGTAATTTTTTTTTTTTTTTTTAACGAGTGAATTCGTCTTCTTATTTTGGTAATTTAAAAACTCTCGTTTCGTTTCAGTGCTGCTTCGCCAAACCCGGATCTCTTATATATTGGTGGTTAGGCTTAGAAATTAGCGTCGTCTGTCTGCAGTTCGTATTCCTCTTATTTTCAACTCAATGGAATCACGTTTTAGCGTCGTGTATGATGTTAATGTGCACCTATTACTCGTTGTACAAATGTATCAAGAGTTATAACTTATGCGAAACGTTATATAAGTTGGAAGACGTCGTACAAACAAGAATGATAGCCGCCTAAAGTCTTTGTTGGCGGTAATTTTGATAATTCGCGATTGATTTATTACTCATGATGAACGTTAGTAATTTGATTTTTTTTATGTTATGACGTTTTTTGCTTTGATGTTATTTTTTTTTTACTTTCGGGTCCGAAATTATTTGTAATTGAATAATCATGTTTTGTCTGCTGGCAAAAATTGTTCGGCTTTGTGATGGAGCCATGAAGAAATAACTTCTTATTTAGAAAATCAGCCTTTAGAAGATGAATATTGGAATCAAAGTAGCATAAGGCTGATCAACGATCCACACGGAACAGTTGAAATTCGAAGACATACTCATACGATGATCAATGGTCATGAACTTCAATTTATAAGGGTTGCATTACCCAAAAACTTCAATCTTTGTTTTTGTTGAAAAATAAAATACGATTTCATGAAAAACCAGCGTAATTTATTTGACTGATTTACTTTCTAATGAAATGAGGTAGCTTAATATAACAAACCTAAATAATTATAGGCATTGCACACAACTTTACAAAATGTATTTTACAACTTAATTAAGAAAAAGAATTAGGTGGAAATGGCTAATCGAAACGCAATTTCTATCAAATTTTGAGGCATTCTATCTTCATAACAAACGTAAACTTCGCCGATATTATCTTTGTGGAACGCACGTCTGAAAAAAAAATAGGAATAACCTCGATGTAAAACATCTGAAGCATCTGTAAGTATTTTTAATATTTACCCTACAACCCAATAAATGATCGAACGTTTCCTTTCATCGGATTCAGTGTATTCAAACAACATACCAAATTCCTTGACTGGTAAGCAGTTTCGGTGATAACGTCCAATGTTCGATATTTTCTGAAAATTTTCATCATGTAGGGGTGTTGTTATTTCCACCAGCCTGGGTGAGTAGTTGCTCAGATTTGTAGTGAACATGAACAAAATTGCTCACACTTCCTACTTCCATCAGTTCAGACTCTGGACTTGGTAAATTTCTTTCAATAAACATGTAATTTATTCGAAATTGAAGGGGAGGGATGACACCAATCGAAATTTTTGTAATAACTAAAATTATTTCCAAGACTTCAAGCTACAACTTTTGTTTGAAATTTTTTTCAATTGGACCTCTACCTTCACAATTTTTAAATAATATATAAGTGTCCAAGCCATTATGCAAAATTGGAGGGGAGGGAAGGGTCTAATCGAAAATTTTATAATAACAAAAATTATTTCTTGGACCTAGATCTACAACTTTTGTTTGAAAAAATTTTCAATTGGACCCCTTCGGCAAATTTTGAAAAAGTATCTACCTGATATTATGTGAAATTTGAGGAAAGGGAGAGATCCACTCGAAATTTCTATAATGACCAAATTTATTTTTAGGATCTTGCTCTACAACTTTTATTTGAAATTTTTTTTTATCGGTACCTTCCTCGCTTATTTATCTGGGATTTTTAATTAATTTCTTCGAAGTGTTGTGCAAAATCAGTGGGGAGGGGGGGTCCAATTAAAAAAAACTTCAAACAAAAGTTATAGCTTGAAAACCTAGAAATAATTTTGGATATTACAAAAATTTTGATTGGACCCCTACTTCCCCTCCAATTTTGAATAAAATAAATGGCAATCGAAACTTGAAAGAAATATTCCGAGTCCAGAGATTCAGTTGATTCATTTCTATGAACTACTCACCCAGGCTGGTGTAAATAACAACACCCATCATGTAGTCTACACATTTAAAACCTAAAGTAAAAATGACAACAGAACTCACTTTCTGGGAAAGTACCCGATGAATTTTTTGGGCGTACAATCTAAAATTGTTCATTATGTTATTATATGTGAGATTCTTTTGATCGTACATGTCCGTGGAGCAAATTAGAACGCCATTGCTGGGATGTAAATTTACAAAGTGAAACAAAGCTTCATTACCTCCGTGAATAATCCTTAAAATATAATGAAGCGTTATTCATTAGAATGTAAAAAAGGTCGATTTCAATAAATATCATTTAGTTAACCAACTTCCTCATCGAATGAACTTCTTTGGATTTTTTTCCCTCGTCAGGAAATGAACTGGAATGTGAGCTGCCCTAAAAAAAAAGATATTGTAAGTCAATCTCTGTAGGTACAACTCGAGCTAAATGAAAAATGAAATCATTCGCTCACAGTAGTGTCGAGATCAGAACGGTCGGAATCAGAAAGACTGCAATGTAACGGAAATATGTTACCAGAGCTGCTCATTTGTTTCATTCTTTGAGCTCTTCTCCCCAGTACAGGAGCAGTATCATCGTTGAAAATACTGCTATTTGTTCTGCTCAAAGAATCCGAGTAAGCATCGTCGAATGCTAGAAACAAATATTTTTCGTGTATCAATATTAAACAAAATTTGATCAGGTTTAATGGTAGGTAATTGACTCACTCGACGAAGAATGATGAAAACAAGTATCACTTTCACAGCTCAACGTTGAAGTACTCTTGGTCAAAGTATCTTTAAAAACAAAACGTTTCGTTCTCAATATTAATTATGAAATTATCGGTTTAAAAAGCTGTCAAAATACCTACTCGTGTTATTACTATTCGAGATTGATAAGTTTTCGAATGATTTTTGATTAGAATTTGTATGCTGAATTAATGTTTTTGAGTTATTTTGAATTAATCTGAAAAATCGTTCGTTTCAGTTTCGAGTATTCGCATAGTTGGGAATAGAAAAATTATTTGTTCGTTAGCGGCCTGTACTCACTGATCTACAACGTCACCTAAACCGAAATGCAAAATATCATTCAACGTTTCTTGAAATTCGTCAATATACAGCTCGTCCGGTTTAAAAACGCCATCACTTCTGCAAAAATTATAGAAACTAAAAAGGTACCAGGATTTGGTACTAGGTACATCGTTTATATTCTAAAAATAAATACCTAACAGAACATCCTCCTGATTCTAGCAGCGTAATAAGTAAACCTTGACCCTGAAAACCAAATGCAAAGGTATAAATACAAGTCATTCGTTCTGAAGAAAATTTTCCACTAATTTTCTAAAAGTCTTACTTGTCCTATTATTGATAAAAACCATCTTTTATTCGGAGGAAACGTACGTAATCCTTCAACACGATAACAGCACGAAGATAAGAAAACCTCCTTCCACACAACCAACGATTCGATATTTGATGTGACCGTTAAATCTAATAAATCATTTAATCGTAGAAAAGCGTGAACATCGAGTTGATCTTCTTTGCATAAATGAGAAACAATTAGGTATCCCTGAAAAAATTGCCGAAATTTTAAAAAATACGTCAAAAATTATAAAGAGAACTATGATCTAGAAGTAGATAGGTATTGTACTTTATAATAAACGCATGTTCCCGTAATCGAATAAAATCTTTGGCATCCATTGTGATCTTCACTCTGGAAATTACACAAAATAAATTCAAGTAGATGTAGATTAGATACACACGAAATTAGGCACTCATAAATTTATTTAAAAAAACTAACCAAATCACCAAAATCGTTAGCTTCAAGTTCGTTCAATTTTTCTTCAATTTTCATCTAAAAAAAAAAAATTGAATAAAATGTTCTCGCATTATTGACATAAAATTTTCATCTACAAATTTTTATTCTTCGTTTTATTCTTAAATTCCACCTACCTCCAAATTATGGGAAACAGTAAGTTTAGAAGGAAATCCAAAGGTATCTTCAAATTGTACGCAACTGCCAATTTCAGGAACATCAGCATCACACATTGGGTGACTCGACGAATAAGCGATATTTTTGAACATTTTAATAAATAAATTACCAAAAAATTGATTCAAACTTGCATAATTTATAGGGTTCTTGAAACACCTAAATAATTCAAATTAAATATCAATTTAAGATCAGATTTTAATGAAAGATAAATCTTCTAAACTTATATCTCACCCTTGAAGAGATTTATATCTGAATTGTAAATATCTCACAATGCACGAACTTAGTTGTTTTAACTCGAATAAAGAACATCTGAAAAATAAAAATGATTAAAAATTGAACAGCTCCAGTCAAACAAATCTAATGACAAGAAACTAACCTATTTTCCGGCGATGCAATTATTAATAATTCTCTCCCATCTTCTATGTACATCAAATGAAGCCTGTCTTCATTTATTAATAAAGTAGAACTGAAAAATACAGTTTAAAAAAAAAATTTCACCTACAGTAAGTTACTGTTTAATTAATTTTTGTTTCACAAAAATTAAAAACCTTTCGGGATCCTCTGCAACTAATTTCGGTAATAAGTGATATAAAGTCAAAAGTGCTCCTCTGACTGAATGAATCACATTTTTATCCGCAGTTTGAGGGAAATAATAAATGATATCGTCTCCAGGGATTAAATCGTTTGGTTCAGTGTCTACTAAATTCACGTACAGTACTGATGCTAGATGACCGTCCACATCGATGTAATCACTGGCGTTGCCACTCTGAAAATAACCATCTTCATCACCAATTGTAATTTTCCAAAATATCAAACTCGATACAAAAAAATTACCTTAGGAGCATCTAAATTTTCATCATAATTCTGAATTCTGCAATTGATGTTATTCTGCTTCTTAGCTCGGTGCTTCTTCAAAAATTTAGATAGCTTGTAACGTTTTTTAGTAGAAGAATTACTTTTAGGATCTGCTTCATTCGTTGACGTTTCATTCATAAATGGAGAACACTTGATGAAAAATAATTCTCCATTTTCTAGAATAGCATCGTTCCATTCCGGCACAAAACTAGAATACAAAGATTAATTAGGAAAAAAAATGTTTTCAACTTCCTAAATTATCGTCTTACTAGTCTGATTCGCAGCACGAAGAATCGCAACTGGAGGTGCATGAAGAATTGTGATCCTCAAAATCTTGAACATCTTCATCGCCATAATTGTGATTTGTTCTCCAAATGCTCATGATTTAGTCGTTATAAAAAGCAGGATTCAACAGGTGGAATGTTGGATACGGGTACAAGCGATGGACTTTGGTTGCACATACATCTTCTGATCTCCCCAGCGAATGATTTGAGTTCAACGAAACATGAAATTTGATTATTCCACACTAAGTGAATATGCACCTATCGATCTATGCACCTGACATGCAAATTTACTGATAATTCAGACTGCTGTTATCAGCATCAGCATCACCCCCCCCCCTCTACCTCTTAATTAACCAAATTCCACATTTCCAACTCTGATCATCATAACGTTATACTACGTTGACGGTGCAAAATTTCAGGAATAAAAAATTCTGATTAGAGCACAAACTCAATTATAGCACATCTGGTGCATACAACAGCAGCTATACAGTCAAATTAAGAACCCTGAAATCGTGATCACATCGAAATAAAAACAAAGTATTATCCAAATCCCAACGGATTTATTGCGTGTAACAAAATAAAATTTGAATCTCCGACTTTCGAAATTATCTGAATACAAGTTAAATTACAAAAAGCAGGCTTTCGGTCTTCTGATGGAGAATGTGTTATATGCATGACGTTTTCCTTGTACACGGTGAGGTAACGGGAACATGATTTTCGAGTCGTGGAACTGCTTGATATGCGGTCTTCTGCAACTTTTCGCGGCGACAGGTTCAACTCTGATGATCTAAAAACGAAACAATTCGTTAATACCGACTTGGAAAATAACAATACTCGACTGTTTGGAAAAATACCTGTATGGAATGGGCTCTAGCTCTGTGACGAGCACCCATGTCTCTGTAACATTGAGTAACTGCGCCAGCTACCGTAACGTCACGATATTCACGGTACATGTTATGGGTACCAGATCGGGAATCGTATCTTAACCAAATACCAAAGTTCTTAATCTTGGTGGGCGATGGTTCGGCAATCTAGAAACAAACCGAACAAGTATAAAATGCCGGTAGCTTTAGCAAATGTCAAAATTCAAATTCAACGTTCGTAGTTATCATTTTGGCTTACCTCTTTCAAACAAACAATTTCTCCGGTAGTCTTTTTAACTTTTTTCAACTGACCCAAGAAGTACCAAAATCTGGACTTGGCGACGATTCTGTCTGGAGCAAATATTCTCATTTTGTATAGAGGCGGATTCAGTAATTTCGGGTTCGGTAATCTACGTCCGATGACCTCATATTCTTTCAACTGTAATCATAACGAATTGAGAAAAGCATTAGTAAAATGCACATGGGTATTTATATGTATTTAGCGAAGATGTTTCAGAGGAAATCAGGAGAGGTGGATGTGAGAGTTTGATCATCACGGAAAGACACTAAAATATAGTGATTAAAATAAGGCCAATACGTATTATATCAAGAATTAAATAATGTTAAGTACTTACATCTCCTTTAGCCTTCATGGTCGATATTTAAAAGTTTAATCAAATAAATTATAACTTATTTATTCCACGCCGCATAAAAAAATTAACCTCGTTTCCTTCTTTCAAATAAGAAAAACACTAAAAAATTTTAAAACGTTGATTGTAGCTTTCGGTATAGAAATTTGTGATAAATTTTGTTCGCAAATACCACGACTTTTTAGGGGGAAAAAAAATTAATTTTGAAAAAAGTTGGTAAGCAGCGCTCTCTACACGTTGGAATTGGAACTAGTATGAAAATGATAAAAAATTATTGATAAAAAAAATCTGTTTACGTTTCGTTTGCAACGTTTTAAAAGTTTTAAACTTTCAAACTTTCAAATTTTCTACAACTTTGAGTTGGTTCTACAAATATAAACGTGTACTTTTTATTCTACATCTTATCTTCTTCCTAAGCATAAAATATTTTGTGTAAATTTATCAACAACCGCAAAAACCGAGGCGTCTCTTCACTCATCAGGTAGCTGCTATGCTGGACTAAAATACTCGTTCTGTATCGTAAATCTTTCGAAGAATCATGTCTAATTACGATTGGGAAGAAGTCAAAAAACTTGCCGCGGATTTCCAAAGGGCTCAGCTGACTTCGAGTGCTCAAAGGTTAGATTATTTTCAATTCATCGTCAGTTAGGGACTTCTCGAATGGGGTCCCTGTTTCCTGATCTTTAATCCTTATTGTAAAATTTTAACCATTTTTCAGATTATCGGAGAAGAACTGTGTGGAAATAGTTACGAAATTGATACAATTAAAACTACTAGATGTTGTATTTACAAATGATGGAAAATCGTACATCACTCCCAAGTATCTCATCAAGGAAATTAAGGACGAGTTATACGTACATGGAGGTAATATTTTCGTTACACGCTTCTTCAGCGTAATGATACAACTTTTCAACATGACGATGCATGATTTCAGGCAGAGTTGATTTGATCGATGTAGCCAAGTCACTAAACGTAGATTTCAACGTTATTAATAATCTTGCTCATGATATCATCAAAGAAGATTCTAGTATTCGGATTATTCTCGGACAACTGATCGATCATACTTATATTCTTCACGTTGCTGAAGAAATCAACGATCGATTACAACAACATGGAATAATAAGCGTTACTGAGTTAGCTAGAACATTGGATTTGCCTGGCGATTTTATTCATTCTGTTGGTAATTTTTGATTACGTATATGATATAACGAGAGATATGCATATTCACTTTTTTATTCGATTACAGATCATTAAAGAAAATATCGGTAGAATTATAACGAGTGCGAAACAAGATAAACAAGATTTGCAATGTTACTACACCGAATCGTTTCTGAATCAGCATAAGGCTGTAGTTCGTGGGGCTTTTATTGCTATCACGAAACCTACTCTTATTAGCACAGTAATTAGTCATTGCGGGATAAAGGAGAATATATTTTTTTGTACGTAAATATTTTGAAAGCCACCTATTTTGTATTGTAAAATAATTTTTACCTACGATTATTGTTTTTTCCGCAGCATTGATAGATAGTTTGATAGAATCTAAACAAATTCCCGGAGTGCTCACCGAACGATGTGGAAACATTTGTACCTACATTCCTCACGTATATTTGAAAACTCAAAGCGAATGGGTTAACAATTTTTACCATCAGAACGGATACTTGGGTACGATTTTGGAATTATCGTGCATTCGAAAACAACCACAAATGATTTATTTTCACTTTTTTGTTTAGAATACGATGCGTTGAATCGAGTTGGAGTAAATGACCCGAAAAGTTTCATCGCCAAATCTATCAAGTCTGAAGAAAATCTTCTTTATCTGCAGAATTGTGCTGTTGGTCAGCAATTACTCGATCAAATTGAAGCTACAATTGAAGAAGCTTTAGCTTCACGATCTTGGACAAATATTTTGGTACAGTCGTGCACATATTTTCAGTTTTATATTTTTTTTGTTAATGGAGAAAATAATTCTACTCGTGTGTTTTAGAATGTTCTTCCAACCGTAATCGATTTCGACGACGCTGAAATATTAATAAAAAAAGTAATGGACAAACGACGTGCGTTGTGTAACATCCGTATTTTCAACCATTCGTACGCTGTATCTGATAATTTTTTGAATAAAATCCAATCTCACATTATTGACAAAATTGTACCTGAGAATGTAAACGAGGTAAGATAATATCCAGAATAATGTTGCTGTCTATTTATTTTTCTCATTTTTTCACTTACATTCACAGATGATAAATTCTGGAAAGTACGAACAATACATAATCGAATCGAAATTGAACAACGCCAATGGCGATGGCGAAAAACGGGAATTGTCGAGAAAAGAAGAACGTAAAAAACGTACGAATATTGGAAAAAGTGGCGGTGGTACTCAAGTGAGTTCATCATTATTGAATGGATTCGACGCTTCGAATATTTTTCAAGAAGTTGAACGGGAAACTGATTGAATGATCGTTGATCATGTTTTTAGGGAAGAGAAACCAAAACCAGGGTAACGAAAAAAAAATACGGTCAAAGAGGTACCAATAAAATTGATTCGGACGAGGAAGAATCGAAAAGTCAACGATCAACAGTTGGACTAGAATTCGTCACTTTCGACGAAATAAGAAAAGTGATAGAACTTGATGATTCATTCCAAGAAGAATCCGACGATTGTGCTGATTTTATTGAAGAATTGTTGCAGTATTTTTATCCGTATGTGCATGAAAAACTGGCCTCTATACGTGCAACCAAAGTCGTTTTGGTATCTAATGTACAACTTTTTTTACAGCTCTGTGAATAAAGCAGCCTTAACTCTCGCGCAATCGACGTACGAAACGCGATTAGCTAACATGCATACTACTAAACGCAAAATGAATGCCGAACTACAAGATAGTATAATATCGACGTATCAAAACTTGAAACATTACTACAAAGGCATTAAAGAGTTTAATGATGCCGAATGTCAACTTCAATTGTCTAAATACTTGCTAAAGTCAACTGGAACGCAATTAGTCAACACCTGTTTTACTTTTATCAGCGATAAAAATGAAGATATTAGTTCGGCCGAGGTACGTCTGAAATATTTTTCTTGTTCATTTAAAAAACTAACTAATCACTCTACTGTTCTAACCATAGGCTCGTCAAAAAGTACTGAACTCAATCGATAATAAAGAATTAAAAGAAGCGTTCGTCAAATTAAACAAGAGCGTTAATGGAAGCACTGTCGATGAATTTATGAACGCAGTTGAAGACGTTCTAAGCATTTTAAATATAATGATGAAAAAAATGGATAAAAAGAAAGAAAAGTCGGTATTTTTCGTATTTTTAGACATATAGTACGATATTACAGCGATGGTTTCGTCCGATGGTACGTTAAAAATAAATTGTTTCATTTCTAGGACCCTATTGGAATCTCACAGACAAGCTTTACTCGAAAAATTGAGAGAAACTGAAGATCCTCCATTGGTTTTACATCTAACGTCGTTGATATTATTTCAAAATGTAACGCAAAACATTCTAAACGCTTCCGGTCGTTTTGTGTCCAATATTTTGTCCTTACTCAATGGACGAATGGATATCAACAACTTTTCTCTTTTGCAGCAGTATCATGGTTGGTGAAATTTCTAGACATCGCGTCGATAAGAAATTATATCGGGCATGTAGCAAGTAGGTACTTTTTTGAGTTCGTTTCTTCATAACAATTTTTTATTTTAGGAAATGTCATGAAATTATTCAAGTTAGACGAAGAGGATGAAGATTACACGAAAACTTTGCAAGAGCTGAAAGAAGTCACCGAAACAGTGAAACAGATCGCTGTAAACTCTTTAAATAAATGAGTGTTTTTGTTGATATGACTTTTCATTTATGATGTAGTTGGGCTTGGGTGTCATTTTATTTTTCCTTTTTCAAGTGTATTATGAACCATTTTTACAAAAAAGAAAGGTTTTGAATAAAGAGTATTTGAACCGCTGAAACGAATTTTGTTTCGAGGTTCATCTTTACACCCAACCGAATATTGTTTTTCACTTTTTATCGTATTCCTTCATTTTTTTATATATTATATTAAACTATTCATTTTATTTAATAATGATAATTTGTTTAAGATTAGGACTTTAGGAGTTGTAGCTCAGTATTCGGGATTATTTGACTAACGTCTAGTTTGATAGTTTTGTATTCAGAGGAGGACCTTCGATGAATTTTTTACCAAGTCCAGTGCTACATATTACTTTATATTCAAAATTGGAAGGGAGGAAGGGGTTTATTCGAAATTTTTGTAATAACTAAAAGTATTTGCAAAACTTCAAGCTACAACTTTTGTTTGAAAATTTTTTTAATTGGGCCGCTTACCTCCCCGCAGTTTTTATTAATGTATTTTGAATGAGTGTGAATAAGTTATATTACTCAAAATTGGTGGGGATAGAGGGGTCCGATTGAAATTTTTGTTATAACCAAAATTATTCCTAGTACTTCAAGCTACAATTTTTTTTTGAAAATTTTTTCAATTGGACCCGGTACTCCACCAAATTTGAATAATAATTTACTATACTTATAATAAGTATCCAAGTCATATTTATGCAAAATTGGAGGGGTGGAAGGAGTGCAATTGAAAAAATTTTCAAACAAAAGTTGTAGGTTGAGATCCTATAAATAATTTTAGTCATTATGAAAATTTCGCCTGGACCTCTCCTTCTGCTCTAATTTTTGCATAATATGTAAGAAAATCACTCTTTTTGGTTATACAAATGTAATAGTGAAAGTATATGAGATACTATGTGAAATTGGAGAGAGAGGAGAGGTCCAAGCGAAATTTTCATAATAACTAAAATTATTTATAGGATCCCAATCTATAACTTTTGTTTGAAAATTTTTTCAATTGGACCCTTTCCCCTTCCCCCCTTAATTTTTAATAGGTATTTTGGGAGTGTTATGCAAAATAAGTGTAGAGAAAGAGGGGCTCAATTGAAAAAGTTTTCAAACAAAAGTTGTAGCTTGAAGTTTCACTAATGCTTAAGATTATGACAAAAATTGCGATTGGACCCCTCCCTCCCCTCCAATTTTGGATAATCCAACTCA
Organism: Balanococcus diminutus; assembly: GCA_959613365.1. Classification (NCBI taxonomy): domain Eukaryota; kingdom Metazoa; phylum Arthropoda; class Insecta; order Hemiptera; family Pseudococcidae; genus Balanococcus; species Balanococcus diminutus. The sequence goes on along the minus strand of OY390718.1, from coordinate 54,468,365 downwards.
TTCAAATACATTATTGAAAACAGGTGAGAGGTAAGGGGCCCGATTGAAAACATTTTCAAACAAAAGTTGTAGCTTGAAGTACTAGGAATAATTTTGGTTATAACAAAAATTTCAATCGGATCCCTCCTTCCCCTCCAATTTTGAGTAATATAACTTATTCACACTCATTCAAAATACATTATTAAAAACTGCGTGGAGGTAAGGGGCCCAATTAAAAAAAAATTCAAACAAAAGTTGTAGCTTGAAGTTGTGCAAATACTTTTAGTTATTACAAAAATTTCGATTAGACCCCTTCCTCCCTTCCAATTTTGAATATAAAGTATTATGTAGCACTGGACTTAGTAAACAAAACTATCAAACTAGACGTTAGTGATGATGATGAATTTGTCTTTTTATCTTTTATACGTAGAGAATACTAGAATAGAGATACAAAATACGAAAGGAATAATCGTTTTCCAGCGTTTTTGAAAATTTTGTGATTGAGCTGGTAACTTGGAAATTTGAGTAGTAGACGAGTATTGTTTTTTCTCTTATAGAACTGAATCTTGTTTGATAAATTTCTACTGTTTTCACATTCTCCATGAAGGGAAGGACCAAGAAGGACTATTAAATATTCTGTTTTCACTTTTTCAGTTTTCTCAATTTCTCTTTTCTTTGCTAAAAAATAATAAAATAAAAAATATATATATATTAAAGTCAGTAACTAGTACTCCTTGCGATGAAATGACGAACTAAAAAATATGCCCGGGCAAATTTTTCGCCAAACGTGTACAACTCGAGAATTTTCTGTGTGTTATGGTGGTCCAGAGACGCCATCGTTTTTTGGAGGAAATTTTGCATATTTGGCTGTTGTGTTGTATTATTTAATGCAAAGAATTAAATTATAATTATGTATTAATTAACGCGATAAGCGGTACTTGTCAATAATTTTCCTACCGTGTTAATCCTGTGTTATATTCTTACAACATCGTCGTACCATATCAGGGTTTCTTGGAATTAATCAGGTATGTTTCCAATGTTTGCATACAAACTATTAATTTCGTGTTTTAATTTGATACTCGCGTAGTATTTTGAATGTTGTATTAATTTGAAATTTCGATGAAACTATTTTCATTCTGATCATGAAATAATATAGGTACCCTGTTTACTTTAACGATATCGGCTCGAGTGTTTTGAATTTCATTCTAGGAATCGCGAATCTTTTGTTACATTTTGCCGCCTTTAATGTTGATCATTGTTAAAAAAGGGTTAATGATATTTTAGAAGTATCTAATTGACGTTTCTTTCGAATGTTCTATTACATTTGGAACGACTGATCGAATTCAAAATTCATACGTGAATGATTTAAAAACCTCTGCAGTTGGAACTATCGGTGACTATCGGCACCACTTTTCTGTGATTATCTAATCGTATATTGTTTTCACGTAGGTTCGGATTATGAATGCTATGAGCGTTTCACCTGTGAAACCCACCATAAACCCGGGGAATCACGCAGTACCTGCTACTGCAACGAATTTAACAAAATCCCCTTTGCCATCTAGCAACTTTACTCCAATTAATGTGATACCGGAAGCGAAACCAGTACCAGTTGTAAATGCAGCGCCTGCAAATACAGAAAACTTGGGTGATTTATGTACGAGGCCTCCGACATCGAACGGTATCGTCTCACCAACTCTGGACACCAATTCGAAAGAAAATTCCGCCAGTGTGTCGCAAAACCATAATGAGAAAAGCGCCACAGTCGAGAACTCTGCGACTATAGATGCATCGCAAAAGCCTAAAGAAATTGTTCCAGAAATCAAGAATGTAGAAAAACCGAAACCCGAAGAACCTAAAATAACTACGCCATCGAAAGAAAATTCTGGTAAATTTTTCTTCTTTTTCGCTTTTTTTTTGAATTCGTTTTGGAATAACTTTTCTGTATCGTAGAAGTCGCTGCTGTTATCCCCACCCCTGCCGCAGCCCCAGTGGAATCAATCAAAGAACCTGTGAAAGATGAGAAACCAGCGACACTGGAGAAAAAAGCCGAATCTGTGCCGAATGATGTTAGAGATGGTAAGGACAACCAATCTCAGCAAACCGAAGTGAAGCCCGTTGAGGCAAAGTCTGATCCTGTACCGGAAGCTAAAAAGGAAGTAACGCCTGAAACCAAATCAACGCCGGAAAAGGCCAAAGAACAAAAAGAACCAGAGTCTGAATTGAACAACGATAAAGATGCTAAAACTGAAGAAACAAAATCCGAACCCTCGTTAGATGCTACTCCAGCACCTAAACCTACAAAGCGAAAAGCCAAAGTAATTATATTCAGTGTGCCTATAAGTATGCGTTGAAATTTCTAGATAAAACTAATCATTTGCTCGTCAAACGAATCTTTTTCGATTAACGTCAGCGTGAAAAACTTGAAATGTTTACTTTCGAACCTTTGAACGACGATAATATTGCATTATTTGCGTTTTAGCAACCCGATGAATCAGTTGATGACGAAGGAAAAGAAGGCAGAAAATCTAAACGGACCCGTTTACCAACGCAACCCTATCAGAGTCCCATTCCAGAGTTGCAGTTCATCGCCAAATTACAGACTCCAGCTAAAGCTGCACCCAAACCTGCGACAGAGAAAATTATCGCTTTTTACAAGTAAATACTCGAGCTCATTTCTCTAATTCGATTGGTATCCTATAATTTTCGAAAAATCGACCATATGACTTTTGCTCATATTTATTTAGAAACGAATTTTTGGCCGTAAGAAATCCCGAAGGAAGTTTTTACATATGCCAAACTTTCCAAAATATTCACAGAAGTAGTTCACGTATTAAAATCCGATGGTTTACAAATTTGCCCAACGATGTCTTCACTCCTGATTTTGGTGACGTTACAGGTACTTGGCATTCGGAAATATTGTATCGAGCTTGTGGTTGATGTTTTATTGTACGATGATAAATTTTCCAATTTTTAGAATTCGATTGTATTTTGACAAACGTTCAAATGACACGTGTTGAAAAAGACCGATGGAAGTTACCAGAAGACGAACGTACTCGTATAGAAAATATATTAAAAAGAGCTCTAGATGTTGAAAAAGGTGTAGCAGATAAACCCTCCATCACCGAAGAACATCCGGATGGACGTGAGTTGATTTTTATTCTCGCTAAAATACACTCGCCGAATTACGAAATAACGTTTACCCCTTTTCCGCAGTCGATTTAAGCTTGTTCAAAGATGAAGCTCAACTCAAGAAAAAGAAGAAAAAGAAATCCGCTTCGCCTAAAGCGAAAAAAGAAAAGGCCACCGCCAGCGCAGCCGCCAAAAAGCCCGCTCCGACCAAATCGACAAAAACCGCCGCCGCACCGGCCGCCTCGTCGACTAAAAAGTCAGCTCGTCTATCGAGCCAAAGTCAAACCGTGGCCGAAAAACCCAAACCCGTCGAAAGCAAAACGAAAAAAGATAAAAAGAAGAAAAAAGGTAAAACCGCCGTCGCGAAAGCTTCGCCTAATACGAAACAAAACGACAAAGCCAAAGTATGGGAGCCGTCGGTTAAATCGTCCAATTCGTCTAAAGTCGTTTTATCTTTGAAAAAAGAAACTCCGGCGACGGTTTCGAAAACGGCAGCCGCTGCAACGACGACCACGAAAACCACCACCAAAAGAACCTCGAACGTTTCTAGCCGGGCCAGCGCAACCAGTACTTCGCCCGCCGCTGTACCGCAGAAGAGAAGGAAAGAAGATGCCAAATCTGCCGCAGCTAACCAGCCTGTTACTAACGAAAGGACTGGTAAAGTTAGAAGTGAGTGTTAGTTGTCGAATATTCCATATTAGTCGGCCTATGCCTATTTCTTGCAATCTATAATTCGGACCATCCGTCCTGGCGAAACGATTTATTTAATTTTTTAATTTCTAATCGACTGACAGTCTTATCGTTGTAATTTTTAGACGCAGGCTCGGCTGTAGCGGCGAAAATTAATTCCGCTGCCATGAGAACGACTAAAGATAAAGAACGTAAAGTATCGAGTACGTCGAGTCAGCGTAAAAAATGATTATTATTTCGCATATTTAACGTAACCGGATGTTGTTATAAGTACGTCGGCGGTGAAGATCAATCGGCAGCCGTATGATTTGATTTGGTTACTCGCTTTCTCGATGGTATTATGTTAAGATATCGTTTTTGGTTGTAAAGACTGTGTATTATAGATGTGTAGGGCGGATGTACGTAATCAATGTTGATGTAAATATCGATGACTCTTTTTATTTTGTTGAATGTTTCGAAAGTTTTACAACGTTGTTATTACTTTATTATTATTAACTTACGTTTATTTTTATTAACGTATATTAATTTAATATCGATTCGAATCATCGTGTCACCTGTCGTATTCGTGGGAAAGGCGTCTTCTTGATCGCATGAACACATCAAACGGTAGTCGTTCCTGTACAATCGCCATTCGTTTATTTTTTTCAGGTAACTTAAACGTCTCGATTTAACTTCGATTAGTTATTTTTTTTTCCCTATCACTCACTTTTTTTAAACTATATATTTTACGTGTACGATGAACACAATTTGATATCTTTTTGATTTTTTTTTAAACGAATTTTAGTACAAGGCAACTATACGAAATCGTTGGAAGCGTTTTGAACTTTTTATTTTGATATAGCTGTGGTGAAGAAGAAACACGTGCAGTATTGATGCGTTTTTTTACAAAACGTGCTAGTATTCGTGAACGATATTTCTAAGGTGCCATTTCGAAGTAATTGATTCGCGAGAATCGAATTTTGCCCGAACAAGTAACCAGTTAGAAAAGGATATTTTATATCGCCATCGCGTTCGTATCGACTTTTTCGTTCGTTTCGTTTGAGAAAAGAAAAGAAAAGAAAGCAGCTCGTTTAGAATGTACGGTGTATAATCGTTCTCCTCTGAGGCTCTGAACTTGAGCTGTCAGAAACTGTGAAAAGTTCAACTTTTGAGTGCTAACTGAAAGATAATGCAACGTGTGGCTGCTAATGACGATATGAGAGTAAAACATCTTTTATATTTTAGCTAAAATGCGCTCAATTTTTTACTTTTTTTTTTTTTTTTTTTTTTTTTTTTGTATGTGTGTGTACAGAACGAACAAGCTTGGTGTATAGTTGAAAGCTTGGCGAAGTTTAACGATGTAATTAAAAGTCGAGTAATGCGAACTTTCTTTATTTTTTTTCTTTCATTGTTCCAAAGTATAAAAGGGAGTGAAAGGCAAAGAGAGTCGTGTCGCTGGCGGACATACTTTTCTCAAAATGTATGTATTTTAGAATACAGCGTTGTAATTTACTTACTGTGATTTTAAAATATCCGTCGGTTTTGCGCAATCAGTTGCATAATGTGTAAAATGTTTGGTATCATAATTGTTGTATATTTTCTTCTTATTTTTTTTATCCTTAGACGTTTTATCACCCTCCCTTTATCATTTTTTGCTTAATATTACGTTTTAGGCATTAACGTTTATTTTACTTTTTTTTTTTTTTCGTTTTCAAAATTACATAAGTAAGGTACCTATGTATTTATTATTCGTCTCGTTCTATTTACTCAGGGCCCAAGTTGGATTTTTTTAAAATTAACTACGCTTCGTCTTTTTAATATAGGCGTGCTGTGAAAAGTATCGTGTAAATGGGCCTCGTTTCAATATTACCTATTTTATTATTTATTCATTTTTATTTTCGCTTGTATCATGTTCGTGTTGTGTGTAAATATCAAATCGAAATTTTAAAAGGATAATTTATTTCCAAGATGAATTTTAATGCTTATTTATGTGTATTTGAGTATATTTTGTTTTCCCTTTTGTGCGTTGTCAATTTTTTTTTTCGTCATTAAACATTTAAAGAAATGAAATTATGGTAATTCAAAGTTTCACATGTATAATTTTTTCATGTTGTAAGTATGTAGTTTTTATTATTAAAGTATTGGATTAATTGTAACGCCGTTTTTTTATTTACATCATTTTTGATCAATCGGCTGATTGAACACTTGTGTCTAGTTTACTTAATTGTTAACTGGTGGCTGATGGCGGATCGTTTTTGTTGAATTTTTACCAAGTCCAATACTACATATCGATACTTGAAAATCAAAATTGGAGGGGAGGGACGGGTCCTATCGAAATTTTTGTAATAACCAAAATTATTTCCAAGACCTCAAGCTACAACTTTTGTTTAAAAATTTTTTCAATTGGACCCCTCCCTCCTCACCTATTCTGCACAACACCCCGAAGATACAAATTAAAAATTAATGGCGGGAGGGAGGGGCCCAATCGAAATTTTTGTAATAACCAAAATTACTTCTAAGACCTCAAGCTACAACTTTTGTTTGAATTTTTTGTAGTTGGGCCCCTCACTCCCCACCTATTCTGTACAACAATTCGAAGATACAAATTAAAAATGAATGGTGGGAGGGAGGGGTCCAATCGAAATTTTTGTAATAACCAAAATTATTTCCCAGATCTCAAGCTACAACTTTTGTTTGAAATTTTTTTTAATTGGACCCCTCCCTCCCCACCTATTCTGTAAAACAATCCGAAGATACAAATTAAAAATTGAAGGTGGGAGGGAGGGGTCCAATCGAAAAAAAATTCAAATAAATGTTGTAGCTTAAAGTCTTGGAAATAATTTTGATTATTACAAAAATTTCGATAGGGCTCGTCCCTCCCCTCCAATTTTGAATATCAATTATCTATTTGGTATTGACTTGGTAAAAATTCAACAAAAACTATCCGTCACCACTAAACAAATTGAATAAACTAGAGTCTAGTAAATTAAACTTGTATGTCCGCTGAGAAATCACATTAGCCCCCTTGTCCCTTCCCCTGGCCGTGTTACGTCGATTAGCCCTTTCGGACTCGAGACCGAACAAGCGAAGATTAAAGCATTATTTTTTTTTTACATTTTATTATCTTTATATTGCAACATAAAATATTACGAGACTACTGAATTTTTTTCAATCTCTACCCGCAATACCTTATACTGAAAATCCCCAATCTTCAAAATTGAAGATGATACATTCTCAAAGTTTTTAAAAATCTTTCAAGTTTTGAAAAAAAATGAATAAAAATGCAATTGTCTGATGGTCCACTTGGAGTTAATTGGAAAAACGAGCAAAGTTATGTCGAAAATCAGTTAGAAATTTTTAACAAATTGTTGAAAAAAATATTTAAAGCCCAATTGAAAAATGTTTCAAACAAAAGTTGTGTATTTAAATCTCAGGAATAATTTTGGTAATTACAAAAATTTTGATTGGATCACACCCTTCCCTCCAAATTCGCATTATACGTATACTGGAAGAGAGGGAATGGTCCAATCAGAATTTTTGTGATAATCAAAATTACTTCTGAGATCTAAATACACAACTTTTGTTTGAAAATTATTTCAATTAGGGCCTTGGGTAAAGAAATAATGAGTTTTTTTGGGAAGTAGGGTCCATCCCATTCCCAAAAATCACTCTACTTCTGTACCCAAAACCCTAATTATTGAAAAATTTACCAAACAAAAGTTGTATATTGAGGTGCTTGGAATAATTTTGTTTTTGAAAAATATTCTGATTGGATCACTCTCTGCCCCCCCCCCCCCCCCGCCAATTATACCTATACACGTAGAATAATTTTTCATTGTAAGTACGTGAGCTTTATACGTATAATACAAATTTGGAGGGGAAGGAGTGATCCAATCAAAATTTTTGTAATAACCAAAATTTTTCATGGCGTCTAAATACACAACTTTTGTTTGAAACATTTTTCAATTTGGGCATTGGAAAATTTAAAAAAATAATTATGTTGAATCAATTTTTGAATCAATTTTTTTCTAAAAAAAAAAAACACGTCGACCATCAAACAATTCCATTTTTTGTTCAAAATTTGAAAATTTTTTCGTCATTCAATAATTATTGGATTTTCGAATCGTGTGAGGACTCAAGCTGAAAGCTTTACAATTTATTTACAACTCCTTGTTTTTATCGATTTTTGATATCATATAAATAATTACTTATTTTAATCTAGCGAAATTATCCAGCTTTCTACCGCAGATTAGTGTTCTTATTCGATTTACCAACTGGATGGTTTTAATTGGACAAATAAAATAGGTCACTGGGGACCGGGGTTTTGGTGCGCGAAATAGGCAACACGATGTGCTGCGAACGCGTACCAAGTATATTTAAAAAAACAATATATATAGATGAATGAAAGGAGAAAAATTGTTGAGACGTTGTGATATATTTTTCAACTCGTGTTGCGCAGTACGAGCTTTTCCTTTCCCACACCGGTAAGGGTAGATACACAAATCCACGTCTGTTCCTAAGAGTGTTTTCAAGAAGAAAATAAATGAAAGTCGAGCATAAATGATAATAAATATTTTCATATTTTTGAAAAATAAATGTTGGTTATTGTTTCGAGATTCGAGCAGTGGGCTGTCCTCGGGTGGAATTTGGCAAAAGTATGGGCCAGAGGGGGAGAAGGGTAATGCCTAATATTCTAGTAAGAAATACAGCGTTATAGTGAGATGTCGTCGTTGGTGCTTGGCGAAGGGGTAATTGATTTCTAAACGTAATTGTGCGCATGCTTTTGTTAAGGATTAAAGACACTGGCACGTAACCTGAACGCGCGTTTACCATTTTATTACCTACGTATTTGAAAGGATTCGCCGAAAGGCTTCGCTCAGTGCCTGAAACTTTGTTGAAAAATCAACACATGTGCTGGACATAATGGCCGAAAACTTGACCACAGACTGGGCATTCCAGCTACACCCAAAATATTTCAAAAGTAAAACTAACTGTGTTAGGGTGACTCTTATTTTGGGCTTTCGAATATTTTTTTGGTCTCCCCCCCTCCCCAAAGTTGTATCTTTTTATGAGAAAATAATTCTCTATTTTTTATTTATACGCTAACTGAATTTTAAATTACCCAAGGTGCTCCTCATTTTTTTAGAAAAATGAAAAAATTGACCGATTTTCAAAATCTTGCCTTTTTTTGGTTATAAATAACCTACCAAAGTTATCCCTTTTCGTGAAAATGGATTCCCATTTTTTTATTTTGTCCATTCTTAATTTTAAGTGCCACCATGATGCGTCCCTAATTAAAAAAAAAAAAAAAAAAAAAATTGAGAAAAATTTGCAATATTTTTTCTCTTATACATTTTGTTGGAAAATAATTCTCTATTTTTCATTTTAATTTCCCTAACCGAATTCTAAGTTTTAAAAAATAATGAAAAATTACCATTTTCTGGGTGGGGGGGCTCTTCAATTTGCTTGAAATGGACGATTTTTTCATGGTTTTGGGACGAAAAATTTTCATAACGTTTTGGAGTAAAAATTTCCATTGTCAACTTTTTTGGAGAAAAAAATCTCTCAATGTTTTGGAAGCATAAATATGTTTTATTTATCAAAATTTCGACAAAAAAAATCCATACTTTTACTTACTTACGTAAATTTTTTTGAGTACCTACTTTTTTTTAGATTTTTCAGAATTTCTAGAGGAAAAAATTACTAATTTTTTATTGTAAAAATGTTCCTTAAATGTTTATAGAAGAATGAAACATTTAAATTTTTTTTAAGTAAAAATATTTTTCGAATTTTTGACGAAAAAATCTCTAAATTAATTTATGGTAAACAATTTTGGAAATTTTTTTTAACGAAAAAATTTCTCAGTTTTTTAGACGTAAGAAATATATAAAGTTTTTTTAAAGTAAACAAAACGGTAAAAAAATCCCCCCCCCCCCCCTAAAAAAACACAATATTAATTTTTTGTTACAATATTTTTTGAAAAAAATCATTTTCTGGAGAAAAAATTTGTGTTTATTATTAAATGTTGTTTTGGGTTAAAATTGTTTTTACAAATTTTTGAAAAAGAAAGTTTTTCATTTGTTATTTTTAGGATGGGCTCTCAAATTTGTTCGAAACAACCGGATTTTTTCATTATTTCAGAACGAAAAATTTTCCTTCTTTTTTTTTTTTTTTTTTTTTGAAAATTTGTTTGGAGTCAGAACTTTTTAAAAAGTAAAGAAATGGGTACAACAATTTATCAACTCTCTTGAAGAAAAACAATATAAAAAGGGTACATAAATAAATTAAATTTAAAAATTGTTAATTTTTTGGATTGAAAAAAATGTCCAATTTTTTTGGCGTAAGTAAGAAAAATATTCCTCAAATAATGTTGGATGACAGAAATCTTTGCATTTCTTTGGGGTGGGAGAAAAACATTTTTCATTTTTTTTGTAGTAAATATTGTATTTTTAAAATTTTTGAAGAAAACCCCTCTGTAATTCTTATAGGAAAAACATTTTTTAAATTTTTTTAAAATTGAAAATTTTCACAATTTTTTAGAATACACGAATCGTTAAAAAATTCTCACTTCTTTTGAAAAAATACTCTCTTTTTTTCTTTTCTTTTTTTTGAGAAAAATGTATTTTTTCAGCATTTAGACAATTTTGCGTTAAACACTCTTTTGAGAAAAAATCGAGCTACACTCCACAAAATACCAAGTTGTCGGCCCTATAACTACTGGACGTGGACATGGTGCACAATATTAAATTTATTATTATATATACCTAAAATTTTAGATATTTTTATAAATGGTAAAATTACAGAGTACTAGGCCTATGGCTTACAATTTCACCATAATTATTGTGTAGCTACCAACTTGAATTTTAAACCGTGATGTCGATTATATAAACCCTCGAGTTGGGAATATTTCGCTCATTAACGAGATACCTATTCAGCTTTTGTTGAAACACCGCGCACCTCGCTGCACCATGTCGATTTTATTTTTTCTACTTTCAAGCCACTTAAATTTGAAATTTCATTGTAATGCAGTGTTATTGTGTACGAAATGGGAGTAGGAGGCTATATGGAGAAAGAGAAGGCACAGCTACGTTGACATTGTTTGCTTTTGCAACGTATACTGCTATAGTGCTATAGATGGGATAGAAATGTAAATGATGTGTTTTGAAGAGGAGGCGTACGAAATACGATACCTGTATTATTTTTCGAGTGCTGTAGCAGCAGCAGTTGCAACTTATATAAGAATATAGCTGGGGACGTTCAGCTTCCTCTTCTATCTATCTATCTATCTGCCTACCTACCTACCTTGTGCCAGATAATCTGTGCAGCGCATTTTCATTTTCAACAATACAACTGTTTAAACAAAAGCATAGGCAATGGACGCAGCTAGTGATGGCTCTGAGCATATGCGCGCAAATGCTCCAGCCAAAAAAGGGAAATTCCCTCCATTAAAAAAATCGTCTGATATCTCTAAGCACTCGTCTGGTGACATTGATCAATAGGGTAGTTGTATTTTCAACAAATGGCCAACTTAAAATGAACTGTCAATTATATGTCCTTGCTTACACGATTTACATAAAAAATTTGTTTTTTAAAGTTCATCTCGAATCCGAGTAGATATTTAATTACTAGTTACTTGATATAAACTTTTTTATGCCTATCAAAAAAAATCTAATATCTTATTTCAACTCATTTTTCATAAATTTTTGAAATTTTCGCATTTTCTTCAATTTGAAAAAAAATAATAAACCAATTTTATGTAACTTTTTACTTGAAATTTTTTTTAGCTTGATATTTGACTTTGGAAAATACCGAAGTCAAACCCTTTACCTAGGTATTCAACTTTTACTGTTTTTTTTTTTTTTTTGATTTTTTAATTCTTCCATTTTTTCATTTAAAAAAGAAATCAAAATTCTTTTTCGCCAATCTCACTTTTTTTTTTTAATTTGCCAACCCAACGATTTTTTTACTTGGATCAAAATAATGTTAGAACAATGTTTTATTTAAAAAAAAAAATTGTATCCATTTTTATATTATTTCTTTCTATTCAAGAAAAATAATTCATTGCCAATTTTTTTTATTTAAAAAAAATAACCAATAATGAAAAATTTTTCATAAAATTTTACATTTTTCTTACTCGTATCCTATTGAAAGAAAATCTTGAAAAATTTTGTTTGAAAAAATATTTTCAAATTTTTTAGATAAAAAATAAGAATATCTACTTAACAATTTTCTTATTAAAATTTGTTTTTGATCTTAGATTTTTTATTAGTTTTTGAGAAAAATTCACATATGAATTTTTCAAATGTCAGTTTATTCATCTATTTATTTTATTAAAATTTTCCTTCGAAATCTCGATGGAAAATAATTGCCTACAAGAAGTTTTTTGTAGATAAAAAAATGGTTACTTTTTCTCAAAATGAAATTTATAATTTTTATGTATGAAATTGAGTTAGTCAGTATATGCGCGCTTAATTATTGAGAGGCGAGTCTACTAATTATATTTCAGCTTTGTTTTTCATCGTCCGCGAGCAAGCAAAGATGAATATGTGCGCATATTGCCATCACTAGATGCAGCAGATTGTTGAATAAGCTACATCGTTGCCTTATTTCAGAATTAGTTCACATTTTTGTATCTTTCTGCTCTACGTTCTCTCATTGTAGTAGGTATATAATACTTCATTTAAAATATGCCTTATCATCATTTTTCCATCTCTATTAATTTTTGAATTGGAATTTTTTAAACAATTACAAAAGTATTTTTCAAAAATTATATTGCAGATTTATTCTTAATATTGAGACACCCTGTAAATATTTCAACCTTCTGAACCCGGTCAAATAAGTACGAGTAGTTAGATAAATTAACATCAATAATGACCTTTGAAAAAATATTTATTCGCTCGTTTTCGAAAATGTTGTTAATTTTCTCTTTTTTTGGAATCAATACCTACCATATTCTTGATTTAACGAATTGATTATGTCACTCACTTTGTACATTAAGTTGGCACATTTTTCTTTAATTTACGATTCGAAATTATAAATAAAGAAAATTGTTTTTAAAATTAATGATCGCCAAAGTAAGTACCCTCGCCGAGTGCGTGTGTATTAGTCGTATTTGCATTGTTTACCCTGATTAGGAGGGGGTCAACCCGAAAGTAACAACCCCTGCGGGATATTAAAAAATTAAATTATACAAATAAACGGCTCGCTTATACTCTGATAAAGTCGACACGCGATATTACAATTTAGTGAAAAGTTAATCGTTTGCTTTTCGAGGGAAAAATCAAGGAAGCGTGAATACGGTTCAAATTCAGTTTAAATACTTACTCGATCAGTGATTACTGATTACGAATTAGCTGGATTTAAATAAAATTTGGTACCCTTCAACGTTCGGATTATAGGAAAATGTGTGAGGGTGACTCATGAACTTAAAACACACGGGTATCTACCATTTTTAGTATGAGAATGGACCTTATTTTTGATTTTTGATTTTTTTGGTCCCACCTTCCGAAGTAATATATTCCTATGGGAAAATAACTTCCTAATTTTCATTTCGCCCAAACTGGATTTCAAGTGGTGCCTTGATGTCCGTCCCCAATTTAAAAAAAAATGATAAATTGTCAGATTTTTATACGTTTTGCTTTCTTTTGGTTCTAACCCATCGATATTGATTCTTTAATAAGTATTATTATGTGAAGTAATATCCAATTTTCTTGAAGGCCCCTCCAATTTATCAAAAAATGAAAAAACTAAAAAATTAGCAAAATTTTTAAACCAAATTAAGTATAATAATTCAAATTTTTTTACGAGAAAATAATTCACGATTTTTAAAATTTTTCTCCATCTCTGAATTTCAAGTGGTGTCTATTTACCCCCATTTTTATAAAATAGGCCACTTTCCACTTGCTATTAGAATTCAGATGAGGAGAAAATGAAAAATTGGAAATCATTTTCTCATCAAAGTAAACAACTAAAAAAAAAATTAAAAAATGCAAAAGTTTGAAATTTACTTTCTAAAAAAAATGAATAATTTGGAATTGAAGCCCATGAAAAAGAATCACAGGCGAAACTTCAAATCGTGCCAAGTGTGTTTTGTCACTACCTATAATTTTTCTAAAAAAAATAATGTGAATTTACTCGTAATAAAACAATCTCAATTTTTAATATTAAAAAATAATTAAATTCAATAAATAAAAAATTTCTAAATTTTTCAAAGTACACAATTATTTTTTAAATTAAAAAAAAAATTTTTGAACAAAAAATCTCTTATTGTTAGGTATACAGAAAAAAACTAATTCTTACAGAATTTAATCTTTTTGTATAAAAATATTTCACAAATTTTTTTTGGGAAAAACTGATTTTTTAAAAAAAATAATAAGAAATAATGTTAATCTTCTTAATTTTTTTTTTCGAGTCAAACGTAAAATAATTTTCTGATTTTGAAGTAAGTATTTTTTTTAAAATTGTCAATTTTTCGAGAGAAACCCCTTCAATTTTTTTGTGAAAATCACTATTTTTTATTTTTTTTTGGGAAAAAAATTAATAAATGAATAAATATACCTACCTAATGTATTTTTGGGAAAGGAAGTTTCATATTTCCACTTTTTTTCAAAGCGAAAAAAATCTTGAGCTACTGAGTAGAAAAATTATTATTCATTGGAGGGGAGAGAGAAAAAAGTCTTTCGATTTTTTTGAGATTTTTTTCGGGTAGTAATTTTTTATTTATAAAGGAAAAACATCTCGTAATTTCTTTGAGAAAAAATCGTAATAATTATTTTGTCTTATTTATTTTGAAAAAAAATGAAATAAAAATTTTTCTACATTAGTTTCTTAAAAATAGGGCTGTTCGAGTACCCGGGTACGTGGATTCGGATATTTTTAGCTATGGAATCGGGTACCGGAATCCGGACCGGTTCCTTATCTTAATCGATCTTATTCATAAAAAATCGTGACAAATTGTCGAATTGCATAAATGTGGCTAATTTTTTATTTCTTCATAACAATTTTTTTTTTGTCTAAAATTGGTCGAAAACTCAGAAAACTATAAAAACGCTTCGATTAATAAAGTCGAGGCCAAATTGTATATAAAACAATAAATTTTGATTCTAAAATCAAGCATACCACAGAAAATTTTCAAGAACCGGGTAGGAATCGAGTACCCGGTTCCATTTAAACGCCGAATCCGATTCCGAATCCCCGATTCGGACCGGGTATCCGAACAGCCCTACTTAAGAATTTCAATTTTTTCAATTTTTTGGAATAAAAAAATCTTTTGATATCTTTGAAGAATAAAATCTTCAAATTTTTTGGAGTAAAAAAACTTTTGGATATTTTTTATTGATTTAGGTAGATAAGTGTGAAAAATTTCTTATTTTTTTGGAATAAAAAATTCTCCATTTTTTAGAGTGAAAAGAATTTTAATTTTCTGGGAGAGGGGGAGGGGGGATTTTTTAGTTATTACAGAGAAAAGAATCTTTTGATTTTTGTAGTGAAAAAATGTCTTGTTTTTGAAATGAATTTTTTTGGAAAAAGAAATTTCCCTCAGTTTTTGAAATTACAAATTATTTTACGTACTTATTGTTTTGGATTTGAAAATTTTCTCACTTTTTGAAACAAAAAGTTCTCGATTTTTTTTGGATTTACTTAAAAAATTTGGAGAAAAGCAGTTCTCAATTTTTTTAAATACTTACCAACATAAAAAAATTACAGTTGTTTGTTTTGAGTAAATTTTTAAATTTTTGGAATAAAAAAATTTTACACTTTTTTTAAGTAAAAATTTTACACTTTTTTTAAGTAAAAATTTTTAAATTTTTTTTAAGTAAAAATTTTTAAATTTTTTTGGAGAAAAAAATCGTTTGATTTTTTGGAGTGAAAAAACACGTTTTGTTTTGGAATTTGAAAATTTTCCAAAACTCTCTATTTATATGGGGATTTTGTTCAATTTTGTAGAATTGAAATTTTTTTGGTGTTTTTTGATTTACAAAGAATACCTATCCATTTTTTTGAAATAAATGAGCAATTTACCATTTTTTATTTTTATTTTTATTTTTTTTTTGGAATGAACTATTTTTCATTTTTTTAAATAAAAAATTCTCCATTCTTTTAATTGAAGATGCTTTTAATTTTCTTGGGAAAATTTTTTCAGTTTTTTCAGAGAAGAGAATCTTTAAATTTTTTGTATTGAAGAAAAATGTCTCATTTTTTTGAAATGAAAAAATTCCACAATTTTTTTGGAGTAAAAATACTTGTTTTTGAGAAAGAGAAATTTTTTCCCCTATTTCGAAATAACAAAGCATTCTACTTATTGATTTGGATTTGAAAATTTTCTTATTTTTTGAAGTTGAAAAAATTCTCGTTTTTTTTTTTGAATACTGCGTAGAAAAACGTTCCGTTGCTTTGGGTTTAAAATTTTCAATTTTTTGGAATACAAAAATTTTCAATTTTTTGGAATACAAAAATTTTCAATTTTTTGGAATACAAAAATTTTCAATTTTTTGGAATACAAAAATTTTCAATTTTTTGGAATACAAAAATTTTCAATTTTTTGGAATACAAAAATTTTCAATTTTTTGGAATACAAAAATTTTCAATTTTTTGGAATACAAAAATTTTCAATTTTTTGGAATACAAAAATTTTCAATTTTTTGGAATACAAAAATTTTCAATTTTTTGGAATAAAAAATTCTATATTTTTTAAAGAGTAAAAAAAAAAAAAAAAAAAATCTTGGAGAAAAAATCGTTTGATTTTTTCAAAGAAGAAAATTTTTTAATTTTTGTTATTTTGGAATTTGAAAATTTTTAAATTTTTTTAGAATGAAAAAAATCTACATCGATCTACCCGAGCAGCACACTCGACAAATTATCGAAATAAAAAATCGACAGAATATCGAATTCGATAAAGTGTCGCGTTAGTTCCGCATAAATCGTGAAATTATCTTTCGATATATCGACAGCTTATCGATGAATTATAGTTGGCAAAATCCATCAACAGATAAACTTTCGATAAAATCGAACGATTTTTCTTTTAAAAATCTCAAGATTATAGTTAGATACTTCATCGATAACCTATCTATAATTCGAAAGATAATTACACGATTTATGCGGAACTAACGCGACACTTTATCGAATTCGATATTCTGTCGATTTTTTATTTCGATTTAGTTTCGATATTCTATCGATTTTTTATTTCAATTTAATTTCGATATTCTATCGATTCTGTATTACGATTTTTTGTAGATTATCTAGTTTCGATATTCTATCGATTTTTTGTAGATAATTTAGCATATATGGGTATATGCGCGCGCACATTTTCAAGACCGGCTGGCGAGTTTGAAGTCGTAGTTACGCTTAAGGCTGGCGAATTTCGTTCCAAATACAGCAGTTTCTACCAAAACAAGCGTCTGTTGCGAACATCGGAGTTCGTTCGCATAATACGAATTGGATTATTATATTCAAACATCTTATGCAAAATTGGAGAAGAGGGAGGGGTCCAATTGAAATTTTTATAATAACTAAAATTATTTCTAGGACCTTAATTTACAACTTTTGTTTGAAATTTTTTTCAAATTGGCCCCTTTTTCCTCCGCTCCTCCAATTTTGAATAAGTATCAACGGAGTATTATGCAAAATTGGAGGAAAAGGAGAGGTCCAATCGAAAAAATTTTCAAACAAAAGTTGTAGCTTAAAGTTCTAAGAATAATTTTGGTCATTACAAAATTGTCGATTGGGCGCCTCCCTCCCGTTCAATTTTAAATACTAAGTATTCACATAGTAATCGTAGTATTGAACTTGGTAAAATTTTATTTAAGAACAACGATCTGGTTTCAAGTAAAATACCTAGTAAACCAAAAAAACTAAATAACTTGTTTGAAAATTTTTTCAATTTTGATTTCGCATATTACTGTTACACGTAAGTAGGTAAATGCAAAATAATAGAGGCTAGAGATGATGTCCAATTGAAAAAACATTTCAAACAAAAGTTGTAGAATAATATTCTGGATTTAATTTTGGTTATTATAAAAATTTCGATTTGGCCCTTTCTTCCCATCCAATTTTGAATATAAAGTAGGTATTTTTTGACTAGAAAAAAATCAATATAGTTTCAACAACTATCGTTACAAAATCGTTGAAATATCGAAGTCGATAAATTTCATATAATGTGTCGATAATACAGTATTAAATATCTTCACAAAATCTTTAAAAAATCGAATTCGATAAATTTAATATTCTTTTTCGATAGTATAGTTTCAAATATCTTCACAAAATCGTTAACAAATCGAATTCGAGAAATTTCAGATTATTTGTCGATAATATAGTTCTAAATATCGTCACAAAATCGTTGAAAAATCGAATTCGAGAAATTTCAGATTATTTGTCGATAATATAGTTGTAAATATCGTCACAAAATCGTTGAAAAATCGAATTCGAGAAATTTCAGATTACGTGTCGATAATATAGTTTCAAATATCTTCACAAAATCGTTAAAAAATCGAATTCGAGAAATTTCAGATTATTTGTCGATAATATAGTTTCAAATATCTGCACAAAATCGGTGGAAAATCGGATTCGATAAAAATCTGTATCATATCGTGAGAACATCTTTAGATTTTTAAACGATTTTTTATCGATACGTTTCAACTTTCGATATTATCGATCGAGTGTGCTGCTCGGGTATATTGGAATTAAAAAAAAATTCTCGATCTTTGACAGAAAAAAATGCACTATTAGAGAAGTCTGTAAAAGGGAAAATACGAAATAGAGAATTATTTTCTCATAAAAAGAAACAACTTTTGGAGGCTAGGATTACAGAAAGGTCGAAAATAAGGACCTGGACCACTCCAAAGTACACGTTACATTATTACCTAAACGAGTTACTGGACTTGTATAATTTTAAAAGTTAAATAAATTTGCTGGAAAATATATTATGGCGGGGGGGGGGGGGGGGGTGCTCCGTTACTGAATACGAAATCTCAATATACCTGCTGTACACCGATATATAGTTTCCCTAAGTATTGTTTGCCTCAATTTTACGAGTACGAGTACGTTGGAGGAAAAGTTGGGACGTACGAAATGTGAATACTAAAATGGCAAAATATTGTTAGCGAGTGTACACATTGTTATAGTACTCGCTAGGGTAAGGGAACGGTAATGAGGGCAGAGTATGGCATACCCATGGTACATGTAGGTACGTTTACATAATACGTATGTGGATGTGCGGTGTGGTATAAAGTATAAAGTTGGGAAAGCTCGCGAGCTGGAGAAGCATTTTAAGTGCCCACCGGTGCCGAAAATTGCAATTTACGTGTAGCC
Source organism: Balanococcus diminutus (assembly GCA_959613365.1). Classification (NCBI taxonomy): domain Eukaryota; kingdom Metazoa; phylum Arthropoda; class Insecta; order Hemiptera; family Pseudococcidae; genus Balanococcus; species Balanococcus diminutus. The sequence goes on along the minus strand of OY390718.1, from coordinate 54,449,282 downwards.
CAGCCTCAGCCGTTTTAAAACGCTTATTGCGCGGGCAGGGCTGCGGTAGGGGTGCGGTAGGGGTGCGGTCCGCCATGCTATCAAAAATTACATCCACGTATTCGCAATACGTATACCGTATACGTACGAATACGAAAATAGAAAACTGGCCGGATGACGAAATACCACGACAAAAGGGCGCGCGTTGCGCTGATGAATAAAGACCTGAAAAGCATGCGAACTCGACGAGTTTTTGGAATTTCGAGTCGACTTTCGTACAGACTAGAGAAACGCGTGGTGTGGTGTGGTGTGGCGTGGTGTAGCGTCGCGTCGAGACGTCGAGTTTACCGGACGACCAGCGTACCATACGGATGTTCGTGCCGAAATTTACGCGAAAAATTTTAATACGTTTTTAACGCTTTGCCTTGCGTCGCGTTTGCGATGACTTGAGAAAATTACACCGAGTCGTATCCGCTGTATCGCTATCACACCGAGTCGTCGGTTCGAAAATTCGTTTCGGTTTTCTTTATTGTGGTTTTTTCGGTACCCATTTCCATAAGTACCTCACTACATAATATATAAAAAACCATATATTATTCGTAGTACCTTTGCTTTTACGGTTCCCTCGCCTCGCCTTACCTAATAAAAATGGCGACAGATTTTCCGGAAGTAATCGAATTAAACGTCGGCGGCGTTTTCTACACTACCACGTTGAAAACGTTGACCCAGGATCCAGATTCTCATTTGTGCCATTTATTCGACGGCAAAAAAGACCCACCTACGAGGGACTCCAAAGGTAAATTCTTCATCGACAGGAACGGAGCGTTGTTTCAATACGTATTAGATTTCTTGAGGGACCAGTCGCTCAATCTTCCCCTGGCATTTCGCGAACGAGATCGCCTTATCAAAGAAGTCACTTATTACGGACTTTCCAAAATGATGGAAATTCTTAAACCTCAGGTACGTCGTCTCGAGCATCTTTTGTTTACCTTCTTTGTTTACCATACATGGTGTCCAAAACTGCAGATTTCGATACAGCCGGGTACCACTGACAAAAAATGTCACATCTATCTCAAAAATTGAAGGGGCAGGCGAAAATAAAATTGAGAATTTTTTTTGTTGATCGAGCTTACGAGTAGTACTTGAAAAAAAAAAAAAAAAACTTTTTTTATTCTCCAGATTTTTTGGTAATGTTCGAAAATAATAAAGTTGCCACGAAGCTTTGAAATTTGGATTTTGAAATTTTGTTGCACCTTGACCCCTTCATTTTCAAAGATAGGCGAATTTCTCACATAGCAGTTTTTATTTCTCTCAAAGAGTTACACCCGTTAAAGTGCATCGTCACAATGGAATTGTTTCAATTTTTATGTCTCGCTAGTTCCCTTGGATAATTTTTAGGCAGGCACCACCCTTTGATGTGAGTTTCTTTTTGCAATAACTTCTTCAATTTCAAAAATTGGCATCCTAAAGTAATCAAATTTTTACCCCTTTTTTGGAGTAATATCTCCTGGTGCTGTCAGAAACATTTTTGAATACACAGTGTTGCCAATCAATTTTGCTTGGAAAGCTTCGTAGTGCCTTCATTTTCAAAAGGTAGACAAAAAATCTCTAGAGAAAAAATGTCTACTTTTTCAAGTTCAACCCATACCTAAGGGTAGGATTTTGCAGTGGAGCAAATGGTAGCCTTCGTCATTGATTAAATGCAATTTCTCATTTTTTTAAATTTACAGAAAATTAAAATTTTCTCATTTTCAGTAAGGGTAGGATTTTGCATTGGATCTTAAAGTAGCTATTTTCATTGATTAAATGCAATTTCTCATTTTTTGAAATTTACAAAAAATAAAAATTTTCCCAATTTTAGGGGTAGGATTTTGCAGTGGATCAAATGGTAACCTTATGTCATTAATAAAATTCAAATTGGCATTTTTTGAAATTTACTGAAAATAAAACCTTTTCATTTTCAGTAAGGGTAGGATTTTGCATTGGAGCAAATGGTAGCCTTTGGAAATAATTTAAATTGAAATTTACTGAAAATAAAAATTTTCCAAATTTTAGTATAAGTAAGGTTAGGATTTTGCAGTGGATCAAATGGTAGCCTTTGTCATTAATAAAATTCAAATTGGCATTTTTTGAAGTTTACTGAATTTTTTTTTTTTTTTTCATTTTCAGTAAGGTAGGATTTTACATTGGAGCAAATGGTAGGTAGCCTTTGAAAATAATTTAAATTAAAATTGGCATTTTTTGAAATTTACTGAAAATAAAAATTTTCCCAATTTTAGTAAGGGTAGGATTTTGCAGTGGATCAAAGGGTAGCCTTTGAAAATTAATTAAATTCAAATTGGAATTTTTTTTAAATTTGCAGAAAATAGAAAAATTTTCATTTTCAGTAAGGTAGGATTTTGCATTGGAGCAAAATATGGTAGCCTTTGAAAATAATTTAAATTAAAATTGACATATTTTGAAATTTACTGAAAATAAAAATTTACATTTTTCGTAAGGGTAGGATTTTGAATTGGAGCAAATGGTAGCCTTTGAAAATTAATTAAATTAAAATTGGCATTTTTGAAATTTACCGAAAATAATTTTTTTTTCCAATTCAGCCAGAGGAGGATTTTGCATTGGATCTTGGGGTAGTTTTTTTCATTGATTAAATGTAATTCCTCATTTTTTGAAATTCGTTGAAAATAAAAATCTTTCTAAAGTTCAGTCAGAGGAGGATTTTACATTGGTTCTTAGGGTAGCTTTTTTCATTGATTAAATGCAATTTCTCATTTTTTCAAATCTACTGGAAATTAAAATTTTTCCAATATCCAGTGAGGGTAGGATTTTTTATTGGACCAAATGATAGCCTTTCTCATTAATTAAATTCAAATTGGCATTTTTTTAAATTTACAGAAAATAAAAATTTTCTTATTACAGTAAGAGTAGGACTATGCACTGGAGCAAATGGTAGCCTTTGTCATTTTTATTAAAAATGCAATTTCTGATTTTTTCAAATTTTCTCATTTTCAGTAAGGGTAGGATTTTGCATTGGACCAAATGGTAACCTTTGTCATTGATTAAATTAATAATGACATTTTTTGAAATTCACTGAAAATTAAAATTTTATCAAATTCAGACAGAAGAGGATTTTGTATTGGACTTTAGGGTAACTTTTTTCATTGATTTGGTAAATGCAATTTCTCATTTTTTGAAGTTTACAGAAAATAATTTTTTTTTTATTATCTGTAAAGGGAGGATTTTGCATTGGACCAAATGGTAGCCTCTGTCATTAATCAAGTTCAAATTTGCGTTTTTTGAATTTACTGAAAATTAAAATTTTCTTATTTACGTGACAATGTCCAATAGGGTGAAATGAAAAAAAAAAACATATCTTGGATTTTGACTAAACTCGCAGAGGTGGTTTACTTTGAGTTGAGAACCTCCCCAAAAAAAATTTAGGCCCCCACTTCTCGGGGGAGTGGAGCAGAGGGCACTCAAAGTAGGTTCACTTTTTTAAAAAAACGCAGTTTTTGCCAGTTTTGGATAGTGCCACCTAGCATCTACCTGGTACCTCGGAGACACCCCTAGGAATGTGCAATTTAATTTTCTACATCTCCCCATGCCATCGACCTTCAAATTTTATATCGATTATTTCACTCTACCAGGGGGTGGAAAAGTTGCAAATTGCTAAAAAAATCGAGAATTTCGAATTACAAAAAACGGAAATAACATCTGCTTGGTACCAAAACTGGACTCAAATGGCTCCTATTGATGCAAAAAAATTATTTCGACAAAAAAGTTGAAAAATTTTCATAGCAGGGTTGCCAACTTTCAATTTTCATAAAACATCAATTATTAACAAAAAAAAAAGAAAAATTTTGATATTTAATGAAAATTGGAATTTGGCAACCCTGCTATGAAAATTTTTCAACTTTTTTTTATCAAAATATTTTTATTTTTGCATCAATAAGAGCCATTTTAGTACAGTTTTGGTACTAAGCAGATGTTATTCACGTTTTTTGTAATTGAATTCGAAATTCTCCATTTTTTTAACAATGTGCAACTTTTCCACCATCAGAGGGTGAAAAAATCGATATCAAACCTGAAATTCAATGGTCTGGAGTAGTGATGTTATTTTTTTCGATACGTATCGATATGTATCGATATTCTTCAGTATTGAAATGTATCGATATAAAATTTTGATATCGATATCGTATCGAAAATCTGGATCATTCCGAAAGAAAGGTACTAAAATAGGCCAAACAAATAATGTTCATCAAAATTACCATTGTACAGTTTTAGTTTCCATTGAAAATCAATTTTTTTATTTTTGAGTTACTTCGTCATGAAAAAGGTTTAAAAAAAGGAAAAAAATTGTTTTGCATTTATTATACCAGAAAATGTATCGATATCGTATCGATATGTATCGATATTTTAAAGTATCAGTATCAAAAGTATCGATTCTTTTGAAGAAGCTATTTTAACATCACTAGTCTGGAGAGATGTAGAAACTCAAATTGCACTTTTCTAAGGGTTTCTTCGAGGTACCAGGTAGATGGCACTACCCAAAAGTGGAAAAACTGCGATTTTTTCAAAAGTGACCTCACTCTGAGTGCCCCTAGCTCCACTCTCCTGAGAGTTGGGGGGCTGAAATTTTTTTGGGGAGATTCCCAATTCGAAGTAAACCACCTCTGCGAGTTTGGTCGAAATCCGAGAATTTTTTTTTTTTTTTCACTCCACTGTAATGTCCAAATTGTCCAATCAAAATAAAATTCCAGTTTTATCTCGCCTTGCCCCTTCAATTTTTGAGATAGACACCTTTTTTGTATAACATGTTTTGTTAGTGGTACCCTGTTGTATTAAAATCTAAAGTTTCGTAAATTGCTTCTCGGACACCCTGTATACTAGAGCAGAAAAATCAATCTCCGTACACTTAGGTACCTATTTAAATATTAAACGTATCTTTTTAATGACACAATTGCTAAAGTTCGCCTTTTCGTTGTACGCCTTTGTCTTCTCGATGCAACTACATATTACATTTACCAAGAGTGCAGTACAAATGCAACTGTGGTAAAGAAACATAAATCATTTGGTTGGAGGAAAAAGAGACTCCTACATCACTCCACCCACACCTAGACCCTTGCCTGGTTCCTGTACAGTGTATCTACAGTTTACACAAACTGATATCTAGATACATGGCTGGCGTTTACCTTTATTCGTGAACTTTACACCGAAGAAATCGCTTTTCGAGTTTATTTTTAAACGAGCCATCAGCATGAGCGTATAAGGGTACACAATACACCTATATTCGCGTGCGTATTGATTTCCACGACAACGTGTGTGTTTGTGTACATATTTGTACGTGTATTACATTTCGACACAAATGAAAATTTTCATGCGGCGAGCAATTTGACAATGGCGCATATGCCGAAACGATGAAATGTGTCATTGCTAGACGTCTCGTCGTTTGTCGTTTATCATTTGTCGTTTGTCGTTTGTGGCTGGCTTGTGCCTTGTTCAGTGTTCAGTTGTTTGGTAAATCGACGCAAATGACTTTAGTTTCACGCCTGCTGCAAAGAAACAATAATAATCAGCTAGTTTAACGAGGGTGTTCGTTTATTATAATCTTCAACGTTACAACGACGCACGTCGCACTTCTCGACGTATATTAGCTATAGCTACAATAACAGCTAGTCCCAGCCCTGAGCCGAACGCCACATTGTAATTTTCTAATTCCATTGGAAATTTATCGCTGTGACTGCCAGTTTCTTTCGCATACTCGATTAAATACGCTTAAAATGATCTTCAAAAGGTTGTATGAGATTTTGTCTCGTCGAAATCTCGACGTGACATTGACAGCGCAGCACGAAAATCTTGCTACTATGTTTGCTTTGCTGTCGCTGTCGAGCTGTCGAGATGACGAAGCCGCACACAACTGTTCTTAAATTTATCGTTTCGACGTAATTATTCGTATTGCGGTCGTGGACGAGGGTCCCCCGTGTGGGAACGGGTCGTAGAATATTCCCACGGTATTTCCTGCCTGTCGTAAAAGGCGACTAAAAGGAAAAAGGCAAAAGGGTTTTAGTTGAGATGTGAACAAGGTGTGGACGATACTTGATTTTATCCATTTCTCGGGGGAAAACAAGTCGAAGAAATACATGGTGCCTCAGTTAGGGATATTAACCTTTAACCTGGCTAGTCTGCGACTTTTTTCAACAATATGAAGATATCGCACCTCCGGAGTAATACAATGATAACTCAAAAAAATCGATTTTTTTTGTTGTTGTTTTTTGTTCAACTTGCTCTGCTCTATCATCCTACAGTGTTATTTTTTCGAAATTTTGACCGTAACCCCCAAGAAACAGCAATGTTATAATTCAAAATCGAGAGATGTTACACACTCTCTCGAAGTAATACTGTAATAACTCAAAAAATAGAAAAATAAAATACACAAAACAACACAAAATCAACTCTTGACCATTGGTTGGTTATAGTACTCAACCACAAGTAAATTAACAACCGAATAATACTTGTCCCAAGAGGTAAGTCACCACCGGGGGAGGGGGGGGGGGTCAATTTTTTTTTTCCAACACCATCAAGTGAGGTATCAAAATGTATGTTTTTTGACCTCCCGAGTCCATTTTTGAAGTTGTTTTGACTCTTGGTTGAAAATATGGTCCATCAGAATGGGGAGGAGTTAGATCCCAAATTGAAATTTTTTTGATGTAACCATGTGAGGTGTCAAAATGTATGTTTTTTGACCTCCCGAGTTCTTTTTTGGAGTTGTTTTGACTCTTGGTTGAAAATATGATCCATTAAAGTGGAGGTGGATCTCAAATTGAAAATTTTTCAACGTTATCAAGTCAAGTGAGGTATCTGAGTCAAAATGTGCATACCCCACATGCCATTTCGGGTAATTTCTAGTTATTTCCCTCTCCCTCGAAGTCTCTATTGGAAAATTTTCAAAATCAATATCAAAAACGGATTTAGGAGGTTCAAAAACCTAGATTTGCATACCCCACATGCCATTTTGGGTAATTTTGAGTTTTGCCCCTCTTCCCCCGGAGTCCGTTTTGAGAATTTTTCAAATTCGACATCAAAAACTGATTTGGGAGGTTAAAAAACCTAGATTTCCATACACCACAAGCCATTTTGTGTAATTTTGGGTTTTGCCCCTCTCCCCCGGAGTCCCTATTGAGAATTTTTCAAATTCGACATCAAAAACGGATTTTGGAGGTAAAAAAACTTAGATTTCCATACACCACAAGCCATTTTGTGTAATTTTGGGTTTTTCGCCCGCCCCCCCCCCCCCCAGGAGCCCCCTTGGACTTAGGGTCGAAATAATATAAGAAATGGATTCAGCGCCCTCGAAAACCCCCCCATAGCTGATTTTCACAATTTTGAAGTGATCAAAAGCTTTAGTACCAGTGTTATAATAACTCAAAAAAAGCAAAAAATGTCTCAAAGTTAAACTGTAATAACTCAAAACAGTTTTTTCAACGTAGAAAATCATTAAAACAAAATAAGTGTTGAATAAAAACATTCATATTTTTGGAAAGAAGAAACTTCAAACTTTTCAAAAATGTGTTTGAACTCCTCAAATGACCAAATCATTTTACTCAAAATGACGTTCGAAATTTAAGAAATTCTTTATTTGCCATTTCCCGAAAATGTGCTTTTTTGAGTTATCATTGTATCACTCCAGAGGTGCGATATATTTGTCTAACACCACCTATAAGTATTAAGTATACCTACGAGTACTTTTGAAGGCTTTAAATATCGAATGTGAAAGAAATTCCTTACTGGTGAAAAAAAACCTCAATTGGAAACAGAACGAAAGATGAAACCTGCAGGTATAAATAAATAAGCAAAAGTTATTAAAATCTACGTAAGTAAGTAACAGGATTTTCAGAAACTTTTTTTTACTAAAACAATTGAGGGGTCCTTTGTAAAAACAACCATAGTCAGAATATGGTTCTTATTAAAACATAGACCCAGAGCCGAATTTCAAATTTTGTTTTGATTTTCGATTTTTGGTGGTAAAAGATGGTTTTAGAACGTATCGGTGATCTTCGACCTCATCCCCGGAGGCTGGTACCTCGAAATACTTGATTTTAACCCTAAAAATTCCAGCTTTGTGAGTTTTTCATCGATTTTTACCAAATTTGGCATGTAGGTTCAAGTACTTAAAGGCGTTGTCGGGAAATTTTTTCAGATTTTTCCGACCGCTGAAATGACCTTGAAAATGACTTTGAAAATGTAAAATGTCAGTTATACCTACATTTCAAAATTGTGTCATTCGATTACCTACTTCCTACTCCTACAAAAACCTGATGACCTGTTTCGGCTGTTCCGATTTCGTGTTTGTCTATTCGGAGAGCTTTAGAGTTGTAAAAGCAGACACATACGTTGAACAAAGAAGTTTCAAGCCAAGTACATCGAAAAGGTCGAGTGTATCGTCGCCGAGGACTTTCTCAATTCGCATACTATACCGGGTTCCCAAGAATATCCTGACTACCAAGGTCACCGATCTACGGATCAGCCAATCAGGTAACTAGAAATGGTTATCTCATTGCTCTGATTCGTTGTCGTTATCTTAGGTGGTCAGGGTATTCTTGGGAACCCGGTACATGAAATGAAACACGAGCTTCGACTCGCGATAATATACCTACATAATATAGTTCTTAACTATTCACCGAACCGAAACGAAGCGATTATAAAGCGTTTCCTTTTCGCGTACGAGTTGGTGATATTCATTAGAAGGAAATTCATCGACTCGAGAAGAGATCGAGTCGAATTTTGGAAAGTTTTCAAAAGCAGCAAGGCGAGAGTCAATGAGAGCGAAGAGCAGTTTTCAGTTTTCACAACGCCCAGACGACGTTTGTAATTCACAGAGCACACGGCGGTGACACGTTCGTACAAAAAATAAAATAAAAATACGAGTAATTTATTTCCGAGGGACCTTTTAAAAGCAAATCCAAGATCCGACCGAATCCGAGCGTCGTATGAGACTTAGCGAAGCATGAATTTGCGAGACTGGAATCGCGGGGTCGGTTACAGCTGTCAACAGTTTGTATATTCCGAACTCGTACGATATTTGAAAAGCAAAGCTATACCAAATTGTCGAGTAACTCGTATCGTATACTTACTCTATTCAAACGAGTAAATATAGGTGCCTAGACCTACGTACAGGGTGTCCCAGTTAAGAACAACATCCTTCAACCTGGTAAGAGGGCAACTCATTTCAACAATGTGTAGGTATGTTTGCATACCCTTACTATTGAAGGGGCTGAGATAATGCATAATGAAAAAAATTATTTTTTATTTTTTCACTTGAAATCAAAAATTTCTTTTTTCTGATTGGAGACAGATAGAAAGGTGAAACTTGTGGGAAATAAAGTAGGATAGTTGCAATAATGTCTGAAAATTTTTTCATCAAAATCGATGCAACAGGGTGTTGAATAAATTATTTTTACCAAAAAAAATGGGTAGAAAATTCGAAATTTTGCAATTTAAAAAAAAATTTGCATCACTAACCTACTTGTTTTTTGTCAGCAGGTGATTTCCCTCTACTTCCTCTACAAAATGTTCCTCAGCATCATCTTCTTATCTCTTTTAGTTTTTGAGTTAGAATTTTTTCCAGGAGTACAAATTCATAAAAATTTGACCTTGATTTGAAAAAAATTTAACCTACATAATCGACTAATAAATAAAGAGTCTAGCCCGGTTTATAAGGGTAATTTGGCCCTGAGCACGGATTTTTGAATTTTCCAGTGAAAGTTGGTCCCCGTGACACAATTTTCAGCTCGATATCTCATCCCTAGCCTCTTCTAGGGGTGTTTAATGTGGATTTTCGTTAAAATTTTTTAACTTTGGCGGTTTTCAATCGATTTTTTTCAAACTTACATGGATGATAGCTGGCACCAAGGGTAATTTATAGAATTTTTTAGAAAAAATTTTGACTACATTTTTCAAGGTCAAATGGGCATTTTAAGCTTTCTAGCGACCATTTTGGTAACCCCTTTCAGAGGTGCATTTCTGAAAAAAATATATATGGTGTACTTTGTCTAGATGTACAACCTCATATATATGTAGAATTTGAAATCATGGTGCGTCATCTTCAAAAATGCCAAAAATCGATTTTTTGGCCCATTTTTCCACCTTAAATGGGTCATTTTTTGTCAAAAAAAATTGTCCTCCCAATTACTCAGTAAATACGTATTTTTACACCATTCACCCGATTTTCATTCAAATTCATCTAATTTTCATGATTTATGTGGTTTTTGTTCTTTTGCATCTGATATGTGAATTAAAAATTAACTATTTTAATCAACGATAATTTCAGATGAAAAAACTAATTACAGATTTGTGTTTAGTTGGTCAAATAACATCGATAAACCTTATTTAATGACAAATTGACTTGAATTGTTAAAATTCACATTTTTACATGCTAATTCTTTGATTAAATAATTAAATAATTTTTTTTATGATAAGTAAACAATTGAAAGTGTACTCCCCATTAAGATAGGTGAAATGCCCTTGTTCTCAGATTTTGGAATAAATCTGGGATATTGTTTGGTACCACTAAAAAACATTTTTCGTCAAAAAAATTTTCCCGCCTCCACCCAAGTGCTTCATTAAAGATTGTGTTCTTCAAAAAATTGATGTTTTTTTTTGTTGAAATTGAAGAATTTTTTTTTGTTTCAAGAAAATAATTTTTTTTCCACAAAAAATTGAAGGATTTTTTTTTAAAATTGAAGGATCCCACCCCATCAAGATTTTTTCTTTTTTCAAGAAAATTCAGAAATTTTATTCTACCAAAATACTGAAGGATTTAATAAAAAGATTTATTCAGGAAAATTCAAAAAACAATTTATTGAAGTTTTTTTTTCTCTCAAAAAATATAAGGATTGCTTTTTCAAAACAATAAAATTGTAGATTTTTTTTTAATAAAGATTTTATTTGCTTTAAGAAAATTCAGAACTTTTTTCTTCCCAAAAGCTTGTAAGATTTTGTTTTTGTTTTTTAAAAAGAATTTTTTTTTTCAAAAAATTAAATGATATTTTTTTTTTGTTTCAAGAAAATTCAGAAATTTTTTTCCAAAAAACTTTTTTCATTGATAAATTGAAGAATTCTTTTTATTGAAGTTTTTTTTTCTCCCAAAAAATAGAAAAATTGTTTTTTCAAAATATTGAAGGATTTTTTTTTTTTTTTTTTTTTTTACTTCAAAACAATTAAAGATTTTTTTAAATTGAAAGATTATTTTTCAAAAAAATCGAAGGATTTTTTAGAGAAGATTTTATTTGCTTCAAGAAAATTCAGAATTTTTTTCTTTGTAAGATTTGGTTTTTGTTTCTTGAAAATAATTTTTTCCTTCAAAAAATTAAATGATTTTTTTGTTTCAAGAAAATTCAGACTTTTTTTCCAAGAAAAAATTGTAGGATTTCTGTCCAAAATATTGAAATCCCCGAATGAAGATTTTTTTTGTTTGAAGAAAATTCAGAAAGTTTATTTTATCAAAATATTGACTGGCCAAGAGGGTGGGGCGGGAAAACTTTTTCAACAGAAAATGTTTTTTAGGGGTACCAAACAATATCGCAGATTTATTCCAAAATCTGAGAACAAGGGCATTTCACCTATGTTAATGAGAGTACCCTTTCAATTGTTTATTAAGTATAAAAAAGAATTAATTTAATTTTTAATCAAAGAATTAACGTGTAAAAATGTGAATTTTAACAATTCAGCAAGTCAATTTGTCATCAAATAAGGTTTATCGATGTTATTTAACCAACTGAAGACGAATCTGCAATTAGTTTTTTCATCTGAAATTGTGAAATGACATGAGGAAAGTATGCTTAGATCAAAAATGTAAATTTTATAGGAGAGTCAAAAAACAAAGCGATTTTGTAGTATAAATTGGTCAATTTGAGTGCATTTTTAAGCAGTTTAGAATTTAAAAAAAAAAATTTTTGACCACACCATCGGATAGAGGAGGTCTTCTAGAATTTAAAAAAAGAAGATTTTTTTGATCTAAGCATACTTTCCTCATGTCATGTCACAATTAGCATTGACGAAAATCGTTAATTTTCGATTCACATAGTTATCAGATGCAAAAAAACAAAAATCACATAAATCATGAAAATTGGATGAATTTGAATGAAAATCGGGTGAGTGGTGTAAAAATACGTATTTACTGAGTAATTGGGAGGGAAATTTTTTTTGATAAAAAATGACCCATTTAAGGTGGAAAAATGGGCCAAAAAATCGATTTTTGGCATTTTTGAAGATGACACACCATGATTTCAAATTCTACATATGTATATATGAGGTTGTACATCTAGACAAAGTACACCATATATATTTTTTTCAGAATTGCACCTCTGAAAGGGGTTACCAAAATGGTCGCTAGAAAGCTTAAAATGCCCATTTGACCTTGAAAAATGTTGTCAAAATTTTTTCTAAAAAATTCTATAAATTACCCTTGGTACCAGCTATCATCCATGTAAGTTTGAAAAAAATCGATTGAAAACCGCCAAAGTTGAAAATTTATTTTGTAGAGGAATTAGAGGGGAATCATCTGCTGACAAAAAATAACTAGGTTATTGATGCAACTTTTTTAAAAATTGTAAAATTTCGAATTTTTTTACCCAAGTTTTTTGAAAAATAATTTGTTGAACACCCTATATTGCATTGATTTTGATGAAAAATTTTTCAGACATTACTGCAACTATCTTACTTGATTTTCCAATTCCGATACGTTTCATCTTTCTAACTGTCTCCAATCAGAAAAAATAAAATTTTTCACCATGGAGTATCTCAGTCCCTTCAATAGTAAGGGTATGCAAACATTCTTACACATTATTGAAATGAGTTGCCCTCTTAACAGGTTGAAGGCTGATATTCTTAACCGGGACACCCTGTATATCTACGACATTTTAAATACGATTAACGTTCGCTCTTTAATTTTTTCGAAATGAGCCTTATCTCGTATGTGCCAGTTTGTGAATACGAAATGGCAGGGGGTGTCGTCGAAGCAGAAATCATATAAGCTTTAGGCATCTATAAATCGGGTGTATCGAGAGGAGTCGTTCGAGTGTACATTATAAGAAAATTGAAAGGAGAAGACGGTGAAGGAGAAAGAATTACTTCTGTTAAGAATCTCTTCTCGTACTGCGAAGAGACCGAATTAGTAACCGAGACGCTTTTTAGTTTCCTTAAGTAGGTGTACGATCTCTCTCGTAAGAGCAGCACGTACCTAAGCTTCGGTTTGTAGGTTATACCTAAAGATGAAGATTTCTCTGTGTAGGTGGTGCCACCCTCTAAGAGTAGAGAATAGGAACTCGTGCGATAAATTTACCGCCATTAATTTAACCTCGATACAAAAAGGAAATCCTCTTAAAATGGACTTTACCTCCGGTTACGTATTTGGCAAACTTTAACCGAATATAGGGATCGTCTCGTGATTTAAATTTAATTAAACATCTTCGGTTACTAGCTGCGTGACATTTATATTATGTTGTAGAAACCTCATAATAAGAGACTAATAGTTAAGTACCTACCTATTTCACCATCCAGTTGGATGTTAGGTACGTATTTCATTTCAACTCGAAAGAAATTACCTGCATAGTAAATCATAAGATGTGCTGAACGAGTTGGCGAGGTAACTTACCTCTTTCCCTAGTAGGTACATACCTACTTTGAATTAATAATCTAATAATATGCATAAGAAGTCTATGAACGGATTTTGTGCATAATCTGCAAAGTAGATCTGTACCTACCTACCTTTCTATTATATATTATAATCTTCGGTAAGCCTACCAAAAAGAAAGACAAAAATAAGGAAATGTCTAATACCGAAACCGCGCTGTGAAGATATTCCCTCATCTATAACGTCTTTGTACATGCATGAAGATATTTTTATCTGTTCTTTTTGCATGAAAGCTCCGCTACTCATTTCATCGCTAATCCGTACCCGGCAGTTTTACTCGAAAAGTTTGAATCTGCTTTTAATTTTCTTTCAGATATTTCCGTGCAAAAATTATAAACCTATGAAAAGGCTTCAAAACGTACCTAATATCTGCTTGCCCCAAATTGTAAAAACAAAATTATGGAATGATTCGATCCTCGTGCGAAGAGAACTTCTTTTCAACAACACTAATTCAAAAACTCCGAGTAGAATTCACTTTTGTTTTTGAATTATTTTCGATTTGAACAATCAATGGAAAAATTTATCAGAATTTTGTTTTTGAAAAATGTAGCTTGAATAAATTGTTTTCCGAAAGAAATTGAATAATTTTTGCTCGTATGCGTTGACTACATTCTAAGTTTTTTCCAAAACAAATTTCAAAAGATTTAACTAGACTGGAACCAAATTTTGAAAGAATTTCTGTTTGACCAAAATTAAAATAAAATAAAATAACAATTAAACAAAAATTCGGAAAAATGTTCGAATAATTTTAAAACATTCAGGTATGAAAAAAATTCATATTTTTTTTGATAAAATTTTCGAGTATTACGTGTGGAAACTTTCCAAATGGTTTAGGTCACATTGAAAAAAATTTGTGTATGATTTTAGCGCAATTTGTTGATTCAAGGTTCGAGTATTACGTGTGGAAACTTTCCGGTGTTGAAAATGCAATTTAAATTTTTGAAAAATTTTTGAAAAAAAAATTCGGCTTCAATTAAAAAATGTTTCAAACAAAAGTTGTGTATTTTGATTTCAGAAACAATTTTGGTTATTACAAAAATTTTGATTTGATCACTCCTTCCCCTCCAATTTTGCATTTTACGCATGAAAATCGCATGGAGAGGATGGTGATCCCACTTTTCCCTATATCTGTACCTAAGACCCCAATCGAAAAAAATTTCAAACAAAAGTTGTGTATTTCGATCTCAGGAACAATTTTGGTTATTACAAAAATTTTAATTAGCCCACTGTATCCCCTCCTATTTTGCATTATACGTGTTCATGTAGAATAATTTTTCATTATACGTACGTGATTTGCCATGTGATTTCCATACGTAAAATACGAAAATGGAAGGGAAGGAGTGATCCAATCAAAGTTTTTGTAATAACCAAAATTGTTTCTAAGATCATAATACACAACTTTTGTTTGAAAAATTTTTCGATTTGGGCCTTGGAAAAAATTTTATATCGTATTTATTTGTCAAAAACTTTCAATTTTTCAATGTATTTTCGACACCATTTTTTCGTTTTTTCAAAACAACCCACGTAGCCATTCAGACAATTCCATTTGCTGTTCAAAAATTGAAAGACTTTCCCGTCATTCAATAATGGGATTTTTAAAACCGTACACTAATTTGTTCTTTTTTCCTTTCTTTATGTTTTTGACTGGGTATTTCTCATACCTATTTTGTGGGAATCCATTTTTCTTTTAATTACCATAGTTCAAAAATTAATTCCACCCTTCTACTAAATTTTTAAGAAACTGGATTTTTGGTATGGGTATTGAGGGTAGTGGGCTGAAAAAAATCAAGGGGTCTTAGAATACCTATTTTATATTCTATGGATATTAAAAGATGATGCTTCAATCTGGGCTAGTTCGGCCTTGGGTCCGATAGGGTTAATTTAGTAATACTTATGAAAACAAAATTTTATAAATTTTATTACCTAATCAATTTAATAAAATATTATTCATGACTTTAGGGAGAAAACAAAAGAAATCAATTTAATTCATCCAATTCAACTCTCTTTTTACCACGCTTTTATATACTTGGTATGTATGTATGTTTGTTTGTTTGTTTGTATGTCTCATGGAACCAAGAGTATGTTTTCGACCAATCCTCTCTCATTTAATATTTTACTGGAATTGAAAGAACATAGTGCTCACATTAGGAGTTTTCGAGGTCGCTGAATTCGATTTTCGAACTCAAATTTACCCCCGACCCCAAATTGAGCCCCTATGAAGGGGTTCAATTTTGAAAATTTCAGAAAATCACAACATTGGTATCGAAATGTAGGTTTTTGAGGTCGCTGAATTCGATTTTCGGACTTAAATTTACCCTTGACCCCAAATTGAGCCCCTATGAGGGGGTTCCATTTTGAAAATTTCAAAACTATGAAATTAAAATATTTTCAACGACAAAAAGAGTTAAATAAAAATGTAAAAAATTTTTAAAAAACCACGCTTTTATTTAAAGTTGGTCACTTTGTAAAATGTTATTCATAGGGAAAGAGTAATGCCTTAAAAAACAAAAAATAAAATTTACTTGAATACAAAAATGTGTCATGAAAATTTTTTTTTCAAAAATTTAAATGATGAAAAGTGTGGTGGGGTGTGCGAGGAGCAAACGAATACCTTTTCGATTAACGCCCCACCACGATTTTCATCATTAAAATTTTTGAAAAAAAAATTTTCATGACACATTTTTGTATTCAAGTAAATTTTATTTTTTGTTTTTTAAGGCATTACTCTTTCCCTATGAATAACATTTTACAAAGTGACCAACTTTAAATAAAAGCGTGGTTTTTAAAATTTTTTTTAGCAATAAAGCATGAGAATTTTTTAAAGGGTGGTCCTAAAAAAATAAAAATATTTTTTATTCCAAGAAAATTGTTTTTTTTTTTTTTTTTTGAAAATTATTCTTCTTCTTCATTGAGAATGCGGGATTTTTTTTCTTTTCTAAAAGTTTGAAAAATATTTCTCTTTCAAAAAGTTGTGTCCAAAAAAACTGAGAATTTTTTTCTTTTAAAATGAAAGATTTCATTTTAAAAAATGATTTTTTTTGCTCCAAAATTTTTGACGACACCTATAATAAAGATTATTTTCTCAAAAAAATTCACAATTTTTTTTTTCTAAAGATAAGAGATTTCATTTTAAACAAAAATACCCTAGGTACCTACAGTTTTTTTTTCTCCAAAAAATGTAATATTTTTTTTCCTAAAAAATTGAAATTTTTTTCTTCGTTTTTTTTCCAAACAAACATGAACGATTTTCATCTGAAAATTTGAGAAATATTACTTGAATTTTTGAAAAAATGAAAATTTTCTTCTTCAAAAAATTTTATTTTTTTGAAAAATTCAATGTTTTTTCTTCAAAATGTTTGGGAATACCTAATTGAAATTTTATTCTTGAAAAATGAGAGATTCTTTCTGCATAAAAAAACGACTTTTTTCAAAAAATTGAAGATTTTTCAAAATAATAGCTAGTATAAAATGAAAAAATTTTCTTTAAAAATTTTGAATAATTTTCAAATCATCTACTCACTTCAGAATGATTGGAAAAATATTAGGAGAACATGGTATAAAGCCAAAGACCGAAAAATTCTATCATATTTCGCGCCTAAATGAAATATCATACCGCAGCTTCTATAGTAAAAGTTATGTTCGTTACGAAATTTAATTTAAAAATTCTTTCTTCGTAGGTGTATACATATAGGTAAACTAGGGTGTTCCATGAAACGTGCGCAATAATTTAACCATAGATGCAACTCGAGTAGACAAACAAAAAACTTATGTTCGAAAAGTTGCCTATCTCGATTTTGAAGGGGCAAGTAGTTTCAAAAAGTTCGAAATTTCGTCAATACAATTCATGAAACAGATGTAACTCTTCAAGAGGAGTAAAACCAGTTATGTTGAAAATTTGTCTATCTTCAAAATTGAAGGCGCTACGGAGCTCCAAACTTTGAAAATACTGATTTTCAATGTTCTGTAGCGCCTACATTTTCAAAGGTGGGCAAATTCTTCACATAACTTTTTTTGTTCCTCTCAAAAAGTTAAATCTGTATCATGCATTCTTTTGGTAGAATTTTTCAATTTTCATGTCCGGAAAGTGCACCGTAATAATTAGGGTAGGCAATACTTTCATCAAAAATTTCTCGTTGCCATAACTCCTTCAATTTCAAAGATAGGCATCCCAACGTAATAACAATTTTTCTCGGGTTTTCGAAGTGCTATGCACTGGCGGAATCGAAAATTTTTTTTAAGTGCAGTGTTGCCAACTAATTTTGCTTAGAAATACCAAATTTTCAACGCTATATAGCACCTTCAATTTTCAAAATAGGCAACTTATCGTACTAAAGTTTTTTGTTTGTCTACTCGAGTTGCATCTATTGTTAAATTATTGCGGACACTTCATGGAACACCGTATACTACCATACTAATAAGTAAGTACAAAATGTACTGCGAGAGCTGAAGAGCAAGAGGAAGAATTTTTGTTGTCGAAGATTTTCGTGTCACGTAACATAAAATACACCTTAGTTACTAGTTTTGTTGAAGTACTCAACCAAATACGCGCGTTCGTCGTTCCAGAGTAAACTTCACTCGGTAAATAAAACCCTTTAGATATCTGGTGTAAAAAATGAACTCAACTCGAGCGTATAAAACTTTCTAACGCAATCGAGCTAGCTACGAGTAGCTAGGTGTAGGTAGCTGTAGTTGTAGGTAGTAGGTAGGTACTACTTTTTTTCAGCTCTCTTTAATTAAAGCACCATGCCATGCCATACCACCCCAGACTACCGCGAAACTTAGCTCACAGATGTTTTGTAACCTAAGTGAAATTCCTGCCTCTGCTGCGAAGCTACGATTATCTCTTTGAATTATTCGACTACCTACGCGTTTCACCAAAGTTTAGCTCGAATGTCGAAAAAAATACTGTGTCGCAGTTGTGGTTATACCAGTTGAGGTGTTGCGCGGTGTTTTCCACAGTACACAAAAATAGGTATACCTACTTTATTACTTAATACAGCTTAAAAATTACTCGAATTTTTGTATAATGTATAAAACTGTTTCCCAATTTTCAATCTCAAAGCAGTCCTAAAGAATCGATACGAGCGATTAAAAAATTTTTAAATTACGAAATTGTTCGTTGATTACTAGTTGTCAAGGTGTCATGTCATTTCAGTCCCTACAGAATGATACTTATCGCGACGAAAAACTAAACCACCAAAACCACCTAGACACTACAAGCCATGAAGTTAAATTTGGCAACCTTGCCGAAGACGGCCGACTTGAGCAATTGAAAATACGTTTTCTGGGCAAACGAAGTGTTTTTCGAAAAAATTAATGGGAATCAAAATTGTAGAGGGAAAAATTAACTTTCGTTTAGTGTATTCGGAATTTTGATTCGACCAATATTTCTCGAGTTACGGTCAAAAAACTGATTTGAAGATGGGCCGTCTACCAGATTTTCCCTATTTTCCCGGTCAAAGAAGCGATTTTCGTAAAAATTGATAAGAACAAAAATTGTAGAGCAAAAAATATCCTTTCATCCTAAAATCATTGAAGTTTTGATTCGACGAAAGTACCTCGATTCATTAGCAAAAACTGTTTTCTCAGATATGCAAATTTTCATATTTTCCTATTTCGCGGATAAACAAAGCGTTTTTCATGAAAATTGATAAGAACTAAAATTGTAGAGCAGAAAAAATCCATCAGTTTTAGTGCTTTTAAAATTTTCGATTCGATCAATTTTTTGAGTTATCGTCAAAAAACTATTTATTTTTTCATTTTCGAGGTCAACGACCCCTTTTTTATGAAAATTGATAAAAACCACAATTGTAGATCAAAAAATTTACTTTTGTTTGGTGTAGTCGGAATTTCGATTTGACGAATATTTCTCGAGTTATCGTCGAAAAACTGATTTTGAAAGTTGGCCGTCTACCAAATTTTCCCATTTTCCCGGTCAACGAAGCGATTTTCGTGAAAATTGATAAGAACCAAAATTGTAGAGCGAAAAAAATCCTTTCACCCTAAAATTATTGAAATTTTGATTTGACGAAAATACCTCGATTTCTCAGCGTAAAATGTTTTCTTGGATATGCAAATTTTCACATATTCTCATTTTCAGAGCGAACGAAGCATTTTTCGTGAAAATTGATCTGAACCAAAGTTGTAGAGCAGAAAATTTCCTTTCGTTAGTGTGCTGTCAGAATTTCGATTCGATGAATATTTCCCGAGTTATCGTCAAAAAACAGATTGGAAAGTCGGCCGTCTACTACTCGAAAATGCGACGTTGCCTTTCTACGTTCATGGCTTGTATCTCTAGGTGGTTTTGAAACCACTTGAAAATGTACCTGTCCACTCATGAAATATGATACTTCCAAGGTTTGAATTGAACCGTACTACTCGTATACACAAAGCTCTAGCGAATTCGATATTAATAGCGAAAAATTATCGAATGTTTTAAATATTTAATACGGCGTATCGCCTTGTTTTATTTACGAGAACTTTGCTGCAGCTTTCCTCTCTAATTAAAAACTTATAACCGACATATTTCACGACATTATGAGAACCTAAACCATACGGGTAGAGCAAATCGTCGTGTTTTTCACCATCTCGACAAAAATTAATTAAATTAATCCGCCAATCTATACGAACGTTTCAAGTTTCCATTTTTTATTCCAAACTCGTTATCAACATTCGCGAACTCGACGAATATTAAAACCAATTACAAATTTAGAATCCAAGCTCGGCTTTCTAATTTATCTGCTCTCACTTACCTAATTTGTTCTTTTCGAACAATAACTTATTTGTAATTGAATTTTTGCCAAGATGCATCGTCATTTTGAAATTTTTATTAAGGTGCCCAGAGGCCCCAGACCCACTACCTATGAGTGTTGAAAAAATTCAAACTTTTTTTGAAAAAAAAATTTGCTCAAAATACCCACACTTTTTCAAAATTTTGCTTAACTTTTTGAAAAATTATTTCAAAATGAATTTTCTTAGAAATGCATTTTGGTTTGAATTTTGTTTGGAGCATATATGCCCCAAATAACAAACAAAATTTCAAAGTTTTGCGCATGAGCAACACAGCCTGTCTTTAAAAAAATTCTCAACTAAAATAATTTTTTTGAAAAATTGTTCTTGGTTTATTTATACAATTTTTCAAAATTCTGCTTGAAATTAATTTTTTCCCAATTTTTATAAAACCAATTTCTTCAAATTTCCCTAGGTATAAGTACCAATTTAAAAAAAATTTCAACTCCATTTAAAATATTTTTAAAATAATTTTGTTGAAAAATGATTCTTGGTTTACTTATTACAATTTTTCAAAATTCTGCTTGAAATTAATTTTTTTTTCAATTTTTATAGAACTAATTTTTTCAAATTTCCTTACAAGGGAACCTCACCAACTCGTCACCTCCAATTGAACTGAAATTTGGCTCACTGAAAAAGCATGCCAGCCAGACCTCACAACCACATTTTTAGCTGCCGCAGTTAATTTTTCGATTTTTGGGCGAATTTTTGAAAATGGCCAAAACCGCCTCCAAAAACCCATTTTTTGAAAAAAAATTGTTAATTTCAAGATAGAATCCTGAAAATCGGTTTGTACACTAAAGTCGACCTCTCGGGTCGATTGGCACCATTTTCGAAGCGATCTGGAGCCTCTAGAAAAAGTAGACTTTTCTCCAGCGCACTGGAATAGCTCCAGACGGCGCTGTAATTAACTTCGGAGTTCAATCCCAGCGTTAGTATGATGCCATCTATCGATTGACGTAGTTGAATCCAAAAATTCGAGGTGACGAGTTCGCACGTGTTTTTTTTTTACAACTTAAAAATTCTGCATTTTTAAAAAATTTCCAAAAAATCAATTTCTTCATCATATCATACGAAACTTTGTCTTTCCCCTACAGTCGATCACATCCCCCCCCCACCCCGACGCGATTGGCACCATTTTCGAAATGATCTAGAGCCTCCAAGAACATGTTGACTTTTGCCGTCTGGAGAGATTCCAGAGTGCTGGAGAAAAGTCAACTTTTTCTGGAAGCTCCAGATCGCTTCGAAAATGGAGCCAAACGACTCGGGAGGTCGACTTTAGCAAACAAACCAATTTTCAGGCTTCTACCTTGAAATTTACAATTTTTCTCTTCAAAAAATGCCTTTTTGGAGGCGGTTTTAGCCATTTTCAAAAATTCGCCAAAAATCGAAAAATCAACTTCGGCAGCTAAAAATTTGGTTGTGAGGTCTGGGTGGCATGCTCTTTCAGTGGACCAAATTTCAGCTCAATTGGAGGTGAAGAGTTGGCGAGGTTCCCTTGTTAAGTATATTAAATCTTTTGTAATTGAAAGAATTGATTTTTAATATTCTTTCTGTTCGACTGCATTCTTTTAAAATTTTGTTCTAAACTTATTTTCTTTTTTTTTCTTTTTTTTTCTTTTTTTTTTGAATAATAGCTTTGTTTTTTTTATTGCGGATTATGCACAATCTGGATTTTGGATTGTGAGAGTTTGTGCGAATCCATTTAATAATCTACTCGATGAGTAGATTATGAATGTAGATTATGGATTTTATTGTGTTCTTTTGTTTTGTTTTTGAAAAACATTTCAGAATAATTGATCAGAACATTTCTAAACCTTTTTTTAAGAAGTAAATGTTAGAATGCATAATCCGCGATAAAAAAACAAAGCTAATAAGTATAATAATGTATTTTTTTGGAAATTTTTAGACAGAAATTTCATCTTAAAATAACATCGAATTTTCTTTCAATTTTTCCTTTGAAAATTAATTTAAAAGGTTTCATTTTCTATTGAAGAATTTGTCCATTTGATTTTTTTCAATTTTTTTTTTTCGAAATAGTTCAAAAATATAACATTTGCAAACACCTATTTACCCAGTACCAATTTTTTTGTGTTTTTTTTTTTTTTTTAGATAAAATTTTCCCTCCTGATATGTAAAGGTTTAAGTATGGGAAGGGTACTCTCTATGAGTGGATGCATTGAGTTGTATGAGATGTCTGTTCTACTATTATTTGAAGCGCAATTCCGCATATAACGTTGGTAAAATATAAATGAAGTAGAAGACTTGTCAAAGTCATTTGAAAAGGCCTTTTACCAATGTCGGAATCTTTGTGGTGCAACCATTGTTACAATCTCGTAAACCCCTACATAAACCGCTGTCTCGATTAACTAAATACACAACGAGGTCGCAAGTAAGCGAAATTAGGCTCGGTTTTGACTTTGAGCAAAAATTACGTTGATATCTCTTACATAGTGACGAAAATTGAAGAAACGATTTTCCGAATAGGCTTCTTTGTGACATTTTACTCGCGTGCTTTGCCAATTTTGTATATTTTGAGAATTTATAATACAATTATTTAGTTTCCAACCAGTAAAACGACCATCGTCGACTCGAGATATAACCTCGACCATTATTGTTAAATTACGCCCAGCAGCGTTCGCAGTCTAACTGGGTATTCACTTAGTATAAAGAAAGGAAGAAAAATGTAAAGAAAAACGTGACGCGATCGAGTGTTTTTGAAAGTAAATATATAAATAATGAAAATTGAAACTTCAAAACGAGCCATTTCAATGCTGCGAGGGACGTGAAAGGAGGCGCAGAGAAAAATGAAATTACACGTTTTGCTGCGTTTATTTCCTGACAAAGCGGCGTCGGCTTTTATAAAGTCGACGGCGGCCGCGATTACACGACTTGCAAAAGTTGCGAAAGAAAATTAAATTTGAGAATAACTTCTTAAAAAGCGCTCGAAATGATTTACTTTGGCAGATAAGCGGAAACCGATGGAGTTTCGTCGGGAAGTTTATTTGCTGACCTCTATAATCGGCTGTGCAATTTGTCTTCGGCTCGTTCACGCCTTATAGCAGTTCGTCTGCGGTGCAGCGTCCCTGGCATGGCATGGCGTATACCCAGCATTACCCACCCGTAATATATAATACTTGACACTCGCGTAGAGAGAAAGTGAGAAAAGGCGAACACCTTTAGTTGGTAAAATTTTCCATTTTTATCGACCGTTGCGTCGCCATAAATACGGTAAACCGAATAAAGTGCGGTCGCAAACGTTCAAAGTCGTTATCCCTTGGCCCTGGAATGCCTCCATTAGGTGGGATAGGTATCATTTGTATTATGTATTTGTATGCGAGCTGTGTGTAGCAGTTTAAACGAGAGCAGGCTGCAAAAATTACCAACGTTTAACGGAATCTGGAGAGAGATTTTTAAAGATAAATAGGTAGCACGAGGGTGTTTATAAAAAAGTTGGTACGAGTAACTTCAAAACACAATTTTTTTAAATTTCATCCTAAAAATTGAAAATATTTTGAATACTGTTGAAAGAATTTCTTTAAAAATTTTTTGTTTAGAAGCAATTTTATTTCGATTTTTTGAAAATATTTTTGAAAGATAAGACTTGAAAACAAATTTGTAAAAATCGTTCTAAAACAAAATAAATTTTATGAAAAACATTTCCTTTAAAAGTTTTGTTAAAAGAAAATGTTGTTCAAAAACAAAATTTTTCAAAGTTTTGCTTGACACAATTTTTTTTTACAATTTTAAAAAAAATTGTTGAATAAGTTTTTTGAAAACTGTGATATTTTTTTTGAAATTTTGTTTTAAAATTTTCTTGGATCCTAATAAGTTTTCTCTTACAATGATTCTTTCGAAATTTTGTTTTGAAATGATTTTTTAAAGTTACATACGTTATTGAAGTTATGGGACACTTATAATATTTTTAAGAGCAAATTTTTTATGGTATTTTCCAAACACAATTTTTCAAAGTTTTACTTGAAACCCCATTTTTTTTTACAATTTTGCAAAAAACAGTTTTTTGAATTTGTATTCTTTCAAGTTTTTCACATAAAAGAATATTTCAAATTCAGTCTTACTGAAAAACGTTTTTCATAAAAAATTGTTTTCAAATAATTTTCTGGGAAAAAAATGAGAATTCATCAAAATTTTGCAGAGATAAAAACCTTTTGTAATTCTTCAAAACGAAATTTTTTCCCCAAATTTTTATTTTATTGAAAAACCTTTTGCAGAAAAAAATTTGTCGACGAGTAATTGTTTCCAATTTTGATAAAGAATTTTTTTTAAATTTTATAATAGGTACATTTTTTGGAATTTTGTTTGAAGTACAATTCTTTTAAATTTTACCCATAAGAAGTGATTTAAAAAAATGTTTTCCAAAAAAATCAAAACTCGATTTAAAATATTTTTTTCTATTATAAGTAGGTATTGTTGACTTTTTTGAAATTTTAATTTTAAAAAAATACCTATCATTGAGAAAAATTTCCTTGAAAATATTTTTTTTGAATTCCGTCAGAAGCTTAGTTTTTAGCATTGTTTTTTCTCAATTTGTCAAAAAAAAACAAGGCTATTACGCTGTATCATGATGTGGGTGTTGAGGGGGGAGTAAGTACAAATTCCGTTTCATGACTCCAGAAGTCCATTTTGACCATTTTCATCAATGTCTGTTTATATATATATGTTTCCCGCAGGTTTTCAGCCCCTCGCTCAGCCCCTTTCAGCCCCTTTTTCACCAAATAAGTTCAAATTCGGGCAATGGAGTTTATTCAAAAACTATATTTTGTGGTTGGAGTGGGGATGACCTTGAACTGAAATTCAGATATGTCAACTTCTTTATGGAGGGGGTGGGGGAGCAGAAAATCTGAAAAAGTGCCAAATCAAAAACCAGTCGATAGGAAATGAAAAGTTGTACAACATATTCAAAAATCAGCTTCCTAGAGCAATTAGGAGGGGAGAAACCGGTTATTTTGTCACTTTTTTGACCTTGAAAAATTTTGTGTCACGACTACAGGTTAGCCAAATTGACCTAGGAGGTCGTCCTTTGGCATGTAGATTTGGTAGAGGTCCTAGATGTGCCTTTTGGGGGTTTCGACCATCCGACCTATTTTCACCCCCTTCCACCCCCAAAAAACACAATTTTAGGGTCATTTTACGCTGTTTTCAATTTTGTGTCACGGCTGCAGGTCACCCAAATTGACCTAGGAGGCTGATCTTTGACATGTAGGTTTGGTAGGGTCCTAGATGTGCCTTTAGGGGGTTTCGACCTTTCAACCCTTTCCCACCCCCTTCCACCCGCAAAAAGTCAATTTTGAGGTCATTTTACACTGTTTTCAAAACTCAAAATTATCAAAAATGTCATGTGGGGTATGGAAATCTTGGGGTTTTCCCCTTTCCAAATCAGTTTTTGGTATCACTTTTGATCGAATTTAAGTACTACAGCTCAAGTGGTTACTATACAATAGCAGATAAAAAGGGTTAAATAAATAAGTAAAAAAAATTCAAAAACCACGCTTCTGTGAAATAGTAAAAATGCACTAAAAAGTAGAAAATAATCCCTCTTCCTTTTCAGAGTTTTTGAAATTTCTGTAAGATATACAATTTCTTAGTTTGTAATTTTTTCAAAGTTGATCTAACTCATTTACGAAAAAGCGTGGTGAGCCGCATTTGACAATAAATGCCAACGTCTCGCCACACTTTTTCGATAATGAGTTAGATCAACTTTGAAAAAAATTACAAACTAAGAAATTGTATAGTAAGTATCTTACACAAATATTAAAAACTCTGAAAAGGAAGAGATTATTTTCTACTTTTTAGTGCATTTTTACTATTTCACAGAAGCGTGGTTTTAAAAAATTTTTTACCTTTTTTTTTCAATTTACTTATAATTTTTTTGAATTTCATCCAAACGACAAATTTTTAAACATTTTTTTGGAAATCGAATTTTCCAAAACTTTGATGAATTTGAAGTAGGTAAATTACAAGTTGGTGCATAGAAGCAGCTACCTATCTACGTATGTTTACAGTACTGAGGTAGGCATTGCAAGATAATAAAAGGCGATACAAAATAAAGGCGAACTGCAATTGTGATACTTCAATATGAAATTAAATTTACGTTTACAGGGTGTCTACAGGTCATGAAAGTCATGAAATTTGAAAATGGGTCATGAAAGTCATGAAAAACTCATATCTTTTTTCTTTCATAATTGAATTTCTTTTAAAAAAATTTCGCTCTCGCTAAGCTCGAGCAGTATTCCGTTTTCTATTTGATAACAGAGTTGGAAACTTTCGGTAGTTAAAATTTACATTTTCAGTGATTTTTACACTCCCCTTCCCCCGAAAAGCATCACTTTATATTTTGTATTTGTTCGTATCATTTTTTTCCTTTGGATAGCAGAAGTACTATACATATGCATTCATTAAACTTTTTTTTGAATTTGTAGATTTTTTTAGTTACAAAAAAAGGGGTCTAGGGGCATAGGTATAACTTAGGTGGTTCAAGGGGCATTCGACCACTCCCTCAATATTTAAAAAAATAAATATTCATCAGAAAATATAGGAAAAAATAAAGGAATTTTTGCCCCATATTCATTCCAAGTTACACTAATGCTGGAAGGGGGCCTCCAGAAAATGATGAAATATTGTTCATGAAAAGGTCATGAATTTTCAAAAAAAAAATTAATGTAGACACCATGGTTTAGTTGGTTTGGTCTTGATATGCCAACTTATGCAAGTTGTTATTTCAAGTAGGTACCAGAGAAATAAGCTTAAAGTTAGAACTACGGTAGATACCTAGTAGATAATATGAAACGACAAACTTATTTATGATATTAATACCGATCGATTGTTGAAAACAGACGGACGCGAAGAGAGGATACATAACGGTCGGCTATCGGGGCAGCTTCGCCTTCGGCAAAGACGTACTGTCGGACGTTAAATTTCGCAAAATCACTCGAATACTGGTCTGCGGCAGAGTGACGTTATGCAGGGACGTATTCGGAGCGACGTTGAACGAGAGCAGAGATCCGGACCACGGCGAAGCGGACAGGTACACGGCGAGATTTTATTTAAAGCATTCGTCCATCGAGCAGGCATTCGACATGTTGCAAGAGCAAGGCTTCTACCTGGCCAGTAGTTGCGCTTCCGGCACAGCCGGCAGTCAATCGCCCAACGACCTCAAGCCCGGCGTCGACGCCGAAGAGAGTCGCTGGAACCACTATAACGAATTCGTATTCTGTAGAGATTAATACCTACCAAAATTACCTACCTATACTCGCGTATACCTTATTCGTACATAAATTTTAATACGTCGCGTTATCATCCCATCTAAAATGTACAAGTACGTTACGTACGTAGTCCGAACCTTGCTCGTTGTACCGTATACCAAGTATATTTATGTACTATGTAGGTATATTTTCGTATACCTACCTATGTAATGTAATGTAATGTAATGTAATTTAGTGTAATGCAATGTTAGCCTTATCTACTCGAAGAGTTGATTCGCTATACCGGGTTCCCAAGAATATGTTGACCACCAAGATCACGGATCTACGGATCAGCCAATCATATCTCATTGATCTGATTGGTTGTCGTTATCTAGGTGGTCAACTTATTCTTGGGAACCCGGTAGCGTCCAGTTGTCGCCTTTTTGTTCAGATATTAGGCCTATACAGTCTCCGGTGGTCTTTCAAATTTATATACGCGTCTAGGTACTCCTACATACACCAACAACGTTTACCTACCCTTATCCTTACCAAATAAACATAGGTACGTAAACATACTGAGCGTTTTTTTTTTTATTCCTTTCTCTTTTTTCCTTCCCTATTCACCTCATGTGTGTAGACGTGGACTGTGTCTGTATCGTGTATTAGGAGTCTAGATATTGTGCATTATTAATAACATAGCGACTATAGTTTACGATAACGCCACTATAAAGTGATCATCTTTCTCCTGCAGTTCCTTCTTTCAAAATACCTACCTACCTATTCCATATCTACTTTTAGTTCGTAGTTTATTAATGCTGAATAGTTGTGAATTTTTTTACTAGCTCCTAATTTGTTCTTCCAAAATCGGAAGCCCATTAACATTTATTTCGATTGTCTTAATATTTAAAGTTAAGGGTGAAGAAGGAGTCCTATTGAAATTTTTGTAATAACCAAAATTATTCCTAGTACTTCGAACTACAACTTTTGTTTGAAACTTTTTTCAATTAAACCCCTACCTCCCATCAGTTTTTAATAATATAAGAATTTAAGTCGTATTATGCGAAATTGGAAGCGAGAAAAGGGTCCAATTAAAAATCTTATAATAACCAAAATCATTTCCAAGACCTCAATGTACAACTTTTGTTTGGAAATTTTTTCAATTGGACCCCTTCTTGAGGTAGGGGTCGAACCCGTAATTTTTATAACGACCAAAATAATTTTTAAGACCTCAATCTACAACTTTTGTTTATAACTTTTTTCAACTGAACCCTCCCCCTTTCTCTAATTTTGAATATATAGGTATCCACTGTGTGTTAAAAGTGAAATTAGAGTAAGAAGGAGGAATTCAATTGAAAAATTTTTCAAACAAAAGTTGTAGCTCGAAATACTAGGAATAATTTTGGTTATCACAAAAATTTGTATTGGACCTCTCCCTCCCCTCCAATTTTGAATATTAATCAGATGCAATTTCGTAAAAATTCTCATTTGTCAAAAATGATCAAAATTTCAAATTTTTACGAAATTAATGATTTGAAAATTCTTCTGAAATTCCATCAAAGTAGGATTCTACTTTGAATGCGCAGTAGCTTCTTTCATTAAATAAATGCGATTTGGATGGAATTCTAATTTTTCAAAATTACTGAAATTTGAAATTTTTACAAAATATATACTTTCAAGGGATCCTCGCCAACCTCTGATTGAGCTGAAATTTGGCTCACTGAAAAAGCATGCCATCCAGACCTCCAAACAAATTTTTAGCTGCCGAAGTTGATTTTTCGATTTTTGGCTAATTTTTGAAATTGCCTAAAACCGCCTCCAAAAAAACATTTTTTGAAAAAAAAATTGTAAATTTCAAGATAGAATCCTGAAAATTTGTTTGTACGCCAAAGTCGACCTCTCGAGTCGATTGGCACCAGTTTCGGAGCGATCTGGAGCCTCCAGGATAAGTTGACTTTTCTCCAGCACACTGGAATCTCTCCAGACGGCAAAAGTCAACATTTTCTGGAGGCTCCAGATCGCTTTGAAAATGGTGTCAAACGACTCGGGGAGTCGACTTTAGGGGGTAGACGAAGTTTTGGGTGATATGCTGAAGAAATAATTTTTTGGAAATTTTTTAAAAAATATTGCAGAATTTTTAAAGTTGTCAAAAAAACACGTGCAAACTCTTAACCTCGGATTTTGGATTCAACTACGTCAATCGATAGATGACATTATACTAACGCTGGGATTGGATTTTCACCTGCCGAAGTTAATTACAGCGCCGTCTGGAGCTATTCCAGTACGCTGGAGAAAAGTCAACTTTTCCTGGAGACTCCAGATCGCTTCGAAAATGGTGCCAATCGACTCGGAAGGTCGATTTTAGTGTACAAACCGATTTTCAGGATTCTATCTTGAAATCTACAATTTTTTTTCAAAAAATGTTTTTTTGGAGGCGGTTTTAGCCATTTTTAAAAAATTCGCCGAAAATCGAAAAATCAACTTCGGCAGCTAAAAAATTTGGTTGTGAGGTCTGGGTGGCATGCTCTTTCTGTGAGCCAAATTTCAGCTCAATCGGAGGTGACAAGTTGGCGAGGTTCCCTTCTTTGAATTATCTTCTCAAAATCCTACTCTGATGGAATTTTCGATTAATTTCCCTTACGCAGATTTTGTAAAAGTTTAAAATTTTAGCGTGTTTTGAGAAATTTGTATTTCTGTATAGTTATCAAAAATTACTATAATTTTAAATTTTTATAAAATTAGGTAATGATTTGAATAATGTTCTCAAATTTTATCAGAGAAGTATTTTGCCTTAAAAGTACAAGTACATAGCATTTTTCATTAATAAAATGCAATTTGGTTGAAATTCTCATTTTTCCAAAAATACTGAAATTTTTAAATTTTCACAAAATTTATAATTTCATTAATCTTTAAAAATTTCATCAGAGTAGGATTTTGCCTTGAATGTACACTGTACAGTGTCTTTTTCATTATGTATCATATGTATAATATGTTCAAAATAAAAATTAAAAAAAAAACACTCGATCATCGACACACTTTTGTGCAAAGAAATTTAAAATAAATGAAGCAATAACATAGCCAACTATTGCTAGGAATTGTTTTGCTAGTCGAATTCGTTTCTTTTCCTCTCTCGCCTATCTGCTCGATGTGTTTTTTTTATTCGTATTTTGAGCTTAGGTACGTACTATAGTATCAGACTTGTCAAAAAACACTCGAAATGTTAGCGAACTCTCTATTTTGGCAGAATAAACTAGGAGCCAGTAACTTTTTGTACCTATCTAATATTTATGATATATCTGGCATGTGTAATACCCATATCCCATGTGAATTCTATACTCAAGTATAGATACAGGCTATTTCCAAAGTTTCCCTCTTTCTTCTATGAACTGGTAAAAATCTGATAATGACAAAAAAATGAGGAATCAGGCTGTAACTGCAGCTCATTCGGTAATACGAATGAATAAAAAACAGATTGCCCTCCAAACAAAACTTGTCGCGAGCTCCGCTTACGTTAGGTAAGCAGAAATTTAAAACTCGGGTTTATTCTATCGAGAATTTATTCATACGAAAAGAATTTCTCCATCGTATCGCTCGTATACATACCTATCTTCTTACCTACCAACCTACCCATGTCCCATTGGCAGTAGATACGATTACAAGTACCTATACAATTCGCATCTGCGGTGCGGCGAGGGCGTGAGGCGGAGCAGGGCGAAGTAAAGCTCGAGTTTCGCTCGCTAACAAAAACCCAACTCCGGCGGCGGCGTCAACTTACGTTGCAGAAACTTTCGACTTGAAAATTCCAAAATTAGCAACTTTTGCTCGCGTAGAAAGCTATAGAATTTCAATTTACATTTTCGAATTTCTATATTTGGCGTAACTGAAAAGAATATCGCCTTTCTCGACGTTTTACAATTACAAATTAAAGTTTGCTCGGTAATATCTTTTTTATGGCGTTTATTTGAACCGAGCTCGAGAGAGAGAGAGAGAGAGAGAGAGAGAGAGAGAGAGAGAGAGAGAGAGGGAGAATACCAAATCGGAGGGAGAAAGAGAGAAGATTCGCGAAAAAAAGGGAAATTACTTTGAGGCATTCGGATTGATGTTTTTTCGCTGTGTCGTCAGGTGGCAGGAAATTTTATTTTTCCGCAGCACTTCTCTTAATATCCGTTTTGCCATCGAATACGAATGATTTTGATAGGTTTTATTCAATTTTCCAATACCATCTTGGCGTCTGATTTTCTTTTTTTTTTTTTTTTTTTTACGTTTTTGTTACGGTTGTAGAAACGTTTTGGTCTGCGAGTACTGTGTGTGGTAGGTATACTTCCTTGTACGTAAGAAGGTACTCGAGTAGGTATCTATGTAGAAGAGAAAATATTCTCTCTTACTCTATTATTCGATTCAATGTCGCTAGGTATTTGTACGTCTGTTCTGTACATATTTCCAACTTTCAAGTACCTTGTATAGGACTAGAATCGCTGAATCTGCATAATTTAAACATTTTAAAACGAAAATTATACCTATCTACTTTTAGTCAGAAGGTACAGATACTTACGTTTACTTTGAATGCATCTGTTTTCGAAGTTTTTCTCGTTGATATAAGAAGGCATTTCGAATTAACATTCTGCGACGTCGCGTCGTTGAAGAGAATAATTTAAAATAGTAGAAACAACTCCTTCCACCATCAACAGATTTCTGTACGCAGAAGTATCAGCGTATAATAATCCACTATACATATATGCACTTACTTTTTTGATTGGGGCCTCCTAAAGTTTCCTACTGGGCTTATTTCAATACTTGGAAGATACAGAAGGGGCTTCAAGAAGCCCCAATCAAAAAAGCAAGTGAATATTAAAATTCAGCACTGTCATAAACATAACAAACGATACACATATGCCACACTATTCTGTTGTCTTCGTCGATGTTAGTTTTTCAAAATTTGAGGGGTCTTATGGGACTTGGAAAGGACCCTATCAAAAAATTTTGATGAATTTTTATGAAAAATTTTTAAGAAGTTCCTTAACAAAAAGAATTTAAATGAATTTTTCACGCCAACAAATTTATAATGAATTTGCAATGATTTTTTTTTGAAAAGTTTTGAAGAATTCTTTTGTAAAAAATTATTAAAATTCTTTTCAAATCACCTTTTAAAATTTAGAAAAAAATGCAGTAAATTTTTTGTAAATATTAAAAAAAAATTTTGGAAAAATTGAAAAAATGCTCTATAAAATATTTTTAAAATCTTCTCAAAATGTTTGAAAAATTTAAAAGAAATTCCTTACAAGAAATTTCCAAATTTTTAGCAAACAAGGTAGTAACTATCAGAGTTGAGAAGGAATCATTTAAATTTTTCAACAAGAAAGTAGGGATGAAATTCAGATTGTCGTTGACATTTTTTGAACCAAAAAAGCTGATGAAAATATCAATTTGTTAATTTTTTCTCAATTTCAAATTAATCTCGATATTTTTTCGAATTAGAGAGATGGAAAATAGTTTGCAAGAGGAAAGTTTTCTCAAAAATTCTCATTTCAAAAAAATATTTTTGATGAAAACGATTTCCACAGTAAAAACTCCCTGGTGAGGGTTTTTTCAAAAATCAAGGAAAACTGAATTACACTAGGTATAATTATACTCGTAATATTGCAAGAACGTGCTTTCAAAAAATTCTCGTAGAAAGAAATCTCGACCTAAGAAATAGGGCATTTGAATTTCTCTCCGTTCGTACAAAAAAAAAGTGGGCTTAAGTAAATAACAAGCTAGACTCTCGTTCGAAGACAGACCCGAAAGTAGTGAAAAAAATTCCCACTTGGCAATGTCCCATCGTAGTTACCCAGCACGAAACCTTCGACCGGCAAGCAGGTCATACAACGACTAAACAAATCATTTTTAAATTACAAAAACGTGGAAAATTGAAAGAAAATTAAATTATTTTTTAATTTACGAAAGCTTGGTAAAATCTAATGCGAGCACGAGTCGAGTGTTTTAAATTACAAATGTACTACATTTTGTAGGTCGAATGGTCGACCCTACGAGAGGATTAATTCTATCGTACTTACTCGTCTATTTCGATCAAAATTTCAACTCGTGTACCATCAACGATTACCTATCATTTTCGAAACCGACCATAAGCTTCTATTTATTCATTATTTGAGTCGTTCGAACCGCCTCGTCACGCCCTCCTCGCATTACCATCTTCCACCAATTCACTGTGTAATGATTATGAACTTACATTCCATCGTTTCATAATTTATACTCGTAAGTTGAGTCTCCTATAATCTAAGTAAATTTTACTAAAATTTTCTGTGTAAATAAATGTATTTTTTTTTTTTTTTTAAATAAAAAAATATATAATGTGTGTATAATAATACTTACCTATCTAACTACGTGTTTTCCTTGTTCCTCGCCAAAGTAAGTACTTACATATACCTACTTATATCGTTACTATACCCGTAAAGTGAAAAAAAATTATATATAGCTAGATAGGTTTAACCCTTTCGGACCCAAGACCGAACTAGCCCAGATTAAAGCATCATCTTTCAATATCCATATAAGTATAAAATATTCTAAGACTCCTTGAGTTTTTTCTGCTGCACACCACCCTCAATACCCATACCGAAAATCCAGTTTAATAAAAATTTATGAAAATGAATTATCGACTAAACTAATGGTTTTGGAAATTGAAAATTTAGTAGAAGGGTGGAGTAATTTTTAAATTATGGTCATTGAAAGAAAAATTTATTCCCACCAAGTAGGTATGAGAAATGCCCAGTCAAAAACATGAAAAATGAATTATAAAAAAATTAGAGCACGGTTGTAAAAATCCAATTATTGAATGACGGGAAATGCCTGTCAATTTTTGAATAAAAAATATAGTTGTGGAAACGCCTACGTGGTTTTTTTTTGGAAAAACGAAAAGATTACATCGAAAATCCATTGAGAAATTGAAAGTTTTTGACAAATAAATATGTTATAAAAAATTTTCCAAGGCCCCAATCGAAAAAAATGTCAAACAAAAGTTATGTATTTTGATCTCAGAAACAATTTTGATTATTACAAAAAATTTTATTGGATCACTCCTCTTCCATTTTTGCATTTTACGTATGGAAATCACATGGAAACTCACATTCGTATAATGCAAAATTATTCTACATGAACATGAACACGTATAATGCAAAATTGGAGAGGAATGAGTGGTCCAATCAAAATTTTTGTAATGACCAAAATTGTTCCTGAGATCGAAATACACAACTTTTGTTTGAAATTTTTTTCGATTGGGGCCTTAGGTACAGATATAGGAAAAAGAGGGATCACCTGCCTCTCTAATTCGATTTTCATACGTAAAATTCAGAAATTCAGTGGGGGAGGGGAATAATAAACAAAATAGGAGGGGAAGGAGTGATCCAATCAAAATTTTTGTAATAACCAAAATTGTTTCTGAAATAAAAATACACAACTTTTGTTTGAAACATTTTTTAATTGGAGCTGAATTTTTTTTTAAAAATTTGTCAAAAATTTAAAATGGATTTTCGACACTATTTTTTCGTTTTTCCAAAAAACCCCACGTAGGCATTCAGAACATTCCATTTATTGTTCAAAAATTGAAAGACATTTCCCGTCATTCAATAACTGGATTTTTAAAACCGTGCACTAAGTTCTTTTTTTCATTTCTTATGTTTTTGATTGGGTATTTCTCATACCTACTCTTTGGGAATCAAATTTTCTCCCAATTATCATCATTTAAAAAGTGGATATCACACTTCTATTAAATTTTTAATTTTCAAACCCACTCAGTTTATTTGAGAATGTATACTCGTCAATTTTAAAGAAAAAGGATTTTCGGTATAATTATGTATTGAAGGTAGTGGACTGAAAAAAATCAAGGAGTAAGTACGTCTTAGAATATTTTATATCATACAGATATTAAAAGATAATGCTTTAATCTGGACTAGTTCGGTATTGGGTCCAAATTTCCTGATTTCTAGCGAAACTGACCATACCTGCCTACCTAGTTTATATATTGTAAGTGTTTAAAAAAAAGTACCTACGTACGATATTCGAGTGTTTCTTTCTTAGTACTCTATACTATTTTGTACATGTTGTGGTAAGTATCTATCTACATAAATTATAATTCTACGCTTTTTAAAAATATACCATCGTATGTGTATGTGTGAATAATTGAATATGGTATGTACTGTATATAGATACTAGATGCCTACTTATAACGTACATATTACTATTACATTTATGTATGTATGAGAGTGAGTGAGAGAGAGGAAATGAGTGAAATCTATCTTTGTACGAAATGTCAGTTACCTGTAATATTAATTTACCTTCCTTTATCCTTCATACCGAACCTTGTTTATCGTTGTTTTACATACCTGCTTATACGCCTTGTTTACAAGCCCGAAGATATTTTCATTATCATTACTGAAATTGCCTATATCGAAGGCGTTATTTAATCGCAAACTCGTTCACGTGCCCGTATTATTATACTATAAGTATAAAAAAAGTCACTTTGCACATAAATCATTCGACGATACACCAGGAAAAAAATAGTTATTGATGGCTCTTCTTTTGCACGTTCGCACAAAACGTTTGTAATACTCGAAATACGTATACGTCTTCTTTTTTTTTTAATTTGCTAAAAGGCCATCGCTTTTGAAAAAAAAAAAAAAAAAAAACAAAGTCAACACTCGCCTAATATTTCGGCTTGCTCGAATGCTTGAAAAATATTATTACTTATTGTATCGTAATAAGTATAATGATTTCTATTCGCGACTATTGTCTTCCTTCGCCGCACATATCTCGAATGAGCGTGTATTTAAAAGCTTACCTAATAAATTAGATAAAAATCAATTTTTGACGAAGACAACAACCAAAAAAAAAAAATTTAACCTCAGAGGTCGTGCATGATCACTGTGAACGTTTCGCTGTGATAATTTTTTCCACAATGGTGTCACCGACGCCTTCAGCAATATCCTCGAATAGCTTCTTGTTCTTAAATACCTATCTATACTAAATTATTTATAAGTGGTTTATCGATTTTTTTTTTCGTTTTTCCTTTTAGTTTATTTTTTCTATTTTGTTTTTTGATTTTTTTTTTCAATTATTACTATACTCGCAGTGTCGAGATGAAAATTTTGGTTAGTGGTATGGTGGTACAACTTTAAGTGTACCTACTAATCTGTCATGTATTATACGAATAAATAATGTCTAAATTTACTCGATAGTTTTTTTTTCGCCCTGAAGAAGAATAAAAAGATGTGAATTATGATGAATAACATGCTACGAGTCGTGAAAAAACCATATAATGTTGAGATTTCAAATCTTTGTCCAATAATTGTGTAACTGATATTAATTTTCATTTATTCATATTTACGGCAAACAAAGTAGGCAAATTAACATGCATCACAATACCATATTTACGGCAAATCAAGTAGGCAACTTCTCATGCTTACTTATTTTTGAGAATAAATGCATGAGACTACGAGTACTAAAGTGGCCTTACATTTTGAATTTCTTTTTTTTCTATCCTCCCCAAAACTTGTTTCTTTTTATGAGGAAATAATTCCAAATTTTTTATTTTTACCCAAACTGAATTTCAACACGCCTCTCTGGTTATTTTGAAGTTGTTGCCATTCATTAGAAAATAATTTTGAATTTTTTCATCATAACCTCTCAGAATGGACCCGATATTTGAGAATTTTTTTTTTTTTTTTGCAATTTTTTCAAAGAAATTAAATTTTTATGAAAATGTATGACGAAAATGATTTTTTTTTTGTTGCAAAAATGGGAATAATTGAAAAATCATGATGTTTCTCATCATCACCTCTCAGAATGGACCGGAAAATAAGAAAAAAAAATTTTGGCAATTTTTCCAAAGAAATTGAATTTTGGGAAAATTAAAAAATCACCATGTAATAAAAACCGGGGAAAACACCTTTTTCCAAAATGAGAACAATTGAATAAAATTCAGAATTTTTCGTCAGAACCTCTCAGAATCGACCCGAATAATGAGAAAAAATTTATTTCTGCAAATTATTCAAAGAAATCCAATTTCAGAAAAATTTGAAATTCACCATGTGCATAGCAAAAATAAATTTTTCTCAAAAATGGGAATAATTGAAAAATTCCAAAAAAAATTCGTCAGAACCTCTCAGAATGGACCTAAATAAGGAGAAAAAATTTATTTGAGCAATTTTTTTCAAATAAATTCAATTTAAGAAAAATTTGAAATTCACTGTGTAATAAGGTACCACATGGTACTTATCACATGGCAAAAATGATTTTTTTTCAAAAATGGGAATAATTGAAAAAATTAAAAAAATTTCCGTCAGAACCTCTCAGAATAAACCCGAAAATGCGAAAAATTTTATTTGAGCAATTTTTTCAAAGAAATTGAATTTAGAGAGAATTTGAAATTCACCATCACATGGCAAAAATGAATTTTTTTCAAAAATGGGAATAATTGAAAAACTTAAAATTTTTCGTCAGAACCTCTCAGAATGGACCTGAATAATGAGAAAAAATTTTATTTGAGCAATTTTTTCAAATAAATTGAATTTTAGGGAAAATTTGAAATTCGCCATTACATTGACAAAAATGATTTTTTTTTTCAAAAATTGGAATAATTGAAAAATTCAAAAAATTTTCGTCAGAACCTCTCATAATGAACCCGAATAATGAGAAAAAATTTTATATGAGCAATTTTTTCAAAGAAATTATATTTAAGGAAAATTTGAAATTCACCATGGAAAAAGCTCCGCGAAAAAACCGGTTGGCAAAAATGAATTTTTTCCAAAAATGCGTATAATTGAAAAATTCAGAATTTTTCCATCATAACCTCTCAGAGTGAACCCGAATGGCGAGAAAAAAATTTTTTGCCAATTTTTCCAATAAAATTGAATTTTGGGAACATGTGAAATTGCCAATTGCAAAATGAATTTTTTCCAAAAATGCGAATAATTGAAAAATTCAGAATTTTTCCATCATATCCTCTCAGAATGGACCCGTATAATGAGAAAAAAAATTTTTTGCAATTTTTTCAAAGAAATTCAATTCTAAAGAAATAGCGAAATTCATCATGTAATTGCAAAAATTGATTTTTTCCAAAAATGGGAATAATTGAAAATTCAGAATTTTTTCATCATAACCTCTCACAATGGACCCGGTTCTTTAGAAAAAAATTGTACTAACCAAGCTCGAAACATTTAGGGCCGTTGACTTAGTCCGAGTTATCAGTCTGCGAATAAAATTCGGCTTTGAAAAAAATGAGGTTAGCGAAATTGTAGATTTTATATTTACTGAATTTCAAATTTTCGTCAAATAAGTAAAATTTTTCCATTCTGCATTAAAAGTTGACGAGCCTAACTTCATGTAAAAAAAAATATATTTTTTTCAGAAAAATTAAAAACTATAATTTGGTTAAAAACACTACTCAATTCATTCATTTCAAAAGAACGAGAAAGCCAACTATAACATGGTTAAAAATTCATCTTCTCTACGAAGTAATTTTTTTCAGTCGAGTTAGGTCTTTCAAAACTGTAAATTCTTGTGCAATTAATTTTTGTTTGATTCAATTGAGGTAGAAACCAAGATGCAGACTGTCGCTAGAAATGCTTTTATTTTAATTTTACTTTTGAAGACAAAACAAAGTTTCAACGAGACCAAAAACGGAACAAAAATATGAAATTTTGTTGAAATTGTGGCTGTTACTAAAATCTGAAATGTTGAAAAGTCATTTTGATGACTGAGTTAAGCTTTCCGAATAATTGATAAGTTTTTCGTGGAACTTTAATTACGAATCCATTTTAAGCAAAAAACAGATTCCCAGATTCACGTTACAAAACTTTCCTTTTAGAGCAGACCGTGGCCATTTTTTATTACGTTTGGTATACGTGGTATAGTTCGCCACAATGCAATATAGTATTACGAGTACCTACTACCTATATCGAAATTGAACGAAGCTGCAATTGATTTTTCACTTTTTGCGTATTATTTGGCAATATAAACGGCAAATACTCGACTCGTGCATAATATACAACGACTAAGCTTTCTTCAATCGTCGAAAAGCTTTCATAAACGCAATTTCTTTATCGAGTGTAGTTTAGAAATATGATCGCATCCACTGACAATGCTGCAAATCAGATAAAGTAATCAAACTATCATCAATCATTCACCCTGTACACCTGTACCAATCCATACCTTCCCACGTAGCCAACATTAACGCACCTACCAGTATAGTACGTTCGGCGAAAGATTAAACTTGGCAAAAAAAAAAGAGGGGGATAAAGTGAAGGTGCTACCAAACTGAACGCGTGACTTCGCGAACCTCGTATTTTCTCGCATTTGCATACGCATAGTATGTTTTGGAATGAAAAAAAAGACTTTTGTGGAATGAAAAAAAAAATGAATTTTTTGGTACAAAAAACATTTTTACGCCACTAGTCTTAGGTAGTTGCTGTACAAGGCGTTAAAAAATTCTCAATTTTATTAAAATAAAATTTTTTCCAACTTTTACGAAAAAATTCTTATTTAAAAAAATCAAAAATCTGAATTTTATCGTTTTACCTACTTGTTTTGAAGTAAAAATATTTTTCGAACTCTATAGTATGAAATCTCAATTTTTTGGGAGGAGGGTCTCTGTTTTTTGGAGAAAAAAAAATATTAAAACCGAATTTTTTGGTTTAAAATTTTCTTGAAATTGTTTTGTGATAAAAAAAAATTAGAAATCTCAAATAGTTATTCTGGAGTAAACATTTTTTCAAAGGAAGAAATTTCAGGATTTTTTGGAATAAAAAATTTCCAAAATTTTTTTTTTTGGTTAAAAAAATGTTATGAAATTTTCTTATTTGAAGATATTTTTAAAAATTTCTGTGGAAATGTTTCTTTCGTAATTTGTTCTTTGTAAAGAAAAAAATTCGTTTCATTTTTTTTCGAACAATAATTTTAAAAATTCTTCTGAAATAAAAATAAATCTCAAATTTTTGGGGATCAATTTTTTTTCTTTGATAGTAAAGTGAATAAATAAAATATTTTTCAAACTTTGGGATGAAAAAAAAAAGTAAGAAAAAAGGGGTTTCTGTTGAAAAAGTTGTTAAAAAAATTTTTTAAGAGTATTTTTTACGTGAAAATTTTTTGTTTCATTTCCAGGAAAAAAAAGTCATTCTCACATTACAGCATGAAAACAATAAAATTTCATGAATCTACCTTTTAGGGAACAAATCGAATTACATCCTTGAAAATTCCAAGTATTCAGTTAACTTTTTAAAAAAAATTATATAGATTTTTTTGGTTTAAAAAAAAGGGGATCTTGGAGGGCATAGACATAACTTGGGGGTTCAAGGGGCATTCGCCCCTCCCTCGATAATTTTTTTAATAGCTATTTACCACAAAATATAGGGAAAAATGTGGAAATTTTTTGCCCCTCGCCATATTCATTCAAGTTACATTTATGCTGGAAAGGGGGCCCCTGAAAACTTTGACATATTGTTTATGAAAAAGTTCATGAAAAAGTCATGAATTTTCAACAAAAAAAAATTAACGTAGACACCCTGTAATTATCTGCTTAAGTACTTTACGAGAACTAAAAAAAAGCAGAATAATTTTTTTCAAATTTTGGTTGGATTTTTCACGAGCCGGAACGAAGATTTCCGGCTCAATTCGAGCACTGTTTCCAGCGGTTTTCGCCATTACGAGTAATCTCCTAGTCGAAGTTTGACTCCACGATTTCCACGATACAAAAATGCTTCGATGCAAAAGTGTTCTATTTCATTGCGAATTTTGTGCAACTTTCGTTCAATAATTTTTGCTCGACGAGCAACAAGTGTACCAAATGCTGCGCTGGGGTTCTTTTAAAACTCGCTGCAAAGTAAATAAGTACACGTCGTGCCATAAATTTTGCGAAATTCTACCCCGATAATGGGTGTTTGAATAAGGGATTAGAAGGAGATGGAAAGATCGATTCGTTATTTTCAACAGTTTCTCACTTAGTACGTAGACTGGAAAAACTAAATTACGAGTAGGAAAGGTACCTAAAATGTATTTTTTCTGGCGGACTTAGGTTAGCCACGAAAAGTGTCTGGAAATTCGAAATCGAATGACACGACGAGTTATTTGGGTAGCAGTAGGTATTAGCGAATGACAAATACTACCTATAGTATAGTATTATAGTTTTGTTGAGCTGTAATTCGACCCATAGGATTTAGCGAATATTACGACGCGACGTGACGCGCAATTTTAATCTGCATCGATTGTACGCGTAAGCCGCAGCCAGCGTCAGGCAGGGGTAAATTTAACAAGTTGATCGTCAAATACGAGCTAGAGAGAGTGTAATAATTATAACAATTGGCTCGTGTGCGCTGTGCGCTTTTACCGCAAAGCCCGAAGTACCTAGCAAGCTACCTTTTCTGCAAGCTTCGCATATACCCGTACACTACGCCGGCTGTCGCTGGGTAATATGCATTTAGCCGAGTAACGCGAAATATGACGTAATGGTTAACCACGAACCAGGCATGAACATTTTGCTAAAAGCACTTGTTTCTATAAATCCGAGTCCGACACCGCGGATCACTCACGCACCTCCGCCCGAGCTGCGAGTCGAGTCGAGTCGAGTCGAGTCTCCTCGAAATAAAATATTTATTTTAAATATACCCAGCTCGCGAATACCACGTATATCGTAC
Organism: Balanococcus diminutus; assembly: GCA_959613365.1. Taxonomy (NCBI): domain Eukaryota; kingdom Metazoa; phylum Arthropoda; class Insecta; order Hemiptera; family Pseudococcidae; genus Balanococcus; species Balanococcus diminutus. The sequence continues at coordinate 54,406,947 of OY390718.1, read as the reverse complement.
CATACCGTGTACCGTGTGGCTACTTTACCTGACGCCAACACCGCAACATCCGCCAAAAATAATTCTCGTACGCCGCGTCGTGTTAACAAAACTTTATTAAATATTTAAAAATTCTCCCATCTACCAGCTTCGTATGCTCGTTCGGTTATGAAAAATGTAATAAGTACGATATATGTCTACAAATCTATAGGTAAGGTACACGTACCTACTGTACCTACCTGCATACATATAGCGTGAAATCTCGTCCCTAACGACCCCTATTTCAGCATTAAAAACACACAAAAAGTCGGCTTCGTATCGCAAAGTATACTCCTGCCCACATACTCTTATTTCAGCGAAGCTTTGACGTTTGTAGTATGCGGCCAGTTTTCAAGTTTGTCTCAGTTCAACTCCAAATATTGAATGGAGATTCAAAATTATTTTGGCCAATAAATTCAAATGTTTACAAGATTGAGAATTTTGTTTCAAGTTAACCCTTGTGGAAAACTACAAGTTGTCACAAGTAGAATTTATGATAAGTTGTAAATTCGAAGGTGTTATGACAACTTGTAACAACTTATTTTAGGTATGAGTTGTCTCAAGTATTCCTAATACAAGTAATCAGGACAACTACCAAAAACAAATCTTCGATTACTATTGATACCTTCAAGTTGTGATAGTGTCAACTAACTTGTAACAACTAACTGAGGTATAACAACTATTCACTACATATACATGATATACATAACATGTTCACAACAATACATAATGGTATAACTATTCACAACTTATTACAGCAAATATTCACAAAATGTGAGGTACAAAATGAGTATTTATAACATTTTTATTCACAACACACTATATCTGCGAGTATCAAAATGACCCTCAACATTTCTGAATGGATAAAAATCTCACAACTCCATGCAAAATTGTGAAAATCGGCTTGTGGGGGTCTTCCGCAGCGCTGAATCCATTTTTCATTTTATTTTGACTCTAGACCCAAAAGGGGCTTCAGGGGGGAGGAGCAAAACTCAAAATTACCAATAATGGCATGTAGGGTGTGTAAATCTAGGGTTTCCTAGGTGCTGAATTTGTTTTTGATATCGATTTTCACAAATTCTCAATAGGGGCTTCGAGGGGGAGGGGCAAAACTCAAAATTAACAAAAATGACATGTGGGGTATACAAATTAAGGTTTTCTTACTTCCTGAATTCGTTTTTGATATCGTTTTCGAAAAATTCTCAACTGGGTCTTCAAGGGGAGGGGCAAAACTCAAAATTCATCATAATTTTGAAGCATTTCTGGTACATTTTCGATGGAAAATTTCTGATAAGTTTTCTATTTCTATTTCGAATTGAAATTTCATATTATTATATTTTTAAATCAAATTATTTGTACAGTCATGCTGGAAGCCTAAGACCACGATGATCGATGGGGCAGCAAAAAAACAACTGTTTATGAATTATCAAAATAAATTTGGCGTTATCCATCATGAGAAGGGTACGATTTTCTTTAAAAAATGAGGTGGAAAACAATCCTAAAAAATGTTTAAAATTTCAACTTTTTAAAATAAAACTTTGGAGACCTGTATGTTTCATGAATCATGATTTACATAATCCAAGAGTGATGGACAGTTATAAAAAAAATCATTTTACAAAACGAGTTACTGAATTTTTTCAAGTTGTATGAAAATACGATATAGTGAGATAATAATGGTCTGAAACTTTTGTCAATAAGTCCAAGTATTCAGTTGAATACTTGTCCATTGAAAATTTTCCAACTACAAAGTATTCAAAGTTGTAGAATACTTATCTACTGACAACAACTTCTGAAGAACAAGTTGTTTTCACATTGAAGAGTTGCTAGAAGTAAATGAATACTAATCCATTTACAACTATTCTTGAAAAATAAGTTGTTTTGTAAAATACAACTTGTTAACAACTATGGATTACTTGTTGATGACTATTTACAACTTTTACTTTTCCGCAAGGGAATTACTCGAGAAACCCATTATTTCTACCAATAAATTCAAGTTTTCACAAAATTGATAGTTTCTTTTCGAAATAATTACTCGAGAAACCCTACAGTTGTAGGGTTGAAAAATTGTAAAAATTTCCGAAACTTGTGGAATTGAAAAAAATTGCCCAAATTTGGTTGAATTGAATAAAGATTGTTTGGAAAAAATTTATTTTGGCCAATAAATTCAAATTTTCACAAGATTGATAATTTTGTTTCGAATTAATTACTCGAGAAACCCTACAGTTGTAGGGTTGAAAAAATTGTAAGAAATGCCAAAACTTCTGGAATTGAAAAAAATTGTCTAAATTTGGTTGTATTGAATTGAATTCAAAAGCCTGATGCCAGTTTCTTTCGAGCATCGATGCCTGTACATTTGAAAATAGGACGTGAAATATTAAATTTTAAAAATTACATATCAACGTATTAAATTCGAAAAATTGAAAATTGTCGAAATTTTAAAAATATAATCTATCGAGATCAAAAAATTACCAAAATTAATGCCGAAACTTCGCCATTTGCAAGATTTATTTATTAAATAATTTTAGAAATTTGCTAATTTTTTGAGATTTATTTAATTAGCTTCTAGATATAAATAAAATATTTTTAATAATTACCAAACTCTGGAAGTTTATTTTCATTTTTTTGAATTTTGAATTTTGTAAAATTTTTAAAAAGTTGTGAAATTTTAAAATTTGATCGAATCAAAAATGTTGAAAATTGTAAAAATTACTAAATCAACTTATGAAAATTTACCTTCTTCAATTTTTTGAAAATTGACCGGGGTTTCGAAAATTCATGGTACTGAATTTTTGAAACCAAATTGTAAAATTACGAGAAATTATGAAATTTTGAAAATTGACCGTTTTCTTCAAAAGTTTAATGCATTTTCAGAATCGACTGTTTTTAATTTTTTGAAAATTTAGTCCATTTAAAAAAAATTAAAATTACCTAATTTTGAATTAAGTAGAAATATTTTTAAATTTTAGCGAATTACTGCACTTGACAAATTTGATAAATACTCACAAGGGAACCTCGCCAACTCACCGTCTCCGATTGAGCTGAAATTTGGCTCACTGAAAGAGCATGCCACCCTGACCTCACAACCAAATTTTTAGCTACCGAAGTTGATTTTTAGATTTTTGGCGAATTTTTTAAAATGGCTAAAACCGCCTCCAAAAAACCATTTTTTGAAAAAAATTGTTAATTTCAAGATAGAATCCTGAAAATCGGTTTGTACACTAAAGTCGACCTTCCGAGTCGATTGGCACCATTTTCGAAGTGATCTGGAGCCTCCAAAAAAAGTTGACTTTTCTCCAGCACTCTGGAATCTCTCCAGACAACAAAAGTCAAAATGTCCTGGAGGCTCCAGATCGCTTCGTAAATGTTGCCAATCGACTCGGGGGGCTAACTTTAGGAGGTAGACGAAGTTTCGGGAATTGATTTTTTGGAAATTTTTAAAAAATGCAGAATTTTCAATTTGTCAAAAAAACACGTGCGAACTCGTCATCTCGGATTTTGGATGTAAAAGTCAACTTTTTCTGGAGGCCCCAAATCGCTTCGAAAACGGTTTCAATCGACTCGGGGGGTCGACTATAGTGTACAAACCGATTTTCAGGATTCTATCTTGAGATTTACAACATTTTTTAAAAAAAATGTTTTTTTAAAGGCGATTTTAGTCATTTTTAAAAATTTGCCAAAAATCGAAAAATCAACTTCGGCAGCTAAAAATCTGGTTATGAGGTCTGGGCGGCATGCTCTTTCAGTGAGCCAAATTTCAGCTCAATCGGAGGTGACGAGTTGGCGAAGTTTCCCTTGTCAGAATTTTTTTAAGAATGAGGTAAGTCGATTTTTAAAAATTAACCTATTTTCAATTTTTTAGAAATTTATTAAAATTTAAAAAGGATATAATTTATATTATCAATTTCATAATTTTTAAAATTTATCGTTTTCATTTTAGTTTGGCTGATTTTTATAAATTGACCCAATTTTAAAATTTTATTAAACCGTGAAATTTATATTATTTGTATGTAGAAATGATTTCAATCTTCTGGAAGCTGTCTTCATTATTTTCCTCAATTTTATTAGGTAGACAAATCTCATCTTTTTTAAATTACAAATATTTTCCAAATTTTTGGAGGATTTTTTTTTTAGCTTTCTTGAAATCAATTTTTTTCATTAGGTATTTTTAGTTGAAAAATTTCTTAATTTTTGGGGAAGAAAGATCCCAATTCTTCTTTAAGAAATCTCGTATCAATTTTTTGTCTCATTTTCTCAAGGTTTGTTGAGTGAATTTTTTTTTGAATTTTTGGAGAAAAAATTTCTCAATTTTATGTTTTAATTTTTTTTTTTTTTTTTTTTTTTGGATAAAAATTTCTTACGGTACCTAGGTATTTGTTTTAGAATAAAAAACGTTTCAATTTCCTTAAAATAAAATAATAAAATTTTCAATGCGTTTCAAAGCAAAACAAAAATCAGTTTGATGGAGTGAAAAAATTTTTTGATTGAAAAAAATGCTTATTGTTTTAGAATGAATAAATCTCCCAATTTTTTAAAGAAACAAAAATCATTCTCACATTTAACATTGAAAATTTTTCTACTTAGGTATACTCTTTCGGAAAAATACGAGTCAAACTCCGAAAAATTCAAAATTAAGCACTACCCAACAAAATAGTGCAAATTACACTTAATTACGATTCTTTTTTTAATTTTACAAATTTTATGAAATACAAAATGTCGTATAGCCCTAGGTAAGGTAGGCATACTTAGTTACCTATCTATACATTTTCATAAATATTTCCCGATAGCGGGTGCCCACGCAGAAAACACGCGATACTAAAATTAATTTGTTCGTTACTATACGAAGTTTAACCCGGCCTTAACTACCTAATTGGTTTCGGTATAAACCATGTTGCTTCCAGGCGAGCTTTCACCTCGAGGCTCTAGGTAATTTGAAATAAGTACACTTTTTAAATCGTTTTATCAAATATTTGATAATGGGAAGTGACACGAGGGAGGTAAAGGGAGCAGGATCGCGAGCGACAAACATGGCGTTACGATTGCCGATTTGAATATCAATTAGTTTGTTGTATTTGTACGGATGATCGATAAAAGCCGGGTGCTTAAAGCACTTATCCAATGCCAAGCGAAACCTGAAGCGAATATACGCCTATATTGTTGTTTTTTTATTCATTTTCAAATTTGTAACCCCGCACCGCGCGCTTGGGTAGGTATTTCTGCATAATTTGTATTCGACGCCTGCCTGTACACTCGAAAGCCTTTTATCCGATAATTCAACGAAACAAATTGTTGCCTAATGTAATCGAGTCGAGTTCGCGAACATTTGTTATACCTCGATTAAAATATGTACTTGTATTTTTGCGGTTAAATCGATAGAACCGAACTTGATAACATGTTTAATACCCCTTAAAAGTCAATTTGATTAAATTGACAATTATAGATTAACAAAAAGAAGTAAAGAAATAAATTTTCGTTTGATTAAAATTGGTCAAAGTCCGAAATCTTTTCAAATGTCCAAAAAACAAATAAAATATTTTTTGGAATTTAAAATTTGATAAATGTTTATATTTTGTCCCACTGCTCAATATGTTGTTGAATTTTTTAAAACTTGTTTACAAAGGCTGATACAGTAAGGGGTTCAAATAACCCACTAAGAAATTTCAAAACTTTTTTCAAATGGTAAAATATGATTTTAGAGCGTTTGAGGATTTTTTTTTTTACTTCAAAAAAATTGAACTGTACCTTTTCCCCATGAAAGTAAGATATTTTCATCAAAAAAATAAAGAAATATTTACTCCAAAAAAATTGCACGCAATAAAAATATTTTTATTGTTAGGTAATATTATTTAAAAAATAAGAAAATTTCAACTCCAAAAAATTGAGATGTTTTTCGTACAAAGAACTACGAAATTCCCTATTAATAATAATTAAAAAATTAAAAAATTTTCACTCTTTCAAAAATTTTTTGTGATTGACTCAAGAGTTTTCCTTCTTAGATCCTATGTCGTTCCCTTGGATGCAGAACATATTTCTGAAATTATCTATACTTGTTTAATTTTTTTTGTACGAAAATAGAATTATTGAAAGTTTGTTATAATTTTTGAAGTTGTAAAAAACCAAAGAATACTTAATACTAATTAATGTAAATTCTTGCTCAATCAAAATTTTATATTTTTATTAGCTCAGTTATGCCAAAAAAAGAATTTAAAAAATATTGGAAAACATTATTTCTATCTTTGTTTATCATCATTATTTTTTCTTTTCGAAAAACGTGAAAAAATTATCTAAATCGAGAGTGTACCCCGCCGACTTTCAGCGTCAGCCCATCAGTTCTGTGACAAAACAAATTTTGAAGATATTGTGTAATGTCTGGGTTGATTTAAAATTCGAACAACGAAAGGTCTGAATAAAAAATATGCGTGAAGCGAGCGAAAATTACGTCCTAAAATGGCATCTCGTTTAGACGATGCGAAGGTTAAGTATAGGCCAGCGTTGATGTGATATACTCATCGTACGTATAGGCATTTTCACGCGTAAATAAGCCATAAGGTGGTGTCTGCGCTCGATAGGTTTGGAGGACGAGGATGAAAAGTAGGATTTCGCCGAGCCATAGTGTTCATCTCACATTCAGTCAGATATTTATTCTACCTTTTTTCATTTTGATAGATATTCTTATATTAGTACCTCACTTACGTAGATATTTTCACTCCTATTGAAAATGTAGATGCTTTTTGAAAATATGAGAAAAATTTTTTATACATGTCAGACACACTTATATGTATCTATACCTACAGGAAAATGTACCTATGCAGATTGAGGTTGGAGCTGAGACTGCAGGGTAGCACATAGAATAAAAGCAAAGACTTCGTTGTCAGTATACACTATACAATATACAAGGTGTTTCGTAGCTGACTGAGTTCCTTCCACCAGGTGAATAGGCAACCCATAAGGAACAAAAAATGTTGTATAAACAATAAGTTTCCTATCTTGAAAATTGACGGGGCAAAGAAAACTTAAATTGAGAAAAAATAAGTTTTGATTGGGCCAATGAATTAAAAAAATTTTTTTTTTGTTCTCGACATTTTTTGCTTATCTTTGAAAATAAAGGTGCAGGGGAGCTTCAAACTTTGAAAAAACTGTTTTTCTAATTTTCAAAGCTCTGTAGCTCCTACATTTTCGAAGATGGGCAAATTCACCACATGACTTTTTTTGCTTATCTCAAAGAGTTGCCCCTGTTTCGTGTAACATCTCGACAAATTTTGCAGGTTTCATTTTTCAATAACTTCCATTGATAATTTGAAGCTCAAGTGATCAATAGGAACGAAAGAGACATAAAAATTGCAAAATTTCGTTAAAACGATACATGAAACAGGTGTAAATTTTTCAGATAAGCAAAAAAAGTTATGTGATGAATTTTCCTATCTTCGAAAATCAAGGTGCTACAGAGCTTTGAAAATTGAAAACAACAGTTTTTTCAAAGTTTAAAGCTCTCTTGTGCCTTCATTTTCAAAGATAAGTAAAAAATCTCAACAGCAAAAAAAGTTTATGTTTTTAGTACTAGTCATTGTCTCAATAATTTTTTTAATTTCTCAATTCAATTTTTCCTTGCCCCTTCAATTTTCAAGATAGGAAATATGTTTATACACGTGTATAACATTTTTTGTTACTTATGGATTGCTTATTCACCCGGTGGAAGGAACTCGGTCAGTTATGAAACACATTGGCGCATCCAAGAGGGAAGCTAGCTGGCTAAAGCTCCCCCCCCCCACACCAAAAACAACTGAGCCCAATTTCAATTTGTTCGATTTTTTTAAATGCATTTTAGAGTTGAATGTACTACAGTTGAGCTTTCGCAGTATACTTTTTGTTGAAAAACAAAATTTTCAATTTGTGTTGAAAAAAAGAATTTTCAATTTTTGTTGAAAAAATAAATTTTCAATTTTTGTTGAAAAAATAAATTTTCAATTTTTGTTAAAACACAAAATTTTCAATTTTTGTTAAAACACAAAATTTTCAATTTTTGTTAAAACACAAAATTTTCAATTTTTGTTAAAACACAAAATTTTCAATTTTTGTTAAAACACAAAATTTTCAATTTTTGTTAAAACACAAAATTTTCAATTTTTGTTAAAACACAAAATTTTCAATTTTTGTTAAAACACAAAATTTTCAATTTTTGTTAAAACACAAAATTTTCAATTTTTGTTAAAACACAAAATTTTCAATTTTTGTTAAAACACAAAATTTTCAATTTTTGTTAAAACACAAAATTTTCAATTTTTGTTAAAACACAAAATTTTCAATGTTTGTTAAAACACAAAATTTTCAATTTTTGTTAAATAAATTACGATTTTTGTTGAAAAACAAAATTTATTTTCAAATTCTGTTGAAAAACAAAATATTCAATTTTTGTTGATTACCATACTATCCTAATCTTAAGAATGTGCCTCTAAGCATAGTACTTTGTATATGGCACAATAAATGAATTAAAAAAACAAATTTTTTGTTGTCGAAAAACAAATTGTTGTAAAACCAAATTTTCAAATATTGTTGAAAAACAAAATCTTCAATAATTTCTGTTGAAAAACAAAATTTTCAATTTGTGCTGAAAAATAGAATTTTCAATTTTTGTTGAAAAAAGAAATATTCAATTTTTGTTGCGAAAAAAAAACGAAATTTTCAATTTGTGTTAAAAAATAGAAGTTTCAATTTTTGTTGAAAAAATAAATTTTCAATTTTTGTTAAAACACAAAATTTTCAAATTTTGTTGAAACACAACATTTTCAATTTTGTTGTAAAAAAACAAAATTTTCAATTTTTGTTGAAAAACAAAACATTCAATTTTTGTTGATTGTCAAAAACAATTTTTTTTGGTGGAAAAACAAATTTTCAAATATTGTTGAAAAACAAAATCTTCAATAATTTCTGTTGAAAAACAAAATTTTCAATTTGTGTTGAAAAATACCTACAATTTTTAATTTTTGTTGAAAAACAAAATTCTCAACTTGTGTTGAAAACAGAAATTTTCAATTTTTGTTAAATAAATAAAATTTACGATTTTTGTTGAAAAACAAAATTTTCAATTTCTGTTGAAAAACAAAACATTCAATTTTTTTCGATTGTCAAAAACCATTTTTTTGTCGAAAAACAAATTGTTGAAAAACAAAATTTTCAATAATTTTCTGTTGAAACACAAAGTTTTCATTTTTTGTTGAAAACAAAATCTTTAATTTCTGTTGAAAAAATGAAATTCATAATGTTTGTTGAAAAAACAAAATTTTCATTTTTTGTGGAAAAACAAAATTTTCAATTTTTGTTGAAGAAAAAAATCACAATTTTGTTATTTTCATTTTTGTTGAAAAACTTCAATTTTCATTTTTGTTAGAATTCTATGAAAAAAATTGTTGAAAAATTTTCAACTGTGTTTGAAAAAAAAAAAAGTTGAAGCAAAATTTTCTGGTTTTGATTAAAAACTAATATGGTATCTACTGTCATTTTTAAAAAAATAAAATTTCCAAAAGTACTCGCTTCGGCGGTACATATACTAAAATTGGAAAAAAAACTCAACCTCACAAATAAAATTTAAAAAATTCTTCCGATGGGTGTAATAATCCTGTAATTATAAACACCCAAAAAAAAAAAAAAAATTTCCAAAGTCTTATTTAAAAAAAAAATCAATTTTTTGTTGATAATTTTTTGATTCCAAGAATAACATAGAATACAGCCTATGAAAATAAATGGCTAGGACCCGCCCCCCTCCAGAGACGGAAAATGAAAACAAAAATGGTTTTTGTATCAAGGTCTAAACTATCGATTAACCACATTTTGAACCCAGGTACAAATTGGCTGTTGACCCGTGTAATTAATTCAACTGAACATCAATTCGACTGAGCCCTGTTTGATGTTTAGGTACTCTTAATAACCACTTGATTTTCTAGAAAAGTTAATTTATAAGGGTAAGTAGTGCACGACGCGTCTAGTCGCTTCTTCATTACGTACACGTAAAATAAAAATATTTGTTTTTATCTGCTTTTTCGTTGAAAAAGAAACTTAATATGAATCTAGGACGCAGACGTTATTAGCACAAAAAGCATTTACCCTTAATGGCACTTTTAATATGGATGGTTATTTTATTTCATTGGCGAGCTTTTTACTGCTAGACCTTTGCGATGCGATTCGCGTCACTCACACTGCGTGGGTGTACATCTACATACACAATACACAGAACCACACGCATACTTATTCGCAAAGGTATATAGCCTTATATTATAACCAAAATGTTCTTTTGACTGACGTACTCGCTGCGGTGTGGTCGCTTGCCTCGCTTTCGTTTCCACTCGATAATTACAAGCTAAGCCGATTATCGTCGGCGTAATGTCGGTGGCGCGGATTTGGAGCCGATAATAAAAACACCATCGAGCTTTTATTACGATGACACTGGTCGGGTCGTCGTTGCGCCTTCGCCTTTGCATTCCGTCAGAGCATTACCTTTAATCGCTCTCGTTACGATGAGAGTTTTATTTTTTCGGGTTCCTTTGCACTGCCTCTCTACGCCCGACAAATTACCTTATATTTTTTTACAAAAACGTCACGTCGTTGTTCCTGACCCATTCTGTAGTTGGTTAATTATTTAAAAAGATCCGAAATTCGAGCGATTAAACTTAAGCTTTTACGTACCAGAGGCTGTTAAGTTTCCAGACATCTACCTCTCATGTACTAGCTGTGGTTTTTTCTAAAAGTGCGAGTATATTTGGTTTTTTATTCTATACGATTAGGGTTTGCCTTTTATTTTTAAGATTCTGCAAAACAACAAACAATTTTTAAAAATGTTTTTTTCACATTCTTATTTAATTTTTGAAGAGTGCATTTCAAACTTAGTTTTTGAAAATGGGCTTTAGTACAAAATTTTGAACATTTTGATTGAAATTTTTTTTTTTCAACGAAATGAGAAATAGTTGAGTTTGGAGAAATCTCAAAAAAAAAATGCTATCGACAAAATTAAAAAAAAAAATAATTGTACTAAGTAGCTATGTTAAGTACTTACGAGTAATTCATCGATAAAAATTGAAGAAAAAAAATGATTTTAATCAAAATTTTAAAGAAATTTAGAAGTGAACAAAATTCATAAAAATATTTTGGAACTTGTAAAAAAATGTGTTTGGATTTTTCATTTGATCTTGAATGTAGAACAAACCTATGAAAAATTGTAACTGAATAAAATTTTTATTTTTAATATTAAATTAGGTATAGTTTTCAACAAAGATTGTTTTTAAATGTGTTTTTGAAAACTTTGATCTTGAATGTACTAGAACAAGGGCTGTGTTTATATGGTGTAGGGGTGGGGGGGAGGCGGGATACAAATTACCCCCAAACGATTTCACGTTCAAGAATTTTCAGAAAATTTGGGTTTAAAATTCAGCAATTTTTTTTGACAAATCCGAAAAAAATAAACTTTGAATACTCAAGTTTCGAAATTTTTAACAATTATTCAAAATTTAAAACTTCAACATCTGTGTTAAAAACTTGATAATTTGTTGATATTTAAATTAATTAATTTTTACAATTTTCAAAATATTCGATCATTTTAATATTTTAATGAGTTTTGGAAATCGGATCAATTTTTGATATTCTGCTAAATTTTCAAATTATTCTGTTTCACTGCCTAAATTAACAATTTTTTGAAATTTGATAGCATTTAAATTAGTGAATTAAAAAAAATAATATTACTTAATTTTTTAAATTCTTAAATTTTTTTAAAATCAATCTTTTTTGCAATTTATAAGATACAGTCATTTTTAAAATTTCAGTAGGAAATGTAGATCTTCAAAGTTTCGGTTTTATTTTTTTCAAAATTCAAAATTTTTCATAATTAAATTAAGTAAATTTTATAATTTTGCTAAATTTTTAAAAAAAATTGAAAATAATTATTTTTGGAACTTCTAAAATTTGGACACTTTTTAAAAAATCAAGTAGAGGTTAATCTAATCATAGTTGATCAAAAAATTTAAAATTTTGAAAATTTCAATTATTCACATTTTTTGAAATTGGATCAATTTTTGAAATTCTGCCCATTAAGTTTTGAAAAAAATCAAAAGTAAATTTTTAAAAATTCTGAATTTTCTCAGTGTTGTCTTACAAAATTTCCAAATCAGAAATCAGAACTTTCACAGCTCACTTTTTTGCAGCACTTTTTCAAAATTTCATAACATCTTTAGGAGGATGTTTCAAGACCCCCCCCCCCCCCCACCAACATGAAAATTATGAGAAAATAAATGCTTTCAGTTCATACAAAACATTAAAAATTGACAGAAAATTATAAATTGGAGAAAAAATGAATTTTAACGAAAAAAGAAACACCTCTAACCAAAAATCAGCAATTCTTCAGCCCTGTATTTTATTTTTACAGAAACACACTTTTTCAATTTTTTGAATAGAAAATTTTCTAAACTTTTAACAATTAACAAATTTTTAAAATTTTTTGGAGAAAAATCTGAATTTTTGGGAAAAGGTGGTTAAATTTTTTGAGCAAATAAATCTGTTTTTTATTCCCCAAGAGAAATTCTAAAAATTTTAGATGAAATTTTTTTTTTAAATTTAGTAATTTTAAACTTTGATTTTTTTTTGAAGTTTTTTGATCTTTACTTATATACTTAATTGTAAAAATTTGACAGAGTTTTGAAATTAAACTTTATAATAAACTTTTTAAATTCTGTTGAATCTTACAAAAAAAAAATACTTATTAAAAAATTAGGAAATTTTTAGAATTTTTAGAATTGACCATTTTTCAAAAATTGCAACATATTTAAAAATTTTTGCAAAATTGTTCAATTTTCAAAATTTTCAAAATTATAAAAATTCAATAGAAATGAAATAAGTAAGATAACTTTCGAATTTTTAATTAATTTTTTAAATGAAGGCAATTTTCAAACTTTGTTGAATTTTCATAAAAATTCAATACACCAATTTTTACAATTTTTGAAATTTAAGTTGATATTTTCGTTGTAATTAATTCACATTTATTACTAATGATATGAAGCCATACAAAAAGTCATTCGATACATTTTGAATTTTCATTCGGCATTTTTGTAACTAATTACCCCCCCCCCCCTCAATAAAGTTTTTGTTGACACGTCCTTATTAGGAACAAATTTTGAAAAATCGTAAGTAATTGAATGAAATGAAATTTTTATTTCAAAATTTAAAAACTACATTTCTCGTTAAAATCAAAAATATATTTTCAACTATGAAAAAATAATTTTTTTTTGAAAGATTATAAGTTAAATTCATCGCGAAATTTTATTCGATCCTCGACGTCAATTTTTCATGGAGACAAATTTTCCCCATTTTCAAACTCTCGCACTGAGTACAGTCCTGGCAAAAGTCGACGATGCAAGTCTCAGCGTCAAATTTCCTCCAAAAATGATTACCACATTACATATTTCCAATTGGTTAAGCCCAGTGCAAATTGCGTTTTCGAAACAAATTTTCGAATAAAAAATAACTCGGTCTTTTATTTTTTGTAGGGTAATCAAAAGTTGTATCTCATAAAAAGGCAATCGCAACGCACTGTTAAATGTACTGAAAACTAGAAAGCTAAAAAAAAATTACCTATTAAGATTCATTTGGTACGATTCTATGACGAGATAAATCTACATTTGAACGAAATAAAAAACCCGCCAGCCTGAAAAATTCTTCGGCTCTAAAGTAGAATCCTTGTTCGTTTATTAAAGGGATTTAACGTACGAATATTTCGTTCTGCTTTGTCTTTTATCGTTGTTCATCGTATTCTTCTCAGTTCGCAGGCGGTTTACTTTATTTTGTTTTGTGCTGCTTCTGTATATACGTTGGCCCGAGGAAATCATTATGCAGCTCTGTCGTTTAGCCAATTTGCCAAATGAAATTTTAAACTATGAGTACGATTGCACCGAGAATAACTCCAAAGTTTAAACTCGAATTAACCTTCTAAAATTACCTACGAGTACGAGTATGTTGACATATTTCTTTAGTAAAAATAATTATGTTCGTCGTATTCTATTAAGTAGGTAAGCAGCTAAGTAGGTACTTTGGCGGGTCGTACCTAATATGGGAACAGTTGTCCAGGGGAACGAGATTTTTGGGAACTCAAATTTATAAATAAGTAAAGCAATTTTTGCTTTTAATAGCTGAGCAAGGAAAAGAATAGGAATTACAAATTTTTTGTCCCTTATTGGCCTGGAATTGAATTAATAAGGCCTGTAGGCGCAAAAAATTTGAACTCGATGTGTAAAAAATTTAACAAAAAAAAATTATATTTCTTTTAGATTTGGGACCTTTTTAAATTTTTTAGAATACAAATTTTTTACAATTTTATTAGAACGATTTTTTTCTTCAATTTTGTAAAATGAAATTTTAAAAAAAATTTTAGAATGAATTTTTTTCTCAATTTTTAAAAATGATTTTTAAAATTTTTTACAATAAAACTTTTTTACAATTTTTTAGAATGAAATTAAAAAAAAATTTTAGAATGAAATTTGTTCCGATTTTTAGAATGATTTTTTTTTCAACTTTTAGAATGAAATTTTCTCTCAATTTTTTAGAATGATTTTTTCAATTATTTAGAATGAAATTTTTTTCCAATTTTTTAGAATAATTTTTTTTTCTTCAATTTTTTAGAATGAATTTTTTTTTAAATTTTAGAATGAAATTTGTTCCGATTTTTAGAATGATTTTTTTTCAATTTTTAGAATGAAATTTTCTCTCAATTTTTTAGAATGATTTTTTCAATTATTTAGAATGAAATTTTTTTCCAATTTTTTAGAATAAATTTTTTTTCAATTTTTTAGAATGAATTTTTTTTTATTTTTTAGAATGAATTTGTTCACAAGTTTTTAGAATGATTTTTTTTATTTTTGAGAATAATTTTTTTTTTAATTTTTTAAAAATGATTTTAAAAAAAATTTAGAATGAATTTTTTTATAATTTTTTAGAATGTAAATTTTTTCAATTTTTTAGAATGAGATTTTCCAATGTTTTAGGATGAAAAAGATTCTAATTTTTTGGAATAAAAATTTTCAAAATCCTTTTTTTTTAAATAAGTAATACTTGGGTAATAATTTCGCATTTTAAAACAAATAATTTTTCCACATATTTTTCAATAGGTAGGTATTATTTTTTTGAAATAAAAAAATTATTTCTTAAATTTTTCTAGAAAATTTGAAGGTCGGTTGTAGTGTAAAATTGAAGAGAAATCAGGTAAGAAAAAATTAACCGATTTTTGGGCATCGAGTAAGCGAGGTTTTACTTTATAGTGTATATCAATTTTTTTTTTTTTTTTTTTTTTGAGAAATTTACAACATTTTTCACCCTTGCCCCTCAATGTGAGCATCACTTGAGAAAATAATGATCCGCCGGCTATGGAATACCCAAATGCCCACGTAATCTTTGTCATTGTTTTAAAATGAAAGGTACGAAACGAAGTAGAAATCTACTCAAATGCTAAACCTTGGTCTTCCTGCTACTTCGAGTACCCTTAGAGAAAATTTCGAAATAAAAAATATCTTCCTGTATGGCGAAATATTCTCCATACATTGTGTACTGTATTGTTTTCGAGTTTCAATTTTTCCAACAGACTGACACGAAACATTCCTGTTAACGAAAAACGACAAATATAATTTTGGAGAAGAAAACCATTCTTACGTATACTTACGTTTGAAAATTCCCGGTGACGTTTTAAACGTGATATTAATTTTTGAAACGACGCGGCACGTGTCCTTGGATAAATATAATTATAAAAATCTCGTTTTTCACGTAAAAAGTTGACCTTCAATATGACAAAAAAAAAAAAAAAAAGAAAAGACGAAGAAAAATAAATAAAGAAACGACAGACACGTCGAAATTGCGTTTGAAAATTAATCATACTTAAAATGTTGCCAGCACTCTGAAGGCATTTGAAACAAAATGTTATTTACAGACTATAAAGTCTCAGTTATGTCGTAGTTGTTGGTGAAATCCTTCGTTTTTTTTTCTTTTAATGGGTACGAAAAATTGGAGAATGACGTTCTACCCAAAGGACCTTTGCCCTACTTAATACTTAGGTAGTAGGTACATACGTCAAAGCTGCGGCCACTAGACGTAGTGTAATGTAATGATAATTTAGCTTGTATTTTCATTTTGAAAATTATAAAAACGTGATTTTTACGAGTTTTAAAAGCTCTGCCCTGCTATTGTAGCAGATCCATATGTACGTATTAGTATACTTAGGTACGAGTAGGTAATAGGCCACGTAAATCTCGACATTTTCTCGCAGTAAAAAATAAAATAAAAATAAGTATTCTTTCGAATGAAAGCAGAGCAAAAAATATGAAACTCGATTTAAATTTCTACGTGCGACGTATTGGGCTCATTGTACGTAGACCCTTAAATTGAAGCCGTTGATCAGAACATCGTAAAATAGTGAAATACCTACGAAGGAGAAAAAAAAATCCACCGTTAAGGGAAAAAAGCACTATAAAGGATTCTATCAAGCAATTTGTTCAACCTTTTTAAATAACTTTTCTACAAAAGAATACGGTAACCTTATTTCGAAGCAAATTTTCTTCACATTCTACAGAATTTCAAATAAGCTCGGACAGCAAAACAAAAGCTTTGTAAGTCCAATAGTTTTTGTAAAAAATGCGAAAAAGAGAGAAAATAAACTCCGCCGTATTCTTCAACATCTTACAGGAAAATTTTAGGATTGAAACGAGTAGAAAAAACTCAGCTTTTACCTACCTACTCGTTTTTCTTTGTTTTATTCTTTGTATACACTTCCAGGTTTATTTTGGGTCGATAGAAAAATCTGCGCTTATACATTGCTCGTTGAATGCATTAGCAGACAGTTTACTAGAATCATTTTACAAACTATACCATGTATAGCCTTAACAGTTTTTGAGGATTCAAATAATCTGGAACTTTTGAAAAGGGGTTTATTAAATGAGATATTTTTATATTTTTAAAAAATCAGTTGGCGAACTTGAGACAAAAGAGTGGTTTGGAGCTGGGCAGGATGAAGTTTTTCGAAGTCGAATTGTAAAATTTTGGAATTTACCAAATTTTAACAATTTGTGAGATTTTTAAAATTTTAAAAAATTGAGTTGAATTTTAGAATCATTGCCATCATTGGTAAAATCTTGAAAATTGATTCTCGCCTCTAGTCATAGTTGCTGTACAGTAAAATGTATTCAAAAAATTCATACAATTTTTAAAATTCTATTAAAACTGAAAAATTACAAATTACAAAGATTTTACTAAAAATTTACCATATTTTAAAAATTATAAAAATTAATCTCACTTCGATTTTTTTTTAGAAATCGAAGAAAATTCAATTTAATTTTAAAAATTATTAAGTATTGGGAAAAATTCAATTTCGCCATGCAATAAGTAGATACCAGTGGTACTAATAACAATCATGGTGAATTTCAAATTTTCTCTAAAAATATCATTCGATTGAAAAAATTGCTCAAAATTTTTTTTTTTTTTTTTTTTCATTATTCGGGTCCGTTCTGAGAGGTTTTGATGAAAAATTCTGAATTTTACAATTATTTCCATTTTCGAAAAAAAAACATTTTTGCGATGTGGTGAATTTCAAATTTTTCCTTAATTCAATTTCTTTGAAAAAATTGCTCAAAAATTTTTTTTCTTATTATTTGGGTCAATTTGGCGAGGTTCTGATGAAAAAATTCTAAATTTTTTAATTATTCTCATTTTTGAAAAAAATTCATTTTTGCCATGTGTATTAAGTATACCAGTGGTACTTATTACATGGTGAATTTCAAATTTTTCCCTAAATTTAAATTCTTTGAAAAAATTACAAAAAAATTTTTGTTCTCATTATTTGGGTCAATTGTGTAACGTTCTGATGAAAAAATTCTGAATTTTAAAATTTTTTTCATTTTTGGGAAAAATTCATTTTTTCAAAAATTAAAACAATTTTTATTTTATTTTTAATTTCAAATTTTTCAAATTTGAAAGATTCACTAACTTGATTTTAGAAATTTACTCAAATGTTGAAACTTGTGAAAATTCGTCACATTTTGAAAATTGACGTTTTAGAAATTTTAGAAAAAATTTTAAAACTTTGATAAATTAAAAAAAAAAAAAAAATAGGTTTTGAAAATCGTAAAAAATTTTGCATTTTGAAAATTGATTTTCTAGACATTTTAGAAACGACGATTTTTCAAAAAAAAAAATATCAAGTATAGTTCTAATGTGGTGATAAATGGGTCAAATGGCTGCCGGATCGAATTTCAATTTTTTTCAGATTTCTGATTTTGTATGAGAAAATATGATTTTAAAGCGTATCGGCGATTTTTGACCCTACTCCAGAGAGCTGGTGCCTCTAAATACGTGATTTAAAGCTTTACAATTCCATCTCCGCGAATTTTTGATGGCCCCCCCCCCCCAATTTGGCATGTAGCTGAAGGCACTTGAGTTTGAGGGCAGTATTGGGGAATTTTTTCACACTTTTCCAACTCCTAAAATGACTTTGAAGACGACTTTGAAAATTGTTAATTGGTCTGGGGGACAAAAATTGCAATACAGAAGGTGAACAAATCTTTACCTCGTTTTCAAATTATTTTTAATATACGTATTACTCGAAAGTTTTTTGGGATTTTTGTCGATTGGAGGGGGGGGGGGGGGGTGACCAATTTTTTCCTTTTTCTACGTACATGACTACTGACTAGCACTCATTTATACGTTTCTTGCCCGAATTTCACATCAGTTCATTCATTTTTTTGCTCATTTTCAAGAATAATTGAGCATTTTGGACTTATCAAAAATTTTGCATGAAATAAGTTGAAAAAAATCAAAGTTGCTCGATTTTGCTGAAATTGCAGTATATGTGAGATATCGACTTGAAACAAGCCTAGACATGATTTTTAGGCCCCTAGGTCATCTTGAAGAGGTTCTGGGTTCCCAAAATGGCGTCATGTAGGTGTTTTGGGAAAAAAAGGAAAAAATTAACGAATTTGGTGCAAATTCGGGTTGATGCTGTATATTGGTGTCATTAAAGATATATTTCAAGAAAAAAAATTTCGACCAGAAATGACGCACTTGAGAGGGAAAAATGGACGAAAAAATCAGCTTTTATTTTTTTTGACAATATTGCACCACTCCAAACTTCTCGAAACGTTTACATCATATTTTGGGATGCATGGCACGTTTTCAGTGAAAAACTTACGACTGTACCTCTGAAACTTCAATACAATATGGCGGTTCAAAGTTTTTAAATTGCTATAACTCGGCGAAAAATGATCCGAAAAAATCGAAAAAATATCTACAGCTTCCCCTAACGACATAGAATCTAATAGAAAAAACGCGAAATTTCTATCTTAATTTGGCGAAAATCTAAAAAATAATGACTAAAAATCACGTTTTGAGCCCCCACCCCCAAAATACTTGCGCTGGGGGTCTAAAATTTTTGTCAAAATTTTTTCTCATCATGGTCGACCTTTTGAGGTAGGTTTGACCCAAATCGGTTTCCGCGAGCAGCACACTCGATCGATAATATCGAAAGTTGAAACGTATCGATAAAAAATCGTTTAAAAATCTAAAGATGTTCTCACGATATGATACAGATTTAGCTGTACGATTTTATAGGCAAAAAATCTAAAAACTATCGAATTCGATAGTATTACGATTTTAGGACGATATTCGTCAACGATACTATCGACAAAGAATATTAAATTTATCGAATCCGATTTTCCACCGATTTTGTGCAGATATTTGAAACTATATTATCGACAAATAATCTGAAATTTCTCGAATTCGATTTTTTAACGATTTTGTGAAGATATTTGAAACTATATTATCGACACGTAATCTGAAATTTCTCGAATTCGATTTTTCAACGATTTTGTGACGATATTTATAACTATATTATCGACAAATAATCTGAAATTTCTCGAATTCGATTTTTTAACGATTTTGTGAAGATATTTACAACTATATTATCGACAAATAATCTGAAATTTCTCGAATCCGATTTTCCACCGATTTTGTGCAGATATTTACAACTATATTATCGACAAATAATCTGAAATTTCTCGAATTCGATTTGTTAACGATTTTGTGAAGATATTTGAAACTATACTATCGAAAAAGAATATTAAATTTATCGAATTCGATTTTTTAAAGATTTTGTGAAGATATTTAAAACTGTATTATCGACACATTATATGAAATTTATCGGCTTCGATATTTCAACGATTTTGTAACGATAGTTGTTGAAACTATATTGATTTTTTTCTAGTCAAAAAATACCTACTTTATATTCAAAATTGGATGGGAAGAAAGGGCCAAATCGAAATTTTTATAATAACCAAAATTAAATCCAGAATATTATTCTACAACTTTTGTTTGAAATGTTTTTTCAATTGGACCTCATCTCTAGCCTCTATTATTTTGCATTTACTTACGTGTAACAGTAATATGCGAAATCAAAATTGAAAAAATTTTCAAACAAGTTATCTAGTTTTTTTGGTTTACTAGGTATTTTACTTGAAACCAGATCGTTGTTCTTAAATAAAATTTTACCAAGTTCAATACTACGATTACTATGTGAATACTTAGTATTTAAAATTGAACGGGAGGGAGGCGCCCAATCGACAATTTTGTAATGAGCAAAATTATTCTTAGAACTTTAAGCTACAACTTTTGTTTGAAAATTTTTTCAATTGGACCTCTCCTTCTCCTCCAATTTTGCATAATACTCCGTTGATACTTATTCAAAATTGGAGGAGCGGAGGAAAAATGGGCCAATTTGAAAAAATTTTCAAACAAAAGTTGTAAATTAAGGTCCTAGAAATAATTTTAGTTATTATAAAAATTTCAATTGGACCCCTCCCTCTTCTCCAATTTTGCATAAGATGTTTGAATATTATAATCCAATTCGTATTATGCGAACGAACTCCGATGTTCGCAACAGACGCTTGTTTTGGTAGAAACTGCTGTATTTGGAACGAAATTCGCCAGCCTTAAGCGTAACTACGACTTCAAACTCGCCAGCCGGTCTTGAAAATGTGCGCGCGCATATACCCATATATGCTAAATTATCTACAAAAAATCGATAGAATATCGAAACTAGAAAATCTACAAAAAATCGTAATACAAAATCGATAGAATATCGAAATTAAATCGAAATAAAAAATCGATAGAATATCGAAACTAAATCGAAATAAAAAATCGACAGAATATCGAATTCGATAAAGTGTCGCGTTAGTTCCGCATAAATCGTGTAATTATCTTTCGATTTATAGATAGGTTATCGATGAAGTATCTAACTATAATCTTGAGATTTTTAAAAGAAAAATCGTTCGATTTTATCGAAAGTTTATCTGTTGATGGATTTTGCCAACTATAATTCATCGATAATCTGTCGATATATCGAAAGATAATTTCACGATTTATGCGGAACTAACGCGACACTTTATCGAATTCGATATTCTGCCGATTTTTTATTTCGATAATTTGTCGAGTGTGCTGCTCGGGTCTTGGCCCAAAAGCCCCCATACCCTTTTGAATTTTAATTACATTTTTAAAATTTATCTGCTTTTATAAAAGTTTGAAAATAACCAATTAATTATTTAAAAAATGTAATTTTGTTTATCAATTCAGAATTATTTATCTGAGCTTTTAATACACGTAGAAACATATACCAACAGGTATGTAATGTACACTCTGAAAATATTCGAAATGCAATTTCAGCCTTATCTTATGTAAAATCTAACTGTCGAATTTAGGTACATAGTAATTATGTGCTTATTTTGGTAGTTCGAGCCTCCGAGCATACTTATTTCTATACGTAGGTTTGGCTATCTCGATCGGTTTCAGAAATCTTATTTCCAATTTCCACTTTCGCATTGGGGAAGAGATGATTGGTTAAAAGCCTTCGGGATTGCGGTTGAAGCGAAAAGCCATACGTACCATTGGTAGATTAGGTACCTCTACGTCTACCTATACTCGTATATATTACTGTTTTAGTTTTACAAGCTTATAGCGACATATATAGTATAGGTATACGCGACGTAGTTTGTTCGAATTTTGGTGCTACAGAATACAGACAAACGCGTAAAAACTGCTAAGACATTTATTAGCCAAGTTAACAACGCAAGACCAAGAAATATTAAACCAAATAAAGTTCATAGACGTACCTTTATCCCTACTCAGCTCCTACCTGCCTGTCAGTTCTAAATTTGCAGGCCATACTTGATGAGGATTTGAAAAGTAATTGAAATACTCGTCGCTGTTTAGTTATTATTTGTACTTAGAGGTGTAGGTAGGTAGAATGGGGGTGAGGTTTCGCAGCCAGGGTTAGGTGTAGAGTTTCGCGTTTCAGTAAATTTTCATATCTCGGTATCGGGTTCTCGGTACTTAACTCGGTTATGTACCTAATTATACCTGAGTACACGATCGCGTTGCGTTCAAATTGAAACCTAGAGCTAATAATGGTGAAATTTCATATAGTTGCACTGACGAGGTTCTGGAAACTTATTAAATTAGCTCGAAGTGGCGAAAATTTTCGCTTGCCATTCATCATTGAAGCAGCGAGAAAGTCGAGTCGCTTCGCTTATGCATGAAATTTCCAAATATACCGGTGCCCCTGCCCCTGCCTCTGCCTCTGCCTATACGATGGTGTACCTACCTATCTACGTAGCAAGTATATTGCTTTCGTGATATTTGCGCGTAAAAGTTGAGAATTTTTCCAATCGATTTTACATTTACCGAAGCGAAGTGAACGTTGATTTACTTCGTACTCGCGTTCTAACTCGCTCTCTACTATTTGACATAATTTGCGATTGTCATTCGCTACAGCAGCTATACTATGCAAATACTCGCTAGAGTAATTAACTTAGACTTGCTACCTACTTACCTCTACATCTATCTATGTATCTATCTAAATCTATGCATAATTATTAATTATTTTCTATGTACGATACATACTATAACCTGGTTTGCCAATTCTGCGTGTTGTTCTCTTTAAACATCGAAACAACTATTTTGTCATCTCGATTCTCGTATACGTTTAATACTACACGTAGATGGATAGGTAATTCCAAATTAATTTTGACAAAAAATGTACATAATGTAGGAATTTGGTTCAGGTACTTATGGAATGGCGATTGTTCCATATTTAATGAAAATTGTTCAGAATCATGCCAGACCGAGTGATAATGTTTCGATTTGAGCTCGATCAAAAAATATTTTAAACAAAACAAAAAATGAAAAAAATTATATATTTTTTTTTTTTTAGAATTTTGTTTAAATGTGAAAATTATCAAATGTTATCAAAAATTACCTATTAGAGTGGGCCTAAAAATCAAAATCTTCGATCTTCAAAATCCAATACCGCGGAAAAGTTGCGTCTTGGGAAGACATGAAAAATAGAAAAAAAAAATTAATCAAATCGAATAATATCTTCCGATCGCGCAAGAGCCCTCAATTTTTGCAAATTTCCTATGAAAAAATCAAAATTTGAAAAAAAAATGCAATATATGTTATAGAATGGGTTATATGACTTTGCTTGGCAAGTGTTATCATTGTTATCAATATTTTGAAGAAAAAAAAAACAGAATCATCAGATCATCGCATTTATGACTTATGAAAAATTGAAAAATGTCATTTTTTAATGTTTAAAAAAAAAATTGGAAAAAAGTTTTTGTTATTAAAATGGGTTCAACATACACAGTTTCGCCCAAAAAGACAATTTACTGTGATTTTTCATCTTTAACTTCATTTTTAGGAACCATCATTTTCCTCATTATCTTCAATTTTTCATTGTGTTTGAAAAATTCTCAAGGGTACCAAAATGATGAAAAATCGCTGTAAATTGTCTTTTTGGACGAAACTGTGTATGTTGAATCCATTTTAATTACAAAAATTTTTTCCTACTTTTTATTCAATTTTTAAAAAATTAAAAAAAAAACTCTACCGCAGCATCTGCGGTAGACAAGCTGATTTTTTTGTTTCTCGAATGACTGATTCATTTCAAAGAATTGTTCGCGAATGACTGATTTATTGACCGATTCATTAGGACGAATCATTCACGAACAAATGATTCATTCGAACGAATCGTTCGCGAAAGACTGATTCATTCGAACGAATCATTCGAAAACGACTGATTCATTTCAACGAATCGTTCGCGAACGACTGATTCATTTCAACGAATCGTTTGCAAACGACTGATTCATTTCAACGAATCATTCGCGAACAAATGATTCATTTCAACAAATCGTTCGCAAACGACTGATTCATTCGAACGAATCATTCGAAAACGACTGATTCCTTTCACCGAACCGTTCGCGAACGACTGATTGTGGTTCATTTCAACGAATCATTCGCGAACGACTGATTCATTTCAACGAATCGTTCGCAAACGACTGATTCATTCGAACGAATCATTTGATAACGACTGATTCCTTTCACCGAACCGTTCGCGAACGACTGATTCATTTCAACGAATCGTTCACGAACGACTGATTTATTCGAACGAATAATTCGAAAACGACTGATTCATTTCAACGAATCGTTCGCGAACGACTGATTCATTCGAACGAATCATCCTCGAACGCTGATTTATTGGATTTGTAACGTTAAAATACCGTTATCGTAACGTTACTTAAAACAGGTGATGTGCAAAAATCGCATATCTACCTCATTCGCGAAGTTACAGGGTTTTGAAAATTTCGATCGCGGATATCTCGCGAACCCGCGAACCGATTTCGCTCAAATTCAATAGGCTTCTATTCCCAATAACCCCCTACCACTGATATAAATTTCAACTAATTCCATCAATCATAACTCCAGTTATCGCAGTGACAAATTTCGTATATACATACATAAATACATACATAATATAGTTATATATTATAAAAAAATACCAAATCGCGAAATTGGTGTCAATCGTCATATTTTGTCATAAAACGTTGAGAAATATCACTCCCACCCCCCACTCTTACCAACGGTTCAAATTTAATAGCTGATTTTTCATTTATGAAAAAATCAGCTAAACACATTAAAAATGACTTTTTTCAATGTCTCATTGATCTGATGAATTCTAGATTTTTTTTTTCAAAAAAATATTGATAACCATGATAAAAACGGGTACTTGCCAACCAAAGACATAAAACCCATTCTATAACATATTGGAATTTTTTTCAAATTTTGATTTTTTTTTGCATAATTTACAAAAATTTGAGGGCTCGAAAATTTTGGTTTTTCGGCCCAGTCTATGTCCTATACCTACACATTCAAGAAGGGGTGAGAAAAAAATTAAATTTTTGGGAAAATAATATTCAAGCCAAAAAAAAACACATCAGAAAAAAAATTCAAAAAAATTAATATTTTAAATATTTTCATGAAATGAACTCACAAATCCTATCAAACAATTTCAAATAGGTATTCTTTTTAGCTGATTTTTTTTTTAGAAAAACTTTTTTTTTAACATTTATATAAAATTAAAATTCTTTTCAAAAATATTTCAAAAGTATTTTATTCGCAGAAAGGAAATACCTAGGAAAAAATTTCTATTAAAAAAAATTTTAAAATCGTGCTTGCCAATTTTTTTTTCAATTTTTAGAAAATTCACTTGAGAATATTTATACCTATTTTGCAGAAAGGAAATATTCTAAAATTTTTCAATAAAAAAAAATATTAAAAATTTGAAAACATATTTTTACAAAAAATTCGACCCCAGAAATGTTTTTCGAAAAAAATTCAAAAACATTTTTTAAATTATTCTTTCGTTTAAAAGATTTTATTAAAAACTAAAGGGGACCATGTCAACTCATCGGCTTCGATTGAACTAAAATTTTGCTCAATGAAATGCCATATTACTCAGCTCTCGAAACGAAATTTTGAGCTGCCGAAGATGATTTTTCGATTTTTGACGAATTTTTGAAAATTTTGAAAGGAGTCCAATGATGATAAATTTTGAAATGAAATTTCGCCATTTTCACAAATTAACTAAAAATCGAAAAATCGACTTCGGTTGCTCAAATTTTGGTTCCGAGGTCCGGATGATATGCTCTTTCATTTAACTAAATTCCTATTCACTCGGAGTTGGCGAGTTGTCGAGGTCCCCTTAAAAAATAAGAATAAATTCTCTGAAAGGAACTTGAAAAAAAAATCATTAAAAATGTAAAAAATCATTGTTATAAAATTTTTCTTTAAAAATACAGAAAAAAAAAACACTGAAAAAATTCACAGAAATTGTTCAGTTTTTTTTTTTTTTTTAAAGGGGACACTGGGGTGCCACTTACAATCGCTGAGAGAAAAATAAAAAATTGAGAATCATTTTTCCCCAAATGGAACGACTTTAATTGGTTAGAACCAAAAAAATGAAAAAATTAAAAAAATTGGTATTTTTTCATAATTTTTTTAATTTGGGGGCTTGTGGGTCCACTTAGAACTGAGTTAGAGGAAAAATGAAAAATAGAGAATTTTTCTCTTACGAAATGCAACAACTTGAAATGCTAAAATGAACGATTTTGCTCAATTTTCTTGTTTTTGATTTTTTTGAAAAATTAGGGGAGCCCCCAGGTACCACTTAAAATCAAGTTGGAGGGAAAATAAAAAATTGGGAGTTCATTCTCATGACAAGGAACAACTTTGATGGGTTATCTCCAAAAAAGTGCAAGATTTTGAAAATCAGCGAATTTTTTTCATTTTTCCAAAAAAGGGGGTGACCCGGCACGGGTTAAAATTCAGTTAGGGGAAAAATAAAAAAGTAGGGAATTATTTTCTCATAAAATGAACACACTTTGGGGGGTAAGACATTTAAAAAGTCGAAAAAGGTAGAATAAGGGCCACCCTAACGTTCAGGTTAGGTTTAGACGAACCAAAATTATATTACACTCTTACAAATGCAATCGAATCCCTGCCCTAATAACAAGAAAGAGTTTCGACTGTATCGTTTGCAAGGAGTGGCGGTGGTGCGGAACAAAATGAGTTGCTAACTCGATTTGCCACGCTATAATTTGTTAAAAAGGTGTCGAATAAATTGCCTACTCGGTTCGCCGTATATATTTTGCGTCGTTCGTTGGTCTATGATCATTATTTCATTACCTAGATGCACGCAAACAAAATGTAAACTTACCAAGTGCGGTGATTTGAATATAAAAACCGAAGTGTGAACAAAAGAAATAAATTAAAAATCGAAATCGTTTTCGTGCAACACAATCTAAGCTTTCTTTATTTTGGTATTTCGAAGACGTTGTCGAACGAGTTTTAAGTAGTCGAGCTTTAGCTATAGAGGAGGGCAGAAAGGAGAAAAGGAGATTTGGCACAAATGAAAAGTGTTAACCAGGGTCCCATTTACGCCGATAACGTCGAATACTCGCGTAGTTTTTCGACTTCATTTGTCACGTCATTTAACGTTTGATTAAGCGGTGAAAAAATAAATTCTCGCCGACTCTTGGAACACGATCAGTTAAAAAAAGAAAGAAAAAACGTGTACCTACCTATTGAGGTTGCAGAAAAAAAAAAATCGTTAAATGATTGTAAAATAATCCGAAATTTTTGCTAGAGAAACATCGAGCACGGTTCTAGTTTAATGGAAATATTTCAAAACGCTAAACTTCTAGATTAGAGTGATATATTAGAAAAATGATATACGATGACAATATTTCACGACTATACTCCGCCCGCTCCTTTACCTTCTTTCATACTGACCTCCCCTTTCTATTTCGTCGTTAACTCTTCGCACGTATCATTTCATCGCCAACTTTCAATTCCTTCGAAAACTTTTTCAATAGTTCAAGGTTTATAACAACCCCGATGAAATCTACACAATTTAAAATTAGTTAGACGATGCTATATTTATACTTACTACAATTCTACCCGATTTTATCATTTCCTAGGGGTATTTCCCATTTCCCCTGTTTTTTTTTCCCCAATTTATTTTCGCCAAGTTGCGAACCAACTCTCGCCGACGAATATCGATAAATATTTCGTCGAGAAAAATTCGCCTTCGATGATCGATCGATGCAGATATAGTACTTACTTTTCACCAGCTGTCGAAAACCATACCGTGCTCTCGCAGTGCAACAAAAAACCATTACTTTTGAACGCTTCGAACCCCGATGGTAATAACGGTCATTACATCGTATAAGGGAAAAAACTTTTGTAGATACGTAACCTTTTCGCGCGTTACAATTTTTTTTATTTTTTTTCTATTATTAAATTTTCAAGCCGAGAAACTACAGGAAATTTCTCATAAATTCTTTCGATATTACCATCTATAGAATTTGACGAGCTTTTATTATAACTTTCTTAGTTTAGGTAGGGCATCTCAGTATTCATTCCTCACTCGACTATATAAATGAATAAAAAAAAGGTCGAATAGTCCAAACTCTTTCTAACCTTCTGGGCTTTCTCGATAATGCTTCAATCTGTCTACAAAGTTTTGAAGAATTTTCTTTCTTTTTTTAATGTTCAAATGGAAACTTTTTCACAAAACTGCAGAAAATTTTTTACAACGTTCATTTCAAAATTTATGGTTTTTCAACATTTTTTTTTTCTCATTCATTTTTAATTTTTATCGTTTTCAAGAAGGAAAAAATTTTCTCGAGGAAATAAGTTATTTTTGTTGCAACCTTATCCCCCCACCTTTCCATAAATTTCAAAGATAGCTTTATAGTATTCACTCAAACCACATGTCATATCAACTGAACGATAGATTTTCTTCGACGATATTGAAAGTAATAAATCTAATAACGTAAAATTTTTAACCTACATAAACACATCCCTCCAGGGATTTCCGATAGATACCGTATCGTTTCATGAAGGTCGTGTGGATTTTTTTTGCCACTTCAATAGCACTTACTACGTAGGTACATCATTGAATTCGTATAAATGTATGCTTTTTTAAACGAAACATTCTAGTAAATCGATGCCATGGGTTAAGCTTACAATCAACTAGCAATTTATTCTGGTAGGTAGGTCAAGGTACCTACCTAATATCTTACGACTTCGTGTGAAGCTATCGAGCTTAAGTGAAATTATTGTGCCGTATCTGTATTAAATTTTCTATTCTTTAATCCGGTAAATTCTTGAAATCGATAAATGTAATATTGTAAGTGTACCTACCTGCTCATCTATCTTTTGTAATGTAGAAATATGTTCGAACGAAAAAAGCCAGGTAGTCCGTTCCATTTACCGAAGACGAAAGAAAAATAAACTTCATCGTAAACAATGGTAAAATTTAACGTACAATTTTAAATTCAATAAAGAAAGGATCAATCAGTTATTCTAGGGGAAAAAATATGGGCACAGTTGCAAAAAACGCGTGATTGATTTTAGAAATTTTTCAAATATTTTAATTAGGTAATTATAATTTTAATTTTCCTTAATTTTTCAAGTTTTATAAATTTTTCAAATCTTTGTAACTTTGAATTTAAGGAAATAATTAATACCCACCCTAAAACTTTCCACTTTTCTGTGATTTCTCAATTTTATCAAACTTATTCAATAGTTTTTATCTGACTTTTTCAATTCTTATAAAATTTTAATTTTCCAATTTTTCTTTACATACCTAATAATTTAAAATCCAAAAAAAAGTCAAGATTTTACTTTTATTTCAAAAAAATTGAAACATTCTTTCACCAAAAAAATTAAAACATTTTTTTCTCCAAAAAAATTGAGAGTTTTCTCTCCAAAGAGATTGAAAATTTTTTCTCAAAAAAATGAAGAACAATTTTTATTCAAAAAAAATTTTTTTTTTTAAATTTAAAAATCATAAGAATTTTTCTTTCCAAGAAACTTGATAATTTCTCTCTTTAAAGAATTTAAGAATTATTATTTCTCTGAAAAGGGAGATTTTTTCTATAAAAAATTTAAAAAATTTTCATCCAAATATTAGAGCCCCCCCCCCCCCTCCCTAAAAACATGTGAATTTTTCTCTCTGAGAAACTCGATGATTTTTCTCTTCAAAGAAATAATTAGAAAATCGAAGATTTTTTTTCCAAAAATTGAGTTTTTTTTTCTTAAAAAACTTTATAATTTTTCTTTTCAAAGAATTGAAAAAAAATTATCTGACAAAGGAGATTTTTTCTCTAAAAGAGGGAATAAATTTTTTTCAAAAAATAAGAATTTTTTATACAGAAAAGTTTATTTTTTCCACCAAAGAATTAAATAAAAACATATAATTCTCGGCGCTTCGCGCCTCGTTAGGGGGGGACTTCGCCCCCTGGACTCCCCCTGGTTCGCTCTATTTCCACACCAATGGGGTCGGATTTTGATCTCGGATTTTCCTGTCGTTTTTTTCCATTTTGGTCTCCGTAAAAGCATATACTATGCTAAAAATAATTTCAGAAAAATTACTCCAAAAAGAAAAGTCCAGATTTGTCATACAAAAAAAATCGAGATGCATGAAAAATGAAATTTTTTTATTGTGAGTTCATAAAATTAGATCTTTTCTCTGAAAAAATGAAAAGGTTTTAATCATTTCAAGTACCAGATCCAGCTACTGATTGAGATTTTCGTAGCACCTCCATTTCAACGAAAATTTTCATTTTTGTTTAGTAATTTTTCTGAGTCTCATGTTTTATATATATTTTTTTTGATTTTTAAATATTTTAATTAAATTTTTCCGATTATTTTGATTATTCAGGTACGTAATTTTTAATTTTCTCCAAGTTTTCAAATTTTTATTTTTTTTATGATTTCTCAACTTCTTTAAATTTTTAACCGATAATCTGAAAAAAAAAGTCATTTAAAAATAATGTTGGCATTTTAAATATCTTATTTAAAATTCACCATTTAAATATTCTGACACGTTGAGGTACCTATTTGTCCTTCCTCGTAGAAAAATGGGCACGCCAATGCGCTTAACCTATATTTATTGCCCGGAAATCGAAATTTCACGTCATAAAAATGACAAACAAAAAAAAACAACAAAAAAAACACGTTCTATTATCAATGTAATTTTTATTGAAATTCTTTCCGGTAAATGTGACAAATTGGTAAACTAACATTTTTTCGCCATGTTCGATCGCGCATCTCGGTGATATTCATTAATTTCGTTGCTTTCTGCGTCTCTCCCAAATGTAATTTATCTTCCGCTGCGAAGCCAGACAACAAGTCGCTATAACGTTTTGTTATCAAGAAAAATCATCCTGCTGCGGATGGCTTTTTAATTATGGAAACCAATCACGTATAGCAGCTTTCAGCATTCACCTGTAACTGTAGGCTCAGGCTTACGTTCGAGATTAGAATGGAAATTCGCTCCACTGTGTTGTCTAGTATATATTTACTGATTTACACAGGCTGTCTCATGTTGAGAATATTCCCTTTTTAACGTGCTAAGCTGGCGATTCATTTCAAAATGATGTGTAGATTCGTTCGCCTAGTCTCAACAGTCTGAGAAAAATTTCTAATTTTCAATAAAAACATTTTTTTCGCCATAGAAACAATTTTTCGAACGCCCTGTTGGGTAGATTTCGATAAATTTTTTTCTTCAGAAATTCCCGAGCAGCACAATCGACAAATTATCGAAATAAAAAATCGACAGAATATCGAATTCGATAAAGTGTCGCGTTAGTTCCGCCTAAATCGTGAAATTATCTTTCGATATATAGATAGATTATCGACGAATTATAGTTAGCAAAAATTTCGAGATTATAGTAAGATATTTTATCGATAATATATCTATAATATCGAAAGATAATTTCACGATTTAGGCGGAACTTTTGCGACACTTTATCAAATTCGATATTCTGTCGATTTTTTATCGATTTTTTATTCCGATTTTTCGTCTTTTACTAGCTTTTTTCTATAATTAAAAATCATTAATTAGCATAATTAATACATTAAACTATGCCTAAACACATTATTCATGTTGCGGTAAGAGGATCATTTCAGAAAAAGTCAAAAAAAATTATAAAAAGTCTGCCACCCGTGGGGCTTGAACCATCTACCTCCTGCATGGTAATCCTCTTCCTTAACCACTATGCCATACCTTATCGTTAAGGAATTAGCAATAAAACGCTTATAATAGGCAGTTTAGTACTTCCAGACGTGTTGGACTTGGAAAAATTTTCACCAATTTGGAAATAATTTCAAATATCGTCACAAAATCGTTGAAAAATCGTTCGACAAATTTCAAATTATTTGTCGATAATGTAGTTTCAAATATCGCCACAAAATCGTTGAAAAATCGAATTCGAGGAATTTCATATTACGTGTCGATAATATAGTTTCAAATATCGTCATAAAATCGTTGAAAAATCGAATTCGAGAAATTTCAGATTACGTGTCGATAATAAAGTTTTAAATATCTTCACAAAATCGTTAAAAAATCGAATTCGAGAAATTTCAGATTATTTGTCGATAATATAGTTTCAAATATCGTCACAAAATCGTTAAAAAATCGAAATCGAGAAATTTCATATTACGTGTCGATAATAGTTTCAAATATCTTCACGCAATCGTTAGAAAATCGAATTCGAGAAATTGCATATTATGTGTCGATAATATAGTTTCAAATATCTTTACAAAATCGGAAAAAAATCGGATTCGATAAATTTAATATAATCTGTCGATAATATAGTTTCAAATATCGTCAAAAAATCGGTAAAATATCGAAGTCGAGAAATTTCATATAATCTGTCGATAATATAGTTTTAAATATTTATACAAAATCGTTAAAAAATCGAATTCGAGAAATTTCAGATTATTTGTCGATAATATAGTTTCAAATATCGTCACAAAATCGTTAAAAAATCGAAATCGAGAAATTTCATATTACGTGTCGATAATAGTTTCAAATATCTTCACGCAATCGTTAGAAAATCGAATTCGAGAAATTGCATATTATGTGTCGATAATATAGTTTCAAATATCTTTACAAAATCGGTAAAAAATCGGATTCGATAAATTTAATATAATCTGTCGATAATATAGTTTCAAATATCGTCAAAAAATCGGTAAAATATCGAAGTCGAGAAATTTCATATAATCTGTCGATAATATAGTTTTAAATATTTATACAAAATCGTTAAAAAATCGAATTCGATAAATTTAATATTCTTTGTCGATAATGTAGTTTCAAATATCTGCACAAAATCGGTGGAAAATCGGAATCGATAAATTTAATATTCTTTGTCGATAGTATCGTTGACGAATCTCGTCATAAAATCTTAATAATATCGAATTCGATAGTTTTTAGATTTTTTGCCTATGAAGTTGTACCGATAAATCTTTATAATATCGTGAGAATATCTATAGATTTTCAAACGATTTTTTATCGATACGTTACATCTTCCGATATTATCGATCGAGTGTGCCGCTCGGGGTATTACAACTTTTCTCGTCTTCATCATCTGCAGATTTTAATTTCATTTTTCCATCTGTTTCCACATGACAGGGGGAAAATGTCGAAAGTGTCAAATTTTTTCTCAGGCCGCATCGTGGCCCCTTCAATAGTAATATTAGGCGAGTATATCTACACATTGTTGAAACAAGGTGCCATTCACTAGCTCGAAGGGGCATATTCTCCTCCAAATGTGGGACACCGTGCAGAAATATTATTTTAGTTATGTTTCTGTCCAAGCGTAAAAAGTATTTTCGAGTCTTTTGTTTTGGAATAATAATCGTAATAATGATGCAAAAATGGAATGCAAAAAAAAAGTTTGCGATACCGAAACGACGTTTTTTTTTTTCATTTATTTCGACGCTGCACGGCGCGTTGAAAAAATCAGGTTTTTACAATTTTTAATTAACTTCAAACTTGGCCACCGCAACTAATCGATATTGATTTTTTACTCTTTTTTTTTCTTTCTCGTAATCTCCCTATTTTGCTTGTCTTTAATAATAGTCGGTATTAATTATTAAAAAAGAGGAAATTTGACGTTTTATTATGGAGAGACTTTCTTTTTGAAGGACGTTTTTATGTACAGAATGAAAACTTTTCACGCCACAAGCGTGTCTTGTGGAGGTTCTTACTAATTCCACCTTCTAAATATGAGAACCATTTTAATAATATTGTCGAGCTGTCCGGTATAAAAGAATAAGTACCTTATTTCGCGAGTATTTCTCAGAAAACACCGAGTTATCAAAATTATATAATTTGTAGTTCATATTATACGTAAGTATACAGGTCTATAAATTAATCAACGTAAAAGCAAGGTAGAAATTTCGAATTTGACCAAGTTAATACGAGACGTATCGTAAAGTCGAATGTACATATAAAAAGGGTTAATCAAGTTTTCAAAAACGACGTTGTTGGTCGAGCGAAGACAAATTGACGAGAATTGATGAAATTTACTTTTTCAAAGTTTTATACTCGACAGTTATCCTTTTGCAGCTGTGCTCCGTTGAGCTTTTAAATGTACCGTTTCCATATTGATCGTGAAAAGTTCACAGATGGCTGGCTGGTAACTGCGGTTCGGGTTCCTATTTCGCCAGCAAAATTGTGGCATAGCGAGTTGTGACTTACCCAACTATGAACATCAGATAATACTTGCACTATTTAGAATATACCTACTCGCAGCCAGCCAATTTCTATCCTATAAGCGTGTTTCGAAGATCAAGTTTAACCATTTTTGTACCCTACCAGATACGAATAAACATTGTATAGGCTACGTGTGGGTGTGTGTAATGGAACACTTTAAGCGGGCAGATTATCTATCTAACCTGCCTACACATTGTATGTCTACTCCAGATACCTGTAGGCGTATATTTTTGGCTACTCGTAGCGAGTACATTTTACCTAAGTGTACCTAAATATTATTCGACGAGAGCTCGAATCGAATACTTGTGTCTACATTTTAGGCACGTTTAAATTAACATCGTGTAACAACCAAAATTTAATAATACTATTTTATCTAGAATTTAAACGATATAGGTCCCTATCTCCCTAATACATACGTATTACACTGAAAACCTCGCAGTAGGTAATGGTAGGTACCTACTACCTACGTAACGTACATCCGCATACTTCTAATCCAGCTCTTTACGAACAATCAAAACCACCTAGAGATACAAGCCATGAACGTAGAAAGGCAACGTCGCATTTTCGAGTAGTAGACGGCCGACTTTCCAATCCGTTTTTTGACGATAACTCGGGAAATATTCATCGAATCGAAATTCTGACAATACTTTAACGAAAGGAAATTTTCTGCTCTACAATTTTGGTCCAGATCAATTTTCACGAAAAATGCTTCGTTCGCTCTGAAAATGAGAATATGTGAAAATTTGCATATCCAAGAAAACATTTTACGCTGAGAAATCGAGGTATTTTCGTCAAATCGAAATTTCAATAATTTTAGGGTGAAAGGATTTTTTCGCTCTACAATTTTGGTTCGTATCAATTTTCACGAAAATCGCTTCGTTGACCGGGAAAATGGGAAAATTTGGTAGACGGCCAACTTTCAAAATCAGTTTTTCGACGATAACTCGAGAAATATTCGTCAAATCGAAATTCCGACTACACCAAACAAAAGTAAATTTTTTGATCTAAAATTGTGGTTTTTATCAACTTTCACAAAAAAGGGGTCGTTGACCTCGAAAATGAAAAAATAAATAGTTTTTTGACGATAACTCAAAAAATTGGTCGAATCAGAAATTTTAAAAGCACTAAAACTGAAGGGTTTTTTCTGCTCTACAATTTTTGTTCTTATCAATTTTCATGAAAAACGCTTTGTTTATCCGCGAAATAGGAAAATATGAAAATTTGCATATCTGAGAAAACAGTTTTCGCTGATGAATCGAGGTATTTTCGTCGAATCAAAACTTCAATGATTTTAGGATGAAAGGATATTTTTTTCTCTACAATTTTTGTTCTTATCAATTTTTACGAAAATCGCTTCTTTGACCGGGAAAATAGGGAAAATCTGGTAGACGGCCCATCTTCAAATCAGTTTTTTGACCGTAACTCGAGAAATATTAGTCGAATCAAAATTCCGAATACACTTAACGAAAGTTAATTTTTCCCTCTACAATTTTGGTTCCCATCAATTTTTTCGAAAAACACTTCGTTTGCCCAGAGAACTTCCGTCTTCGGCAAGGTTGCCAAATTTAAATTCATGCGGCTTGTAGTGTATAGGTGGTTTTGGAACAATTGAAAAAAAAAGCTTGACTAAGGCGTACTCTTATGTGTACCTAGCTACCTACATACTCGTACTACCTGTTGCCATCGTATGTACGCAGCTTCCTTCTGTATTTTGTTCGATATGTTTTTTACCCTCCTTTAACGAAAGCATTTTCCATACCGTACAGTTCAGTAGCATTTTCCAGTCGTCTATGTTTCGAATATATACTCATATTGATATTATGTACGTTCGTCGTTCAGTTACCATTTACCCACGTTACAGTTGAACTTTTTTTTTCATTTACCTATAATATTGCAAATTGGTACATGCCTATATTGAAAGGTTCTACAGCAATATTTCGTAAGGTTTATGCTACAAAACCACAAAAACATTCTCATAAAGTTAGAGTTACCTACATTTTCAACAAAAAATTGCAAAGTATATCCATTTTTTAAATCAGCCAAGTACATCTTGTTTCCTAATCGTAAATTCATTAATTCATATTATTATTAACAAGGGAACCTTGCCAACTCGTCACCTCCGATTGAGCTGAAATTTGGCTCACTGAAAGAGCATGTCACCAATACCTCGCAACCAAATTCTTGGCTGCCGAAGTTGATTTTTCAATTTTTGGTGAATTTTTAAAAATGGCTAAAACCGCATCCAAAAAAACATTTTTTGAAAAAACAGGGGGCCCCACTGGACCCCCCTGGTTGCCTCGATTTCCACACTACGTTTGAAAGTATGAAACATAGTATAAGCTTTTACTCTGTGACAAAATGTCTAAAAGTCACGAATATTAATTTCCATGGAAATTAAAAATAAAAAATATAATAAAAAAAGCCTAATGAAAATAAAAAAATTTCAATTTTTTCAGAATGTCTGACAAAAAGCCTAAAAGTCATAAAATTTTTAAAAAATCTTCCAAGTTTCAAAATGTCTAAAACTCATAAAATTTATTTTAAAAAATTAAAAAAATTTCAATTTTTTCAGAATGTCTCACAAAAAGCCTATCAACTGTCGGATTTTGGTGTCGGATTTTCCTGTCCTTTTTTTCTATTTCTCCGTAAAATCATATACTATGCTAAAAATTGTAAATTTCAAGATAGAATTCTCAAAATTGGTTTGTACATCAAAGTCGACCTCCCGAGTTGATTGGCACCATTTTCGAAGCGATCTGGAGCCTCCAGAAAAAGTTGACTTTTGCTGTCTGGAGATTTTCCAAGTGTGCTGGACTTGCTGGAGAATAGTCATATTTTTCTGGAGGCTCCAGATCGCTTTGAAAATGGTGCCAATCGACTCGGGAGGTCGACTTTATGGTACAATCCGATTTTCAGGATGCCATCTTGAAATTTACAATTTTTTTTCAAAAAATGTTTTTTTGGAGGCAGTTTTAGCCGTTTTCAAAAATTCACCAAAAATCGAAAAATCAACTTCGGCAGCTAAAAGTTTGGTTGTGAGGTCTGGGTGGCATGCTCTTTCAGTGAGCCAAATTTCAGCTCAATCGGAGGTGACGAGTTGGCGAGGTGTCCTTGAAAGTAATATTACCTATAAACTTTTTTTTAGGTAGATACGCAATTTAGGATGGCCCTTATTTTGAACTCAACGACTCAAGTTTTTTTTTCTGTCTCACCCTCAAATAATGCCATACTTTTCAATTTCTCTCCAACTGAATTTACGAGTGAATCCCCGCAGTACTGTTTTTTTAGCATCATCAAAAATTTTCCAGTTCAATATACTACTTAGATATTTGAAATTCAAAATTGGAGGGAGGGGAGGGGGGATCCAATCGAAATTTTTGTGATAACAAAAATTATTCCTAGCACTTCAAGCTATAACTTTTAATTGAATTTTTTTCAATTGGACCCCTCCTTCACCACCGATTTTGCATAACATTCCGAAAAAAAAACAAGATATAATAACTATATAAATTTGATGAGTGAGCGAGGAAAGGGTAAATTGAAAAAATTTTCAAAATAAAAGTTGTAGCTTGAATTTCTAGGAATAATTTTTGATATTATAAGAATTTCGATTGGATCTCTCCCACTCCTCCGATTTCACATAACATGAGATACTTTTTCAAACTTAAAGGAGGGGTCTACTTGAAAAAATTTTCAAACAAAAGTTGTAGACTGAGGTCCTAGCTAGAAGTAATTATCCGGGCCACCCTGTATATTAGGTATTAAAAACTGATGTAGATATGGGTCGAATTGAAAAAATTTGCAAACAAAAGTTGTAGCTTGAAGTCTTAGAAATAACCCCTCCCTCCACTACAATTTTGAATTCAAGTTGGACGTGCTAAATTTTCGATGGTGCCAAAAAAATCAGTACTGCGGCGATCCACTCTTCTGAATTTTAAGTGACCCCCCCCCCCCACATCACTTTAAAAAATGAACCGATTTTCGAAATTTTGCATTTTTTGGGTTAGGTATAACGCAAATTGAGACCCTCGGGCCATTTCCAACGTACATTTTGTGGATCTCCCAGATCTTCCTCAAGTCTCCACAGCATTTCATTTTTTGTAACCCAAATTTTCCAATATCCAGAGCAATAACACATCCATATTGTTTGAAAAACAGTCAATTTTTCAGTTTTCTAAACAAATGAGGGCGACTACAATAATATGAATTTTTTCCCCATTTAAAAAAAAAAACTTGGTGGGGAAGGGGTAAACCAAAAAAAAAAAAAAAAAGTCAAAGTTCAAAAATTTGGTAATCTTTCATTAGTTTTCAAAATGAGTGAAGGGAGCCTAGTGGCGCCAACCAAAATTCAGTTGGGGAAAATGAAAAGTAGGGGATTATTTTCTCAATTTTCTCATTTCGTTATTGTTTTTTGGTTGTTGATGTTGGTTTTTTTTTGAAAAATTGGAGGTCGTTCCAAAGTACCACACAAAATAAAGCTGAGGGAAAATACAAAATCTGAATAAGCAAGATTTTGACAATCATCCAATTTGTCCCATTTTCCTTTTAAAAAAAAATAATAAAAAAAATGCCCAGGGGTTACTCAAAATTCGGTAACTAAAGGTGAAAATGAAAAATAAGGAACCATTTTCTCTCAACAAGAACAACTTTCGGAAGGGGGGGGGGAACAAGAAAATTCTAAAATCTAAAATAAGGGCCACCCTTTACACGTGCATATTCCATGAAAACGGTGTATTTTTATAATATTATTATTATGGGAAAGATTTTTGTTTTATGGACTAGGAACGTATTGTCACGTTGCATCATTGTTCTATTCTTAGTCATGAAAATTCTAATACCAATTTTTTTTTCAAACTGTTTAAATCGAATTGAAAATTCGAATAAAAAAAAACAACCAACGTAAACTCCTTGCAATCAACTTCTGCTTCAAGTACTACGTTCACTTTTGACCAGAATCTCATGAGGCCTAATGCAATGCGCGTATTATTGTTTAAAAAGCTATGAATTTTTCACAAGCCATAGTCGAGAAACGACTTCGGACAGCTTTTATAAATTGAAACACGTCGTTATATATTTTTTTCAATACTTCGTATGGTGGCATTGAAATCAATTTCCCAATTTCCTTTTCAGCTTGTCGCTGTTATCAAGCCCTTCGATAATGTTTTTACTCTCGATGTGTCGTGGAAATTTGGCCGATGTAAAAAATTGAATTTAGTTCTTCGTCACGTATTCCATTTTCGGTTCGACTATCATACTCGATCATTTTAAAATAAGAAATTGGAAAGAAACTTTGTTTAACGCAGGAGGCGATGTTATAGCAGACGTAGAAAAAAACACCGATCGGTCTGAAAGCTCTATATTTCTTTCCTTCTTTCTTTCATTTTTTCTTTTAACGTTGCAGCAGCCGTTGCATTTAAAAACAAAACTCGTTACAAAAACATACCTATGAATATAGAATACTGACACAATCTAATATATTACAATGCCGCTATAACATTAAGGAAAAATGAACAATACGTACAAAAAAGAAGTACTAAAACATACGCGTAAAAATTTGAGATCTCGATTATCCACCAGTTCTTTTTCAAATAAATTCTGATGTTTTTATAAATGCCGCAAAACGAATTACACTCACACATACGTCAATCTATTGCTTAAGTTCTAAAATACAATTCGTACATTAATACTATACGAACACGTCAAACTTCAACGGATTATCATTCGTAAACAATAATAAAACATCAATAATAACAAAATCGTATTATATCGATCTCGATGCGAGCAATACTCGCAAACCGCGAATTCGTTTTAAAAAAAATTTTCAAACATAAAATTACTGAAAAATTTGTAATTTTTACGACTAGATTTAGGTGTATATTTAAAAGGATGAAAAGGCATAAAACATATCAAAATACACAAATAGTTAGCTATTTTTTAAAAAAGTAACAAAAACACACATCGTACAAATTAGTTATCTCGATTGACGATTGATTTAAAAAAAAAATAATAATTTTGAAAAAAAGAGGAAGTAAAAATGGCTCTACAATGAAAAAATAGAAAGATAAAGATACACCGGGAGAAACACTTACAGTGTCGAATGAACGAATACCGAATGTTTTTTGTACTTTTTCATCCTTCGTGTAAACCAAATAACAAAACAAATCATTCTTCATCGATTCTGAAAAATAAATGTCAACATTAGCTATTTTTTCACGATTGGAGAAAAATATCAACCGTTGCTTCAGTGAAATCAGTACCTGTAATAACTTTGCTCTTTTATGGTGGGCAATGTTGGTCTGAGCTTATCAGTGGGACGAAGATGACGCAATGCACGCTGAGAAAGTCGCCATACTAAACGTTGCCTATGAGGGATACCGGATTGCGAGTTGTACTGGCTGATTACTTTTAATACGGAGGATAAACATTTGTAGAAATTATTTTCGGCGATCTGAAAAATACAAAATGAGATGACAGATGAAAACAAGTTCCGATATCTGCGTTTTCAACGTATTACAATTGTAATTTACTTGGCAATATTGTTGTAACTCTCGGACAAAAGCTAGTAAAGATAGAACGTCGATATGAGCACAGGGTGCTGGCTGTAGCCGTGCTACACCGATATCTATCTGAGAACAGAGTAAAGCTAAAGCTATGTAACTGGCTTCGAAATTAACGCACGATCCGTCGCAAGCTAAAACCTCCAGACGCTGAAACATTTGGAATTCATCCACCGCTCTAAACGAAAAAAACAAACAAACAAACATAGATTTTATAGTAAATGAATAAAGTAAAGAAATAGGCGACTCCTAGAGAAGTACGTACTGTTTATAGACATCTTTGTATTTCGAAACCAACATCATTTGGTGAAGTAGGCGAAGAAATGTGAGAGAAGTTATAGGAATACTCTCTTGTTCGTCGAAATTAATTTCAACTTTGCTGATGATCACCGATGTCATGCGAGATAAATCACTAAGAGTACATTTGCACTGCGAAATCGAGATTAAATGAGCTGGATCGGGAATTAATTCCGGTGGGCAAACCAGTTTACAAGCGATATGAAATGAAGCGATAGAAATGCAAGCGATGTATTTCGGTTGAACCTGTAATTAAAAAACAAATTGAGCGACGAGTTCGAGCCTATACACGTAGAACGAATCGACATCGATCCTCATACCTTCATTTTGGTAAGAAATCGGTCCATAATGTTGACAGCTGCGAATAATACGTCGGAGGATAATTCGTACCAAATTTTCAAGCATCTTAGAATGTGAGCGGATCCATCTCTAATACCGAGAGTTACTTCGGTGCCATTATCCTACAAAAAAATTGGTCGTAATTAATTATCATCGATGTACCTACTCGAGCTGATGACCGGATCATATTTACCTCAGTCGGCAACGTTAAGTTGGGCTGGAATTTTCTCTGCAAAGCGAGCAGTTCTTGTAACTGGCGTGATAATGCTGGAAGTATTTCAGGTTGTGATTGAGAGTCATTTCCATAGTCCATTCCGCACCCTTAAGAATGGTCCAGTCAATGCTATCAGCACAACCTAGAACGAAAAATTCATTATGATTTCAAACTGAAATTGAACGAAAGAGTCTTATTACGTTGAACTAAGCGACATTTTAACGCAGCAGAATGAATTTACATTCTATAACTAACAATCGCAGAATTATCTGCGAAAAAAAATGATACGTAAAAGAATGGAAATTATTCGGAAATCGGAGAAGCCGAGTTAAAATAACATTATTTTTAAAGAGTCTTCCGAAATTTGAATGATAAATTTTCTTACCTGAATGCATCCAAGATTGAACTGGGTAACGGTTTACTGCGACGAGAAAGCGTATTATAGATTTGTTTCTGTAGAAATCATATAAATTTGTTTAATTTAAATTAAAGGTAACCGTGAAAATTCAAAAGAAATTAGACGCAATTAATTTCGGTTTACTTCGATTCAATATTTACACTTGAAAATTTGATCTAGAAGTAGAACTTTGTTCTCATTGGTGGATAAATTATCAAAATACCGTTTACTGATTAGTTGACTAAAGGCGTGTTCATATACTTGTGCCGAAAAGAGCTTCAATCAGACTTTTTTTCGAAATTCATTTTTTCAGCTTTGTATTTCGAAATTGAATGAATTTAGACGTTTTTTGTTTAATTTAAACTTGATTATTGCAAACAATCATCTTTATTTTATCGTTAAATGGAAATTCGAATTTTAAAACTACTAAAACTAGAAAACTACTTTCATTCGAGTGTCGCTTTCGCACGTATGTCGTATCGTAGCCCAAGTTTTGCTTCGTTTTGCTTATTTATGTGAGTAAAGTCTCGTATTATCACGATCGGCTATTTTTACGGAGAGCCGTTGCTATTTCATTTTGCTCACCTTAAATTCTTTACAAGTCCAGGGCTACATAAATACTTTATATTCAAAATTGAAAGGGAGTGAGGGGTCCAATCGAAATTTTTGTAATAACTAAAATTATTTGTAAAACTTCAAGCTACAACTTTTGTTTGAAATTTTTTTCAATTGGGCCCCTTACCTCCCCACAGTTTTCAATAATGTATTTTGAATAAGTGTGAATAAGTTATATTCATTAGCGTATCTAGGATGAAATCATGGGATGGGTTCAAATTTTTGTTTTCGAGAGTGATTATTATGAAATAAAATTTTTAATTTTCACCAATGACAAAAACTGTATTTTTCAAAATTTTTAGATTTCAATTTTTGAAAATCAAAAAAATCTCTAAAATAGTCAAAAAATTACAGTTTCAAATAAATTAATAAAAACAAAGGGAGGTAAGGGGCCCAATTAAAAAAGTTTTCAAACAAAAGTTGTAGCTTGAAGTACTAGGAATAATTTTGGTTATAACAAAAGTTTCAATCGGACCCCTTCTTCCCCACCAATTTTGAGTAATATAACTTATTCACACTTATTCAAAATACATTATTAAAAACTGTGAGGAGGTAAGGGGCCCAATTAAAAAAATTTTCAAACAAAAGTTGTAGCTTGAAGTTTAGCAAATACTTTTAGTGATTACAAAAATTTCGATTGGACCCCTCCCTCCCTTCCTTCCAAATTCGAATATAAAGTATTTATGTAGCACTGGACTTGATAAAAAATTCAAGGTGAGCAAATGAATCAGCAAGGGCTCTCCGTAAAAATAGCCGATCGTCAGATTATCAGTTATGTTATCACTAAAAAAATTTCGAAAATTCCAAATTCCAAATAATTCTAGAACAAAAGAGTATTCTGTCCTTCTGTCATCAGTTTTAGTTTATAAAATCGACAATCGTTAATTAAAACACTATAATTTATTTAAATCCTTGCGCGCAACATTTCTGTTTCTGATGAATGATTTGCGTTCCTATTTTCATTTAAAAACACTTCAAAAAGTAAAGTAATCTGAATTGGAAATCATGTCCGGCGGAGATACCGATAGGTTATTGGAACCAGAACTACCAGAAGTAAGTTCACTGCTGTTCGCAGATACC
Organism: Balanococcus diminutus; assembly: GCA_959613365.1. Lineage (NCBI taxonomy): Eukaryota > Metazoa > Arthropoda > Insecta > Hemiptera > Pseudococcidae > Balanococcus > Balanococcus diminutus. The sequence goes on along the minus strand of OY390718.1, from coordinate 54,362,968 downwards.
AAAATCACTGTAGAAGCTTCTAAACTGAGCATAGAACCCGTTCACAAAACGTTACTTTTCTGTTGATAGGTTCCCGAAAATACGGATTGGAAGACTAAAGCTAGGGAGACTATGAAACTATGGAATGAGAAATATTGTTTGTGGAAGAACTTCGACAAGTCGCAATTAAATTTGGTCAAATCGTACGTTGGTTTACTGCTATTTGATAAACCAGAAACTGATGAAAATTCGAACTCAGAGTTGAACATCCAAACACTGTACGACAAGTATGATTCTAAGAAGAAGAATAAAATCGACAAAATCGTTGGTCAATTTCAATTCGAAAACGGTCAATTGAATTTATCTCATACGCTGTTATACTTGTCATTAAATGACTGGCCAATTTGCATTTTTCGGCAGATGAAATTCAACGGAAAGGTAAATTTCATCGATTTCAACGGTCGCGTTTATACTTCTTGGCAGCATTTCGTTGAAACAAACAAGTTGCCAAAATGCGAGTACATGGCCCCAGTAAATGGTATTCACGACATTATGACAGATGAAGTTGAAGTGCATAAATCGCCAGATTCTTCTAAACTAGGCACCGTATTAGATTGGATGGGTATTGGTGCTTCGGTTGCAGCTGTAACGTTAGTTGGTCTCTCAACAGCGCCAGTGACAGCTGCTGTTTTGGGAACAGGAGGTGCGGCTTATGGTGGTGTACAGAGCGTTTGTGATTTGAGGGATCGCAAAAAGCATAAGCAGTCGATAGCTCCTACCAATCTCGAAAACGCGACTTCTTATTTGAATATTGGAACTAGTTTCATAGGCTCTGCTTCCGCGTTCAGTACGTTGAAATCGGCACGTATCGTAGAATTGTCCGGAAAATACGGCAATATAGCGTCGTGGTTTATAAAAGGAGCAAGTTACACAAGTAAAGCCACTATCGTTACTAATTTCGGTTTACGCGTATTTATTTTACAAAAAAAAATACGTGATGGTGAAGCACCATACGGCGAAATATTGGGCTTGTGTATTGATGTATTCCTAATGTATGGAATGGTTAGCGATGTATTTGAAATGCGTAGTTCTTTATCGAACATCGAACCCAACCCAGCAACGCCTCCCAAAGGCATGTCCAAAGGTGCCAGAAGAAGATGGCGAAAAAGTCAAGCAAAGTTGAGCAGCAGCGTCTCCGCAAATGGAAACGTGACTAAAGCTGGTGCTTGGGATTCTACACTCTTCCGCGGTGGAATAGGAATCGCTGGCATTGTGTTCGAGAAATTACTACGTCATCATTGTCCAACTATTCACGAAATTTACCAAAACGTTTGCCTGATTATCGAAGACTTTGGGAATTTTTTTTCCAAAAGGACTTCTCCGGAGATCTTCTGTTCCAATATCATCGCTCACTGCCACAATCTGTATAAGCTTCTACAAAACAACGCTAGAGAAATAAAGGATACGGTAATGGAATTTTTCCAAAGTCGTGGTATCTTCGCTTCGCCACAATCGATCGGTGAAATTAGTAATATCATCGATGACGGCGTGATAGCGATAAATTACCCGAATGAATTCGAAGACGTTTCACCGGAAGATGATTCTGCGTCCGAGTTGAAACCTTCAACCGATGCAGTCGTTTATAAAATGATTCTGGATGTGGTCAAAGATCGCGTCTGTCGAAAAGAAATACTCGCACCGGAAAACGTACTTTCGACGTTCACTCAAGAACTGGCTTCCGTCGTAAATGAAATAAAGATGAAAATAAACCAAGAGTACGACGATATGTTATCTTTTAATATTCGATCGTTGGGAGAAGAAAAAGCTAAAATACTACTTTCTCGAATCGGAATAAACTCGAAGAATGATTTCGCCAATTCGAGAATTGAGCAAACTATCGAAAGCTTAAAAAGCACTGATCGGTTCGACGTTTTGATACCAGTTGAAAAGCAACTAGACGAATTATTTTCATTATACCGAGAATTGTTCCACACAATGGCCGACGAAAACGATATCTCTTCCATCGGAGCTTTGGAAACTTGCGAAATATTAAATAAATCGATCGAACTGATCGTTCAACCCATCGCTACCATTTATACGAAAAGTAAAGAAATTTTTGAAATAAATGTGAAATATTTTGGACCCAAAAACGCCATGATTTTTGTATCGGAAGCGATGGATTTGAATAATTCGTCTGCGAATTTTGACGATTTCAGCGATTCGACGTTCCTCGGTTTAGCTATTAAAAATTTCAACCTCGATGAAAATAAATCAAAGCTACTCCCTATCGAAGAAAATTCGCGAGAACCGATTGCAGACATTGTGGATTTTACAGACGATTTCAAAATGGAAACTTTATTAAATTTGTGCGATTCTTATGTCCAAAGAATAGGCTTCAATGAGAAAAATTTAGTGAAAATTTACTCCTTCGTTACAGACAAATTTACCAATCATTTCCAATCTCTGGCAAACCAAGAAATTCCATCTGTGGATGTGAAGGAGAAGTTGAAATTAAACGATAATTTTTTCAGTAAAACCAACTTCAATCAGTTGAACAGATTTTTACGTGAAACCAACGTATTGGAAATTTTCAATCGAGTCGTTGAAATGTTTAAAAAAGAAGATTTCGCCATCGAGTTGATCGCCGAATATTACAAAACAATGCACAGCGTTACAGATTTCCACGCTGAATATCTTAAACATCTGGTGGCTGATGATGGCGTAACAATGTACACGATGGTGATAGAAAATCGTGATATTGAGGAATTCAAGGAACAGGCGGAAAAATTATTCCATCTGAATAAGCATCGTCTCGACGTAGTTAGAAAGGATGACAATTTAATTGTACTGAAAAACGACGATAATAAATACGTAGTGTTTCAATTCGTCAAAAATGAAAACGAAGCTTTAGTTATGCAAGTGGATTTATCAAAAAAAAAATGATGAAAACGAATGAATTTTACGTTTAGCAAACGAGTCAAGTATTCGTTTGCTTTAGTACTTTGGGTAACTTTTGAAAAGGTTTACTTCTGAAAGTCCTTTTTGGGTGATTTTTCAAATATTCAATTTTTTTTTATTTTATTCACGCACAATGTACTTTTGTTGATTTTTTTTTTGTTATTAATTATTTACCTATTTCTTGATTTTAATAATTTTTAATGTTGTTGAATTATTTTACTCTTCAGTTCAGTATTTTCTGTACTTAGCATAGTGATATATCTATTAGGTTTAATTATTTTATTGAACACTTTCAGGAAGGTTCTCTACGAAATACGTTTGTTGGCGAGATAGTAATGATAGAATTGTGAAAAATGGAAAGCAAAGCCTGTGATAATTTAACCAAATATTCAGATTTGTTTAACTACTATCAAAAAGTAATTCATACCGATAGAACTGAAATTTTAAAAAGCTTATGGTATATTGTCTTAGTATTAGATATGCAAAATACAACATACCTATTAAAATTTGTATCTTATATCTAGATATGTTATTTTAAAACTTTTCGTCTTCCATTTTCAATTCATCGACTTACTAGTAAATTTTATTTAAACTTGAATTGAGTGAGACAGATGAGCTTAATTTTAATCATCCACTACCTATAATAATGTAAGCACAACGTTGTCTTAAAAACTAAAAACTCATAGTTATTTAATAAGAATAACTTACAAAATTGATTATTTTATGTTCTTCGTTCTGTGAATATTTCTAACAGCGATATTCCTACCAACTGAACAGTTTTTTAAACTTTTAAATAAAATATGTTTATTGATTAAATTTTGAATTATTTCAGTACCAACTGCGTTTATTTCGAATTCATGGTTCCAACTAATATACCCACCTCGGAAAGTTGGAATTGACATACATTACATCAGTGCTGTAGTCCCAATTGATTTTTGCAATTGGGACTAGGGATAAGTCCCGGGACAAAAACTTCATTGGGACTTGGCCTGAGACAATTTTTTTTTTAACAATTGGGTTTTGGGCCTGGGCCAGGACCTGGGTCTGGCGTCTGGCCCAAATCTAACCCGTGCGTGTCGGACCTGGGTTTGATTTCTGTTATCACTGCTTTTCGATCATATTTCGTCCGCAAACGATGGACTATTTTTACGGAAACCCACTGCCGATCATTTGCTCACCTTGACTTTATAACATTTATTTTTACCATAGACATTTTACTTTTATATATGGACCGCTCGTCCAATGTTGAAATCAGCCCGATTTTGAAGCACGACGTTTTATTTTGATAAAACGCTTCTGCTCATGCGCAAACAAACGTGTTTGTGTATTTTACACATAATAAGTCGTTGTATTGGTAACGCACACAACGTAAGGGTCGAAAAATGATATTGTAAAACACACTCACACTACTTTACTTGTGCTTCAAAACCGCTGATTTACACGAGCGGTCCATATATAAAAGTAAAAGGTCTATGATTTTTACTAAGTTCTGCTACATAAATACTTTAAATTCATAGGTAACTGGTGGGGAAGGAGAGGCCCAATCGAAATTTTTGTCATAGGCAAAATTATTCTTAGTACTTCAGTTACAACTTTTATTTGATATTTTTTTCAATTTGACCCCTTACCTCACCCCTGTTTTTAATAATGTATTTTGAATAAATTGATGGATTATCCAAAATTGGGTGGGAGAGGGGATTTGCTAAGTGCACGGTGCACGGACTTGTGTCCGGAGTCGAATCAGTCGGTCTGTCATTCACCACCTTTCGTATCTTCGTTTGATTATTTTTTTTTTTTCGTGAATGAGTTTTTCATATTTTTGTGCGATGCAAAATTCCTTCTATAAAATTTTTAAACCAAGAATACAAAAAATTTTCAAACATTTCAAAAATTAACTTTTAATTTTTTTTGGAAATTATTAATTTTTTTTTGAATTTTATCAAGTCCAATACTACGTAGATTTTTGATATTCAAAATTGGAGGGGAGAGAGGGGTCCAATCGAAATTTTTGTAATAACCAAAATTATTTCTAGGACTTGAAGCTACAACTTTTGTTTGAAAATTTTTTCAATTGAACGTCTACCTCTATCCCTTTTTGGAAATACAAAATAGTATCAGTATCTCAGTAATATTTTGCAAAATTGGTGGGGACCTGGGGAGGGAAGGGTCTGATCAAAAAATTTTTTATAACCAAAATTATTTCCAAGACATCAATCTACAGCTTTTTTTGGAAAAAATTTTCAATTGGACCCTCCCCAATTTTGAAAAAGTATCTATGTCATGTGAAATCAGATGAGAGGGAGACGGGAAGAGACCGAATCAAAAATTTTTAATATACTCAAAATTATTTTTAGGATCTCAATCTACAACTTTTATTTGAAAAAATGTTTAATCGGCCACTTCCTCCCTCATTAATTTTAATTATTATCATCGGAGTGTTATGCAAAATTGAAAAAGTGGTCCAGTTGAAAAAAATTTCAAACAAAAGTTGTAGCTTGAAGCCCAAGGAATAATTTTGGTTATTACAAAAATTTTGACTGGACCCCTCCCTCTCCTCTAATTTCGATATCAAATGTCTATGTAGTATTTCAACAATCAACGAACCAAAACATGCGCGCGCCACGAACCGCGGTGCTCGCGGCGTGCTCGCGGCACAGCGGCACTGGCAAGTGGCAGACACTTCTGTACACTAAAGCATCGATGATGGAAGTTCATTTTTTTTCGACTTCGAGATTTTTATTGTTTATGAACGTACAAGTGTCCAAAATTCAAAAAACGTAAAAACCTCGAAGTTGAAAAAAATGTGACTTTCATCATCGGTGCTTTAGTGTACAGACTTGTAGAGTGTAGACCTTGTAGTTTCATTGCCGGTTATCAGTGTTATCACCGTTATCTCGTAGCAGGTACTTGAATAAAAAAATACTTATTATTAGGAGTAATAAGAGTATTCTTTCATCAGTTTTAATTTTAATTTTTAAACCATCGTAATTCATTTACGTCTTTGCGCGCAACATTTATGTTTCAGTGTTTCTAATGAACGAGTTGCTTTCCTATTCTCATTTAAAATCTTCACTTCAAAAAATAAAGTAAACTGAATCGAAAATTATGTCCGGCGGAATTAACTATAGGTTATGGGAACCAGAAGTAAGTACGCTGCTGTTCGCTGATTACCAAAATTACTGTAGAAGCTTCTAAACTGAGCTTAGACCACTGTGTTATCTTCTCATCAGCCGTTCACAAATCGTTACTTTTCTGTTGATAGGTTCCCGAAAATACGGATTGGAAGACTAAAGCTAGGGAGACTATGAAACAATGGAATGAGAAATATTGTTTGTGGAAGAACTTCGACGAGTCGCAATTAAATTTGGTCAAATGGTACGTTGGTTTACTGCTATTTGGTAAACCAGAAACTGATGAAAATTCGAACTCTGAGTTGAACATCCAAACACTGTACGACAAGTATGATTCTAAGCAGAAGACTGAAATCGACGAAATCGTTGGTCAATTTCAATTCGAAAACGGTCAATTGAATTTATCTCATACGCTGCTGCTATACCTGTCATTAAACGAATGGCAAATTTGCCCATTATTTCGGCAAATGAAATTCAGCGGCGAGGTGCATTTTATCGATTTAAACTGTCGGGTATATACTTCTTGGCAGAATTTCGTTGAAACAAACAAGTTGCCGAAATGCGAGTACATGGCCCCAGTAAATGGTATTCACGACATAATGACGGATGAAGTTGAAGTGAATAAATCGCCAGCTTCTACACCAGGCACCGGATTTGATTTCATTGGTATCGGTGCAGGTGCTACGGTTGCAGCTGTTACATTAGCTAGTCTTGCAGCAGCGCCAGTAAGAGCTGCTGTTTTGGGAATCGGAGGTGCAGTTTACGAGTCCATATACCGCAATATACCGTTGGCGGGGTCAGTAAAACATACCGCAAAACCAAAAGTCACTATCGCTACTGATTTCGGTTTTCACGTATTTATTTTACAACAAAAAGTACTTCATGGTATAGCATCATATGGCGAAATATTGGGCTTGTGTATTGATATATTCTTAATGTATGGAATGGTTAGCGATGTATTTGATATGCGTAGTTCTTTATCGAACCTCGAAGCCGATCCAGAAACGCCTCCTAAAGGAGTGTCTAAAGGTGCCAGAAGAAGATGGCGAAGACGTCAAGCAAAGTTGAGCAGCAGCGTCTCCGCAAATGGAAACGTAACTAAAGCTGGTGCTTGGGATTCTACACTCTTCCGCGGTGGAATAGGAATCGCTGGCATTGTGTTCGAGAAATTACTATTACGTGATAATTGTTCAACTATTCATGAAATTTACCAAAACGTTTGTCTGATTATCGAAGATTTTAGGAATTTTTGTTCGAAAAATACTTCTTCGGAGACCTTCGTTTCCAATATCATCGCTCACTGCCACAATCTGTATAAGCTTCTACAAAACAACGCTAGAGAAATAAAGGAAACCGTTATGGAATTTTTCCAAAGTCGTGGTATCTTCGCTTCGCCCAGATCGATCGGCGAAATTAGTAACATCATCGATGACGGTGTGATAGCGATAAATTACCCAAATGAATTCGAAGATGATTCTGTGCCTGAGTTGAACCCTTCCACCGATGCAGTCGTTTATAAAATGATTCTGGATGTGGTTAAAGAGCGCGTCTGTCGAAAAGATATACTCGCACCTGAAAATGTACTTTCGATGTTCACTCAAGAACTAGCATCCGTCGTAAATGAAATCCAAATGAAAATAGACCAAGGGTACGACAACATGTTATCGTATAATATTCGATCGTTTGGAGAGGAAAACGCTAAAATACTACTTTCTCGAATAGGAATGAACTCGAAGAATGATTTCGCTAATTCGATAATTGAGCAAACTATCGAAAGCTTGAAAAGCTGTGATCAGTTTGACGTTTTGATACCAGTTGAAAAGCAACTAGACGAATTATTTTCATTATACCGAGAATTGTTCCACAAGATGACCGACGAAAACCATATCTCTTCCATCGGAGCTTTAGAAACTTGCGAAATATTGAATAAATCGATCGAAGCGATCGTTCAACCTATCACTACTATTTATACAAAAAGTAAAGAAATTTATGAAATGAATGTGAGATATTTTGGACCCAAAAAAGCAATGAATTTTGTATCGGAAGCGATGGATTTGAATAATTCGTCTGCGAATTTTGAGGATTTTAGCGATTCGACGTTCCTCGGTTTAGCTATTAAAAATTTCAACCTCGATGAAAATAAATCCAAGCTACTCCCTATCGAAGAAAACTCGCAAGAACCGATTGCAGAAATTGCCAGTTTTACAGACGATTTCAAAATGGAAACGTTATTAAATTTATGCGATTTTTATGTCCAAAGAATAAGCTTCAATGAGAAAAATTTAGTGAAAATTTACTCCTTCGTTACAGACAAATTTACCAATCATTTCCAATCTTTGGCAAACCAAGAGAACCCAAATGCAAATGCTGTATTAGAAATTTTCAATCGGGTTGTTGAAATATTTAAAAAAGAAGATTTCGCCATCGAGTTGATCGCCGAATATTATAAAACAATGCACAGCGTTACAGATTTCCACGCTGAATATCTTAAACATCTGGTGGCTGATGATGGCGTAACAATGTACACGATGGTGATAGAAAATCGTGATATTGAGGAATTCAAGGAACAGGCGGAAAAATTATTCCATCTGAATAAGCATCGTCTCGACGTAGTTAGAAAGGATGACAATTTAATTGTACTGAAAAACGACGATAATAAATACGTAGTGTTTCAATTCGTCAAAAATAAAAACGAAGCTTTGGTTATGCAAGTGGATTTATCAAAAAAGAAATGAAGAAAACGAATGAACTTTACGTTTAGCAAACGATTGCTGTATTACTTTGTGTAACTGTTGAAAAAGTTTACTTCTAAAAGTCCTTTTTGGGTGATTTTTCAAATATTCAATTTTTATTTTATTTTATTCACACACAATGTAGATACGTTTGTTGATTTTTTTTTTGTTATTAATTATTTATTTATCAATTTTAATAATTTTTTAATGTTCTTGAATTATTTTCACTCTTTAGTAGAGTCGTTACTCAGTTCAGTATTTATCTGTACTTAGCATAGTGATATACCTATTAGCTTTAATTATTTTATTGAACACTTTCAGGAAGGTTCTCTACGAAATACTTTTGTTGGCGAGATAGAAATGATAGAATTATGGAAAATGGAAAGCAAAGCCTGTGATAATTTAACCAAATATTCGTATTTTGTTTAACTTCTATCAAAAAGTATTATAGAACTGAAATTTTAAAAAGCGTAGGCTACGATTGGATCCCCGCAGTAGTGATTTTTTGGCACCTTTGAAAATTTGCCAAGTCCAAATACTTCGTACATACGTAAAATTCAAAATCGGAGGGCAGGGAGGCGTCCAACCAAAATTTTTACAATAACCAAAATTATTTCTAGGAATTCAAGCTATAACTTTTGTCTGAAATTTTTTTTAATTCAACCTCTCCCTCCCCACCGATTTTGCATAACACTCCGAAGATACTAATTTAAAAATGAAATAGTGAGAGAGGAAGAGGCTAATTTGAAAAACTTTTCAAATAAAAGTTGTAGCTTGAAATCCCAGGAATAATTTTGCTTATTACAAAAATTTCGATTGGACCTCTCCCTCTCCTCCGATTTCACTCATAATATCATGCAGATGCTTTTTCAAAACTAGAGAAGGCGTCCAATTGAAAAAATTTTCAGACAAAAATTGTATATTGAGGTCCTACAATTAGTAATTTCAGTTATTATAAAATTTTCAGTTAGACCCTCCCCTCCCCGCAAATTTAGCATAATAGGACTTCGATCACTTTGGATACTTATATTATTAAAAACTGGTGAAGGTAGGGGTCCGATTGAAAAAATTTTCAGACAAAAATTGTAGATTGAAGTTCTACAAGTAATTTCAGTTATTATAAAATTTTCAATTAGACCCTCCCTTCCCTTCAAATTTAGCATAATAGGACTTGGATCACTTTGGATACTTATATATTATTAAAAACTGGTGAAGTTAGGAGTCCAATTGAAAAAAATTTCAAACAAAAGTTGTAGTTTGAAGTCTTGAAAATAATTTTTATTATTACAAAAATTGTGATTGGGCCCCTCCCTGCCCTCCAATTTTGAATTTACGCATGTATACAGTATTGAACTTGGCAAATTTTCGATGGTGCCAAAAAATCAGTACTGCGGGGATACAATCGTGTTCTACGTATTTAGGTACATACAAGATACATAATTATGTACTTATTAAAATTTGTATCTTATATCTAGGTATGTTATTTTAAAACTTTTGTCTTCCATTTTCAATTCATCGACATACTAAGTAAATTTATTTAAACTTGAATTAAGTGAGACAGATGAGCTTAATTGTAATAATGAAAGTAAATTGTCGATGCCTATGTAGAATTATCGATCCATTCACTACCTATATAAGGTAAGCACATCGTTGTTTTTAAAACTAAAAACTCAAATGTAATAACTTATGAAATTGATTATTGTATGTTCTTTGTTCTGTGAATATTTCCAACAGTGATATTCCTACCAAATGAACACTGTTTTCTAAACTTTTAATAAATGTTTATTGATTACATTTTGAATTATTTCAGTATCAACAATGTGTTCATTTCGAAATCATGGTTCAACTACACTTACCTACCTCAGAAAGTTGGAATTAACATACTCGTAGTACAGTTCACAAAAATTGAAAAAATGCACAAAATCAACAACAACAAAAAAAAAAAAATAACAATAATAATAAAAGGTTTATAGAGTTGTTTCAAGTTGTAAAAGTATTCAAAAATTTTTTTTTTGAATATGAAGTTCAAAAAATTAGCTAGTCATCTATTCAGTTTTTGATATAGGCCTACTTAAATAAAATTTCTTTCATCGTTATAATCAAAATTCATATGGGAAAATGAGAATAGATACCTATAGACTAATTCTATCGTACCTATGATAATTATGCGAATTGCATTAATTAAATCGTCTATTTAACGACCGTACGAACTGAATACAATTATCTTTTTCGATAGATACACTTCATTAAAGCCAAAGTACAAACTCGAAACATAACTGGATTATGTAAAAGAAGATAAGCGGTTGTAAACTTGGTAAATTGTTCGATAATTGTAGTCAATAACAGCACGTCTTATTCGCGCGTTTGTCGGTCTTGATTTTCATTTATTCATTGCCTGGTTCGTATTAATGAAATGAATCGTGAAACGTAACATCAAAAGAATGAACATGTTCAGCAAATCTAGATATTTTCGAAGTTTGCTTCAGGTACCTATCAGTGATACTTAATTAAGGCATTACATTTCAGAGATACATTCTCAAAACAATTTACTTACGAGAGCAGATGAGATTAAATAAATATTCTATCTGTCGCAGCCTATTCTTCGAAGCTTTACCACCGCTTTGAAGACTGATCAAGGATCTGTGGCTACTGCTTCAAATTACACTAGTATTTTGAACGTTCACGAACCTAGCGAGCCTTTACCTATATACAGAGTTCTAAATGAAGATGGCCAGTTGGATAATCCATCGATTTCAGTTAATGTAAGTTTACTGCGAGCTTCTTATTTTGTCAAGGTAAAGATGAAAATATTTTCTTCTCAAAATAATACCTACGTGTTAGTTGGAGGAAAAAACGCTGATAGAAATGTACAAATGTATGGTAACGATGAAAGAGTTGGACAAAATTCTGTACGAATGCCAACGTCAAGGAAGGATATCTTTTTATATGACCGCCTACGGCGAAGAGGCAGCTTCTGTAGGAAGTGCTGCAGCACTGAATTCGGATGATTTAGTATTTGCGCAGTACAGAGAAGCAGGTAGTTACCTATACTATAGATTATCTTTTTTTTTTCTCGCAAAGTATCTGCAGTAGTCGGTTTCACTATTTCCAGGTATTTTACACTGGAGAGGAGTGACTCTGGATCACTTAATCAATCAATGTTTTGGCAATGACGAAGATCTAGGAAGAGGAAAACAAATGCCAGTACATTACGGATCAACGCAGCATTCTTTTATTACTCTTTCCTCTCCTTTAGCAACTCAAATACCACAAGGTAAGCGAATTTCAACGTACCTAACCTACCTATCTACCTGTTTAAAAATTTAATTTTCTTTTCAGCTGTCGGAGCAGCATATGCCTTTAAAAGAGCCAAAAATGACCGTTGCGTTATTACGTATTTCGGAGAAGGCGCCGCCAGTGAAGGAGACGCACACGCAGCTTTCAATTTTGCCGCTACTTTGGAGTGTCCGGTTATTTTCTTATGGTAATGTATGAGAATTTTCGCAGTATCCGTCAGTTTTGTGATACGAGTTCGTATTTTCTAGTCGTAACAACCGCTACGCGATTTCTACTCACGCTGATGAGCAATACAGAGGTGATGGTATAGCAGGAAGAGCTTCGGGATATGGGATTCCTGCCGTTAAAGTCGATGGTAACGATATCATAGCGGTCTATCACGCTACAAAACTGGCTCGTGAATTCGTCTTGAAAAATAATAAACCAATTGTGATGGAAGCATTAACTTACAGGTTGGAAAATTTTTCAGCGACAATAAATGTAAAGTTTACTACGAAACCCATTACATAGTTATTATTCCACTTTATGCAGGAAAGGACATCATAGTACATCTGACGATAGTACTGCTTATCGTTCAAAGAAGGAAATTGACGAATGGGAAGACAAAGATCCTTCCAAAAGGTTGAGAATATTTCTTCAAAATAAAAACTTGTGGAATGAAGATCTAGAAAAGACGCACATAAATGATATCAAAAAAAGAGTACGTGTGGTGGCAATTTTTCTAGATACTTACGATTTTTTTTTTACATTTATAGTACACGTTTGCAGGTTTTAAGCTTATTAACAATAGCTGAAAATTTGAAAAAACCCAAATGGCAAGAAATGTTTAACGACGTCTACAGCGAAATGCCTGATCATTTGATGTGAGTTCAAAGTTCTGTTTGGAAAATTCATCGTACTCCAAGAATTGAAAATTATAACACGTAATAAATTTACTTACGTATTTGTTCTAGGGAACAAATGAAGTACATGGAGGCCCATTTAGCAAAATACAAGCAATTTTACCCAATGGAAAATTTCAAATCGTAGAAAAAGCAATAAAAATTTTACTTTTTATATCGGAATTAATTTTTGAAAAAATTTTCATACTCAAGATCAACTTGAACTTATTCTCAAAATTTTTTTAAACTAACAGAAACTTATTAAAATTAGGTTTTCAAATAGGTAATCGATTTAATCGTGTAAAATTATAAATTATCACATTAAAACAAGGTGGAAAAAATTCTTATTTATAACAAAGCGTAGAAAAAGGTACGTATCGGAGCAAAATAAAAATAATAACTATAACGACGACGTTCATTCGGTATTACTATCATCAACATTAATTAACTGTCGAAAAGCCGAAATAAATTCGCTACATAGTTTAGGATAGTCGACCATTAAAGCTACTTGTATTTGATTCGCTTCTTCTTTATGGTTTTCTTTCAAAGCTAAAAATATAAAACGAGAAAATAATGTAGAAACATTTCAATTAAAAATAAAATCAACATGTAAAGTCGTACCATTCGTTAATGCAGATATTTGTTTTTTTATATCGTCGGATAATTTATCTGATTCCCAAGACTCTTTCATAACTTGCAGCTTCTTTTTGATCAATTCTTCTCTATTCTGAAATACACAAAAATATTAATTGGTACGTAGGTACGTAAATAAAATGAAAGTTCGGTTAACACAGCACAACTCACCTCAGTTAGCAATTTACGTTTCTCTTCGATCATTTTCTCTAGAGATGATATTATTTCATTAATGTCTGCTTTGATAACTTCAGACGTATTTGTATCGTTCTCCGACTTTTCGTTGGAAATGTTTAGATCATTTAAATTCGGTAATTTACGGTCTGAATTAGTGTCACTGGTTTGTTCACTCGGACACGAAAAAATAAAAGGAGGTGGAGGTAAGTTGGGATTATTGCTTGGCGGTGCAGTTGGATCTAGGAACGATGTCGCTGGTTTCGAAGACGTCGAATTCAAAGGGAAAGCGACCCTTTTATTTAATACGTTTCTTTTCGGGGATCTCGTCAGTTCGACACGTTCGCTGTATGAAAACTTCGGAGGGTCGTTCCATCCTGCATCTGTATGGGCAGATATTGAAATATTTTAAACTGAGGCTAGCTGAGATATGTACGTACAGTTTACAAGAAAGAGACAATCATAGAATCACTTGAAGTAAGATTGATAAATACATTACCTTGAGCTTGTGAGGATTTCATACTCAATTATAACAAATTTGACGACTTTGAACAGTACTGTAACGGTATAAAAATTATATTTAATTTCAATTTTTGAAATAATTATTTTGACATTTTTTAAATTAAAATAAAATTTTGACGTCGCATTGATAAGAAAATTATGATATCGCAATCGCGGTATTTAGCGAAACTAGTGGGGAAATTCCCAACTAACGAATTTCGGTGTTCTTGCTTGTTTGGTGATGACGTATTTTTTCTGTGATTTTATTTCGCGTTCTTTTCTCTTCCGTTTTTCAGGATTTTTTCTGACTGATTTTCTGAATAATAAATTAATCGTTTTTTGACATACACGTGCGAATTATGGAAATTAATTAATTAAATGATATTAAGGTGAGTTTAACTAGTATTTGAATTAATTCGGAATGTAACGGTGGTGTGTAGGCCGTATCGGCTGTACGTAAGCTGTGGGTATAAATTTTTCAGTTTCCATGCATTCTTATTTCTCCGAAAATATGAGAGAAAAGGGTACCCAGTGAGTTGCCCATTATTCTCTCCTAGTGTCTCGAATTCGGTAAACTTATGAATATAAATCTTAACTATGTATTACTCGTATGGTTCTCAGTCTCAACAATATAAAATGATGTGATGTTCCCCGAAAATTCATTTCGGCGCAATTACAATACGCACCTAAAATTTAGTCAACACATCAACAGTTACGTCGTAAGAAATGAGAACGACGGAATTAACATTGTGCTGAAGCAGTTTTCACTAGACAATGACGCATCGGTTGTCTTCTTAACTCACACATTTGCTGTAATTTCGATAATATGCTAAGCTGGCAGCTCGTACTAAATCTCAGAGCTTCAAAATTTCATATCGTATCTAGTTGTTATGATTTTGCTCAGCAACAGAACGAAGGTTCTCTTTCGTGAACTTTGATTAGTTTTAATTGAACATTATTCAATTTCAACGTAACTTATCGCTTTTTAACTTACAGACTTTCTGTTCGAACTGCAATTATTGGAGATTTTATTCGTTGGAAATGATCGTCCGGCACTTCTCAAAACATGCGAAATGAAATAGGCAGTCACGGTTCAATTTCACATCATAATTACCAAACGAATCCAAATTAAGTGATTAAGTATGGCATGTTTTCTCCGCGTCGATTTTCCATCCAGTAAGTATGACGAATTAAACTATACTTAGTTAAAATATGAAAAAAATATTTTTTATCAACGGTTTTGCATAATTTAATAGTTTTTTTTTTCTCGTCAATTTATTCCGCATTCGTAAAAAAACGAATATAGTCGACCACTCGGAAAGTTCGAAAGTTTCGTAATACCCATCGCTTCGTGTATCTAGACCTATAACCATATCGTGTCCGATAGTTCCAAAAATAAAGGTCGCCGTCTCCACGTTAGATGACTCGCCGAATGATGATGAGGTTTGCGTGCGTTCTTCGGATATCATGTAAGGAAGCTCTCACGAATACTCGGAACATGTCATCTAAAGACTTCTCGAAAAATTGTGCATGTAGAATATCTGTTGTCTATTGCACGCGACATGGGCGGGCATTCCAATATCGTACGCACGTAATGCCTAATTAATATATAATATGTGCGAGGAAGACCGTTTCTTTGTAAGACGATCATTCATTTCTGGCCAATTCTAAAAGTTACAGCCTTTCGGACAGTCGTTTCTTTCGTATATCGTAAACATTGTTTCTGCTTTGCTTATTATGCGGAATCGACTATCGCGAGCTTTACTCTACCAATGTGTTTTGTTTGTTTGGCTAGTTCGCGGTGATCGTGTTTTACTACATTTGCGACATCATTGTGCCTACCAGCGCCACCCGTGGAGAACTGTCAAGTGGAATGACTTCATTGATCCGCCGCTGCTCTCGTCCAACTATAATATGGATCATTTTTTCAAAACGTATAAGTCCTCGTGTAAGTAGATGCTTGAGTATTATTTTACTTCATGTGCATTGAATTGAAACTAAATCCAGTTCGGTATCATCGAATTTGTTTGTAACGCTATTGGTTGAAAGACGTATAGTGTAGTGTAATAGAATGGTGGTCGTGTAGAGGGGATATATTCAATTCAACATTGTGTAAATATGTACAATGATTATGATACAATCTGGTATGGTATATTATGGGTTACTTGCCATATCGTCGTTCTTTGGGCAAGTTTCATTAACTGAACGAGCGATTTTTGAAAAACATGAAACTATCAATTATTTCGAAAATATTTGCGAATCGGATTTTTTGTTTTTAAATCGTCAATAATTTGAATAATTATGATGATCTTTAGTCAGAGATATCAAAATGATGGACGATACAAGGTTCTAAAAAAATTACCTAATAGGTATCTAGATATCTAACATTCAATTTTAATTCAGTTTACTCATTTTTCAATTACCTTGACTCGCAGGTATCTTTGTATTATTCTCGTATTATTACGTTCGCGTACTTGAAGTTCACTGTGAATAATGTATGATTATCCCCCTTGCAAATATTTGAACTCTTCAGAGTTGCGTTAGACGTTAAACACAAAATCAACATAATTTACTTGCCCTTCATTTGTTCTTGTTCACGTCTTTCCCATTCTTTATCGCCGCCTCCAGCAGGATAAAGTGTTTCGAATTAGTTGCTCAAAATGACTGTTTTGATATGTCGAATTTCTCAAAACCTAGCGCATTTAATGGGAATAGAATAATAAGTAACCGAAAGCCGAAAAATAAGTACTGTTGTTCGTATTTCATTAAAATCATTAACAGAACTACGCGCCGAAAATTTTAAATTATTAACGTTAAGTGGTCTAAATATGGAAATGAAAATATGTAACTATACTTTGTGTGCTTGTAACAAGAATGATTAATTCGAGATAATTTTCGTATTTCGTACGTATAATTATTGTGGTAAAATGAGAAAACAGCGTTAGTTACTCTATCATGCTGAGAAATAAGTATAAGACGAATGGTGTTGATTTTCTTCTCAGATTATCTATTTTGATGAGTTTCTTGTTAGTCTCGCTTTTTAAGAATCAAAAAATGATCTTTCTCTCGTCGCTTATAACTTCCTTTGTGTACAGAATTTAATTCTTAATACTCTATTCGATTATCGTCAGTGGCGTATTTAAGGGGAGGGTTTTGGTGTCCAAACCCCTCACATTATATAAAAAAAGGCTTTAAAATACCTGAAAAACCTTGCATAACAAAGATGCTCTTTTTACATATTTTTCAAAAATTTCCTAAAATTGTGAAAAGTTCTCAAAATGCATCCCTAATTTTTCTTAAATCTTCAAAAATGAGGTTTTTCAAAATTTTCTCAATGTTTAGTCACGATGAATTTTCATGAAATAATGAGATTGGTCAAATTTTTCAATTTTTGGAATGATTTTTTCATAAATTTTCAAAAATGAAGATCGGATAATTTTTTTTAATATTTATTTTTTTTTTCAAGAATGAATTTTTCTAATTTTTTTATGTACCTATACGTGATTTTTCAATTTTTTCAAGAACGATTTTTTTTTTCAATTTTCAAAGTTCATTTTCTCTTGAATTTTCAAAAATGATTTTTGTTATTTTTTAAAAACATTTTCAAGATGGATTTTTTCCAATTTTTTTAGAGATGATTTTTTTTCAATTTTTCAAAACTAGATTTTTTTTAAATTTTACAATTCCGAAATTTTACTTATTAATTTTTAATGATAAATTTTCAAAAAAAGAGTAGTTTAGTCAAATTCTTCAACATAGGTACCTATTGAATTTTTTTCAATTTTTAGGAAGATTGTACTTGAATTTTCACAAAGAGAAACTGTGTAACTTTTTCGACTATTTTATTTCAATTTTGTAAGGTTAAATTTTTCCTTTGCTTAGAATTTTTTTTAATTTTATTGAATCCTAAAAATTTTGAAAAATGCGTTTAAAATTTTTTCCAATAATTTTTAATGATAATTTTTCTTAATTTTCAATTACAAAATTTTCGAAATTTTTCAATTTTTGATATGATTTTTCATTGGGTAGTTTTTTTTAATATTTTATTACATTACCTATCAATGAATTTTCTTCAATTTTTAGAGATCATTTTCTTTGAATTTAAAAAAAAAATATAAAAAATGATATTTGCTACCAACCTAGGTAAAATAATTCAAGATGGATTTTTTCGATTTTTTTTTAAAAAGAGATTTTATTCTACTTTTAAAAACTAGATTTTTTTAAATTTTACAATTCCAAAATTTTACATATTAATTTTTAATTATGGATTTATGATAAATTTTCAAAAAAAATAGTGTCAGTTAAATTCTTCAACATATTGAATTTTTTTCAATTTTTGGGAAGATTTTCTCTGAATTCTCACAAATAAAAACACTGAATTTTTTTTTTTTTACTATTAAGAGATTTTTTTGATTTTTAAGAATTGCATTGTAAAAATTTTTCATGATTGAATTTTTTTCCAATAATTTTTAAGGATTTTCATAATAATCACTCTCGAAAACAAAATTTGAATCCATTCCATGATTTCATCCTAGATACGCCACTGAACATCGTGGATAAATACCTATCTATCTATTTGGATGATCATTGACGATGAAACGATTTTTATGATATTTCTAATTGTATTTTAGATTTCCTTAGAATAGTGGCGTGATGAAACGATACCCAGAGGGGGGATGAAACTCAAATTTTTCCAACCAGTTCTCAAAATTCAATTTTTCCCAAAAATGTCTTTAGCTGGGAGGGAGGGGGAGGTGAGACATCCCTAAACTTCTTGGTCGTTACTATTCTGCGCTGCCTCTAAATGACAATGATCAATCATTTTTTCGTTGATTTAAAAAAAAAAATATATTCATTGTACTTTTTTTGAAATTTATTGAAAATAAATTTTTTTGCAAATTCAGTCAGAGGAGGATTTTGCATGGGAACTTGAGGTAGCTTTTCTTTTTTCATTGAATAACTAAATACAATTTTTGCAAAAAAGCTCATTTTTTGAAATGTACTAAAAATAATTTTTTTTTTTTTCAAATTCAGTTAACGTAGGATTTTACATTGGATCAAATCGTAGCTTTTGTCATTGATTAAATGCAAATTGTCATTTTTTCAAATTTTCTGATAATAAAATTTTTTACAAATTCAGTCAAAAATTCGTAGATAGCAACTTTTTAAAAAATCGTCAAAAATATTTCAAGAATAGTTTCTTTGAAAAAACATTTAGTTTGAAAGACAAAATTCAAGAATTGAAAAAATGGAACATGAAAAGCAAATTTCTAGTATACCTAGGTAATTGGAAATTGTCGAAAAAAATTGTTGAAATTTTGATCCCAACTATTTCCCATTTTTTGAAAAAATCAGTTGAAAAATTGAAACAAAGAACAATTCTCAAATTTTTTTGAGAAATTGGTAGGTAGGTATACGTACCTACTTTTTAATTTTTTTCAAAATGATTTTTGAAAAACAATTTTTAAATTTTTAAAATTTGAACCATAATTTTGAGAGGATTTTTGTCATTTTTTTTTTCTTCAAAATTTGAATTTTTCAATTATTTTGTTGTCCAAATTAGAATTTTCAGACAAAAACAACGCGAAATAGCAGAAAAATTTTGAAAAACGATTGGTGTCAGAAAGTGGTGAAGGAAACCCAAAACCTAAAAGAAAAATAATAAGTAGGTCCAGGTTTTGGTTTTGTGTCTTTGAAATAGGTAAAGGTTCAGGGGTCGATTTTGTTTCGTGCCAAAATTGAAAAATTATACGGTTTCGTGCCAGTTTTGGTTCAGGTTTTGAAACTCTGATTTCAGGTCCATTGTATCTCATCTTCTAAAACATTGATTGTAATCAAATTTGTCTTTTTGTAATGAGTGCCTGTTTTGAATAACCGAGCTCATATCATGTCTGCGATATCCTGGATTCTTAGTAGCTCATTCTGAGTTCGAGTTCTATCTTTCTGCGAGATTGTTCGATGATTCATTAGAAAAAAACAATTTTAATTCTCTTTCTAAAAATAATTGTCATTGGAAAAATATTTTTCTGGTACAGCGATCTGTTTTTTATGCTTCTCTTCTTCAGTTTTTTTTTCTATCGCATACTGTCGTATTTTTCTGAATTTTTTTCCCCTTCAATTTATTCGTTAAAAATTGGTCAATTCCACTTTATTTGCTATAAGATGTACTTCAATTTGGCACAAGGCTCTTGATGTAATCTCACGACAAGATCTTCATTTCATCGAAATGAATTTGTTATTGTTTCTCGTACTCACTCTTTGACAAAAAATACCTACCACACGCGAAATGCAAACCAGCCAGATTTTTATTTACATATTAATTCGAAAAAAAGGGAGCCAACCCAGGCACCACCTCGTAATTACCTAAAGTTTTTCCAAGAATACCTCGCCGCGGTTATGAATTTTAATGAAACATAATTGAGGAAAATGCATTTGTGCTGGTTCCAGCTCGAGCGCCAGTTCGGTAATTACCCTGGTTTCGTATGAAAGATTTCGACAAATTGATAAAAATTTTAGATCGCATTTTTCCTTTGCCGACGTACAAAGTCGATGGTTGTTCTTTTACAAACCCGCACACATAGTGCCAAGTTAATAATAAGTTTCGACGAGTAATTCTGAATTCCAAAAAGGAAAAAAAAAAGGAGAAAAAACGCCCGAATACAGAACAAGAAACCAGGGTCGTTGTGTGTTTGGCCCGGAATATAGTATATTATCAGATGGTTATTATTTTGTAAAAGATGGCGTCCGCTTGTATGTATTTTTTTATCGCACTCGTACACCGGAATTAATATTATTATATTGTGAATTTTCATTGGCGTACAGAGTGTACGCCCACTGTACAAATATATACGACAATTATTAACGCTCGATCCAGTACTTTGCCCCTCGCCGATAATCACAGAGGACGTTCCTCTGTACCAGTAGTAATAACATATTACAGGGTAGTGAAAA
This sequence comes from Balanococcus diminutus, assembly GCA_959613365.1. Taxonomy (NCBI): domain Eukaryota; kingdom Metazoa; phylum Arthropoda; class Insecta; order Hemiptera; family Pseudococcidae; genus Balanococcus; species Balanococcus diminutus. The sequence goes on along the minus strand of OY390718.1, from coordinate 54,341,731 downwards.
TATACCTATGTATTCTTTCATAGGTCCGAATAAAAATGAGAATTTCATATTCTTTAACCGGTTTTAATGCGAGATGACTCGCTGTATCTTCCATATCTCATAAAATGTGTATCTAAAGTTTTCCATCGTCTGTCTCAAATCATTTTAGAAATTCTGGCTCGAACGCCATAGCAATGAATTTTTCGAAAAATTATTTTAATTCAAAAAAATTGAGAGATTCTTTTCTCGCCAAAATTGTAGATATTTTTTTTCTCCAAAATCATTTCAATTTTTTTGCTCTAAAAAGAAATCGATTTTTTATTGAGAAAATTGTAAAAAAATGTCATTGAAAAGTTTTTAAAAAATTACCTAAAAAAATTTAGAATTTAAGGGGGGGGGGGCTATAAAAAAAAATTGTTGAATGCATAGCGTTGACAAGCGGAATTTTCTAAGACCTTTGCGTGACGTCATTTTGATTTTTCATCTATGAAGTTTTGAAGAAAAATTGGAAACTAATTTCATCTCGCTTTTTTTTTACAAAAAAAAATAATTTTTGATTTTTGAAAAATAAAATGCATGGAGTTTTTAAAAAAAAAAATATAATTATTTTGCATTTTAATGATGTCATTTTGTAGAAATTATTGATAGATTTTTTGGGAAATGATAAATTTTTAGTGTCAAAATTGAAGAAAAACACGACTTTTTCTCAATTCCCCGTTTCCAGAAAAACTATGCAACCCACGAGGTTTTTCCTCAGAATGTTTTTTATTTAGGAGAGCCTGGACTGTAATCTGACGAGAGGGTTTTTGCAAAATTCCTACTCTTTCTTCTGATTTTATCAAACTTTCTCATAAATTTCATCTTAGTATTCCATTCAACTCGAAAGAAGTCGCCGGCAAATTAAAATTTCGCAAAACCCTCTCGTCAGACTACAGACCAGACTGTACTGAATAAAAAACGTTCTGAGGAAAAACCTCGTGGGTTGCATAGTTTTTCTGGAAACGGGGCATTAAGAAAAAGTCGTGTTTTTCTCCAATTTTGACGCTTAAAATTTTTGATTTTCCAAAAAAGTTATCAATAATTTCTACAAAATGACATCATTAAAATGCAAAATGAAAATAATTTTTTTTTTGAAAACTCCATGCATTTTATTTTTCAAAAATCAAAAATTATTATTTTTTATAAAAAAAAGCGAGATGAAATTAGTTTCCAATTTTTCTTCAAAACTTCATAGATGAAAAATCAAAATGACGTCACGCAAAGGTCTTAGAAAATTCCGCTTGTCAACGCTATGCATTCAACAATTTTTTTTTATATGCCGCCCCCCCCCCCCCTTTAAGGATTTTTTTAAAACTTATTTTTTCAACTTTTCTAAAAAAAAAAAATGGAAAAAAATGTTTGTTTTACCTAATTCTCAAAAAACTAAGATCTTTTCTCGATAAAATAAAAATAAATCACTCCCTCCCCTCCCCAAAATTTTTTTTTTTTGCAAAAATTTGAAAAATATTTTTTATTTTAGAAGATGAAAATCTTTTACTCGTTTTTTCACTTTAAAAATTGAGGTATAGGTATTTTATTTTGAGAGGATTCAGATTTTTTCTGGAAAATGTAGGATGTGGAAACCCCCCTCCAGAGAGAATTTGGGCCACGATGATGAATTTTTTATGGCATTTTTTTATCGAATAATTTGGTATACCTAAGTTATAACTGATCAAAAAAATGTTATCAAATGAAACACTGAAAATTGTTTATCAAATGAAATAAAATAATTGATAAAATGTCGGCAGAATCGTTTTACCAAATAGTTAAAATACAAATTTTTAATTGTAATTTTGAGCATTTTCACTTGGATACTTATTTTTAGATCTTTTTAAAACAATTATTCTTTACTCAATTTGTAGAAATTTTTTGAATTGAAAATTTAAACCAATTTTCCCTGAAATTCTTACTTCAATTTGAAGAAAAAAATTTTGCTTGAATTCTTTTCTGAATTTTTAATTATTATCATTGAGAAATTTTGAGGAACTAGAATTTTTAGAAATTTTATTTAAAATTTTCTAATATAATTCTTTAAAAATTCATTCGAAAGTGTTGAAAATGAACAGTAAGTAATGTAAGCATCGCAAACTTTCCAAACAGGAGTATTTCAAGAAGCCATTTTAAGCATTAAAGTGTGGTGACGTCTTTCAACAAGGTACTTAAAAAAGACCTCAGTAGCGATCTCTTTCTTTAAATAGTTTTATTCAGAAATTTTAAAGAAATTTTTACCAAACATTATTTTCTCAGAGACTTCAAATGAATCTAAAAAAATTTTCAGTTGAAAGCTTTTAAAAAAATTTACTGTGTACAGAAATGCTCTTGAAAATTTTAATTGAATCTTAAGTAGGTATAATATTTTTACTCAAATCCGGACTCTGAAAAAAAATCCAGGCTCAACGAGGATTGACCAAATCTCACCCTCAACTTTTTGAAGTTGGAAGAAAATAAATAGAAAAATTTTTGAGTGTTTCTGGGGGAAAAAAGTTTTATTTTTTTTTTGAAACAACGCTCAATTTTTGGAGTAAAAAATCTTTCAATGTTCTCCAAGAAAAAAATTTCTAAATTTTCTTAAAATAAAATACTCGTCTTATTTTTTTGGAGTCAACGTAAAGAAATACTCATGTCTGTAGAGGAAGAAACTGGTAAAAAAATCTAGAGGAACACACCTTTGAAAATATTTTCCCACCTTTTCAAATGATTTTTTATAAAATATCCCCACTTCATAAACATTTGATAGCATCTTCATAAAAAATTAAAATTTTCAAGTTGATGATGAATTTAATTTAAAACAATGGTTATTTCAAGTCGAATTGCAATCATCGACCAACGATCTGAAAAAATTGTAATATATTTTTTTGTATAATTGTTTTTTTATTCTACATTTTTTTTTTTTTTTTTTTTTACAAAGGAAATGATGATGATTTCTCTTACGTATTTTTCCTTTTTTTTTTTTTTTTTTTTTTTTTGAAGAATGTTTCTCTTTTTTTGATGTAAAACTTCTTTGAAAAGAAAAGAAAAAATTGTATTTTCCCCATCAATTTTATTTGAGTGCATACCTAGGTAAAACACGTACAATGCATGAGTTGCAGACTTTCTTGATACGAGGTGAGATCAGAATGATATGGAACTTAGCTTATAACTCGCGTTCTAATCCACGTACACGGCTCATTTTTGTGGCATTAGAATCACGCATGTCTCCTCTTTCGAATGAGAGGTCGCAAAGACCAGTAGCTATGTTAGTTTAGCAGCTATGCGCGTTTATATGCACCTATGTTGAGTGACGTCGGCGATTTTCGTATCTTTTTCACTAACATGGCTGCATTTGAAAAGCGCGCGAACATCAAATTCTGTGTGTGAGACGAACAATTGTTTGAAGTGGGGATAAAGTTCATCCAAAATTTTGAAAAAAAAACATTTCTAAGGTTCTTGAAGCTGATTAAAAAAAATCATTCATCCCAAAAGCGGATTTCACAGCAAGCTTTCAGAGGTGAAAAACTCGCTGGCAGAAGTGTTTGAAGAGCCAAGGTCATTATTTTGAATAAGATGTACAAAAATCGAATGTTCCAAGTGCTCTTCACGATTAAAATATTTTTTTACAAATTTTTATGCATTTTTTTGTTCTCAAAATGAAAAAAAAAAAAAAAAAAAAAAAAAAAAAAAATCGCCGCACACGCTTTCGGTACCACTGTTTTTTAGGTCACAGATTGAGAACCACTGCACATAGAGAAATCATCGAGGTGTCATTCAATAGATAAGGATTCCAGCTATAAAATGAGACAAATTTGAGCATTGTAACTTGCTTAGAACGCGAGTTATAAGCAAAGTTCCACATCATTTTGATCACACCTCGTACATTAATTCTATATTCGTAATCAAACTTTCAAATTGTTTTCTTCTTGATATACTCGCATGTAAACTCGAGTGTGCTTACTAGGTTCTCTAAATTATCATAATCACCGCTCACTCATTTAAACATGATAATAGGTAACAAGTTGTTGTAAAATATAATCGAATTTTTACATTTACAATTATTATCATAATATCTATTTTTCGAAGTATTTCCACTCGACGGCTTGTTTTTTGTTATTTTTATTATTTCCTTTATTTTTTTCGGTTTTGTTTTCCAGGAATAATTAAATGGAATATATTAAGTGAATTTTAATACCCGGTAATTTTTTCAAGTACCAGACAAAATTAAACGTTGAAAAATCTTCTCTCCTAAATAATTCGAATCGTATATATAATTTAAAATGTTAATTTATTTTTCATGCATCGAGAAGGAGAAAAATCGAAAAAAATAAAATAAAATGGATCTGTCGAAAGTTGATTGGTTTTTTCTTTGTTCCCTCTCTCGTATGGTGGAATCTCAGATAATGATAGAGAGTGGTTTGGAAAAAAAATGTTTGGGAATAATTTTTATTTTATATAATAATACATTCATTTTGGTTATGGTTCGTCAATATAATGGAGAGAGGAAACTCTTACGGTGGATATTCTTTTTTCAAACTGTTCGAATATAGACAGACACGCACCGAACACGAAATCCTAAATGTAAAAAAACTCGATAGCTAAAGATTTTTTTCATTGTAAATATTGTGAAGGATTTGCAAGATGCGAGAAGAAGTACAACTCGATGCACAATTTTTGTTTTATAAGAACGTAGGTAACATAATTATTTTATATTTTCGAAAACATTGTCTTGAAAAAGTTTTGAAAAAAAACCTAATCATCTCATTTGAATTTAAGAAACAATTAATTAGGTGAATCAAAAAATATCATTCATTATTTCTTTTTAAATTCAAAAAAAAAAAAATAATGTAAAATTGACGTACATCCTTGAAAAATAATACCTACCTAATTTGAAGGAAACGAAATTGTTTGAAAAATGATGTTTGTATTTGAATTAAGATTACGAGTATTTTGTTTTATTTTTTCAAAAACACTTAAGACTGTTCTTCTGGTAGCTGATGGAAATGAATGTTCTATGTATAGTTTTGGTGAGTAGATGCTAAATTCACAAGCATTGCTCTTCATTGTTGAATCATGAGTAGGAATACCAGGTATTAAAACTGTGCGAGTTGTACAAAGTTTGCATGCAGTTAAACATAGGTCTACGTTTGGTGAAAAATGTATCTATCGCAGAACGAGCATGGTATTGGAAGGAGAGATGAGAAATTCAGAGGACAAAGCGGCAATACCTACTTTTTCCATTTGGAAGCTGCGTCTTTGTTGCAGCGACGCATAGATATGATATTATTCTAAAATACAGCGAAGAATTACGTACCTTACGTTAGCTATAGCTGTACGTAGACAAAAGCGAATACGCTGCCCAAGTAATAGCTAATAATGATAACGCTCGAACGTCAAAAAGTGACAGCTTGTGATGTTTCGATCCTAAGGCAAGATAGTTCAGGACGCCACCTTCGCGTATTATTATTATTTTTAATAAGACCGATATTTTAGTAAATCGCAGGTTAAACTAAACGTTCAATGATATCGGTTTGTCGGCGTCTGGCCGTATTTTCTCTGTATGTGGGTACGACTACGAGTCGTCTGCTGCATTCACTCTAGTTTAATCCGAAATCATCTATATATATGTCGTGACTAACTTTCGACGAATTTGCCATAATAACTATGTTGCTGCTCTTGGTATAAGTACAGTACGTATCATCAACATCAACATATATACTGTTACGAGAAATCCTCGAATGGGGTTTGATATTATGAATTTTGTCCATGTGAGGAGAACCCGAATGAAATCACTCGTCCAATTCCTCATACTAGTGTGTAAAAGTCTGACTAACGTAAGATGTTTTCGAAAATTGTTTTACAAGTTGTGACAAAATCTTTTCTTTTCTTTCTTTCTTTCTTTTTTTTTTTTTTTTTTGTTGAAATATTATTCATAGGTATTTGAAATGAACAAAACAAAGTTGTATTTGAAGGCTCAAAAGTTATATTTTTTTGTTCAAAATTTTGTTTGAAAACAAATTAATAAATGTTATTCAACGTGAAAACTTCACGTACGAGACCACCCTGTGAAGAAAATGAATATGAAATATGTAATTGTAGGCATAAAAAAAATGTCTCCAGCGGTACAATGGGTACTTTTTTTTAATCTCTCCAAAAATTGTCAGTTGACGACTGAAAAATTCAAAATACCAATTTAAAAATATTTGCTAGGCATGAAAAATACTTTCATGGCTCATGAGTGAAAAAAGGTGTGAAGAAATATCCAAGAAATTTTTTTGGAAATATATAATTCGTTGAGTAAAAGAAAAAAAGGTGTGAGAAAAATAATTATTCCAAAGAAATCCTCCGAAGAAAAAATTGTATCTAAAAAATTATTTGAAAATGATTACTTACTTGAGAAAAATCGCCCCAAAAAAAATCATGAAAAATTTCATGAATAAAAAATTATTTTTTGTTCCCAATAATTTTTTATTCGTGAAATTTTTCAAGATTTTTTTTGGGGAAAATTTTTCTCAAGTAGGTAATCATTTTCAAATAATTTTCAAGATGGGTACAATATTTTCTTCGGAGGATTTCTTTGGAATAATTTTTCTCGAATTTTTTTTCTTTTACTCAACGAATCAAATTTCCAAAAAATTTCTGGGATATTTTTCCACAACTTTTTTCACTTTTCGTTTTTCAATGCTAAATTGAATGAAAGTTTTAGATTGTTTGATCCAATTTTTTCATGCTTTAGGTCAGAAAATTTTAGTTGCATTAACAATAGTGCGAATACAAAATTTTGGACAGTTTGTTTATAAAACTTAAACTGGTTTTTTACAATTTTTGTTCAATTTTTTTTTAAATCAAGATTTTTTTTAAAATATAGAATAAATAACCTCTGAAAAAACATCATAAATAATCAAGAAATGATATCATCATTTAAAAAGTAACCTTTTAAAATTTTAAAAACTGCAGTACAAAATTATTAAAATTTCTGAAACTTTGAAATTTTACCAAATTTTTTGAATCGTGAAAAAGTACTCACCCTTTTAAAGTTTTAAAATTAACTTCTTGAAACTTCTGAGAATTTAGCTAAATTTCAAAAATTGGTTCAGCTTCATGGAATTATTAAATTTTGAAAAATTTGTACTTATACGAAATTTTCAGTTTTTGTTCAATTTTAAAGATACAAACATTTATAACTAAATTTTGTGAAGAATAATTGCGAAGTTGATATAATAAAAGCCAGCTTTTCATTACTCAACTGTTATACCTACATTTTAAAATCGAGTTTGTCGTTATGATGGGCAATCGAACGTATTTTTCGCATATTAGTTATACCTATTTGTCAGTTGCTTAGGTACGGTGCTCAGATATTTTCTTACTTCAAAACCCTTCACTTGAATAATTCAACAAAATTTTTTAATTTTTCCAAGTCATTATTAATTTTTTCCCAAATTTTTCAATTTTTTGTAACATTTAATCTTTTTCCAATTTCTTTTTTTTTTTTTTTTTTTTATAATTTTTCAAGTTTCTTATTTTTCATTGAGTACATTATTAGTTTATTACATTCAAATTTTCCTCTACTTTGTAATTTATCAATTTTTTCAAAAACACGTTTATTTTTTTGGGGTGTTCTGATTCTTTTATTGGATATTAATTTTTGCAATTCTTGTAAAATTTTAGTTTTTCCAAAAATTTTCGAGTTTTACTGAATATTTTTTGAACTCATAGAATCTTTTGATTTCTTTGTACCATATTGAGTGTTCCAATTTCAAATTCATTTAATATTTCCAAAAAAGTTCAATTTTTTCAATTTATATCTATCTAATTATTCATTTTTCTGTTAATTTTTTGCTACCTCTCAATTTTTCAATTTTTTCAAAAATTTAATTTTTTGATTAGGTACTTGTTTGATTTTTTTAGTATTTTGATTTTCATAATTTTGTCTAAACTGATTATTACTAAGTATATGAAAAGGTGCACTGCATACCCGAAAATTTTCAATTTTTTATGAATTTTAATTTGTATAATTTTGTCTATATTTCTGTATAAATTACAAAAATTGCAACATTTCTCGATGAATGCCGCTTACAGGGCTTATACGAAAACTTTTTCATTATATTTTGTGTAAAATTAATTTCTTTGAATTTTATTCAAAATAAATCCTTCAATACTTTTTTACTGAATTATAATTTTTTTTGATTTTTTTCCCAAGTAAAATACCTAGTTACTTGATTGAAATTTTGAAAATAATTTTCCCAAGTTTTTTTTCGAATTTTGTCTTGAATTTTATTCAAAATCAACCTCGTCGGTTTGAAATTTTATTACCTAAAGAATAAATTTTGATTTTTTTTTCAAAAATAAATTATTGAAATTTTGAAAAAAATTATTTTGGAAAAGTTAATTTTCAAAAATTTTGTGTGAAGTGTTTTTTTTTAATATATTTTTTTTTATTCATGATCTATTGATTTAGGTTTTTTTTTTCAAAAGTAATTTCTTTGAATGTTTTTTTTTTTTGAAATTTTTTTTAAAACAATTTATTTTTATTTCATAAAAATTATTTTTTTCAAAAATATTTTCATTTCATCGAAAATCAAAGAATGAATTTACAAATAGTATTCATAATTTTCAAATTTTCAACAAATTTCGCGAAATTCAAACAATTTGTTGACTAATTTTTAGTATTTTTTGCAATTAATTTCGGAACATTTAAAAGTCAGTTCTGTTATTCGAATAATAGGTATTTCTTTGGCCAAATATGTGAGAGCTTTTGAAAGTTCAAGTGCTTGGGGTGTTGTACCATCGAGTAAGCACAACTGGGGAGTGGGGAAAAATAAGAATGCGGAAATTGCTGCTGTTTTTTTTATTTTTTTTTAAATTTTGATGCAGCGACGAGAGTGCGGTTGCGCGCGGTAATAGGCAGTAGCAACGAAAAGTGGCGCCACAGCAGGATAACACAGATGATTATATATTCTTTATTTATGTTTTTCATAGGGTACAGTCATAGACAGGGGGCACCGGCCGGGGGATTAGAATAAGCAAAACCAGATACCAATAATGAACGCGCTGCTGCAGCAGCGTTAGCATACCAATAGTACAAAATGAAAACGAATACCAAAGATATTAGTCTGGTTTATTATTTATTATTGGATTTTTCAAACATCTTCCCCCAGTATTACCCATACCCATAGAGTGAATAGCTTTTTAATTGATATTCTTCCGTTCGTTCTTGCTGAACTATAAAGTCATAGAGAGGAATTTATAATTAGAAATATCACGATTAGGTTTCGTCGAATAAATTCAATTCTCAGACGGGCGTGGGTTATGGAACGCGAATATGCGCTGCACTGGCACTGGCACTGTACAGTGTACACAAATACTCGTAAATATCGCGAGTTATTCGAAATCTATATTATGCGGTTCGAGTATAGAGAGACACGAAAAAATAAATGAACGAGTCAGAGAAAAATATGAAAACGAAAAGGGCGAACTGCGAAACAAAAACGAAGCTTAAAAAACCATGTTTTATAATTATAGGTTGAGTGGGGTGACTGGGTAATGGGTAGGTGACAGGTACATGACTTTACCTATAGGTAGGTAGTAGGTACCTATACGTGTTTACCTATGTACCTACCTACCTACCTACCTATTTACATACAATATAAAGTATGTGAAAATAAGTTATATTTTCCTTGGTACCAAATACTTATCAACAAATTCAACGTCGTTCTTTAGTTCTACTAGCATCGAATTCGATGTAATAAATTTTTCTCGCGCTGCACCTACCTCCACTTCCTGCCGATGATGCCCTTCTTCATGCAGTTTATTTCCTCGTAAGGTTATATTATGGGATCTATTTTTTTACTTAAAAACCTTAGTTATTTTTATTGCAATTTTTTGCGGTCGTTTCTCATACAAATACGAGCTCGTAAACGTATTTGTAATAATGAAACAAGGCAAAGGAGCGAGTGCGATCGTGTATGGAATTTTTTGTTGTTGAAATATTTCATAAATATTGACGATTGCCAATGGACAGGGACAGGGTAATAAAGAAAAAATAACGTATAGAAAACGTACGAGTACGTAAACGCGTGTATATGGATGTGTATGTGTACCTATATGAAGTTGGGAAGAGAGCAGCCTTTAGGCGGTCTTCGCAGGAGTCCTACTGGGACAATCATGCCCTCATAATTTGTATTAGTATTGCCGATAAATCAGCGCGTTTTCGTCTTTAGTGATTCGGTTGACCGATAGTCCGATACCAGGAGGTTTGAAAATACTCTGGCCGCGCTGCGCCTGCCTGCTTTAAGCCAAGGTACTATGGTACTCGTACTGTACGTACTATTGTAAACAACGACGCTAACTTGTATGTTATCTGTCTCAGTTTATCATATCTGTGGGGTACTTACTTATGTTAGAATTGCGCACTGCTAGTGCGAGTAAGGTGCTTCGAATGTACTGCACGAGTACATCCTATGTACTTACGTGTACCTATACTTGTATGTACGACGTACTACATACGTACTTTCTGTTCTGTGAATAGGTACTGCATAGTTATGGATGTGTATCTGCTAACTCGTGTACTAGTATGAGTTTTTCGCACGTCAAATGCGTGAAATTGCGAAGATTTATTTGCGAACATGTAATCTTACCCTTACCCCCCCCCCCTCCCTACGATTCCTTTACGGAATGGTCACGGCGTATGTATTTTTTCCTCGATCAAATTTCAAATAATACATTCCACTACAAATAGTAATGGGTACAAATATTATTGATGAGATATTAAAATTACCTATTGTCTTACGTTAGAGTCAGGTCAATATTGATAACTATTGTCGAATGTCAGCGTCGTGCCATGAGGTTTTCGCAATTCAAAAATATGATGATACTGTAACAAGATCATGAATTCTGAACTTCTGACAAAAGTGTTTTGAAAATGAGCCCATTTTTAAATGACTTTCGATTTCTAAAATCAATTGTCCAATTTTGAAGATTTCCTAAGTTTACCACACTGTAAAAATTGATTTTTTAAAAATTCTAGATAATACGGTTGAAAATTCTGGAAATTGGTTAAATTTTGAAAATTGTCAATTTGATACAATAATTGAAAAAATGTATTGAACTTTGAAAATTGACAAATTTTTCAAATTTTCCAAATTTACTAAATCTGAGAAATTTGCTAAATTTCAAAGATTTACTGCATTTGAAAATTTTGACAAAATGTAAAAATTGCAAAAAACTACACTTGAAAAAGTATCTTTTATTTTCTTCTTTTCAAACGCTCAATTTTAAAAATTGGTTTAGCTAATTTCAAAAAATTCATTAAAAATGAAAATTAGGTACCGAATTTTTGATATTCACCTCATTTCAGAGATTCACAACAATTAAAAAATTTGATCAACCTTTTTAAAAATAGTTACTATGTTACATTTACGCAGACTTGTTTGCGAGCCACTTTTATTGTGACTTTGCCATTATTTCGCTTAAAAATTGATAAAACTCACCTTTTTCTCATCTTTCTTATTCCCCCCCCCCCCCCGGCCCGCCCCTCTTCAAATATTTTTCATTTTTGATGAAAAAATTGATTTGGCTTTCTGAAAATGTATTAGACATTTTGGGTTTTCTCTGTTGCATCTAATTTAAAATACCATCCAACTTTTTTTTTTTAGCTGATTTTTTCATAAATGAAAAATCAGCTATTAAATTTGACCCGTTGGTAAGAGTGGGGGGGGGGTGGGAGTGATATTTCTCGACGTTTTATGACAAAATATGACGATTGACACCAATTTCGCGAGTTGGTATTTCTTTATATATAACCATTGTATGTATGTATGTACTAAAATTTGTCGGTGTGATATCTCGAGTTACGATTGATGGAATTAGTTGAAATTTATATCAGTGGTAGAGGATCATTGGGAATCGAAGCCTATTGAATTTGAGCGAAATCGGTTCGCGGGTTCGCGAGATATCCGCGATTGAAATTTTCAAAACTATAACTCTGTAAATAAGCTAGAGAGGTGATTTTTGCACATAACCTTTTTTATAGTACTCTTCAAGATCTATCCGAATACCAAATTTGAGCAAAATCGGTTCGCGGGTTCGCGAGATATCCGCGATCGAAATTTTCCAAACTCTACGACTCCGCGAATAAGGTAGAATGTGCGATTTTTGCACATCACCTGTTTTATGTAACGTTACGATAACGGTATTTTAACGTTACAAATCAAATGAATCAGCGTTCGACGATGATTAGTTCAATTGAATCAGTCGTTCGCGAACGATTCGTTCAAATGAATCAGTCGTTCGCGAACGATTTGTTCAAATGAATCAGTCGTTCGCGAATGTTTCATTCAAATGAATCAGTCATTTGCGGACGACTCGTTTAAATGGATCGGTCCTTCCCGAACGATTTGTTCAAATGAATTGAAATTGATTGTTCTCGAATGTTTTTTTGTACAATATTTTCCATTAGAAAAATATCTTATAAAATCGAATTTATTTCATAACTTTGACTTTTGGATTGATTGCAATTTTTTTGTACCTATTAAAAATAATTAAACCTATTGATTTTTGGAAAATTTTGAAAAATTTTACCAAAAAAAAGTTTAGTTCTTAGCAAACGATTTGTTGAAATGAATCAGTTGTTCTCAAATGATTCTTTCGAATGAATCACTCGTTCGCGAACGATTCCTTAGAATCAATCAATTGTTCGTGAATGATTCGTTTGAATGAATCAACTGTTCGCGAACGATTCGTTCAAAGGAATCAGTCATTCGCGAACGATTCGTTCAATTGAATCAATCGTTTGCGAACGATTCGTTAAAATGAATTTTTCGTTTCCGAACGATTCCCTCGAATGAATTAGTCGTTACAAACGATTCGACCAAATGAATCGGTCATTTTTGAAACGAAAAAAATCAGCTTGTCTACCGCAGATGCTGCGGGTAGAGTTTTTTTTTAACGAAAATTTTTGATTTTTTTTTTTTTTGAAAAAATTCTAAAATACGCATTCGAAACTTTTAAAAATACTTTTTTTAAGTTTTGAAGGGAATAAACTATATTTTAAATTTTTGTTGAAAAAGTTGAAAAATCCCATTAAGATGATACCTATTATAGGTAGTTATTCCATATTTTTTAATTCAACGAGAAATCGCCTGGAGGGTTTTTTCAAAGATTTTTATGGTCCAACATTCAATTAGAGGAAAAATTGAAAATTTTCAAAATAAGAACCGCCCTAAGATGTACAATTCTGATTCAAAAATTGTAACATTTTGCATTTATAAATTTTTAATCCAATTTTAAAACCAATTTCAGTCATCATATTTTTTTAAAACAATTTTATGCAACTTGTTTTGGCTATGACATGACGTCCTCGCGATAGGTACCTACTTACTTACCTACAATTCTTCAAACTTCTATCAGTACCCATCATACCTACCTACGTATATACTTACTATATTTTTCGTATTTTATACGTTATTGAATTTATATTATGAAGTGGAAATTTTTAAAAACCGGTATCGTTTCTTATTAACAGTAGCTGCAGCATCAACATCAAGTGAATTCGTATGGAAAATATGTATTTTTTGCATTACTTTATTATTAGGTACATATACCTATATAAGACGGGTGAAGCTTACAGCCATAAGGCTAATTTGTAGTTTGACGAATTGGAAAACGTTGAACAAGTACGAGTTTCGATGAAGAGATTTTTCTTTCTCTTATATACCACAAGAGCTGTAATCTTGCAGGAGATACACGCGGGTAATTATATAGTAATCGCAGATTAAAATACAACGATATCGACATTCTCAAAAAAAAAAAAAAAAAAAACGAGAAAAAAAAACTGATATTTATACTTATAGGCCTATTATCGATGCTTAGATTGACGTAAACTTGAATGTAAAGGTAATTAAGTATATGAAATAGTAGAGACGATGACTGCGATGCCTATAATATTTAAATTTATATTCTTCATTTCTTTACTCAGCTCGTTAAGTCATTAAAAAGCAGTAACAATAATAATTGATTATTATCATTTTGGTGGATTTGAAATTATATCGATGTTTGGGAAATGATGGTGACATCTCAAGTTTGCAGAAGTTAGTAAATTGCTCTGACGTAGTTTATTGAATGAAGTATATAATTTTTGGAATTCTGAACTTTTGATAAATTTTTGAAAATTAAGAGGAGTGAGCACAATTTTTTGAGTTGAAATTTTTGAAAATTTTGTATCCCTAAAAATTGATCAGTTTTGAAAGAAAAAAAAAACACATTTAGGACGCAGGGCGCGGGGGGTATTTTGACTTTTGACGAATTGAAATTTTTCGAAAACTATTTATCAAATGACGAATCTACTAAATGAAGTTGTCATGGTCGAATTTCGTACATTTTTCGTTTTTTTAAATTTTTAATAATTCAATCATTACAAAGTGTGCAGTCTTAATCTTGAAAAGATCAGAGATATTTGTTTCTCGCGGTTATTGGTTGAAGCTGAGGCCACATGAGCTAGCACGTTTGAGTTGCTTTAAATTAGCATTGATATGATACGCTCGATGGGCGGTATCGCTAAGTAATTATATTTGGCGATAATAAAAATTTCTGGAGACGCTTTCATTATGTATTGCTCGCGACGCATGCTATTTATTTAGGTGCACACAAACGCTTGCTCTTTAATAAATCATATACAAGCATGTAGGTACTAGGGGTACTAGGTACCAATATTATAGAAACAAGACGCAGACGCCTGCGCTCTGTATATGTATATGTACTCTTACACTACACAGCCAACAGTGTAAATAATAATTTTGTTTGAAAATTTATTAGAAAACAATTTAAATAATATTTCGGAATGGCGATAGATACATACTCGACACTTGTATAGCAGCAGTGGCGACGAGAAGAGAGACATAGCTCGTGGTACCTGCGCCACTATATCGACGAACAGACCGCGAGAGTGAGACGGAGTGAGGTATAAAAATGGTAACATACATATATGGAATGGATATATATGTAAGTTGCATTAATGTAGTAATACCACAAATTACTTTTTTCGATATCTTCATAATATTTTAACGAATTAAATAGCTAGACGATATAATTTACACCGTTCTTATAGAAAAGCAATGTTAAGGCGCGATGCCTTGTTTTTCTATATGTGTTTTTTTTTTTCTTCTTTCTCGCCATATACACCTATGCTCGTTCGTATCTATACCTATAGCTCGTACATGCGCGGAGGGAAAAGTCAAACGGAAAAAAGTCGGATTTTTTTTTCTCCTTTTCTATCATAAATCTGTGAAAGAAAGATTTTTATAGTTATAGATGACTTTCTGATGCATTAGTTTATGCGGCGTACGTTTAAAAATCTTGGGTTACATGTATAAATAAATGCGGACTACCGCCCGCGGTGTATATTTTTACCACCCTCCAGTGTTACTGATATAACAAAATTACCTCCTAACTGTTATATACGACGATCTTGAAATAATATCTTTATGAAGATATATCGCGTACGTTCTTCTTGTATACGCTATAATACTATATAGATACGTATTTTTCGGTGAATCGCGAGCAATAGGGTGTGTATCTGTGAACGTAGGTACTATACATGTTGTATACGAGTTCGCACGCCTCCGTATAAATCTCACCGCACGTCAAAATATGCCAATACCTACTTGAAATTTTCTTTCCCAGTACTGAGATTTTTCTATACGTGAGAGTCTAATCTCGTTTCAAATAGTCGGTGTTACCCTTTCCTCTTTGGTATTGGTCTTATACTTATACGTACATACAACATACAACTATATGCCCACACCTCATAGGCAATATTTTTCTGATTTTGTGAATGAAATGAGCGAATGTGGAAACAGAATTATAAGTGTGGAGGGAGGCGAAGAAGTATTGCCCTAAACAAGGGCCAATGACATCAGGCATGAAATTCAGTCATTTTTAAAGTAACATTTTTACTATTTCACCTGTTGGTCACTTTTTGTTACTATTTGCCCAAAATGGTTACTAAAGTCACTTTTTACAGTTTCTTCGTATAGCTGTCTTTTTGAAAACCAACAAAGAAATGAAAAATTGAAATATTGAAAGAAGATTTTTTTTTGAAAAAAATACCTAGTTCTCTTACTCCACAAAATGATTTTTTTTCAATGATAACTAGGACAATTTTTTTTTTTTTTTTTTTTGGGTGGAAGATTCCTTTTTTAAAAAAAGAAACCAACTGATTTTTCTCTGATTTTACTCAGAAAATGAATAATTTAAAAATTTTTAATCCAAAAACATTGCGAGTTTTTCATCTTCAAAAAAATATGGAATTTTTTTTGTTTAAAAAAAATTGTTACTTACAATTTTATTTGTGACTGTGCATAGGAAAAGGGAGCTTAGGGTTAAAATTTTGAAAATCGGTTTTTACTCTTTTCAAGTAGTATTTTTAACGAGGAATGGAATGAGACCTGTTCCAGCATCCTAAGTCAAAAACTCATCTCATAATTCGCAATTGAAGTTGAGAATATTAGAAAAATAAAAAATCACTTTTTCAAGAAAACTGGATTTAAAGTTTTTTGACATTTATGCTTTAACGGCCAACTATTTTTATAATAATATCGGATAAGTTACGTTCCTTATATGAAATTCAACGTAGATTCTGAATTTTAAATCCATTTTAACACAACTTGAGCTCAAACGCTCAAAGGTGAAAAACTACGAAATTAATGATCAATTTCGGACATTTGAAACGTTGAAAAAATGGAATTAGGTAAATGTCATTTTTACGCAGTGAAACAAAAAAATGATAACGAAACCTCATTGGTTACTTAGAACAAGGTCCAAGAAACACTTTTCTGCAAAAAAAATAAAAATCGTCAATATTCACACATCAACTAAAAGCTGCTCTCCTGTAAAAATTGCGTTTTAACCCTAAGCTCCCTTTTCCTATGCACGGTCACATTTCTTTTTTAATGAAATGATTTCTTTCTTAAATTAATACCAAAAGTTTTTTATTTTTTAAAGTTGAAAAACTTTTTACTTTGAAAAAATTGTGAGATATTTGTCTGCAAAAAATTAAGAAATTTTTCTTACACTAAAAAAATTGAATATTATATTTTATTTCAAAAATAATGAAGACCGCAATTTGAAATTTTTTCTATAAAAATGAAAAATATTTTTTTTCTGTATATATTTTAAGACGAAAATTTTTTTCGTCAAAAAATGAGGCTTTTACTCCAAAAATTTGAAAAGTTTTTTACATCCAAAAAATTGTGGGGTTTCTTCAATTCTAAACAAGTTTGTTTTTCAAAAAAAAAAAAATCTAAAAAAACTAGAGATGCTTTTCTGCTACGTCGAAAAATTTAGAACCACCCTCCCTCCCCCCCCCCCCCCAAAAAAAAAAATCAACGATTTTTTAATTTTTTAAATTTTTGTTAAAAACGTGAGAAGTTGTTTGCTTTAAAAAGTTGAAAAGAAATTCAAAAAAATTTGAGAGGAAATTCTGTACCCTAAAACACCGAAGATGGAAGTCACATTTTTTTCAACTTTGAAGTTTTTACGTTTTCTGAATTTATGACACTAGTATGTTCATAAACTATAAAAATCTCGAAACTGAAAAAAATTGGACTTCCATCTTCGGTGCTTTAGGGTACAGAATTGAGAAGTTTGTTTTCAAAAAAAAAATTACACGATTTTTTTACTCCATTTTTTCTCCAAGAAAAAATTAAAACCAATCCTCAATTGAGAATATTTTGTACTAAAAGTTGTATCTAGTTTTCTTTCTCAAAACACAACAAAATAAAATTCTGGATAAAAATCAATAGATTTTTTTGTGTAATTTTTTCAAAAATCAAAAAAAACAAACATTTCTGTTATGTTGTCGTTTTATTATGTAATTTTTTTTTAATAACTGGTAAATTCAGCGTGCCCGTCTAACAAAAAATTTTCTCGTTGAAAAAAAGTTGGAAAATTATTCTCATTTGACCCTCTCAAATTTTCTCTTGGTAGGTTTGATTTTTGGTTACTTTTTCAAGATTTTTTGGTCACTTTTTGAACAATTTTTCGTTTGTAAGTCAAGTCCCTAAAAAGATCAAAATAGTGGATTTTATATATGTCTGACATGATAAGATATGCGTAGACATTCCAATACTTTTGAAAGTTTTTGGAAAATGTTACCTACAGAACATACTATTTTTCCTGTGCATAAAACCAGCAAATTTCACAACCTTCTTCCAGATGATCTAGGGGTCTAAAATTCATGTGTAGACATGTTTCAGCTCGATATTAGTCATTTATATTGCAATTTCAGCAAATCAAAAACTACTCATTTTCCCCCATTTTCACAAATTGAATATTTCTGAGTTTTGAAAATTGTTGGTAAATGAAGTTTTCGAATTAATTTTTTTCCTGTTTTATTTTGTACGATTTTCAGTCTCGAATTTCTTTCAATTATTTTTGATTTTTTCCCAATTTTTTATGTGATTTGAATTTCATTTTTTCATTTTTAATTTGATATTAGGTAGTTTGGTAGAATTTTTTCAATTTTCACAATTTTTTTTCAACCTGTACTTTTTTCAATTTTATATTGTGTTTTCAATAATTGCAATTTAATTCCAATTTTCTCAGTTGTTGTAGTCTTTTGCATTCTCCAATTTTTTATTAATTGGCAATCAATCATTGGTTTATTTCTGTTTGGTGTTCATTTTTGTGGAAAAAATTCTTTGCTTGGGTGTTGTGATGTGAAAATCCTGTTTTTTGCTTGAAAAATTTTTGTTGATCATTCTGTGCCACAGAAAAAAATCTCCAACAAAATACTTACAATTTATGAAATTTCAACTAGGTACATATTCGGGTCCATTCTGAGAGGTTATGACGAAAAAATTCATGATTTTTCAATTATTTTATTTTTGAAAAAAGTTAGTTTTGCAATGGGCAATTTCACGTTTTCCCAATATTCAATTTTATTTAAAAAATTGCCAAATTTTTTTTCGCATCATTCGGGTTCACTCTGAGAGGTTATGATGAAAAAATTTAGAATTTTTCAATTATTCGCATTTTTGGAAAAAATTCATTTTTGCCATGTAAAAAGATCCGGTTTTTTCGCAAAGCTTTTTACATGGAAAATTTCACATATTTAATTTCTTTGAAAAAATTGTCCAAAAAATTTTTTTCTCATTATTTGGGTCCATTCTGAGAGATTCTGATGAAAAAATATTGAATTTTTCAATTATTCCCATTTTTGAAAAAAAAAATCATTTTTGCCATGTGGTTAATTTAAAAATGTTCTTGAATTGAATTTTTTTGAAAAAATTGCTCAAATAAATTTATTTCTCGTTATTCGCATCCACTCTGAGAGGTTCTGAGGAAAAATTTTTCGATTTTTCAATTATTCCCATTTTTGAAAAAAAATCAATTTGCCATGTGGTGAATTTAAAAATTTTCTTGAATTTAATTCATTTGAAAAAATTGCTCAAAAAATTTTTTTCCTTACTATTCGGTTCACTTCTGAGAGGTTATGATGGAAAAATTCTAAATTTTTCAATTATTCGCATTTTTGGAAAAATTTCATTTTTGCCATGTAAAAAGATCCGGGTTTTTCACGGACCTTTTTACGTGGAAAATTTCACATATCTAATTTCTTTGAAAATATTGTCCAAAAATTTTTTTTTTCATCATTCGGGTCCATTCTGAGAGGTTATGATGGAAAAATTCTGAATTTTTAGGTATTCGCATTTTTGGAAAAAATTCATTTTTGCCATGTAGAATTTTTCGCGGAGCTTTTTGCATAGGAAATTTCACATATTTAATTTCTTTGAAAAAATTGCTCAAAATTATTTTTTCTTATTATGTACTTATCTATTCATTGGTAGGTATATGTGTATGAGTAGAGTGGAGCAGAGTGGAGTGGAGTGGAGTATGTAAGTTGTAAGTTAATGCAGGCTATATCAGCGACTGTTTATATAAATATGTATAGGTAGGTAGGTAGGTAACTAGGTATAGGTAGGTACATGAGATGATTTCCGATTATACTTTTCGGCGTTTGACTTGTGTGTGGCGCGGTGGCGGTGCATAGACCGCGCGTCGATTACTGAACCCGCATCTTATAATGAGCCTGTCAAAAAATATTTTGACGAAGGTCTGACACGATATCGACACGGTATAATAATCGAGTGATTTTTGTTGTAAGTATTCTCATTGTGGCGTAAACCGGAGCCGATATTAGCTAAAGGCCATACAACTAGATCAAGTCTTCTTTTTTAATTTGCACCGAACGTCGGCTATGTCTGCGACTTTTTGAAAATTTTCAATTCAAAAACAGAATTTCGATAGATGCTCGATGTACCTCTAATATTGCGTAATTTCAACTTTTTTTCCACCGTCTATATAGTAAGTTAAATATAGTATATGCAGTTGCCTTGGCACGTTAAACGTCTGTTCGATGTGGATAGCTATGTTATTACTTATTTTCAGCGGTTCTCGGAGAGACGTCGAACTGTTTCTGTGAGAAAATTCAGACGCCACGCCGTCGTGGAAATTTTCACTCTTGCCTCTCGCGGTTTGTAGTTTCGTACATTGAGCCGCGATACGTTGTTTTCAAAGCAAAAAGAAAATGTGGAAGGGAAACGATTTGAAGATTGTTTCATTCGATTGTGTTAAATTTTTACAATCTGATCGCGTAGGTGCTTCAACAATACGTAAGATTCGACCGTGAAAATAAATTTCCATTGTGAACTTGCGGAAGTGACAACTTATTTTGGTTCCGTTTCCCATGCAGCGTTTTGTATTTGTATTTGCGGGTATATACTCGTAGAAGTACCCGGGCGTTCCGGCGATGACCTGTCGCCGTTATTTAAACAAAATAGCAAGTATTAGGTAGTGTGAATTTTTTTTGAGATATTAAAATGTAAAATGAAAGAAAATGAGTTGCAAACAAATTGAAGCTTTGTTGAAAACATTGTTAGAAATTTGAAGCTGAAAAAAAAAATGAAAAATCCAACTCGAAGTCTGACAAGAGGGTTTTTGTATAATTCCTACTTTTCCTCTGATTTTATCAAACTTTCTCATAAATTTCATCTTAGTATTCCATTCAACTCGAAAGAAGTCGTCGGCAAATCAAAATTTCGCAAAACCCCTCTCGTCAGATTACAGACCAGAGTCTCCTGAATAAAAAACATTATGTGGGAAAACCTCGTGGGTTGCATGGTTTTTCTGGAAACGGGGCATAAAGAAAAAGTCGTTTTTTTTCTTCAATTTTGATACTAAAAATTTTTTATTTTCCAAAAAATCTATATCAATATTTTTTTGCAAAATGACATCATCAAAATGCAATATGAATATAACTTTTCTTTTTTGAGAACTCCATGCATTTTATTTTTCAAAAATCAAAAATTAATATATTTTTTGTAAAAAAAAAATCAAAATGAATTTACGTAGTTTCCAATTTTTTTTCAAAACTTCATAGATGAAAAATCAAAATGACGTCATGCCCGTCATGCATAGGTCTTAGAAATCCGCTTGTCAACGCTATGCATTCAACAAACAAACAAAAATTATGCCCCCCCCCCCAAGCAAAAATCGTGCTTTTCATCAATTTTGACACTTGAAATTTTTCATTTTCCAAAAAATCTATCAATATTTTCTGCAAAATGACATCATATAAATGCAAAATGAAAATAATTTTCTTTTTTTGAAAACTCCATTGCATTTTATTAAAAATTGAAAATTATTTTTTTTTGTAAAAAAAAAAAAGCAAGATGAATTTATTTTCCAATTTTTCTTCAAAACTGCATAGATGAAAAATCAAAATGGCGTCATTGTTAACGCTATGCATTCAACAAAAAAAAATCATGACCCCCCCCCCCTCCCAATATCGTATCAAAATTGGGAGAAATTGGCACTTGAACAAAAAAATCGTCAATTGAAGGAAATTTGAGATGAAGACAAATGGAAATTTTTTGTGAAAATAGGAAATTTGAAAAATTAAAATCAAATTTGATAACACAGGAAATTTTCATAAATGAAAGCTGTACTACTTAGTGTATACTACTTGACGAAGCTGATGAGTGAAAAAAATATGAATCAATTAAAAATTTGAAATATCCTTGAATTTAAAAATTTTAAAAAATATAGAATTGAAATAGTGAATTTTAAAATTATAATGACAGCAGAACTTTTTTGGAAGTTGAAATGAAATGGGGAAAATTGAAAAAAAAAACATTGAATTAATTTCAGTTGAAAGAAAAATACATGAGCATCAATAGTGTTTGAGGAATAAGGATCTTCTGTGTTAATTCAAGCCTGTGTGTCTAACAAAGTCTCAAAACCAAAAAGCAGAAATTCTGCAATAATGTTTCCAAGATTTGATTACTTGTTACAATTTTTAGTGAGTTTTGATTCAGCTCCAGCTTTTCTCAATTTTAAATTTCTTTAATTTTTTTTTTCAATTTTTCATCACCTCTACTTGAATTTTGTTTTTCCAATTCATTTTTTTTTTCAATTTTTAATATAGGTACCTAGATATTTATTTCAATTTTTACTAAAATGTAAAATTCATCATTCGATGTTGCAGGTTGCTTGCGCGTAGTACAAGATTCGTGAAATTTTGAAAATTTATCTAAAGTTTTTTATTTTGAACTTGTAAATTACCTACCAAATTTATATACCTGAAAGATTTCCTATTTTTAAAATTCATCAAAATTTGAAAAGTAGGCACCTATAATCAAATTTAGAAAGTTTTTTTTTTTTTTTATCAAATTTCAATTTTTCACGAGATGTTTTAATTTTTTTAGGTTTATTAAATTTGAGAAATCTCTCCAATTTTTAAACTTGTAAAAATGCATCAAACATTGAAACTTGATACTTACAATTTTAAAAAACTTTCCAAACTAAAAAAATGTTTAAAGATTTATTACCTAAATGTGGAAAATTGAATTGAAACTTTGAAAATTGTAAAAATGTATTGTCACTAAGATTTTTGAAATATTTGTTACATACTTATTTGATTTCAAAAAAAAGTAATTTTAACTGATGATTTGAAAAATTCAAAAATGGTTTCCAAAAAAACAAAAATCAAAAAATTTAAGATAATTTCAAAATGCAATTTAATGTTTTTATGAAAATAATTCTAAGAAATTTTAATGCATTAATTCTGTAGAAGTATCAGCTGATAAGAACTGTGCTCATATGAGTAGAAATTTGGGCATCACCCACTGGTAGAAGAGCATGTGACAATACTGAAAAGACTTTGAAGTGACTGGAAATTTTTCAAAAATTTAAGTGATAACTAATAGGAAAGAGAATTAAAAACAAATTGTAGAAATTTCAAAAAGTTGGAAAATCAGACAAAGGAAAAAAACAAAATTTAATTTAAAATGACAAAAAAATTCAAAACCCAAAAATTGAATCTCGCGGGGAAAATTGAAAAAAAAAACAGCTAATTTTAAATCTAAAACAGATTGAAAATTTCAAGAAATTGTAAAAAAAAAAAACAATTTGAAAATATTTCACACAAAGCTTGTACTGTATGTAAGTAACCAAGGTTTATTACAAGCTTGGAACACTTACAGTATTATTATTTTTTTTTTATTTTTTTTTTTTTTTTGGTGAATCACATATCTAGTGGGCTCATGAATATATCCAAACTGTTCAGAGTAAACCTATAAACAGTTCGCGAAAAAGAGTGTAGGCCTATAAGTACTGTTAGATACAGGACGACAATAAGGCAATGTGTTGTTTCATTTTGACTATACAGGTCTGTATACTGAAGGAAAATGAAAAAGCTAAAGTTTTTTGTATCGTTGTTATAGACACTACCATTCTTGTAGTCGTAGATTTGCTTAGGCAAAAGTTTTTTTTTTTTTTCGGCGCGTACCAAGTATACTTGTACTTATGAAACGTTATACCAAGTAAGCAAGTTTTTTCGTCCTATCAGAAGCAGTTAAACGCGGCCATTGTAACGGTCGATGATATCGGCGACTCGCTATTGGTAGTCTACCAAAGACGAAGGCGTGGTATTTGTGGATAAACTGGTGACCAAAGTGGGGGGGCTTCGGCTTATTCATTCGACTAATGCGTGCCTATTTGGGGCTCGCTTCTGCAGTAGCGCGTATATTGTGGTTATTGAGGTCTTCAAGTTTTTCGCGTTGTGCGCGCACGAATAACATGTGCTTTTAATTTATGAGATCATTTGATCGAATCGTGATACCGGCTCCTGGCGCAATACCGTGTGCTTTTTACCTGCCGAAATCGAAAATCGAGTCTGTTTTTTCCTTCGCATAGTTATTTGCCGCTGTATAATATAAATGTGCTGAGCGTTCCTGAGATGAAATTCGCGCCTGCTGCAGGAATTCGGTGTCGAAGCCTTTGCCGCGTACCCGGCTGCTGACGTTGATTCGCGTTTCGTATATAAATTGATAAATTATTAATATAATAGTTCGATACCACGTTGTATATGTCGCGAATTGCGACCATGATGCTGTGAAAATCTCGTTAAAATGCGTTAAATTGATTTGTGCGCGGCCAAAACGGAGTACTTAGGGACAGGGGGATGCGGAATAGGGCCTGGCCCCATAGAGGTATACCCCGCTGAACCTCTTGGTCCGGCAACAGTAAATTCTTCTACTCCAGCCACAACGATGCTAGCCATGAATCCTCTGAGTACCGTTTATGCCACCAAAAGACGACGCAGGAATGGCAAAAGGTACGTTGATATGTGCGAATTTTTCAGCTATAATACGTGAATTTCATTCCACCAAATTGGCAGACTGCTTCTGGGCTAAATGATCAGATTTATATAAATATCAATTTTTGTATAGATTTCATTCAATCAGTATTTCACAAGCGCGAATATACCTATTCGAAATTTGTATTAGGTATGAATTGTAGAAAAGGCTGTAGAGTATTTTATACAAAAAAGAAAGAAAGAAAGAAGTAGGAAGTATTTTGCTGATGAGAAAGTTTATGTGCATCCAAGGAACGATTTTGATTTATTTCCCTCGCTTCGCTCGGGCAATAAACCCTCAGAATCGTCGAACATCACTTTATCTCCCTATAGTTGAATAAAGTACTATAATTTTTTTTTTTATTTCTACCTATTTGTGTTATTTTTGGAACTTGATACTTAACATAACTGATGATTTTGAGTGAAACTCGATGTTTAAGATGAATTAAACATCATTTCGGAAAAAAAAAATTTTTTGAATATTTTTTTTTTTCAGACCTGATTTTGAAATTGAAATTGCTATAACTTTTTAACCAAGTGAGATAGAAGAGTCTGGTTTGCGGCATTCAAAAGGTCGAACTTTTTTCATCTAAGGCAAGTCATAATAATAATGCCAAATGATGTAACTTTTTTGAGATTTTCTCAAAAATTGCAAAAAAAAAATCGCAATTTTTGAACACGTTTTTTAAGATAATTAATGCAGTACAGACCTCCCTGATTACCTAGTACACACTGAAAAAAATGGATTATAATGATTCTGGGTAAAACACAGTAATTTTAGGGCACGTCGCCAATTTTGGAATCATTTCGGTGAAAAACAGAACTGAATATTTTCTGTTTTTCACCGGAATGATTCCAAAATTGGCGACGTGTCCTAAAATTACTGTGTTTTACCCAGACTCATTACGGTTTTTGAAAATTCATTTTTTTCAGTGCAATGATCGATCCCACTAAAAAATTCTACACAAAATTTTTTTCCAACGCCGCAAAGTGCAACTTTCTACCTATCTCGGTTGTCGAGTAACACATGGTTAAAAATCTGAAACGAAACTGAAAAAGAAAAATTTTCAGTTGGGCATATCTTTGCCCCTTCAATTCACAGGGTCGGCAAACATGCATACATGAGCTTAGTTTGAGTTGACTATATCGCTGGTGAAGGGGTGTCAACTGGTGACGGGACACCCTGTATTTCATAATCAGCAAAAACAATAGAAGAAATAAATTTGAAATTACTTCGTTTTGTCTCAAAGATGAAATCTGAAATGTTGCCCGAGCCAGTGGCGTTGCGTCGGAAGCATGGGTTCCGAGCACCCACGGTTTTCGAACTGTGGGTGCTGAGTACCCACGGTTTTTGAGCTTCTTCTGTAAAAATTCAATGGAAGAAAGACTTGTGCACCCACGGTTAGAAAATAAGAGCGATGCTATTGCCCGAGCGAAGCGAGGGCGAAATTTTTTTGAAAAATTTGTGATTTTGAGATGAAAACTATACGTTTTCTTAGTCATTAAAAAAAAAATGGAAAATGGATGAAAATTCGAAAAATACTAAACATTTTCTAAAAATACCTCAAAATTATGAAAAATGAAAAAATCCCTCATGATTGAAAAATCTCTCAAGATCCCTCTACATTTCAAAGCGGTTGAAAAATCCGTCCTGGTTGGCAACCCTGCTTTGGATAAAGATGATTACCTAGGGATGACTATTAGGGAATGTGAAAAAAATGACCATAAGTGTTCATTTTACTTTTCTGATTTTCATTTTTCGTTTTTTTTTTGAAAAAATTGAGGGGCCAATTTTTTTTTTGGAGTGGTCTGTCTCTCCCGTCTCACCCTTAGTTCCGCTGAATACTGTCGTAGTGAACTACATACTCTGTACATATAAACATTGCAGCTTCTAATACTACAATCATCAGGTTTAACTTTACGCATAGATATTTTGTTTATTCGAATCAAGGAATTCCAGCACAGAAAGCTGCTCCATATTATCTAATTATATACTCTACAATCATGTCAAATTGTATAAATTGTACAGCTGGTCAATTAACTGACGGTGACTACTCCTTACTCGGACTGCTCGTACCTGTAAATTGAGATCTTCTGAGCTACTCTAAAAAAAAAAAGTCATATTTGTTCATCGACCCCTTTGAAATTATATTTTTCTTTTTGCAAAGAGCGATGATTATTCTGTAAATTTTCGATTTTGAAAAATGTCATGACCTAATCTTACTTCGAAGTTGTTGAATTGTAGAAAAATGGTCAGCGAGTGATCATTATTTATGTAGATTGATTCTATTTCGTATTTCGCGAATAAATCTCATTCCTTTCGAAGATATTACCTACCTCTTTTATTTGTAAATAACGCATTTTGGTGGCTACTATGTCTCGATAATTTGAAACGCCACCAAAGGTTCAAGCAACTTCCGAATATATTTTATACTGGGACACCCCAAGGCGAAAGTGTCATTTCATAACGCCATAGGCCTTCGTCACTTCATATAACTGTGTGACTTCCCACGCTGTTGTCGAGTTTTTACTGCATCTTTATTTTTCTATACTTTTGGGTGGATGGGTGTGTGTCGTGTTATGTCGTGTCGCGAATAAGTTATAATAGGTATATCTGGTATGTATAGGTAATGTACAAAAAAGGTATAGGACTATAGATAACTTTCGCCGAAATATTTATTGGTGTGCTGGTGAGATAGTCGATGATGGTAGAGAATTAATTTTTTTATTTATCAAAATGAAATGCGAGTTTATGGAAACTTTGAAAGGTGGCTTTATAGATTCAGTTCAACGAATGTAGGTATGAAGTTGATGTTCGAAATTTACATTATTATAAAATTATTTTCGTATTGTGGTGTAGGTTCTCGTGACTTATGGTACTAGGTACCACCGACGCGACTGAAACATTCGTAATGATACGAGTATGATTACAAAAATGTAGACCCTGGAGCTTATATACTACCTCTATAACGATTCCACGAAATGTTTTTCAGTATTGGGCCTACCTTGCGAATAGATATTGGTAGTATAGGTATACTTCACCTTCGTATTGTGTAGGTATCATTATTTGCAAAGGTCTGTCTATAGGTATACAAATGAATAGGGGGCCTCATAATATTCTGTATAGTATGGTATCATAGTAAAAGGAGTTGCAAAAGTTTTTACATCCCCTCGAACTCGATCCCAGGTTCCTAGCACGAACTTTCTTCGTGAAAGTTATCATTTTTTAATTCGTCAATTATAAACTATGGGGTAAAATTACTGTTAACGATTAAAGGTATACTTATAGAATTGATACTGGATGGGTAGAGGTATCTGGTATTACGTATATACATTTATACGTGTCAATAAGTAAGCCATTGTAGAGCGAGCGAAAATACGTACCTAATCTCTACCTAAAACGAGTCCGAATAAAATGAATAATTAAATGATCATAAAGAAAGCGGTCAGATTGATCGCGCTACAAACGAACGAAGGTTTTATTTTTACGATCGGTAAGTCGTGAAAAAGCCGCTGCTAGCTGATCAATTTCTTTAGGTTTTTTCCTATACCCAACTCTCTTCACCGCCACCGTTCGTATCTTCTCTCTTTTACCTACTAATTCGTAAAACGATCGTAAAAATTAATTACCTTTTTGCGTAGCGGCATCTTTCGAACAGTAGTTGCGAATTGATCAGATGTTCTTATTAAGCTTCATTTTTTTCGCTATTTTTTTTCTCTTCTCGTTTTCGCGTTTATTAGCTGTTGCATATGTGGTGTACGTCGCAGACTCTGCAGTTACATGGAAACATCATTTTTCTTCTTTGCTTATTTTTTGCTAAGCGAATTCATTAATTTGTTCGCGTGTACTGGGTAATTGATATATGCGCGATCGTAAGTACGAATATGACTCATTGTAAGAATCACCCAAACCGATATGTCCTGAAGAAATAATAATTATTTATTATTACATTTAGGAGAGGCGAGAGAGAGAGAAAACTACAAAAGACTGAGGATGAAGATTTTTAGTAATTTTCCAGCAGTCTGCATTTCAAAAGACCTATTCGAATCAAAGCTTATTTTTATATCGTAATTAATTTTTTTCTATTAAATTTAGGAAAAATACATCTTCATATTTTTCGGTGATGATGTGCCTGGACAAGGGGGGGAACATATTCGTCAAATTATGCTTGAAGTTTTAGTATAAATCCTTGATATGCTTGCTGGTCGAACACGCCAGAAAGTACTAATTTTATCAGTTGGCTCTATAAATCAATAAAATGTAAGGAACCATTTAAATTTAGGGTAGATACATTATCGAGCTCACAGATGGAGAAAAGAAGAATAAAAATTCAGTTTTAGTTGTCGAGTTTTGAAGATTACTCGCCAGGGGGGCTCCCCTGGACACCCCTGGATGACTCTATTTCCACACTACGTTTGAAAGTATGAAACATAGTATATGCTTTTACTCTGTGACAAAATGCCTAAAAGTCATCAAAATTAATTTCCATGGAAATTTAAAAAGTAATAAAAATTCTACTAAAAATAAAAAAAAAATCAAGTTTAAGAATGTCTGATAAAAAGCCTAAAAGTCATAAATTTTTTTGAAAAATTCCAAGTTTCAGAATGTCTGACAAAATGTCTAAAAAATGTCTAAAAGTCATAAAATTTCAAAAAAAAATTTACAAGTTTCAAATGTTTGACATAATGTCTAAAAAATCGAATTTATTAGAAATTTTCCAAGTTTTTTCATGCCATCCAAACCTAACCCAACGTAACATACCCTAACCTAACCTAACCTAACCCAATGGTGTCGGATTTTTCCATTTTGGTCATCGTAAAAGCATATACTATGCTAAAATGAAAATTTTATTAAAATTGACCGGGTTTAATGGTAGTGTGATTAATTGATTATTATACATACTTATACTGAAAAAATTATCATCTCGAGCATACTTAAAAGGTATGAGGAAATTTTTGAATGTTTTAAGGACAATTTTTGAAATATTTCCTTTCGTAAACTTCTTACCAAGAACTTTGTTTTTTTGAAAAAATCATCGTTAAATTTTTTTGTGAAAAATTGTTTTGAAAATTTTCAAAATTCATCTTTTTGCAATTTTTTTAAAGATGAACTACCTATTAATTTTCTGAAAGAATTCTTGAATTTTATTCGAAATCTTTTTGAAGATTTTTTTTTTTTGGTACGTATAAAACCACATTTGAAAATGAAAAATTTTCAGTAGATAATTTTTTTATGCCCACCATTTTTCGAAGGTACCGATTTTAAAATTTATGTCAGGAAACAGGCTCGTCGAGAGCCATAGTGGGCCCGGAACAAAAATTATTATGGGCCCTCTTTCGAGGGCATCGTTGACCAAAAACAAGGTGATTTCCCTAACTCTAGTTTAAAAAAATCCAATTTGGGCCCCACAGCAAAACTCCAGGACCAGTGCCCTCTTGGGAAATTTTTTTAAATGCATATGTGATGCGTTTTGCGATAAGGGCCCTTGTGGTGCGAATTCGATGTTTTCAGGAGAGCAAAAACATCGAATTGTAATCGAAATAATCGATAATCATTTTTTTTCGATATTTTGGTAGATCGAACTCTTCTGCATCATCTGAAAAAATTGTTTTGGTCAAAACCGTTTATTCGTGAGATTGATGGCGACAATTTAAAAAAGGGACCTTGTGGTGAATGGGTACAACAGCCAGGCTAGAATATGAAATTGAGGTACTCCAGTGAATTTTTGTGTTCTCGTCGCTGCAAAGACGTTGTCGAACAGATTTTTCGAAAATCACTTTAAAAATTTAATAAATGAGCGCGTGTCATCATTATTTTGTAAGAATCTTTTTTTGCGTTTTTCTCAAAACATGACTTTGGCTATTACTGAAGTTAGGTGAAATCTGTTTGCGCCATTCGATTCCTCGTGAAAATGTGAGTCGATATCGACAATAAAAAAAAAATAATCGATTTCACCACAAGGGCCCTAATCGAAAAACGCATCACATTATCTCTTTAAACTTTTTTATCAATACATTTTTACTCGAAACTGCGGATTTTTTCCTAGAAGTTCATTTTTTTTCTTTCTTTCTTTATTTTTTGTTATATTATTTTTGTAAAATGAAAATGATTATAAATATTTTTCCACAAAAAATCTTGGAAAAAATACCGTAGCAAGGTGTCAAACAGGTGCTGAACGTTCTGAGAAGGTCCTCAAATTTACAAAGCGGTGCTGAAAATCGAAGAAGTGTTGAAAATGATGATAATTTTTGCTCAAATGTCTTCTTTTTTTTTTTTCGTTGTTAAAATTCATTTTGATTAATTTTTTTTTTCAATTCAAGTGTTTCTTCCAATTTTTGAAGTGTTTTGAACAGCTGAAGGCAGCAATTTAATTTTCTTCAAAACCTGGACATTTCTACAAAAAGTGACATTTTTTAAACATTTGAAGGAGGGGTTTAGCTGATGAAATATCCTCATCAAAATAAAACAACATTCTGAAAAAGTGCTACAAAAAGATGTTAAAAAATGCAGATTTTTGATTTGAAAATTTCGTTCAACAGGTGTTCAAACTTCAGAAGTAACTAACTTTCAAGAAAAAAATATTCTTACAAAACCACAACCAAAAATTTTCACCACCTAGTCAAATTTTTGTGAAAGAAAATTTTTATTTGATCAACTTTCTTTTATCGAGGGATCGTTATTGCCGCCCCCTCCATATTATTATATGTATACATTAATTATAGGTATACGTACTTCGATTTTGCGGTGAATCGTAAGTTTTTGTCGAAGTTGAAAATTTCATTTTGAACTGGAGCCTCTTTGAGCTAGAAATTCGTCAGTTACTGTTAGTAGTTATCCATTGAAATTTTGTTTATGAGTCTGTCGGTCGTTTTGATGCTTCTGTTGAATAAAATTTCTTCGAGAGAATCTCTCTCGAACTCTTTCACCGCAACTAATTTTTTGTCAAGAAAATTTTAATCCATTAGGATTGATATGTATATTACGCCTGTCTCTCCGATATTTGTATTAATGAAAAATTTTGCGCTGACGAGGAGATTTCCTTGGCGCATATTATAATACGAAGACCTGTAATTATTAGTTTCGAACATTAAGGCGCCTTCCTACGCTACCGCAGTCGCTGCCACTATGCTCTCGCGGTGCTGGACTTGCAAGCCGCATACACATCCCACCCTACCCCACCGTACCTTTTCCAACTTTCTCACTCTATCTCTGTTTCTCTGCGGTCAGCACATAGGTATAGAAGAAGGCAACCGGTAAACTCGCCTCTTTTTATTAATAGATGTTTTATTAATTTGAAGACGCGTAACTAGTTTGAATATTCAACGCGCATAATTCATAACCGTTATTACGAGTACCTACGACTATACGACTATAATAGTATTATAGAAAAAATAGAGATAGACAGAGAAAGCGTGATGCGGAGATGATGGTACAGCAGCCCTCCACGGGATACATTCTTTCTCTTGCGTATTTGCCTCTGCGGTTATGTTTATCGCTTCCGTTTGCCCGCGTTCTCGAGTCGTTGATAGTCTAATTTACCTTTGAATATTTGTAGATATAAAGTAGAGTGCAAAGAGTGGTATACCTATAGACGTGGATTCAAATGCGAAGGTAAAAAAAAAACCTCCCCAACTCCGTCACTCGGACCCTGACCGCACTGGCCATAGAGTCTCGACGACATTTCGGATCTCGCAACATTCTAGATCATACTTCACAGTTCACTCGTCATCAGCATGTCAGTGAGGCTATTTCTTCGGTATAGCCTTCGGTGACTTTTCGAGGAATATAATCGAATAGATTCTGGACAAGATGATAATTGTACGTAATTTTGTTCGATCTCGACGCTGGCGCTGGTAATATCGTGTCCAGTCCACGACATTGCAGTCCGGCTTCGAAGATTATGCCGCCTGGCAAAGCAAAGCACTCGGTCTACGGATACGAATCGTGCCCCGTTTCGTACTGATGGTTGAATTATACGTTGTCAACGCGTCTGTGCTGGGTCTCTTTGCACACGTATATTTATCATAGGTATAAATTAGTACCGATTGACTGAGTTAGTTTTACGTGCGAGAAATTCCGCCGTCTTATACCCGTAGTACGAGTAGTTATGCCTATGTGCAGTGCACGTGTTCTAGTCTTCTAGTCTTCTGCCTGGTGCCTTCTATGCCAGTTCCAATCCTTATACCTACAGAATTTGTAACTTTGTAAGTTAGGTTAGATAGACGTATTAGGTGTAGTAAAGTGCAGTGCAGTGAAAAGTGATTCTTGGCAATTTTGTTTTACCTGATGAATAAGGCCCGGATTTTTATGCGCTTAAAATAGCAAAATAAGCGCTTATGTCAAGCGGTTAAAATATGAAAAATAAGCATAAATAGGTATGCCCTATAAAACCAAAAAAAGCAAAAATAAGTGCTTCAAAAATTTACCATAATGGGTATCAAAATGCAGGTATTTTAAAATCGCTTTCGAAAACCTTATCAAATCGTACATATGTAGAAACTGAAAGAAAAGAGCAGAAAAACATTCAAACATTTATTTTCAAAATAAGTAATGCAAAATTCAATAAATTTGAACGCGTTGAGATTTAACAATCGAAATCAATTAAATTGAATTAAAATTAAATTATAGTTTGAAAAACGCCTCCACAACAGAAAATTCCTTCAAATTGCAACTTAAGAAGTAAAAAAAAAAAATTGAAAATACAAAAAGTTGTATTTTAAAATTTTTTTTGGTCAGGTTTCTCAATTTTTTCAAAAAAAGCTCAAAATATGCGGGCTTTTGACGTTTTTTGGCAAAAATAAGCGTTTTTAAGCATTTATACATAAAATAAGCAAAAATAAGCGCTTAAAAATTTCACCATTCGTCTCAGAATTGTATGAAACGTAAAGAAAGTTGTGATATGCCCAATCTAGTGCAGCAGGAAAAAATAAGCAATATCATAAAAATCCGGGCCCTACTGATGAACGATGATTGATGAATGATGAAAAGGAAAAACTGAGGAAAGGATTTAATAAATAAATCAGAAAATTTAAATTTATATTTAAACAATCAATTAAAATAATAAATAATAATAAAAAAAATATTTAAATTTTAAATTAGAAAATATAATTAAATTAAATATAAAATAAAATTTAAATAGATATTTTATAATAAAAATATTTATTAATAATATAAAAAAAAATTAAATTTAAAATTATATTTTCTTTAAAATTTATATTAAAAATAAACAAAGGGTGTCTACAGGACATGAAAATCATAAAAAAGTCATGAAATTTGGAAATAGGTCTTGAAAGTCATGAAAAAGTTATAAATTTCTCAAAAGAGTCACTAAGTCATGAAAATTCGAAGTCATGAATTTTTGATACCTAATATTACCCGGACAAAATTACAAATTTGCTTATAAAAGTGACATTTTTCAAACTGTCGCATCTTCTTAAAAAAATTAAGAAAAAAAACCGCATAAGATATTGTGATTTTTCTTGAAGAATTTTTTTTTCGAGGGGATGGAAATCTCTATTTTTTTAGGAAAAATATCCATCTCTTGGAATGAAAAAAAAAAAAAAAAAAAAAAAGAAAATTGTTTCGGAATAGAAAACATTTTTACGCCACTAGCCTTACTTAGTTGCTGTACAAGGCGTTAAAGAAATTCTCAATTTTTTTTGAAGTAGAAATATTTTTTAAACTTTTGCGAAAAAATTCTTCTTTTTCTAAAATCAAAAATCTGAATTTTATCGTTTTGGAATTGAATTGTTTTGGAGTAAAAATATTTTTCGAACTCTAGAGTATAAAATCTCAATTTCTTGGATTTTTTTCAATTTTCTAAAAAATAAAATATTTTTATTTTTTGGGAGGAGGGTCTCTGTTTTTTGGAGAAAAAACTCATTTTTTTGGAATAAAAAAAATTAAAAACAAATGTTTTGGTTAAAATTTAAAAAAAAATTGTTTTGGAATAAAAAAATACTCAATTTTTCTGAAATAGAGAAATCTCAAATCTTCTGGGGTAAACATTTTTTCGAAGAAAGAAATTTCAGGGTTTCTTGGAATGAAAAGTATCAAAAAACCTTTTTTTTTTTCTTTTTTTTGGTGAAAAAATGTTATGAAATTTTTTTTATGCGGAGGTACTTTTTTTAAATTTCTGTGGAAAAGTTTCTTAATTAAAAATAATTCTTTCATTTTCGAAAAAATAACTTGAGATTTTTTTCGAACAATAATTTTAAAAATTCTTCTGAAATAAAAAAATTTCAATTATTTGGGGATCGTTTTTTTTTCTTTGGTAGTAAAGTAAATAAATGAAATATTTTTTCAACTTTGAGACGAAAAAAAAACAGAAAAAAGGGGTTTCTGTTGAAAAAGTTCGCGTGAAAATTTTTCGTTTCATTTACAGGAAAAAAATCATTCTCACATTACAATATCTTTAACTTTTTGAAAAAAAAATTGTATAGATTTTTTTGGTTACAAAAAGAAATGGGGTCTTGGAGGGCATATGCATAACATTAGGGGTTCAAGGGGCATTCGCCCCTCAATAATTTTTTTAATAGCTATTTACCACAAAAGATAGGGGAAAAAGAAGGCAAATCCCCCCCCCCAAATATTCATTCCAAGTTATTCTTTTGTTTGAAGGGGGAGGGGGCCTGAAAATGTTGAAATATTGTTCTTGAAAAAGTCCTGAATTTTCAAAAAAAAATTAATGTAGACACCCTGAAATTTTTCACTCAATATATTTTTCCAGTGACAATAAGACCTTATAAATATCATTTATCATGAAAAAATAAAAAATAAACTGAACCCATTCATTTTTATGAAAAACTCCTGAATGGCATATAGGGGGTCCGTTACTCTGTCTTGTATTATCCCAGTTTACCAGATTTCTACTCAATTTTTTATGGAATAGTTACTTCAGAAATTTACTACTTTTTCACGGAAATTCGTTTCTCCTATAAACGTCCTGATTTTTTAAGAAAATCACCTGATTTTTTCGAATTTCTGTATCAAGTGCTCATCAGGTCCAATAAGAGCCCAACACCTGATGATGAGCACTTGATGCTTGAAATTCCATGTCCCGAATAAAATAATTTTTCTGATTTATTTATTTGCCTGATGGTTATTTGTTTGTTTCTTCGGTCGTTTATTTCTTTCTTACTTATTCGAAAATCTAGTTTTGCTACGATCGCCATGCTTATTGAAGATGATGATGTTGTTGTTATGCCTTAAAATATGCGGCACGACATCGACATGTCGTTTAGATTCGGCTTGGTGGTGTAAATACGATACGGTTAGCACTTCAGCAGCAGCGCAGTGTGTGCTATATGAGGTGAAGATGAAAGAATTTGAAAATTTTACCTAATCGATAATGACTGTTGCGGTGCAGAGCAGCGAAGATTCACTCGTACCAGATAAATCGGAGCGATTCGACCGACAAAAATAATTTGTACTGGACGGTGGCCGGCATGGGCAGCGGCAGCGGCAGCGGCAGCGCGGCGATTTTGATAGAATTATATTCGCTGCGCAATTCAAGCGTAAATTAACCGAGTTAATTTAGTAGAAAATGTCTTCTCCGCGCGGCTACTTCCTGTAATTCGTTCCCTGATGTTTGTATTAGGCTGCATCGAACTGGTTTGGTTTTTTTATGGAAAAAATTTCCTCTGTTGTGTTTTGTACGAGACTTATGGGAATATGGAACTTTTTGTGGATCTCTTACACGAGTGCTCTTTTATTTTTTTGAGGTTCATAGGTGTAATTGAAATGAGTGGAAATAGGAAAAAATTGGAAAAAGTTACTGTATAACTCATAAAAATGGCAATGAGTTGCCTCTAACTTCTGAGTGATGTATGAGTATGATGATGTGATGAAGTAATTTTGCATTACAAATACGAAAGCTTCGAGCTTTAATTCTGTGTCCTTCATATTATTGAAAAGTTGGCCATAATTTTCTCTTCAAACCCCAAGTGAATTCGTATCGAATCCAAATGAGGTCGATGGTATTATTTTTTCTCTTCGTTCGCGATCGATTATTACAAAAACGGTGGTATAGGCACTCTAGGCAGGTCTCTACATGTAAATAAAGGTGTAAAAACATGGTCGAGTTTGACTGACAAGTATACGGAATAATTTATGCCGAGTAAGTGGAAACGTGATTTGCTATCGTTATCGAAGTAGGTATATCATTTACTTGGCTTTGTCCAACCTCTCAAATGAAATTTTCAGCATAATATCAGCCTTAACGCTTACCCAAGACGGGTAATTGGCAGAAAAAAATGAGCTCACTTTCTTGTACTCATTACGAAGGTAAAAAAATAGTTAAGAATAAAATGACTTATTTAAGCGAGGTGCTGGTTATTAGATCGTGATGACTAGGGCCCGGATTTTTATGCGCTTAAAATAGCAAAATAAGCGCTTATGTCAAGCGGTTAAAATATGAAAAATAAGCATAAATATGCCCTATAAAACCGAAAAAAGCAAAAATAAGTGCATTAAAATTATACCATAATGGGTATCAAAATGCAGGTATTTTAAAATCGCTTTCGAAAAACTTATCAAATCGTACATATGTAGAAACTGAAACAAATGTGGAGCAGAAAAACATTAAAACATTCATTTTTAAAATAAATAATGCGAAATTCAATAAATTTGAACGCGATGAGATTTCACAATCGAAATCGATTAGATTGAATTAAAATTAAATTATAGTTTGAAAAACGCCTCCACAACTGAAAGTTCCTTCAAATTGCAACTTAAAAAGTAAAAAAAAAAAAAAAATTGAAAATACAATTTTTTGTATTTTAAAATTTTTTTTTGGTTCAGCTTTTTCAAAAAAAAACGCTGAAAACTAAAAAAAAGCGCAAAATATGCGGGTTTTTGATGTTTTTTGGCAAAAATAAGCGTTTTTAAGCATTTATACCTAAAATAAGCAAAAATAAGCGCTTAAAAATTTCACCATTCGTCTCAGAATTGCATGAAACGTAAAGAAAATTGTGATATGCCCTATCTAGTGCAGTAGGAAAAAATAAGCAATAACATAAAAATCCGGGCCCTAGTGATGACGTATAGGGAAATTTTTCAAATCTTTCAAGTTGAGGATATGTTCTAGATTTTTATCAGTGGAAAAC
The DNA here is from genome assembly GCA_959613365.1 of Balanococcus diminutus. Lineage (NCBI taxonomy): Eukaryota > Metazoa > Arthropoda > Insecta > Hemiptera > Pseudococcidae > Balanococcus > Balanococcus diminutus. Next base: position 54,303,942 of record OY390718.1, on the reverse strand, counting down.
AATTGAGATCACTGTTTTTTTTTTTTTTCAATTTTTGTAGAAAATTTCTTCAAAATTTTTCATTGGAAATTCAAAAAAATATTTTTTGAAACAATGTAATTTTCTTTTCTTTTGTCTTTTCAAACTTTGTGTAAATAAATTTTTGCAGGAAAATTTTTTTTTGAAAATTTTTGAAAAGAATTTTGCCTAGAGTGAGGAGGGTGGAAATTTTTTTTGAATTTTTTGAAAAGGTTTTCTTCAAAATTTTTGATAAAAAAAATAAAAAATTTGGAAAAAAAATTGAATAAAATTCTTTTTTAGAGACCATCCCAAATTATTATAGTGCTCGTGTTTCTAGTTCTTTTCTAACCCTTTCTTTGGCATGTCCACGATGTTGTGTAATTTTTAGCATCCTGCGAGTTATGACAACACGTTCTGGAAACGAAGATGAAGGTGTTATTACTGATACAACTATCATTATGTTTTCCATTGTTGAAAATTACTTATTTCAAAATTTTTCTCGTTGTTGAGTATTTATTTAGAGACAGAGACGTGCGAAGGTTAACGACGAACAATTAGGTACTACCTAATACTTATTTCCGTGCACAAAATAGACTCGTATGGGTTGCCTTGCCATGCATGTGTATTTTGAATTCTAATCACAAAAATGTAAAAGTTTACATTTTACTAAATTATTTTCGCGTTAATTCAAACATAAACGATGGAAACTTGTCCAACTACATACTTCTACGAAGAAAAAAAAAATCGGCCTTTAATTAAGTTGTCGAAGTTTGTCAGATGTTAAGTACCTACTTATTTGTTTATTTATTCTTACTTTTTCATTTTTTTTTTTTTTTTTGGTCTTTCAACATAGTAACACTAGTACCTACAATAACTAATAAATATCCTATACACCCACACGTCGTTTAATGCGGTATCCGATTCCTATTATCCCGATTTAATAGTACATTCCACTTGTTTAATATACTACGTATACGAGTATATTCGGCTGTGTAGTCCGGCTACTTGGGATGATTTATTAATTATTATAAGCTGAGAACATAGACCGAATTAGCGTAGCGGGAAGCCAAAAACTATCTAATCAAATTCGTATATAATTCGTTATATTTGTTTATTGTACTCTCTCACACGTTGGCGTTCTTTTTCGTATTCGTACCTATATTTCGTATACTACGTACGAGAATACAACTTACCTACACTTATACACAAAAATATTGTGCTGCCTGCCTTCGTATTGTATGTTTAACTTAGGTTAGATATATTCTACTACCTTCACCTATGTCAGTTAGTTAATTATGAAAAAAATTACCGTTCGAAAATTGTTGTATTATTTTTAATTAATGCGGCGCTAATTAAAATTTAGTTATTAAATTTTCTGCTCAGTTTCTCGTGATGTAGGTAAGCGAGTTAACCTTTTTTTTTTTTAAATTTGCCATGTGTGGTAGCCAAATATATGGGTAAAAAAATACTCACGTACACGTTATTTATCGTGTTGTTGCAAAAAATTTATAATTTTGATTTTTTTTAGGCATAGAGGGTCATCGTTCTTGCAATAAGTTGAAAATAATTAGTTGAATTGTCCTCTCGAAAAAAAACTTACAAGCGAACCTCGCCGACTCGTCACCTCCAATTGAGTTGAAATTTGGCTCACTGAAAGAGCATGCCACCCAGACCTCACAACCAAATTTTTAGCTGCCGAAGTAGATTTTTCGATTTTTGGCGAATTTTTGAAAATGGCAAAAATCGCCTCCAAAAAACCATTTTTTGAAGAAAAAAAAATGTAAATTTCAAGATAGAATCCTGAAAATTGGTTTGTACACCAAAGTCGACCTCCCGAGTCGATTGGCACCATTTTCGAAGCGATCTAAAGTCTCCAGGAAAAGTTGACTTTTCTCCAGCACACTTGAATCTCTCCAGACTGCAAAAGTCAACATTTTCTGGAGGCTCAAAATCGCTTCGAAAATGGTGCCAATGGACTCAGGGGGGTCGACTTTGGGAGGTAGACAAAGTTTCGGGTGTTATGCTGGAGAAATTGATTTTTTGGAAATTTTTAAGTTGTCAAAAAAAAACACGTGCAAACTCTTAACCTCGGATTTTGGATTCAACTACGTCAATCGATAGATGGCATCATACTAACGCTATGATCAAATTTTCAGCTGCCGAAGTTAATTACAGCGCCACCTGGAGCTATTCCAGTGCGCTGGAGAAAAGTTAACTTTTCCTGGAGACTCCAGATCGCTTCGAAAATGGCCCCTATCGACTCGGGGAGTCGACTTTAGCGTACAGACCAATTTTCAGGATTCTATCTTGAAATTTACAATTTAAAAAAAAAAAAAAATGTTTTTTTGGAGGCGGTTTTAGCCATTTTCAAAAATTCGCTAAAAATCGAAAAATCAACTTCGGCAGCTAAAAATTTGGTTGTGCGGTCTGGGTGGCATGCTCTTTCAGTGAGCCAAATTTCAGCTCAATCGGAGGTGACGAGGTGGCGAGGTTCTCTTGTTAGTATACTACGTATCAACCATGTACGGTATAATATTCATTTCAAAATCGAAGTACAATTGATAATAAATAGCCAGTTCACTATCCATGTAACTAAACGTACAAGAAAGAAACTAAAAACTAATTTTAATCACCTCAACCAATCGCGACAGCTTTTACTTTAATTAACCCTCCATTAAAGTTATTATAGTAGGTAGATATGACCACGCGGTGACGAATAATATACTAAGGGGTAAACGATAGCTAGCTACATTTTATATCTACGCGTATATAAAAGTTGAATTTTGTACTAAAAAACAGGAAAAAAAAGTTATCGCGAATGTTTTTTAAAAACCTCTTTTATAATTCGGTATATTATAATACGCAAAACTATATCATGGCGACTGTCAGTCGTTTTTTTTTTTTGTACTCTGTTTTATCATTATTATACACAAGAGACTGTACTGGCGCATATGAAGTAGGACGTTATCATTTCACTCGGATTAGGGGTATTATGGCTTGAAATGACCGATAAATTATTATTATTATTAGCCTCTGGTCGCTGTTTCGCCTGCTTTTTCAAGTGTCGACTGACGTACCCCCATGCCTCCTTTCCGGTATACATTTTTGATATAGGTATATAGAGGGTATGTACGTATATACATAGTACATACTCGTAATAAAAAATATGAATGACAGTCGACATTATTCAAGCCGAGAAAAAGGGTACAATTGCGTTGAGTGGCGCCTTATCTAATCCAAAATGCGTTTTTTTCCTACTCTAAGAATCAGATATCGTTTATATACGTATAGGTAATATGGAATATGGAACAGCTTGAGCGATTTTAGCTTTTATTTAATACAAAATATGTAAATTAAATCTACATTGTACGCAGCACTGCACTGTTAAAAGTACCTTATAAATACCTACCTACCTATACCTATAGTATTTACTACGTAGGTGTATTTAGTAATTGTACTGCGGATTATGAATATAGTATATATATATGCAATTTACGCGCGAGTAGGTATATATGGTGGTGGCGGCGGCGGCGGCGCGTATTTTATACGATACCAAAACAAATTAATTACGTGGAAAAAGGTACCGGGCGTAAGGGACATTATGGCCTTTGTCTAAAAGAAAAGTATTTAGAGTGAAAGCTTTAATGGACCATTATAATGGGCCAAAGTCACGAATGTGTATTTGTTGTATACTCGTATAGCCGTCAATCAACTCCAATTCACGGCAGAATTCACAATAAACAAGACTTTAGAAAAAGTATCCCCGGCGTGGCGCGAACTATGTACCCTTGTGCGAGTAGTATGGTTATAGTTGCCGTTCTAAATTATACACAATTTTTTTCCTAAAGCTCCTTTTTATTTCGCTTCGAACCGATTTAGCCTCGTTTGCGCCTTTTTTGCTACTACAAACCTTCAATTTAGGCAGCGACCGATTCGTTAAGTCGGCTAAACGAGCTTTGATATAAGTTTAACGGGGTTTTCTTATGCAACATACAACTACTGCTATTTTTCTTGGAAAATTTGTGCAACACTTTCATGTGGATATGTTAAACGTTCGGTATTCGTATTTGCAATCCGTTGAGATGTTGAGAACAAGTTGCCAAATGCTCCTGACAACCTTTTTTTTAAATGAAAAATTTAGGGGAAAATGTAGAAGAGAAGGAAACCCTAGAAAGGTGAAAATCGCTGGAATGAGGGGAACTTGCTCATAGATACACTATTAAGAGTGGTCTTATACGAGCTATTTGAGACCAGAACCATACCTCTATCTCCTCTTGGTCCAGACTTATAAGCCAAAGCAGATGAGAGTGTGTAGGTGCTCAAGTTTGACAACTTTGAGACCCCCTGATGGTGGTTTTGCGACCGGGAAAAGGTTCTGTTTCGATGGAGTATCGCAAAAATCGTATATCTTTCCAGGTCCACTGTATTTGAAATTTTTGCTCTGGAATCCTTACTACTAAGGTGCTTCAAAAAGTACTTAACGTACTTTTTCGCTGTTACTCCAAAGCTAAAAGAGACATCAACTTTACCTTTTATTGGTGAAAACTTCAAATCTTCCTGCATCGAACACCGGGTCGCGGAGCTCAGTAGCTACACTCGTTCGCTCGTTTATCAAATTCAAACGAAAAGCTGTGATGGTCATCTTCGTTTGGTAATAGATTTGCTCTGTAATTCAACATTTTCAACCGAAAAAATTTACGATGAAAAGTCGAGGAACATTGAAAAGTTGAAAACAACCGCCATCAAATCGAAATTTTCGATGCAGGCTCGGGCTGGGCGACTGCGGGCATCCCATCACAAGATTTTCCATCTTCTGTGATGAAACGAGCAGCACGATCATCATTCGAGACAGATATTTGTTACTAAGTAGAAGTTTCCTACTTTCTTTCTACACACCTACCATTCAAATATTCTTGGCTAATAAAATTCCAGCCTTTTTGAAAGTAACGTGAAATTACGATTCAACCACAGACTCACTCAGTTTGTTTTCTGTAGTTGAAACGAAATGGTTGAATCAACCCAGTTCGAGTTAACGAATTATAACAATATTTTTGATCGGCATCGAAAAATCAAAAATTTCTAATGAATGGCCATTTTTTTTCGATGTCCATTGACTTTTTACCATGTGTGGCAACAATTTCATCATTTATCAGGGTTGAACTTATCGTATGTCGAAGATTTTTTTTTTTTTGATTGAGTTATTGTCGATATTCGGTGTCATTTTTTCTATTTTTTGTTTGTCTCAATTTTTTTTTCAATCAAAATTAAGGGGTACACATTAGAAAATGGACTTAGCAGTTGGAAATTGAATTTTATTGGAGAATAGTTTGAAAAAATGAATGCCTCCCCCCCCTCCCCCCCATCAAATTTGAAGATAACTTGAAACAGAAGGATTCAAAAAACTAAAAATACATGTTTTTTTAGATTTTACTTTTTTGTTTTAAAATTTGAATAACTTCTTTTTCAAAATGATAGCATACCCGTGTAAGGGATGAAAAAAAGTCATCCATTGGTCAATCAGTTGAATCTGCATTTCAAAATTAGTTACATTATATTTGATACATGTTAGTTTGTCTGATCGATTCGTTGAAAATGTTCGTGAGAAGTACGAGCGAGCACTTGTTGTTTGTTTATGTATAGCAGATTACGAAGGAGGGGGTTCGGGAGGCGACGAAGAATCTGGGATGAATTTCTTTGTGAAATACTACGCGTAGATATAATGTGTTGCCAGAGGCTTATTCGCGAGAGTTGTTCGGACTTGTCCTTGTTTGATAGGATGTAGATTGATGGTTGGTTGTTGAATCGACTGATGTGTTAGATTGAGAGACGAGGACGTGAATCGTGGTTCGAAGATCCGCCCTCTTTTCCAATGTACTGTTGGTGTAATTTCAATAATATACTGAAAGTACCAATGCTGCTGCGACGGAGATGGCGGCGGTGGTGGTGATAGCAGCGATGTTGGAATGGAAAATACAACATACGTACGGTGTGTTATACTCTGAAAGAGTTTGAGCTCCTAGTAGTCCCAGTTGGCATTATTAATAATCTGATGAGGAAAAATACGTTTAAATTTTGAAACTGACGTGAGAGGGAGGCTTTTGAGTGAGTGAGTGAGTGAGTGAGGAGCGAGGATGTCTGTTTTCGAACTGAAATACTGATATTACATATACCTAACTATATAACAGATAGCTTACATTTACGATTAGTAACAAGTGTATACCTATTATCTGAAGTAAGTATAGCTAATCACGTAAGAGCATCGTGACGATTCGACACTTTGTACAAGTGGTAGGTTAGGTTATGTCGTTGGAAAGAGACAAAAGGGATGCGATGGCAGCGTCCAATTAACTGTGACACCCCCAGACCCGACAGAAGAAGGGTGCATCGCGTTTATTGGTAATTTCCAAAATGCGTGCGGTGCAGTAACGTTATTTGAAACCGAACGTGGGAGTTGGCGTATAGTTGTGGCGCTGGCTGGCGGTCGCACGAAAAGCAGGCGTAAAAATATCAAGTCAATTACGAATCGTTAGTCATGCAACCCTGACCTAGAATATATTTGGAGGATCGTAGTACTGGCGTATGGTGTTTGTGTTTCTGCTGCTCAATGGTTTGCCGCGATACGATGCCATGCTATGCCATGTAATTCTTGTGTGTGACGTCAGTTGTCGTGTCGTCCAGACATTCAACGCCGCGCCAAAGATGACTGACCGAACGTTCACGCACAATTTTCAACATTGTGTTGTGTAGTACTACGTTATAGTAGTATGGTAGTATGGCGCTACACACCTGTGATTGATTCCATGTTTAGGTTTGTATACTTGCCATGCCGTGTGTTTTCGGTGGTATGTATTGCGAATCCGAACCGTCGAACGCCAGCAATGTTGATGGCGCAGGACGCAGGTGGCTTTGTCGATGTCCGATGTCGTGTTGTGTTACGTGCCAATAATTCGAGGACAGGTCGTCCTTTCCTTCCCGATTTTGTATCCGTGGCCGTGAAAATCTTCGAAATTCGTTTCCAAAATAAGTGCACTATAATAACATACTGTGGCGGTGTGGACGATGTGTAAAAATTACTATTCGCATTCACTTTTCCCATAGACAGATTGAAATAATTTGTGCATAGAAAAGATGCCCTATGCAGCATTCAATTTGACATTGAAATTCACCTCCTCTTCTTCAAGCAACGTGCTTCATAATCCGAGAGAAAATATTTTCCAAGAAATGAATCGCTCTGCGCTCAAGTTATAAGTATAGCCTACCGTGTAACCACCGCACAGCTATAGGTCTTTTCTACGAAAAGCTCTCGTATGAGAAAATGCACGTGATATATGTATACACAAGATATTATTACTGAGAGAAAATCATTCTCTTTGACGCATTCATACGGTCATACCTGTCTAATGGTTTGTAAAGGCGACGCAATGCAAATCGCAATGGTGCAGGCAACGAGTACTTAGGTATGTGTGGTTCGAAGTGCGTCTAACTTGGTTGCTGCAGTTAATTGATACGTTTATTGAAACAGGTCGCAATGTTGATTAATATTTGGTAAATGCCTAGATATGCGTTTTGCGTCCTTGTCCAGCGATGAATGCTGGTTGCTTGCTACAGACGTTTCGGTCTCTGAGGGGAAAAAATTATTATAATTTGTACGGCCACTGCAGCCGTTTATCTGGTGTATTAGTAGATTTTACCTACCAATTCGGCGTCGAATTTCAACTTTCTTTACGACCAGTTGCGGTCTAGCGGATGTGAGTTCTTAATATGCGACAGGATTGTGTGTTTTCACCTGTTTGAATCTTGGCCTAGGTGATGTTGTTGATTTTTTTGTCATATTTTTTCAAAATATGTGTAGAGATCAACTACATTTTGCAAATTATCCATTAAAGTTGGAAACAATTTTGCAACATTTCAAAGCAGTTCGGGAAATCGAAAGAGATGGATTTATATTGAAATGCAAGTATGTCAGCAGGATGACCCAGTTGGTATTGGACCTTGAATTCGGCTGGAAATACACTCTGTACACTGAGAAAAATGATTTTGAAGTGTAAAGTGTGTATTGGGCAATGGAAATTTCAAAAACTAGTAATAATTTTAGGATAAACCGGATTCCTTCAGATCCTCTTGACTTCGTATATCATGGATCATGATCCGGATCCTTCTACTTGAAGGATCCGAACTTTGCGGATCAAAATAAAAATCCTACTTTCCTTACCTACTTATCGAATGAATAATGAATCTTTGAGTTTGAATGAATTAAAATTAAATTAATAAATATCTGCTCATCATTTTCTCATCATAAATGGAACTATTTATGAACGTCACGCAGTATCAACTTAGTAAGGAGCTTGAAAAAAAGTTACTGAATAGTAAATTTAGAAAAACAAAGTTGAGGAAAAAGATTCGAAAATGGATCTGAAAAAAATGATCCGTGATCCGTGATCTGGATCATTTTTTACCTGGATCCGAATGAACCCTGAGGATAAAAGGGAAGAACTCTGTATGTATGACATTCCAATAATACCTAATTGACTCCTTGGTCCTTGGATTATGGTAATGATTACTGTAAAATGGGAAGTTACTGCTTTTTAAGCAATCAGCACTGTGTTTCTAAAATGGAATCCATTTATTCACATATTCAGACAATTAAAAAGTATTGACTGGCATGACAATAAATTCCTTGCGTGAAGGTACTAAATTATATTTTTCATCTCTTATTCCAAAATTACCACATTTCGGAATGTCTATTACCGCAAATGTTTTCCTGATGTACCAAATGAAAAATTGTGTCAATTACTTTTTTCTTCTTTTTTAAAACCATCGAACATTGATTGGGCCACCCTAAGGTAGCTAGGTACTTACAGAGTTCGACAACCGCAACCCTTGTATAGATTATCTACATTGGATTTTTTGGAGTACCTCTGAACCTATGAAGATGTATGGACATGGGCTATATGATGCTATAAGGTATACTTACAGAACCACATTATGATAGTCTCTCCTGTTTACCATACCTATTCAGTATAAAGCCAACAATTCTCACGTCAATTTGATATAGAATAACTTATACGCGGAATATGTATTTATATCGCTCGTACCCGAGTAGTTTTTTTGAACGTTTCGAGACAGCTGAAGAACAATCATGGAAAATCATAGCATGTCACCTCGTTCATGAAAGTATTTCTCTTACGTTTTTAAGCTTATAATTAAAGCGCGAGTAGTTATACGCACATATTATAGCCGGGTTACATTAAACGAGCAGAGCTGTATGAATGGAATACTAGTAGATGTTCGAAGCTGGATTTATCATTTTTTTTTTTATAAATACTTACATTGTGTAGAATGAGAGGGGGTTGGGAATATGATCGGTTAACCAAATTGAAATAGGTAACAACTGTGATTAACAAATGTGTATGTAGATAGTAGATACGTATGAATGGTTTTTGTAATTGACTAGCACGATTCTCGTATACACTTATATTTTTTATTAAAGTATATTACTGCGCAGCAAATTCTATTTAAGTACATATAATGTTGTATGTAATTAAGGTTTTGTATATTATATTTGCGCATAAATGGCAATCGTTTAACTTGGTTTTTTTTTTCTTCTCGTTACAGCTTGAAACCACCTCCGAAGGATGGCGTCACTAAAAGTAATCCGAGCAAAAGGCATCGAGAACGGTTGAACGCGGAATTGGATACGTTGGCTAATTTACTTCCATTCGAGCAAAATATATTGTCGAAATTGGATCGACTCTCGATACTCAGGCTTTCCGTTAGTTATTTAAGAACGAAGAGTTATTTCCAAGGTATGTGGTTAATGCATACCTAATAATAATTAGTAGGTATCTGCATAGTGCATACTGCAACTGCCTACTTAGTACCTAGCACACTACCGACAATACATCGTTATTGAACCCTTTACCAGTTAGGTCCACATGAACGATTCAATCAAAGCCTAAATGCATGATGTCTAGCAGTAGTGAAAGTAGTGAAAAAGTAGTGATTTGAAAAATGGGTCATGAAAGTAGTGAAAAAGTAGTGAAAAACTCGAAAATCAATTTCGACTATAACGAAATAGCCAATTTTTTTCATTCGAAATTTCAATTTTCTCAAAACTTTGCCCTCGCTGGGCTCGGGCAGTAATTTTTCCTAAAAATTTTCATCTTCGTTTTTTATGAAAACAAATTAATTGGTGACTTCTAAATAAAGAACAAAATTTCAAAATTTTTCAATTTTGATTGTATCCCCTCGCAACCTCAACGTTTCGTTATGATGATTGAAAATTTTGAAAATAACTCGAAATCAATGCAAATATTATGGGGAGTTGAAAGTAAAAAGTTGGGTGATTTTTTTACTCTGAAAAAATGGTACTTATTATTTTTTACTTTCAAAAAAATCAAAACATTCCTTTTTCAACATCAAAATAAAAAGTTGAAAAAAATTTAAAGCAAAGAAAATTCAAAATAAAATCTTCAAAACCAAAAATTTTCCTTTCTTGTTTTTCTGCTTTAGAAAATGAGAAAATTTTTTACCCTGACTCCAAAAAAATCAAGATAAGCAATACCTATGTTTTTAAAAAAAAGAAAATTCTTAAATTTTTCTATAGACGAATTTTTTAATTCTGTAAAAATTGAAAGGTTTTTTTCCTCCATAAAGAAGAGAATTTTTCCAGTCCTTATTGATGAGGACGAGTATTGCACATACAAAGTATGCATGTCTCGTAAAAATATGGTGTCGTATTAGTCTATACGTCCCTAAGGTAGATATATGCTGTAACTGAAGGTACCTACGTGGTGTGTAATATTTATTGTTTTCTTCGTCTTTGAAAGTGAAAAAAAAGGTAGATTATACGACTGTTGTGGGAGAATTTGCATATCATTGTAGCATCCTTCTCTTCGAGTTTGTGTCTCTCTTGTTCTGTATAAATAGGTACCTTGATTGCGAAATGTAAACAAGCCATTCTCGCGCGCAGAATATCAACTTGAGAGATTTAACCGATATTGGCTCGTTTTTTACGTGTATCCGGTATAACACGAGCTCGAGTTGATCCCCTGCCCCTGTCCCCCGTTCTTCTGGTCATACTCGGTCTACAGTAAGTACCTATTCACGAGTATATCCATGTATACGGTGATTTTACAATGGTTCTCATCGATAGATTGTAATTAAGGCGTATTGCTTTTTGCGAATTATCTTCGCAGAAGTTCTGAGACAGTGTAGCGTGAGTAAAGTGTCCTAGAATTGGGTTAGGTACGTGTAGTCGGAGATGGCAAATCTTCGGTTCTATTTGCGATTCTCCATCTCTTTTGATATGTTGAAAAGAATCAAAAGTGTTTGGAGGGATGTTGATTGCTTGTTGGAACTTCACTGAAAAAAATGGATTTTTAAAAATTGTAATCAATCTTGTGAAACACCGTTTTTTCGGACACATAGCTCAATTTTAGAATCATTCCGGTAAAAAACAGAAAAGATTCAGTTCAATTCCGCCATGCTTTCAAAATTGAACTGAATCTTTTCTGTTTTTCACCGGAATGATTCTAAAATTGAGCTATGTGTCCTAAAAAAACAGTGTTTCACCAAACTGATTAACTACAATTTTTAAAAATCCATTTTTTTTCAGTGTTGGAGGTAAAGTGTTTTGGCTTTCTCTCAGTCATTGTCTTTGCCTTTTAATGAAAAAGAATTTCTTTTCAACTCCTCGAGTTATCAACTAAATTGATCTATTGGCACGGTGTCTGCTGACAGTGAAAGTAGTGAAAAAGTAATGAATTTTGTCAACATTTCAATAAAGCAATGAAGAAATCAAAAAATTGAAAAATTGATCTCGAAAAATCGCAAAGTTTTCATAGGTAATTAGGTATAGTACTTATATCAAATATTTACTTACAATTAATGAGTATACCCAACTTGGTTTGAAAATTTCCACGTGTAATCTGTCAGCATTCGAATTGTTCTATAAAGGCAGTCAAGGTCGTGTTGAATTGCCTTATATACATTTCTACTATTCGGAAGGTATGCGGTATAATTATTTATTACGCTCGCAGTACGTCGATTTGTTGGTTCTTTTTCAAGGTTTTGTACGCGAAATTACGAAAGTTTTCATGGTTATTCTATACTTGGACTAGTTTTAATAGCTGAGGACTCGCATTCGCGCCCCTAACAGTCGGCCTTTGCTGTGACATACGTATGTTTGAGTTGAAAGGATGAAGGATGTTTTCTCTGATCGATTTGCAAAGCAGAGTTATTTCTTTTTTGACGAGTGAGGTATCTCTGATAGATAATGGACTTGAAATTTTGGCAACGAACCAATTATCGAGATGATCGAACTTTCGATCATTTTCAAATAATAAATTTGGAACTAGCTCGTGGGAGTAGAGTCACTCACCTGTTGGATTATTATTTATTCATAATAGCCTATAATTTTTGTATTCTTCGACTAATTATTTTATAGTATAGGGCATAGCTGGCGGATCATTATTTTCTCAAGTGGTGCTCACATTGTGGGGGCGAGGGGGTGAAAAATGTTGTGCATTTTTTCACAAAAAAAAAAGACTTCATACACTATAAAGTAGAACCTCGATTATCCGATGCCCAAAAATTTGTTAATTTTTTATTACCCGATTTCTCTTCAATTTTGCCCTACGACCGACCTCATATTGATGTTTCAAATTTTCTAGAAAAATTCTAGAAATCATTAACTATTTTATTTCAAAAAAATAATATTGAAAAAATGTGGGAAAATCTTTTTTTTTTTTTTTAAATAAGTAATTATTTATTACAAAAAAATTAGGAACTTGAAAAATCTTATTCCAAAAAATTAGATTTTTTTCTTCCTAAAAAATTAAAAGAATTTTCATTCTAAAAAATTGAAAACATTTTTCATTCTATTTTTTTTTAAATCATTCTAAAAAACTAGAAAAAAATTTCATTCTAAAAAATTGAAAACAAATTTCATTCTTGAAATTTTTTAAAAAAATCGTTCTCAAAAAATTGCAAAAAAAATTTTATTCTAAAAAATTTAAAAAGTTCCCAAATCTTGAAAAAATTATATATTTTTTTATAGCGTGAAGTTTTTTACACGTTGAGTTCAAAATTTTTGCGCAGTTCGGGATTTCACATGGTGCTCCCACGTGAGAAATCTCATGTGGTGCTCGAGCTCGAGGGCAACTGGGCTGGTATAGGGGAAGTTTTTAGCATAGTATAAGCTTTTACGGAGACCAAAATGGAAAATAACGACAGGAAAATCCTACCCAAAAATCCGACACCAAATTGGGTTAGGTTAGGGGAAATATTAAATCGGAAGACTAAATACATTAGGTTAGGTTTGGATAACATAAAAAAACTTGAAATTTTTTTAATAAATTCCATTTTTCAAACATTACGTCAGACATTTTGAAACTTGTAAATTTTTTTGAAATTTTATGACTTTTAGACATTTTCTAGACATTTTGTCAGACATTCTGAAACTTGGAATTTAAAAAAAAATTTATGACTTTTAAGCTTTTTATCAGACATTTTTAAACGATTTTTTTTAGCATAGTATATGCTTTTACGGAGACCAAAATAGAAAAAAACGGCAGAAAAATCCTACACCAAAATCCGACCCCCCCCCCCCTAATTGGGTTAGTGTAGCTTACATTAGGTTAGGTTTGGATGACATAAAAAAAATTGGAAAATTTTCAATAAATTTGACTTTTTAAACATTATGTCAGACATTTCGAAACTTGTAATTTTTTTTGAAATTTTATGACTTTTGGACTTTTTAAATTTTTTAAAGTAATTTTATGACTTTTTGGACATTTTTTCAGAACTTCTGAAACTTAGAAATTTTTTTAAAAAATTCATGACTTTTATTATTTTAAAAAATTAAAAATTAATATTCGTGATTTTTAGACATGTTGTCACGTGTACTGAATGTTATTAATTTTTTTTAGCATAGTATATGCTTTTACGGAGACCAAAATGGAAAAAAACGACAGGAAAATCCGAGACCAAAATCCGAGACATTAGGTTAGGTTTGGATGATATAAAAAAACAAAATTTTCAATAAATTCGACTTTTTAGACATTATGTCAGATGGCTTTTAGACATTTTGAGACTTTCCGACACCAAAATCCGACCCCATTGAGTTAGGTTAGGTTACATTAAGTTAGGTTTGGATGACATAAAAAAACAAAAATTTTCAAATAAATTCGAGTTTTTAGGCATTATATGTCAGACATTTTGAAACGTAATTTTTTTTGAAATTTTATGACTTTTAAGACATTTTTTACACATTTTGTCAGACATTCTGAAATAATATTACTTTCAGACATTTTGTCAAACATTTCAAAACTTGGAATTTTTTAATAAATTTAATGGTTTTTTGATATTATTTTAGAAATTTTATGACTTTTGGACTTTTTAAATTTTTAAAAGTAATTTTATGACTTTTTGGACATTTTTTCAGAACTTCTGAAACTTGGAAAATTTTTTAAAAATTCATGACTTATTATTTTAAAAATTTAAAAATTAATATTCGTGATTTTTAGACATGTTGTCACGTGTAGTGAATGTTATTAATATTTTTTAGCATAGTATATGCTTTTACGGAGACCAAAATGGAAAAAAAACGACAGGAAAATCCGACCCCATTGGGTTAGGTTAGGTTAGGTTATGTTAGGTTAGGTTTGGATGACATAAAAAACAGGAAATTTTCAATAAATTCGACTTTTTAGACATTATGTCAGACATTTTTGAAACTTGTAAATTTTTTGAAATTTTATGACTTTTAGACATTTTCTAGACATTTTGTCAGACATTTTGAAACTTGAAATTTTTTTATTAATTTAATGGCTTTTGATATTTTATTTTTAAAAAATAAATTTTACGACTTTTAGATATTTTATCGGACATTTTGTAAGACATTCTGTTCTCCAACCTTTTTTGTTAAAATTCTCTTGACTTTTAGATAATTTATCAGACATTCTGTTGTTTTTTTTAGTAGAATTTTTATTAATTTTAAATTTCCATGGAAATTAATTTTGATGACTTTTAGACATTTTGTCACAGAGTAAAATCATATACTATGTTTCATACTTTCAAACGTAGTGTGGAAATAGAGCCATTCAGGGGGGCTTAGCCCACCCCCCGGCGAGGCGCGAAGCGCATAGTTTTTTATACCTACTTTTTAGAGTTTTAAATTTCCATTAAAATCAATATTCCTGACTTTTAGACATTTTGTCACAGAGTAAAAACATATACTATGTTTCATACTTTTTATTAGAATTTTTTGATTTTTAAATTTCCATGGATATTTATATTTGTGACTTTTAGATAGTTTCGTAATGAACGTTATTAATTTTAAATTTCCATGGAAATTAATTTTGATGATTTTTAGACATTTTGTCACGGAGTAAAAGCATGTACTATGTTTCATACTTTCAAACGTACAGTGTGGAAATAGAGCCGACCGGGGGGGGGGGGTCCAGGGGCAAAGTCCCCCTTGTTTTTGTTGATTTTCGAAATCCATTGTCTATACCTAATTATCTGCTTATCTAGTTGGGAAAAATGTCAATTTTCGACCTATCAATTACACCTTCCTTTTGACATTGCTTTTAAGAATTTGTAAGCTCGAAGATGTAGACACGACAAAATGTTCAGTATTTTCGTTAACAGCACTTTGGTATGTTATCCTATCACGGTTGTTTGGTATTTGGAGATAGACGCGGGGCGTATTAGCGGTTGCAGGCGGGTTTCTTTACGAACCACTGTCGAACAAGATTCAGTATTCATTGATAATAAAGGTGGTGCGCGGTAATTACTGTCCGACACCTTTTAGTAATTGATTTAAAGTCGCTTCAACACATACGATGTGACTACTGCTTATCCGTATCACTTTACGAAATCTTATGAGAAAATATTGCTTCCCAGTACATTGCAAGTAACCGTAGACTGTGCACCATGATTTACTATCTTTCTTTTTCGCGCCAGCAGCGTCCAAGTATGCGTGTGTGAGTGCGTGTTTTTGTTGTTTCTGCTACTTTTTCAGCGCTTCTTCTCTCTCCTTTCGCGTATATATGTACGTGCATCTAGGTTTAGGTATGTGTTTGTGTGTTGGTTGTCGTTGTTGCGCCTGTTGTCGTCTTTTTTTTTTTTCCTTTTCGCTGCTACTAACAATTTTATTCATTAAAACATCCATTAGACTCGATATCATGACGACGATCGGCTTCCAGTTTTTCGCAACCAGCGTCGCAGCTATTTATCGTTCTGATTAGAGCGAAGCTAAACTCGTGTAATTTATGTAATGTTCGCATTTTAAACGTAGCACCAACAGTACCTAACGCCAGACCTCTAAATATATAATTCAAACTTGCCGGATGGTTTAAATTGATTTTTCTATTTACGGCCAGGCGAATTCGCGTTCTCTGTTGACCGAGAGACGCGATAAGAAAATGCCAAACCCGAACGCATCGAGCCAACTTCTTTTTCAACACCACCATATACAACGGTGTGAGATGGGTGCGCAGGGCAGGCAGTGCAGTGCAGAGCAGCTACTGCAAACCATTTGCAAAAAGCTGTCGAGGAAAAGAAAAGGAATAGAAAGAAAAAAACAAATTAACAACAAGTCGCGGTTTACTATGTAAAATGCATTGCTACTGCAGAAATTCTGTATGGCACTGTTGAAATGTGTATCTCAAAAAAAAAAAAAAGGAGAAGAATGAGAAAAATATGAAGCACACTTTTTTGGTGAATATTTTTGTGTACTTCATTTATACTCTCATCATTGAGACATTGAGGCCTATCGAATGAAGGAATAAAAAAATCTCAATAAATTGAAAACCAACATACTCGAATCTACATACAGTAGGTATATTCGATTCGTGCATATGCAAACGTTCAATTAACGTGTTCGTTATTTTTTTCTTCTTCTCTTTCTGCCGCCTTCAGCCTCCCATTTCTGATATTTTCGTGATCGCTTGGTATTAAGAATATGACGAGTTAATTAGTATAGAAAACCTCTCGAGAGATGAACCCGGTTTTCGATATGCGTTAATTAAGGAGAGCCCACAGCCGGTAGCGAGCCCATCGCGTATTTCTTCAGATGCGGTTTATTTCACTCGACATACTCATATACTCACCCGTCGTCGCTGTACAAATAATGTTTGGATGTACCAGTACGTACCTAAAGGTGATCTTTCGGCCACAAGTTATCGCCTTGGCCGCGATACCCCGCCGTGCCTTTTCGTTTTACCCATTGCGTTTTTTTTTCTTCTATTCTCATCGAAAGCGAAAGGTATTTTCAATTTTTGGAGATTATTTTTACGTATTTTGAACGATAGAGAGTGTCGAAAGAAAACAATTCGAGTTCTAACATAATTATTACACCACAATCAATTTGCAGAACGCCTTAATTTGGTAACTCCTGTTTTTCATTTTTCAAATTTAACCTGTTTATTCAAAAAATCAAAAAATTAATTCCATGAAAATTACTGCCAAAGTGATGATAAAATCACTAAAAACTTTGAATTTTGTCAGCTCTGATTGAGCTGGGATTTGGTTCACTGAGAGTGCATGTCACGCAGACCTCCAGAACCAAATTTCGAACTGCCGAAGTGATTTTTCAATTTTTAGCAAATTTTCTGTTTTCGAAAATTAGTCCATGGGTAGGTAAATCAAAATTGTAAACTTATAATTCTGAAAAATCGTTTATCACTAGAATTAAATTTTCAACTGCGGAAGTTGATCACAACTCCGTCTGCAGCGATTCCAGTTCGCTGGAGAACAATCCACTTTAACTGGAGGCTCCAGATTGCTTTAAATATGGTCATAGTCAACTCAGCGGGGGGAGGGGGTGCTTTAATATGTAAATTTTCAAAAGTATTTTCGAGTTTTGCAATTTACAAAAATTCGCCAAAAATCGAAAAATAATTTTGGCAGCTCAAAACTTGGTTTTGAGGTTTTGGTGACATGATTTTTCAGTGAGTCAAATTTCAGCTTGAACTGAGTTGATAAACTGAATATGTCATTGTGTAAATGGGAACTGAAATTTTAACAAAATTTAGAAAGAAAACCAGTTCAAATCTTGATTTATTTTCTTTTAGGATTTTTTTATACTCACTTTCACATGTATTTACTATGTTTTAAAAGAAGTTAATTTTTAGCATGCTTTTACGATGACCAAAATGGGAAAACACGAGACCCAAATCCGACACCAAATTAAGTTAGGTTAGGTTTGGATGAACGACTTGAATTTAAAAAAAATTTTAATGACTTTTAGATGTCTTGTCAGACATTCTTAAACTTATGAAATTTTGAATTTTTTGGACTAACTACTTTTAGACATTTTTAGCATTAATTTTTTTTTTTTTTTGGCAGGGATTAAAAAACTTAAATTTTTTTTTAAATTGGTGACTTTTAGACATTTTGTCAGACACAAAAAAATTGTAATTTTAAAACTAAAAAATCAATGACTTTAAGACGTATTTTTGTCAGACATTCTGAAACTTACAAAATTTTTGATTTTTTTGAACGACTTTTACACAATTTTAGCACTTGAAATTTTTGATTTTAGCGTAGTATATGCTTTTACGGAGACCAAAATGGAAAAAAACGACCTAAAAATCCGACATGTTGGGTATGTCAATAAAATAGCCCCATCGTCCAAAGTGGGGTCAATTATAAAAAAAAAAAGTTACATTAGGTTAGGTTTGGATGACATAAAAAAACTTCGAAAATTTTTAATAAATTCGATTTTTTAGACATTATGTCAGACATTTTGAAACTTGAAATTTTTTTAGAAAGATGACTTTCAGACATTTTGTCAGACAATCTGAAACTTAGAAATTTTTTTAGAAAGATGACTTTCAGACATTTTGAAACTTGAAATTTTTTTATAAATTCAATGACTTTTTGATATTTTACGACTTTATACTTTTTAATTTTTTTTAAAGAAATTTTTAAAATAAATTTTATGACTTTTGGACATTTTGCCCAACATTTTGAAACTAAGAAATTTTTTTAGAAATTTTATGACTTTTACGCTTTTTGTCAGACATTCTGAAACTTGAAAATTTTTTATTTATTATACTTTTTAGATTTTTAAATTTCCATGGAAATTAATATTCGTGACTTTCTGACATTTTATCACGGAGTAAAAGCATATACTATGTTTCATCCTTTCAAACATAGTGTGGAAATAGAGCCAACTTGGGGGGTCCAGGGGGCTTTTTTTTAATTCTGAACTTTCTCGGAGGTAAAAAAATTAGAGTAAAAATATTCAATTTTTTTTTAAAAAGCCAAACTTTTTAAAAAATATTAAATTCTTTTTAAAAGAATTTTCTTTCACATTTTTGGGAGTGAAAAAATTTCTCAATTTTTTTAAACATAAAATTACCGTTTTTTAAAATATACTTAATATAATATATTTTTTTTAACAAATAAATCGAATATTTTTAGATATTTTTTATTTTTTGTTAAGCATTGAAAAACTTGAATTTTTTTTTAAACTGATGACTTTTAGACATTTTGTCAGACACCAAAAACCTGAAATTTTTGAATTTTTTGGACGACTTTTAGACATTCTTAGCATTTAAAATTTTTGATATTTTTTTTGTCAGGCATTGAAAAACTTGAATTTTTTTTAAAATTTGGTGATTTTTAAACATTTTGTCAGACACAAAAAACTTGATTTTAACAAAAAAAAAACAATTATTTTAGACGTTTGGTCAGACATTTTGAAACTTATATGATTTTTTTGAATTTTTTTTGACGACTTTTAGACAATTTTAGCACATGATTTTTTTTTTTTTTTTTTGTCAAGCATTAAGAAACTTGAAAATTAATGACTTTTAGACGTTTTGTCAGACATTCTATAAAACTTGAAATTTTTTTAAAAATTTGGTGATTTTTAAACATTTTGTCAGACACAAAAAACTTGATTTTAACAACAAAAAAAAACACAATTATTTTAGACGTTTGGTCAGACATTTTGAAACTTATATGATTTTTTTGAATTTTTTTGACGACTTTTAGACAATTTTAGCACATGATTTTTTTTTGTTGAAATTTTTGAATTTTTTGGACGACTTTAGCACTTGAAATTTTTGTGTTTTTTTGTCAAGCATTGTAAAACTTGAATTTTTAAAAAAAAAAAACTGATGACTTTTAGACATTTTGTCAGACACCAAAAACCTGAAATTTTTGAATTTTTTGGACGACTTTTAGACATTCTTAGCATTTAAAATTTTTGATATTTTTTTTGTCAGGCATTGAAAAACTTGAAATTTTTTTTAAAATTTGGTGATTTTTAAACATTTTGTCAGACACAAAAAACTTGATTTTAACAAAAAAAAAAACACAATTATTTTAGACGTTTGGTCAGACATTTTGAAACTTATATGATTTTTTTGAATTTTTTTGACGACTTTTAGACAATTTTAGCACATGATTTTTTTTTTTTTTTTTTTTTTTTTTGTCAAGCATTAAGAAACTTGAAAATTAATGACTTTTAGACGTCTTGTCAGACATTCTGAAACTTATGAAATTTTTGAATTTTTTGGACGACTTTAGCACTTGAAATTTTTGTGTTTTTTTCGTCAGCATTGTAAAACTTGAAATTTTTTTTTTTTTTTAAACTGATGACTTTAAAATTTTTAAATTTTTTGGACGACTTTTAGACATTCTTAGCATGTAAAATTTTTGATTTTTTTTTTGTCAGACATTGAAAAACTTGAAATGAGGCGTGTTTTTCCAAAACGGCTTTAGTCCACTTTTTAAAATTTTGCAGGAGAAGCAAAAAACGTAATAAAATCGTATGTTAAAAAGCTATTTTGGAGGTAATGGTTCAATTTTAGAGCAGATAGTCCTCGAATATTTTAGTTGTGAACTCAAGTACATGGACAGAGGCCATTTTGGAAGAATTTTTAGGCAAATTTGAAGGCTGTTTCGCACCATCCTTTGTTTTTTACTTTTTTTAAATATTATAGCTTTTTGAGCAGGGTAAACGCGATATTTTGGTAGGTTGATGATGTAGGATTATGTATATTGGCCTCCTTCACCAAATGGCGTCATAAAATCGATTTTCGAAAAAAGTGGACTTGAGCCGTTTTGGAAAAAACACGCCTCAAATTTTTTTTAAAGTTTGCTGATTTATAAACATTTTGTCAGACACAAAAACTTGATTTTTTTTTATAAAGTAAAGACTTTTAGACGTTTTGTCAGATATTCTGAAACTTATGATTTTTTTGAATTTTTTGGACTACTTTGGACAATTTTAGCATTTGAGATTTTTTATTTTTTTCCCCTCTCTGGCATTAAAAAACTTAAAATTTGAAGAAAAAAAACTGATGACTTTTAGACATTTTGTCAGACACAAAAAATCTGAAATTTTCGAATTTTTTGGACTTTTAGACATTTTTAGCATTTAAAATTTTTGATTTTTTGGTCAGGCATTAAAAAACTTGAATGTTTTTTTTAAAATTGATGACTTTTAGACATTTAAAAAAAATTTTAAGTAATAATTTTCTTGTTACTGTGTACCTGTATGAGCGTCTATCTTGCACCATGCATATTTAGGCTATAGAAAATTTTTTCATACCTACAAACAAGAAAGATGCATACGACACGCGGTACATAACATAAAGAAGAGTCTCGAATGCTTGGTATGCAATATGTGTAAGACTTGAATAGACGAAGAAAAACCGCCAACACCTATAATTAATCAGCAATTAAGGGAGTACATGTAGTGGTGCGGACTATCTTTGAAAAGAAATTGTTAAAGAGGCATATACGGCAACTGTTTTTTTAAGTACTGTCTGCGTTATGTGAGAGAATGAGTGCCTTCAAGTCAAGTTAAGCTCGATTACGAGTATACTTACTGCGAAGAAGTTTTCGCGTCTGTGTGCCGCGAAGAGGGGGTCATTTGGGTTAATAGATAGGGTTCGGCCTTTTCTTCAAGTTGAAGCGCGCTTCTACGTATGTTATAAGTTATATTATTATTATTTATTATACTCAACTACAAAACGATCGTGATTTTCGTTTTATTGTTTTATTGTACAACGATCGAGTATAAACAGACAACAGACCGACCGACTCGCAGAGAAAGAATATAAAAATCGGGTCCCTTTCCTAGTTTCCTAGGTGTTCGGTTTACGCGCGCCAACATCGCTCGCACCGCGTTAAAGAAGCGGCCGCTCCGCGCTCTCTACGGGCAGACGATAATTAAAGCTGACTTTATTTTATTCCTCGTTTAATGTTTACTGGCTGAAACAATATGGACGCGGAGAATAACGGCCGAATTTGTGAGCCTTCCAATTTTAATGGTTTTACTGCGCGATAATTGAGAATATAACTGTCTCGAATGTGTCTAATTTCCAATCAATTTCAATAAAGTCTACTCGTAAGTCTTGTATATTTGTATACCTGGCTATACTTAGGAGATACCGAGAGTCATCTCCTTCTACTGTAGATACCGGATCAAAAGTCGTTGAAATTGTTTGGAAGAGAAACGTACGAGATTGGATCAAAAAATTGTTACAATGGCGTGAGAATTGTTCAAAATGATTTATTTGAATGCTCATAAAATTGCGATCGATGAGATTTGAATTGGGATTCAGTCTCTAAAATTGCATAAAAATTACGCGAAACCGTATATGAAAATGGGTCAAAAATGGGGTTTATCATTTTTTTTAACTTTAGTTTTTTATCTAGGTACTTGAAAAAATTTATTATACCTAGTTAAAAACTGAAATTCTTGAATTGAAAAAAAAACCTTTTGAAATCAAATTTTTAAGTCTTTCAATTTTCTAACGACTTTTATTAAAAAATTTGATTTTTGTAAATAATTTTTGAGAAAATAACTTTTTCGTCGCTTTCAAATAAAAAATAAATTTTTTGAGATTTTTGAAAAAGATGCATTTTTTATTGATTAGGTACCTATAATATTATGATTTTTCAGTTTTTTTTTTTTTGTTTTTTTTTTGAATAAATTTTTGATAAGTAATTTTTAAATTTTGAATTTCTGGTCAATTTTCAAAATATCATAACTTTTAATCATTTTTTTGGAGATCCCATTCGCTTTTATGAATAATATAGATTTTTCTAAATAAATTAGGTATGGATGGTGCCAAAAACCTGAGTTTGTTCTTATTCCTATCCTTCAAATGAACTTCAAATGAAGGTCAATGTGATAAAAATAATTTCACTAAAAAAGCCCTTTCAACGGATTTACCAGCCCTCGAAGTATTATAAGTCTATGATTTTTTTAAAGGTTTAGTACAACTTTTTTCAAGATTTTTTTTTTGAAAAAATTTGAAAGAAATGTTCTAATTAGGTATGTATATTTCTGTTTCATTCTATCTAGAAATTAAAAAAATGAGAGAAATTTTTAAAAAGGTGAGAATTTAATCATTTTCATTTCAATTTCAATGTTTTCTTCAGTTGTCTTTTTTTTTTAATTTCCAACTTTAATTAAATTTAAAATTTTTCTCATTCAGTTTTTCCAATTATATAGTATATACCCATTTTGAAACTTTTTTTTTTTTTTTTTGATTTTTCTGTCATTCTTCATTTAAATTCATTCGCGTTTCTTTACACTTTTTTCATAATTAATTCTATTTCAAGTTTTTCAGATAACCATTATAATTTTTTTTTTCAATTTTCAATGTTTTTTTCAATAGGTATTTTAAATTGATTACTTTTCCTGCGAATTTATTCTGTTTATCTATTTCTATGAAATTTTGGCACATTTTTAACAATTCTGATGCCAATAATTTTTATTTATAAAAATTTCGTTTAAACAATTAAATTTGTAAAATGGGTAGATGGGCAAGAACGTGTCACAATTTATGTTTATTATTAGTTCTTTTAAAATAAGTACCTCTACCTACCTTCTTAGGTACAATGTTCATTCATAGACAAAAAACCCGTCCTCGTAATTTATATCGAATGTGTAATGTGTAATGTAGCATACCTATTACTTACCTACGTCGCGTCGTCTCATCGTCGAGTATTTAGAGACCTATGTCGAGTTATGTGCGCATTTTTAATTACCTAGCAGTTGTTTGACAATGTTAACAAGGTTGTTGAATCGTTAACGTATCATCCGCGTAATAATTTTAATTCGTGGATATATTTATTAACCACTAGGTATACGAGTACCCACTCCGCCCGTTCGCAGGCCTGAATATTAATTGAATTATATTACGAATCGTATTTAGTCTTATACTAATCGATCAACTCTGCTGGATTCTGCGTAATTAACTAGACGATTTATTTGCTATGGGTGTTGTTCGGGTTCGTTGGAAAATTTAATTTATTGTACGAGAATTAAATTAATTAATGGCGTTCGATCGACCGCGATACAACAATCCGCGCAACGATCGAGTAATTATGTCTGCGTAATCGAGCGTCCAGCAGCGGTGCTCTAATGGCGTAACTGATAGTGATAAGATTAGGTATGATGGAATAATTAGCGTAGATTATTTTTCTTTCGTAGTGTGCTGAGTATATTCGTATAGGCAACTCTTTATGTCTCATGGATGAATTTAGGGGCAGGAGGTGGTTTCCGGATTTTCGAATAATAATTTTGCCAAAATAGCATAGGCATAACTTGGGAACACACCCCTCCCCTCCATAATTTCTTTATTTGTTTTGCAGGGTGTCTCTGTCTACAAATAATATTAGTGAAAAATTAATGATTTTGGAGTAGAAGTAGTGAAAAAATCAAAATTAAAAATCAAAAAATCAATTTCGCGTCTGTAAACGAAATAGCTCATTTTTTCTTCGTATTGTGAACATTGAAATTTTTCATGCTATTTGAAAATTGTGCTACGATGGTAAATTTGGATCCTAATTTTTTATCATGGTGTCTACCAGTAGTGAAAGTATTGAAATTAGTGAAAAAGTAGTGATTTGAAAAATGGATTATGAAAGTAGGGAAAAGGTAGTGATTTTGGAGTAAAAGTAGTGAAAAAATCAAAATTGATGATAATGATTTTGATTTCAGATTTTTTTGGTATTTCTTGCGATATGTATGTATGTATTAATGTATGTATGTTTTGTATAACTAAATTTTGTCCACGCGATAACTCTCGCTCTAATGGACCGATTTACTTCAAATTTTAATGAGAGGTCGGGGACCATGTAAAATAGAACCCTATTGTTATTGGGCGATTTTGGACCATTACTACGCATTATTTGGGAATAAATGGTCAGAATCAAATTAGACCAATTTAATCCATTATTTCGAAAAAATATTTTGCCTAGCATTTTATTTCAGGCCGAAGAAAAACTTTTCTCCCCCCTTTATTTGTATCGACGTCGACGAGCACCGCGTCGACGTCTATCATTTATTGAAATATGCTAGGCATTATAAAAAAAATGCATAAAATTTTATAAGCTCGATTTACTCGATCTAAACGCTGATCAGTGAAGCCCAAAAAAGAAACAATTAACGTCCTTTTAGCTAAGGTGACTACACCTCGGCGTGCTTGAAAGAAGCATAGGTAATCGAAAACGTAGAGATGAAATTTTTCATTATTAGGTTTTTATTATCAGAAAAATGATTAAAAATTTATTAATTGATTTTAATTTTTTTTTACATTTCTATTAATTTTAAATTTTTTCTTCTAAAAGCTGAGAAAAAAAAACACTAAAAAGAATTTTGTTGAATAATAATTTTTAAATATTAGGTACCTATACTTCGAATTACCTAGCTAAATTAAAAATTTTGGTAACTTGGAATTTTTTTAAATGATTTTTTTTTAAAATTGAAAAAAAATATAAAATTATAAAAAAATTTTAAATAATTTTTTTGAAATTGAAAAAAAAAAAATACAAAATTATTGCTTACTTTAAAAAAACGTAATAAAAATGATAGTTTTTAAAATTTTTATTATTAAATTTGTAAATTTTGGTAGGTAAATTATTTTAAATAATGCAAAATTTTGATAAATAAGAATTTGATTATAAAATATTTTGGTAAAAATTATTTTGTTTTTAAAATCAAAAAATAATGATAAAATATTATTTTATTAATTAATAAATGATGAGTTTTTTCGTTATGAATTTTTTGCCATAATTAATGGCTTTTTGTAAAAAAAAAATGAATCAGTGACTTCTAAATAAGGAGAAAAATTTCAAAAATTTTCAATTCTGACTGTATCCTCTTGACCTCTACCTTTGTTTAGAATGAAAATTTTGAAAATAACTCGAAATCAATGCAAAAATTATGAGGAGTTGAATATTTTCAGTCAAATGAGTATATTTTTTATATTTTTGAACTTTTGATTCAAAATATATTTTATCCTTCTAGCTGTTTGAAAATTATTCTGTAGTAAAGAAAGTATATTTTAATCGTATTATTATTATTATTATTATTTTTTTTTTGGTGGTGGGGCGGGGGGGTCACTTTTAGCTGATTTTTCCAAAGTTTATTTATTTTAGGAATAGATCAATTTTGTAGAATTCCCTAATTTTTTGTCATTTTTTTTTTGGGGGGGGGGGGGGGTTAAAATTTTGGAGATGGTTGGTAGAAAAAAGGTAGTGAAAAATAATAGTGATTTTAGAAGAAAAAAAGTCACGTAGGCTCCACGTTTATGGGAGGGGATTCATTTTTTTGAAGTCCTCAACTTTCTGTAATTTTTTGGTTGAGGTGGTCTGAAAATTTTGTGGATAGTAGTAAAAAAAAATGAGTCAAATGAGAAATTGATGATTTTTCGGGGGGGGGGGTCCTGTATACCTCATGTTTTGGCATGCTGACCTCATCTTGAAGGTTGATATGCGAGTACTATAAGCAAACTGAAGTTTTAATTGCGAGAATAAAAGTTGATAATTACATAGTAAAGGAGAGAACTGGAATTGGAAACGCGTACGCATTACACTTTTATACCCTTTTACTACAAATTCGCACTGCACCTGCTGTACCTAGCACATACAAACCTATACATATACCTTACCCATTTGATATATGTATAACGTATGTTACGAGGTTAAATTTCTCAATATTTTGGAAAGAAAAATGCAAAACGTTGAAATTTCGACAGCAATAGGTAAGGTATGTGCAGTGGCGATGGCGATGGCGTACATCACCAGCAGTGGGCTAAAACTAATAAGCATTGTACAGTTGTTCTCTCGTAATATCATAACTGATATAGAATGGAATACTCCCGCGGATAACGGGCATCCGCGTACGTATAGAATAGGTATATATTTTTAATTAACCAATAACGAATTCTAAGTTCAACAACGTTTTACGATTTAATTAATTATACCACACGTGAAGTGAAGAACGAACTCGCAGAGCGCAATAGAGCGAACCGTATTACGGACAGCAGAGGGGAAGAAGAGAATAGACAAGCACGTGTAATAAAAATGAAAAAAAAAAAAAAAAAAAAAAAAAAAAAAAAATGAAAAAAATAGGTAGCTAGAAAATAGTGTAGGTATAGGTACTATGTACGAACGCGTAACACCATCGCAACTAACTACCGCACTATACATAATCAAGTTATTAATTAGTGAAGAAAGAAAAAAAAAATTAAAATTCAAGTAATAGCTGGTTTTAATTTACGTAGCTTAGCCAACTACCAGCGATACAGCACTGTTCGAATTACAGATAGATATAGGTACATAATAGGTATTTATGCTTTGAGAAAAGGCACTGGGCGGACTCGGTTGGTGGACTGTACCGTATGCGAAGAGCATTTTCTACATCTTTTCTCTGCGCAATGCATCCGCTTATAATATACCTTTACCTACCGGTAGCTCTAGCTACTGGCGAGCTCGTACGAAGCGTTGATTATTAACTCTATGATGATGTTGCGATGATGATGATGATGAGTGTACGGTGGCGAAGGCTAGCCATGGCCGCAGCCAGCCACCGCAATTCAATCTGCACAACATCCATATCATAATGTACCACGTATACAGTATACTTAGTTACTTACGTACGCTATGTTTATTTATTGTAAGACCACTCCTCGATCGAATCAACGCAGTAGGTATAAAATAATTATATATTTTTCTCCACCAGTATCGGTACCTAGGCATAAATGTAGTACAATTCTGTATTACGTACAAGTACAACTATTTGGTTTATTATAAGAGAGCGTTGTTTTTACCACTCACTTCCTCATCTTATGCGGAATTGCGCATATCTTGTACCCCGTATCGTATCGAGAGTCTCAATGGGGGCAACGCTGCTATTTTTCCATTCGTTGGAATGCGGTCACTGTATTGCCCTGCCTCGTCAGCCTGCTGATTGGTTCAGCATCATGGAAATATCTCATTTTTGTTGGAATAAAAAAATCTTTATAGAGTTCCTATATTAGAATTGATATTATTTGACGTCTGTATTCCTGCACGACCCATCTCTTTTTAACTTGTGATCAGTCGCAATTAAAAAGTTGAGACGAAAACACTGCTTTAATGATTCATGAAACATCCGCAATAATTTAACCATAGATGCAACTCGAGTAGACAAACAAAAAACTTTATTACGATAAGTTGCCTATCTCGAAAATTGAACGCGCTATAAACCTTTGAAAACTGTATTTCTAAGCAAAATTAGTTGGCAACACTGCATTCAAAAACATTTTCGACCACGCATACCTAGGTGAGGTAGATGTAAACAGCAAAGTTGGTAAATTCTCAAGAGTCACAGGACTGATCAACGGGACTCTAAATGCAAATAAGACAAAAAACGAGAACATGGAGTTAACAACACACTGGCACTACCATTGATAACATATGGATGCGAAATGTGGGCCCTGAAGAAAGCTGGCAGAAGAAGAAAACCGCGGCAGAAATGCGTTTCATGAGGCATACAACTGGAGTGACACTTGGAGACAAGAAAAGATCTGATGATATAATGTTCACGTTTGGTGCAACACCGATTACCAAAAAAATGAAGAAATACAGAAGTAAATGGCGAAAACATGTAGACAGAATGGACGAATCCTGGTCGCCCAAAGTGATAAGGCAGTACACTCCAGCTGGAAGAAGGAGCAGGGGAAGACCGAGGAAACGAGCAGACGACACCTCAGGGACCTCTGGAGGGTCCAAAGATTCTACACCGCAGACGGGCCACCCGCCCACCGCATATAGGGAAACCGAACGACGACGACCCGTGCATAGCATTTCGAAAACCCCAGAAAAATTGTAATCACGTTGGGATGCCTATTTTTTGTGATGAGCTTGAAAAGAGTTAGGTCTTCGTAGCCAAGCTCCCAAATTTATGGGAGCTAAGAACTAAGCTAGGTAATAAAAAAACGGAGCTTGCTCAACACCGCTGACTATAGAGCATTATGAAAAATGGTGCATACTACCTCCCTTGAAAAACTGGAGGTCCATCCCACCGCCGCTGGAGGAGAAACAGTACTTTTGCAAATTTGAAGTAATTGAGCTATCGAGTTGGTTCTTCATTTCAAGATGATGAAGTTTCTGTTTTCTGTGTACTTGCAGAAACTTTTTTTATCCTCAGCGATGTCTTAATTTGTTTAGTCTTCTACCCTCTTCCATCCTACTCTATTATCCTCCAGTTTGACGCGGCACAGTGGTATGTTTGGTATTAGGCATCCCGCCTAGCGCTTTTTTGAAAATGCTCTATACATACATGGGACATTGATTCGGTGATTAGTTGGATGGTGCGAGGCAGTGCGGTGGTCTGTGCGTACGTTACGATAAATCATCGCAACGTATACCTACCTATGATTCATTTAGAGCTGTGTTGGGAACAGTGGGCTGCGCTGTTTGAAGGTGATTAAATGTTTGCAACCCTTATTCGTATACTATTTATATACTTTATACGTATTTCCTACCAAAACCAACAACCATCGCAGCGTACGATACATGGATATACTTAATCGTACGTAAGTTCGTGTATGTGTTTATGTATGGTACAAGTTTCACTCGCTTACAAAATCGATATAGTTAGGTTATTACGGTGCTGCGATTCAGGTGTACCTAGTACCTACCTACCTACCTAACGTATTGCCGTATACATATTGGTGCACCAGAATGTAGTATGACCATCGCCAGTGCTGCTACGCCCCTTCTATATGTAGCGTTCGAAACTTTATTTGCTTTCTATATACAATCTGGCTGCTTGGCTGTTGTCGCTGGCCCTTGGATCGTAGCCAAACTGTAGGCCTATTCACCTTCCTATACTTACGTATTGCTGTGCTCTGTGGAAAAAGGAAGAAAAAAATGAACGTCCTTCGAAGCTGCACCATCGATTCAGCGCTTCCATCGAATGAGTGACTTTTTCGAAATTACACGGTTTAGCAGCGTAACGACGATCACTAGTTGGCCGGATACAAATTATTAGGTATATACATTTTTCGTCAACTGCTGGTCGCGTCGACAGCGCCATCGACTTCGGCATAGGCCAGTGCAGTGCTACTTCGGGTATATCCGAACAGATGCGCCCGCACTTCACCTCGACTTCTCTGTCCAGCCAAGGTGACATCGAAATTGCTTCGCTGTCTGGCTCGACTAATTAGTCAATTTTTTTCTACCTTCTTCCTCTTCGAGTACAATTATGCATTCTTTGTCGAACCTTCGCTGCCATTTGTGCTGAAAAATTTGTTTCGCGAAAGCTTCTTCCTCAGTTGCTCGATGGTGGTTGAGCACTTGGTAGTTGTTTATGTCAGTCGTCAGCTATGCCTACAAATACGTTGGCTATGTCAATCAGCGTGAAAAAAACTTCCTCGTATGGTAACGCCAACTAAAAAGTAAAGAAGTTATAAAATACATAAGTTATTTTCACGATGTCCTGGAATCCACTGGTCGTTGGCTGGGCTTGGCTATGGCCTATGCTTGGCTTGGTAGTCTTATTATAATATAAAAGTGGTAGTCATATTCGATTAGGGGCGAAAAGTGAAACCAAGTCGATAGGAATGATCATTAAAGTGGCGTCTCAACCTGATGTCTGCCGCCGCCTATTCGGATATTTGTTTATTTAGAAGTTTTTTCTTTTTCTTTTTTTGGGTGGGTAGTAGGTAGTGGTGAAAATAGGAAACTTTTACATTGAAATATTGGAACTGCGAGTCTGACAGCTGCATATTTTCGATACGTGAAATAAGGTGGCGTATTTCGAGGTGGTGTAAAAGCGACTTCGACTATTGTGTAGAGGAATATCGTAGTTGGCCGAAATTACCATTACATCTCGTCGAGCGATGTTGGTTCGCCTTCAAATATCATCGTTCGTCGAATATAATGTGAAATTTGAGACGGACGCGGCGCGGCGCGCTGCGTGGAACCCGTTCGTAGACATCGCGAATCCTCATAAATGTAACAATATATCTCGATATCTCGACTACTTCGACTTCGACTGGTTTTGCTTTATCGAGCATGGTCGGGCAGTACTCGAATTTCAAACGTTTGACTTTTTTCAAAGTATTAAAAATCTGCTTCCGCGCGTAAAAAGTACCATACAGTTACCTGCCTAGGTATACGTCGCTGGTTTTAGTTATTATTGCTAGATTCGGAGGCAACGTCATTCTCAAATGATCAGAAAGACAGTAAGTTTTTCAGGCTGAGTGAAATGATGCTACGATGAGAAACTATTCTCGATCTATTCCATTTATCAAAGAGTAGGTGTAGTCGCGATTTATCGAGTAGGTCTTGGTAATTGGGATTCAAATATAATTTCTGTACCTCTCTTCATCTTGCCTCATCTTTGGTTCCAGTTACTCGGTGTCATTACGACGCGTCTCGCTTCTAATTGGCTGCGTTTTTTCATTGATCGGTGACTGATGGTGAGAGGCGGTGCTGTCGTCGCAGAGCACATGTTAGCTGACGCGAATGCGAATCATCGACGATGTCGTTGCTGAGGATTTGTGTGAACTAGCAGCGTGCCACACTGCACCTCCCGAAGACGACCTCGACATTACGTTCCAGTTTGCTGGCTTTGTGACAAATTGAGCGACAAGGCAATCATTCGAGAGATTCGTGACCAGCGAATCTGCTCACCAGCCACAGTCGCAGCCACAAATGTGTACATTATAGTTGAAGTATTGGTCTTGGAGATTATGATTTTTTGAAGAGGCTGCAGGTGTGATTGAATGCAACACGTCCTGATGATGGGCTAATACCTTCACAGGCTGCGAGACTGTGATATCGTATACAGTTTTTATACGAGTCTATACGTCGATGAGCTATTGTCTCGTTAATGACATTCAACATGTTCGTTGATTTGCGTGTTCAGACATGTGTTGTTTAGTTAAACGATTCGGCACGTAAACGATTATGGTTGTTAAAACACGCTAACTGTAACAGTTGTGCTTTTGATAACTGTAAATATTACGTAAGGTTTCGTGCTGATGATCGGACGTGGCGTCGACCGTATTGTATCGTATCGACAAGGTGAGGAGAGCCAGCGCAGCGTTTTCTTACGATCATCGTCCACTTTGGCCGGCAATGGCAACGGTGCCGATGCCGTGTCGACGACGTCGACGTCGCGCTGCGATATCTGTGTACCTGTAACACGCATATATATAGATATTATACAGTGCGTATAGGATAGGCCTACCTTACATTCGGTTGTAACATGTGCATGTTATGCCGTATTAAATGTTATATTCATGTATACCTGACTTACTTTTGCATTGAAACCAAAACACTGAAGGCGCAGATTTGTTGAAAAATAAAATTCCAGTTCTTGAACAATTAGTATTTCCTCCAATTCTACCAAAATTACTGAATTTGTCACGGTTAGAATTTAGAAGTACGATGTTGAGATCCTCGTATTGATTTTATTCAAATAACAGCATCTCATATTGATCTACAGATGAAGTAAAACATTATAGAATTGTAAATGTGCCTAGGTATATCTACTAATCCCAAAAGTACAAGTAGTTTGAAAGAATTGCCAAGAAACTATTGATATTTAGGTGTTCATTTTGGGAGTTGCTAAATGCACGGACTCGTGTCGGGAGTTGCTAAATGCATGGACTTGTGTCCGGAGTCGAATCAGTCGTTCTGTAAGTTGGAATCGTTTGTCATTCACCAACGCTACACTATTCAATGGGTCAATGTTTACTTTTTTTTTCGTGAATGAATTCTTCATCTTATTATGCGAAGTTCGTTCTTTCTAAAAAATTTAAACCAAGGATACGAATAACTTTAAAGCATTTTTTAAATAAACTTATAAAATTTCTCAGTAAAGAAATGTGTTTTTTTTTGTTTTTTTTTTTTGTTAAATTTTACTAATAAGACGAATTATCGAAATTAGACGAGAGGGAGGGATCCAATCAAAATTTTTGGAATAACCAAAATTATTCCTTGGGCATCAAGCTACAACTTTTGTTTGAAGTTTTTTTCAACTGGACCACTTTTTCTTCACCAATTTTTGCATAACACTTCGAAGATAGATACTAATTAAAATTTATAGAGAAGTGAGGGAGGAAGTGGCCAATTAAACATTTTTTTCCAATAAAAGGTGTAGAAAAAATTTTGATTCGGCCCCTTCCCGCCTCCCTCTCATCTGATTTCACATGAGGTAGATACTTTTTCAAAATTGAGGAGGGTCCAATTGAAAATTTTTTCCAACAAAAGTTGTAGATTGATATCTTAGAAATAATTTTGGTTATCAAAAATTTTTCGATTAGACCCTTTCCTCCCCACCAATTTTTCAAAATATGACTTAGATAATGATATTTTGTATTACCAAAAAGGAATAGAGGTAGAGGTTCAATTGAAAAAATTTTCAAACAAAAGTTGTGGCTTAAAATTCTAGAAATAATTTTGGTTATTACAAAAATTTCGATTGGACCCCTCCCTCCCCTCCAATTTCGAATATTAAAAATCTATGTAGTATTGGGCTTGATAAAATTCAACAAAAAAATAATTTCTGAAAAATTTCAATGTTCATTTTAAAAATACTTGAAAATTTTTCGTATTCTTGGTTTAAAAAAATTTTAGAAGGAATTTTGCATCGCACAAAAATATGAAGAACTCATTCACGAAAAAAAAAAATTAATCAAACGAAGAAATAAATACGAAGTGTGGTGAATGACAAACGATTCCAACTTACAGACCGACTGATTCGACTCCGGACACAAGTCCGTGCATTTAGCAAATCCCGTTCATTTTTTACAAAAAAAAAAATCCTCGTATACCCCATTCCATTTAACTTGAGTCCTCACCACAAACTTCTGGCCACCTGATTGGCGCACAATGCTTTGTTTACAATTCTGCATTAGTGTAACATGATAGTATCCATTTTTGCCGTAATACTTTTTCATTCAAAACATTTAGCAATTATTCACTGACATGGTACTGGAATGAGCTAACAAATAAGGCGAACCTGTCTGATGATTAGAACTGCCATTACTTGCCAACTAAGCATTCACTAATAATTTTTCTCAGTGATTGAAAAAAAAGTAATTTTTGCAGGAATACTTTCTCATTGAATTTTTTTTAGCAATTATTCACTGACATGGTAGTGGAAAGAGCTGACAAAAAAGGCGAACCTATATCTGATGATTAGAAGTGCCATTACTTTCCAGCAGCTAAAGATTCATAATTTCTTACAATTTTCTCAGTGATTGAAAAAAAATTCATTTTTGCAGCAATACTTTTTCATTCCAAATTTTTAGCAATTATACACTGACATGATAGTGGAATGAGCTGACAAAAAAGGCAAACCTGTCTGCTGATTAGACCTGCCATTACTTTCCATATAAAGATTCAAAATTATAATAATTTTCTCAGTGATTGAAAAAAAAAATCATTTTTGCAGGAATATTTTTTCATTCAAATTTTTTAGCAATTATTCACTGACATGGTAGTGGAATGAGGTGACAAAAAAGGCGAACCTGTCTGATGATTAAAAGTGCCATTACTTTCCACCTAAAGATTCATAATTTCTAACAACTTTCTCAGTGATTGAAAAGAAGTCATTTTTGCAGGAATACTGTCTTTTTCATTCAAAATTTTTAGCAACTATACACTGACATGGTATTGGAATGAGCTGACAAAAACGGTGGAGATATCAGATGAACAATCTCCTGAATTTTTTTTTTTAAATCTCAAATTGTTCTGAAAAAAAAATCAGATGTCATTAATGTATAATTATTTTATAAAATATATTTTTAATTTCAGAAGAAATTTCTACGATTTTTTCTCCTTTGAAAGAAAACATATTTCAAAGATTCTTTAAGAAAATTTTTTTGATGATTTTTTGATAGCATTTTTGAGATTTTTCAGTATTTATCTTGAATCGGATAAATCGTATTATCGCAAATAATCGTCGTCTAAATTGCAAAATTAATTAACGTAATCAGTGCCAGGTATGCGAGTGAATAAATAAGACCGGAAAAATTTCAACGTCTGTATAAAATTCAAGATGATGAAATTCACCTAAGCGTAACTATACGAGTTGAAGTACATTTACAAAAAAATCAAATATAAGTGTACTTCTACTCGTACTATCGTCAACTATAATACCTTCATAATTTTTTCTCACACATTAATATACAATACACTGTTCGGTGTTTATGTATATGGCATACCTTCCTAATTAACCACTATTAAATTAGACAGGCTGAAATATTTCGCTTGTGTTGAAAAAAAAAAATTGCGGAAAATACGATAAATTTGGACGAAGCGACGCGTTTGCACGTGCGCCAACTCGTAATAAGATGCATACACTCGTGCACAGTAGCCGTATGGCGAGATATCTTAATTATACGCGTTGGTAATTTTTCCCCTTTTTTTGATAGCCGTATAAAAATATATTAAAATGTATATCATTATCAATTAGTCTAATAAGAGGGCTATAGTTGGAGTACCTATAATTCTTTTTACGCGAAGTGCATTTTAATGCGGTTACCTAGGCCATTTTCATCGGTTCCGCGTTATCTAATGAAAATGATGAAATGTGTAAGATAAGCATTCGCCATTTATTACGTGGCAGTTCGATGTCGAGTCGACTGATCTTTTTTGCTGACTAGTTAGCTGCATTATCACGAATTTTGTTCGAGTGTTTGCCGTCTGTTGTTTTGCCCTTAAAAAAAGAGAAAAAAATAAATAAAAATAGTTTCGATTATCATGCGGTCTTAGAAGAGGTTTAAAATAATTATGCTAATTCTTGAAAGCGTGTACTTATTATACAATATGTTTTCGTGCATCAAAACTGAAGGGAGTTGTGATCGTTGGATGATTGATTAGTATTTAATCGATGGCAGAGTAAAACCTTGTACTAAATATCTGATAGTAATTGTAGAATTAGATGGAAGTATTATATGTAGGTCTATAGGTACGAATAAAACAAAATAATAATAATTGGAAAAGAAACTGAGATACTTACTATAAAAATTATTAAATTTTTCATAAAAATTAGAAGACGTAAAAAGTGTAAAAAATCGTGAACATGATTTTATGAGTGAAAAACTTTTTGAGGGATTTTTTTGGAAAACCATTTTTCAAACAAAAATCTTTTTTAGTTGTTTTAAAAGAAAACTTTGGACCCTTGTAGGTATACTTGTGTACGCTTCATTATCGAGCGAGAGATCGGGCGTCACCATGGAACAAATCAAGGGGCGATTTGATTCAACACAATGGCCATTCATTTGCATTATCTTGCGCCTTCATTCACGCGCATGCAGCGGATATTGATATTCAAAATGGCCCCCTTGTTTGTCTCTTTTTGACGAGCTGCAAAAAAAAACACTACGATACCTCGACGAAGCATAGATTTTCGAACGCCATTTTATCATACGCTATTTTAGAATCGTTTCTAGAAATGGTGAAGTAGGGCTGCGAGGCGCGGCGCCGATAGGAACGAGTGGCACTGTGCATGGTGTGTAACGTATATGGAGTGTATATATATAATGAAATAAAAAGAAGTAGGTACATGGGCTGCGAATATCGAATGTTTGCATAGGTACGTCTGCCTCTGACTTGCGCATTGCGTCGGTATTCCGTTATAAGGGTCTTGAAGTAAAGTTGAGCAATGCGACAATCGCCGCGAAGACAAAAGCCTGGTACCACCCTTTTGGTAAATAATGCGTTTCCCTTTTAGCTGTATGTGAGAGTGTACGAGTATATAGGAGCGCTAGAAAGAAATGAGGAACAGAAGCGCTCCTCCCTTCGGCTCATTGTGGTCTTCCTCCATTCTACAAATTGTTATAAGCGTACAATATCGAAAATACTCATCTACTTGTAATCGTATACTCGTATTATGGATAAGCATAATCCATATCCTAAATAGGTTCTGGTAGCTGTGTTCGAAACACATGTTCTACTTGTATATAATCCGAACTTGCAACCTGCGATCTATCTCATGCCATACAAATAATGACACGAGTAAATTGCTACGCGTTTGTAGATGCCTAGATGGAGTAGAGAGTAGAGCATAGGTCGATTGACGAGCTATGTCCTATCATCGTATGGTACCTCTGCCTGCCTAGTGCCTATATGGTGAAGTTTTTCCTTCTGCGAGAATCGCGAGAAATAATTGAATTTTTGTCGTATAGCTATGGTAACAAGCTTGATACTATGTACAATACTGTATGCTTAGGTAAATACGTTATTACAGTGTGTTGAAAATTGAAATCGATTCGCAAATTGGTGACAGTAGGATGATGTCTAATACCAGTAGTGAAAATAGTAAAAGTAGCTCCAGGCTGGGCACTTTTCATGTAAAGTAATTTTGTGAAATGAAAAGTTGGAAAGTCGCTGAAAAGTGTGAAAAGCTGTGAAAAGTTTCAAAATTCTGCCCTGTGAGGTATCGTTTTGAAGCTGTTGTTGAGAGCTTCAAGAGATAATATGATATATTCAGTAAAATGACAAAGAAAGGATAAGTCTGTATCTTGAAAAATGAAAAGAGTTGTTCAACTTTGAATACAACGGGGTCAAAAATTGAAAATTTCAAAAAATTTACTCGATTTTTCATCAGTTTCTTCAATTTTGTCACAATTAATTTGAGAAAATCAGAAAAATTTCATAAGTTTCTGAGCTCTGTCTTTGATTACATGGTGTGCCTACTTGAATATTTGTTAGATAGGTTTTTAACATTAGACAATTCATCGGCCATTGCATCACGCTATTTTGAGTAAATTGATACTCACTCGATTTTTTGTAGTTTTGAAAAGTACTTTTCACCGATGAAATTTTCTTTTCAACTTTTCATATGAAGAAAAGATCTTTTCAACTTTTTACGAAAAGGAAAGATCTTTCAACTTTTCGCGAAAAGAAAAGATCTTTTCAACTTTTTACGAAAAGAAAAGATCTTTTCAACTTTTTACGAAAATAAAAGATCTTTCAACTTTTTACGAAAAGAAAAGATCTTTCAACTTTTCGCGAAAAGAAAAGATCTTTTCAACTTTTCATGAAAAGAAAAGATCTTTTCACTGAAAACAAAAATTCTTTTCATTACACTATTTCACTACTTTCCAGTGGTACATCACTATGAAAAAGTATTGTAAAATCAAAAAATCATATACTCTCTCAAAAAAAAAAATGAAAGACGAAAAATGTAAAAATCAAACTGCTAAGGCTCTGGCGATGGCCCCCGGTCGAACTTCGAATTTTTTTTCATTGATTCCGATTTTGTATCGTAAAAGATGATTTTAGAGCGTATCGGTGGAGCCTCGAAAAATAGGTATGTGATTTTTAGCTTGAAAATTCTATCTCCTCGAGTTTTCAACCGATTTTCACCAAATTTGGCATGTAGATACAAGTACCCAAGGGGGGTGTGTTGTGAAATTTTTTCAGATTTTTTGAACCCCTCAAACGACCTTGAAAACGACTGTTAACACTTTGAATCACCCTGGAGGGTGCAGTTTTAGAGTGCGCTCGACCGAAATTTTTTTCCCAGTTTTTCACACCCTTTTACGCTATCCAAAATTTTTTCGAATTTTTATCGTCGGTGCAACTTCCACAAAATATTCAAAAAGCCAATTAGTCGTGCTTTTCCCCCCACTGAACGCAAATTTTTCATCAATTTTTTTTTTTTTCCTCGAGGTACATCATACCAGATACTTCTTTATACACTTTTTTCCCCCCGAATTTCACCTCAATTCATTCATTTTTCGCGAATTGAGGTTCTTCATTAATTTTATGTGCTAAAATTGAGTAATCACACGAAATGATCGAATGAAAAAACCAATCGCGGATTCGAGTTCGGCAGGTCAAACTACCTACCCCCATTTAGACCTTTGCAGTGATCGTTTTGCCTAAAATTGAAAAAGTTTACATTTTTGGTAAAATGAAAAAAAAAAAAAAAATAGGTAGGTAAGTATAGAAGTTGATATTCTGGATGGAAATAGGTAAATTTTTACAATTTATGATGATAAAGAAATTTCGATGATTAGATAACATTTTAATAAAGTAGAAAAATCAAATGAAATTGAAAATTAAAAAAAAATGAAAATTGATAAAATTCTCACTTACTTAATTGAAAAAAATGTAAATTTGAAAATATTTTGAATATCATACAAATATTGGAAACTTGGAAAAAAATTGGCCACTAAAAAATTGAGGTTGGATTAGAATTGCCAAAAAATGTAGAATTGAAGAATTTAAAAAAAAAAATTGCGAAACTAAAAACAAATGGAGAGGGAAACGATTGACAGATCGACTCCTAAATATTTCATCAGACTCCATGAAACATGAAAATTTGTTCTCTGATAGATTGAGCAGTTCTCCCAAGGAAAGACAAGTTTCACTTAGGAACTTTCAATCTTCCAGGTTAATGGAATTCGAACTTTATGAGAATGCTTAGTGGTGGTAAGATCACCATGGAGAGACGTGGCTACTGTTTTTGTGAAATTGATCATGATCATCGTGATGGTCGAAGGTGTATAGGTATACTTACGAGACGTCTTGACGAGTAACTCATTAACCTAGCCCCGGAGAATTGAAAATGAAAAATAGACGAAAAACGGAACAACTAGGCGGTGGCGGTCGGTGGCGCTTCGTATCGAGTTAACGACGTTTTAATATCAGGGTTTGACCGAGCGCGGTTCATTTTTCATATAATAACAACGACCCGCAACCGATAATGCTGACAAGATTGCTATATAGAGAAAAAATGCGTGTACATAATGCCTATCTCGTACTACAGTTCGGACTGTATACTCTCTCGGATATGTCGTCATCCTCATCGATGCTCATTAGAAATGATGATGCGGAATTACGGAAGTATTTTAGTGGCCTGGCCGAACGCCACCGCAGCGCTGCCCGGCCCGGCCTATCGTTAAGTGAATTTCGATCGAACATTTATTAGCTCGTATCTCGGATGTTGTTGCGGTAAAGGTGACGCGTGCCGGTTCCCGCTGCGTTCGGGCCTAGGCTAAGGGGTTGGGGAAGGTAATAGGTATATATTGACCGAAGCATCTGTCAAAATACACGCGTATATGTACGTATGTATTTTGTATATGAGAGAATAGCTCGTGTTTGTGTATAAATTCGAAGCGCTTTAATCGGTCCATTGTAGACTGGATACGTAAAAGGGTGCGATCGCGATCGAGTAAACATTGAATCGGGGGTGAGGAGTCAGCGAGAGACACCTACGGTGGACATGGATACCGAATGTGCGCAAGTCGTGGGTAACGCTCCATTAACTCGCTTTCTTTCGCAGGATTCGCGTTCGCATCTTGACCGCAAATACGATTTATACGTTTTTGCAAAACCACATTTGGTTTAAAAGATTTGTTTTAATCGTTCTATAATAGTGTAGCGAGCCTGAGATTTGGCGGCAGCGTGGGTGTAGGGTCAGAGGGTGTGAGAGGTTGCCGACGATCAAATCCAGCACAATAGTATACAGAGAGTATCGTATAATAATATCTGTAGGTACTACTATATACGATAATACAACAAAGGGTTTGATACACCCATTTCACATTTATACAATGTGTACCTCGGTATATGTACATACAAAGGTAAACAACTGCGATCCGCGTTTAAATTGGTTAAGGGCGAGAGAAATTAGATGATACATGTCGAGTCGGGGCGAGCACGCCGATAGATGGAGAAGAGAAAAGAAAAACGACGAAAGAGTTAATTACGCAGATAGACAGTAGACAGGTAACGCACCCTCGCCCATATAATATACGAATCGAACTTCGGGCCAAGTGCCGAAGTGCGGTACAAGTATCGGTAGCGGCGCAAAAAATGGGGGTTTGAACCCCATATCTGGCCAAGTTAATATGTACTGCATATAATGGGTATAGACGAAGCCGAAGGTACAGTAACCCAAGAAGCCAGCCTTCAACGGTGAACTGATTACCAGGCATACTGATACCAGCTCCCTCGTTTTACCCGTTTGAATTTCATTTTTCTTCCCTCCTAGGCCACCTTTCTCCTGCAGTCGCGCGTTTTCTTTCTCTTTTTTCAGTTTTTCGTGCAGTACTGGTCTAGGTAGATAGGCGATAGGCAAAGGCATAGGTATCGTGTAGTTTTGTCGATTATCACCATGTGTCAGCTCCCTCTCCCCTTGTGCCATTCGCTGGCAACGAACGGGCTATTTAATGAGAATTTTGACGTGTGTGTAATCGACTGTCAACGTTAGTGGATTTGGAATGTTTACCTTCTGCAGAGAGTAAGAAGCTCGCAATTATGTAGGTATCTATCATTTGGTAAATTACGCACGTTGGGGGTGTAACTTGTAGTTCGATCGAAGATTGAATTTGTGACCTGTCATAAGAAAACCAGCCGCATTGGCGTTTCCATGGAGGGAGGGGTGCTAGCGGGCTAAAGCTCCCAACAAAACTGGGCCCACTCCTTAAAATATTTTTTAATGGTTTCAAAAAGCAGTTTTGAAGCTTTTCGTGCCGTGAGAGTGAAGTAGCACAAATAAATCGTTCAATATGGTACTGTAACATGTGCTTATTATACTCGTACTTACTCGTATTTGTATTTAGTTATAGTGGTATCAATTTCAATGCGTACAATTTTTCAAATGCATTTTCGAGTTGAATGTACGTATAATTGACCTTCCACCGAATCTTCAATTCTTGTTGAACAACAAAATTTTCAATTTTTGTCGAAAAACAAATTCAAAATTTTTAATTTTTGTTGGAAAACAAAATTTTTAATTTTTGTTGAAAAACAAAATCTTTAATTTCTTGTTGAAAAACAAAATCATTAATTTTTTGTTGAAAAACAAAATTTTCAATTTTTAATGAAAAAAAGAATCTCAAATTTCTTGTTGAAGAAAAATTTGTTGGAAAACAAAATCTTTAATTTCTTGTTGAAAAACAAAATTTTCAATTTTTATTGAAAAAAAAATCTCAAATTTCTTGTTGAAGAAAAATTTATTGGAAAACAAAATTTTCAATTTTTGTTGAAAAACAAAATATTTTTATTGAAAAACAAAATTTTAAATTTTTGTTGAAAAACAAAATCTTTAATTTCTTGTTGAAAAA
Source organism: Balanococcus diminutus (assembly GCA_959613365.1). Classification (NCBI taxonomy): domain Eukaryota; kingdom Metazoa; phylum Arthropoda; class Insecta; order Hemiptera; family Pseudococcidae; genus Balanococcus; species Balanococcus diminutus. Next base: position 54,261,595 of record OY390718.1, on the reverse strand, counting down.
AAAATTTAAATTTTTGTTGAAAAACAAAATCTTTAATTTCTTGTTAAAAAACAAAATTTTCAATTTTTATTGAAAAAAAAAAATCTCAAATTTCTTGTTGAAGAAAAATTTGTTGGAAAACAAAATTTCCAATTTTTGTTGAAAAACAAAATTTTAAATTTTTGTTAAAAAACAAAATTTTAAATTTTTGTTGTAAAACAAAATTTTTAATTTTTGTTGAAAAACAAAATCTTCAATTTTTGTTGAAAAACAAAATCTTTAATTTCTTGTTGAAAAACAAAATATTTTTAATGTTTGTTGAAAAACAAAATATTTTAAATTTTTTTTGAAAAACAAAATCATCAATTTCTTGTTGAAGAACAAATTTTTCAATTTTTGTTGTAAAAAAAATTGTTGGAAAACAAATATTTCCAATAAAATATTTTTAATTTTTGTTGAAAAACAAAATATTTTTAATTTTTGTGAAAAAACAAAATATTTTTAATTTTTGTGAAAAAACAAAATATTTTTAATTTTTATTGAAAAACAAAACTTTCAATTTTTGTTGAAAAACAAATCTTCAATTTTTGTTGAAAAACAAAATCTTTAATTTCTTGTTGAAAAACAAAATTTTCAATTTTTATTGAAAAATAGAATCTCAAATTTCTTGTTGAAGAAAAATTTGTTGGAAAACAAAATTTCCAATTTTTGTTAAAAAACAAAATTTTTAATTTTTGTTGAAAAACAAAATATTTTTAATTTTTGTTGAAAAACAAAATCTTCAATTTCTTATTGAAGAACGAATTGTTGGAAAACAAAATTTTCAATTTCTGTTGATCAACAAATTGTTGGAAATGAAAACAAAATTTTCAATTTTTGTTGGGAAACAAAATATTTAAAAAAATTTTTGAAAAACAAAATCTTCAATTTCTTGTTGAAAAACAAAATTTTTAATTTCTGTTGAACAACAAATTGTTGGAAATTAAATTTTTTTTTTCAATTTTTGTTGATAATTTTTTGATTCCAAGAGTAAAATAAATAAAGCCCATGAAAATAGGTAGGAATCAATAGTAGTTTTCGCGCTCTACTTTTTTCTTCAAGTTTTAGCTCGAACTACCAAGAAAAACTTGTGGATGCGTCAATGAAACCAGGTTATAGTCTGAAAAGCAAATTTCACAGGAAATGACATTTTTAAATGTACATTATGATCCCTTCATCTTCTATTTGTGTTTATCTGATCCAGCTAAATTTTGTGGAATCATTTAGACACTTCAATTGAACCCAAATTCACTGTCAAGGGTGATCGAATTTTTTTTTCGGAGGCAGTGTTGCCATTCTTGAAACAAAAAATTTCCAAAGAACTGAAATGTCAAATTTTGAAATCAGGATATTGGCTTAAATTTTGAGTAAATCAAAAAACCAAGACCAATACGTGGTAGGAAATCTCCAACAAAAAAGTTCTCTTAACTTTTTGATATTCTCAAATAACTCCTAAAATATTGAAGATAAGCAAAAAGTGAAGAAAACTTTTTTTATTGGAAATTAAATTTCCTACCTCGTATTAGTCTTGTTTTTTTGATTTGCTCATTTGAGCCAATATACGAATAAAATCACCGCCAGGAGTATCGCCAACTAAGTAATAGCAACCAAAAAACGAAAAATGATTTTTTTTTTTTACTGTTACCTGGTTTTCTTATGACATGACAGGTCACATTTGAAGATAAATCTTCTGCATTTAAAAAACGTTGTAAAGAAGAGTTAGAATGATTTGGTTGATCCGTTGTCTCGCATTGATCAGCCGAGGAAGTGTGGGTGCTGAGTAATCTCGAATCACGATGCTGCTCGAGAAGCAGGAGTCCTCGTTCGTACACTGGTATTTCTTCTGGTAAAACGTTCGTTGACTGTCTGCTGAATACCGGAAAAATCTTGTAACCTGGCATTCCATTCGTTCGTATAGGCTTGTAGTTGTATTAACATCCTGTTTTTGAAAAACGAGTGCGATTCAATTACTGTTGCAGGACGGACGTGTCCAATGCCTGTGCCTAATTGCCTGCGTACATATTCGTATTTTATGCACTTATTCGTAATTAAGTACATCGATGATATTGGTGTAGGTGAAAAATGAAAACACTAATCTTGGTAACTTCGCATACAAATACAATACTCCAGCACATAGTTAGACGTGAGGTGGATACTAGGTATTACTATTTAATCGGTGAAATAGATGAAAAAGTGGAAATGTGGTAGCCTAATTTTATACGTAGCTATAGATTAGGTATGTCTACGTACATTTTCTATTTATATGTACGTAATGTACAAGATGAAAATATTATTCTATACAAAAACAAAAACAGTCGCAATTAGTGAATACGCGAGTGGATATGGTCTAAGCAAACGTATCGATTTCCAGATGAGTGCCCTCACCTGGGCATCGAAATATTTTTCTTCTGTTACAACATCTGTCCTGCCCTTCTGCGTACGTCTACATATATATAGTACTCGTAGTACTACTTTTCTCGACTCGGTCGCCTCTATCTGGTTCGGCGTATAGACCTCTCTCTCTGTAGTCTATAGTGCGGCGCGGTGGCCCCATCGCATTGTCTTCCCTCCTCTAGCCGTCCACCTATACCTGTGTCCATCAAGTTGTAATTAGCTAGCTTCTGTTTCATCGTCACACTAGCTTGCTTTTTATAATTTCTGCACCCTCGTCGTCAATGTTTTGTATACGAGTGCTCTGGTTCAGCTACACGTAAAATATGCATTTAGATCGTTGTGTGTATCTTTACTTTATGTACCTAGTTGATAGGTGGATTGTTTTTCGATATTGTTTTTTTTCTTCAATTCTATTTGGATTTTAAAAAGTTCTGAATAAAATATGACATATTTTGTAGAAAAAACAAATACATGGTGTCTACCAAAAGTGAAAGTAGTTAAAAAGTAGTGATTTTGGAGTAAAGGTAGTGAAAAAATCAAAATTGAAAATTGAAAAATCAATTTCGTCTATAAAAAAATAGCCAATTTTCTTCATTCGAAATTTCAATTTTCTAAAAACTTCGCCCCCGCTGCGCTCGGGCAGTAGTTTTTCATCTAAGGTTTTTCGCCCTCGCTTCGCTTGGACAGTGTTCATCTTCACTTTTTGCAAAATTAAATGAATTAGTGACTTCTAAAATATACCTGTATAAATAAAGATGAATATTTCAAAAATTTTCAATTCTGACCGTATCCCTTCAACCTCTACCTTTGTTATGAATGAAAATTTTGAAAAGATTTCAAAATCAATGCAAAAATTATGGGGAGTTGAAAATTCAATTGAATGAGTAGGTATATTTTTCATAATTTTTTTCCTTCCATTTGAAAATTCTTCTGTATAAGTAACTTAGTAAAGTATTTAAATCGTATTTTTTTGTGGGGGGGGGAGGGTGAATTTTTTATGAATAGATCGATAATTTTCTGTCATTTTTTGGGCGGGGAGGTTAAAATTCTGGGGATGGTAGAAAAAAGGTAGTGAAAAAGTAGTGATTTTGGAAAAAAAAGTCAGGTCATGGTGTCTACCAAAAGTTAAAGTAGTGAAAAAGTAGTGATTTGAAAAATGGGTCATGAAAGTAGTGAAAAAGTAGTGATTTTGGAGTAAAGGTAGTGAAAAAATCAAAATTGAAAATCGAAAAATCAATTTTGTGCATAACAAAATATCCGATTTTCTTCATTCAAAATTTCAATTTTCTCAAAACTTCGCCCTCGCTGCGCTGGGGTAGTAATTTTTCCAGAAGAATTTTTCACCCTCGCTTCGCTCGGGCAGTGTTAATCTTCGATTTTTGTAAAAACAAATGAATTAGTGACTTCTAAAGAAAAAATTTTCAAAATTTTTCAATTCTGACCGTAATACCGTATCCACTCAACCTCTACGTTTGTTATGATGTTATGAATGAAAATTTTGAAAATAACCTGAAATCAATGCAAATATTATGGGAAGTTGAAAATTTTCAGTTTGAAGAGTATGTATATTTTTTATAATTTTGAACTTTTTCAAAATTATATTTTTCCATTCTATTTGAAAATTCTTCTGTAGTAAAGTATTTGAATCGTAATTTTTTTGTTGGGGGGGGGGGTCACTTTTTTACGAATAAATAAATTTTTGTAGAAATCCTTATTTTTTGTCCTTTTTGGGGGGGGGGGGGGAGTGTAAAATTTTTGAGATGGTAGAAAAAAAGGAGTGAAAAAGTAGTGATTTTAGAAAAAAAAAGTCAAGTAGACACCATGAAATATTTGATAGTATACCTACATCATATTTTTTGATAGGAATTTTCAATTTTTAGGAACATTTTGAAAATACATTTTTTTTTGCAAATTTCCTTCCAATGTAATTTTTTTACCATAACATTTTTTGAAAAAAAATGATATTTCTAAAGAATATCTTGTAAAAAAAATTTATCCGAATTTTTTTTTAATATTTCCGTCACTCAAATAAAATTCTTAAAATTTTTTTTTTTTGAATTTTCCAGAAATTTGTTCCAACGTTTTTTTATGTGAAAACATAGTCTTTTAAATTTTTGATATAGATTTTTGAATTGCATTTCAAAATTTTTTTGAAAATATCTCAGGTATATTGAGGCCTTACTTTTATATTGACTTTGTCACTAATTCTCAGCTGGGTCTCTATTGCGCTCAAAATTCGCTTTTTCCCTCATTTTTTATTTTTAAAAATAATTTTTTTTTCTGTTATTTTCTATTTTAGGCAAAAATAATTTTAATTTGTTAAAAATCAGCTAAAAAGTATCTTGGACGTTGTTTGTTGAAAACTGTCCTACGTTGAGATGAAAAACAAACGTACTTAAACGCAATGTCCTTTTGTACAAAATCGAAAATCCTAGATATTCATTTTTTTTAACTGAACAAAAAATCGTATAGCTAAATTGAATCAACAATTTTTCGAACTGACTACTTTCACTATAAAATCTTCTGTTTTTTTTAAATTTATTTGTTTTTGTGTTTGAAAGAAAATACACTTAGAGAAATCCATTTTTACAGATAGTATTTTAGCACTGCCGAAATAATAATAAACACTGTTGAAACAGTAGAAAATACTGTCGAGATGGTAAAGAAAACGTCGAGATAGTAAAAAATACTATCCAGGTAGTCCAATTGCTTCAGTTAGGATAAAATAGTGTTATTTACTGTACAACTAGTGATATTCACTATTTATGAAGTAAATTATACCACATTTATGGTTAGTAATACTACGTGCACAGTGAATATAACTATTTACCTCAACTGAAGCCTTCGTACTATCTCATTCTCTCAGTGTACTTGTTTTTTTTTTTTGTTTTTTTTTTTCTTTTGGAGAAAAAAAAATTAGAACTTTTTTCATTATACCTAACCTACCTATTTTTTTAAAATTTTAGTTTATAAGAAAACTTTTTTGAGATGAAAAAAATGAAAAAATGTGTCCAGAATTTTTGAAAAATTTACAGAGAATCATTTTTATTCTTTTCATAGAAAAATTACAAAATTTTCCTAAAAACATTTAAAATTGTATAATTTTTTAAAATTCTCATAAAAAGTCATGAATTTTTTAGGGGAAAAAAAAACCGCAAAAATTTACTGAAAACAAAAATTGAAATTCTTTGAAATTTATTACCGGAATTTTTGAATATTTTCTCAAAAAGAAATTTTGTATTAGGTACATTTTCCTTTCAAACAAGTGATTTTTTTCAATCTTTGATAACTTTTTGATTTTTTTGTCTCTAGGAAATTACATCTCCCCCTTTGTGTCTTTGAACAACAGAAATGATCTAATTTTTGATGGTCAAATATGTACTTAGGTCCAGCTAATAATTTCAAAAATTCATTGGTGGTAACTTATTTCTACAATTACCCGATTTTTCAATTTCAGGTGGTAAACGAAATTTTCTTTTCAAGTTTGAAAAAATTTCGAAGTTTGAAATTTAGTAATATTCAAACTCTGATAAAATATGAACAGTTCCAAAAATTTGTAATCCTCTTGGATTTAGAAAATCTTCAAAATTTGGTCAACGTTCGAAATATGGAAAATTTCCAAAATACGATGGAAATTGGAGTTTTGGTCTTTTCAATTTTTTACAGTTTCGTAAAATTTGAATAATTGTCATTTTTATAAATTTCAACCAATTTTCTGTTTGATGAAAAATTTTAAAATTTAGTAAAAACTCAAAATTGGTTAATTTTCAAGTTTGAATAAATTTTTGAAGTTGGATCAATTTTTGAAATTCAGTCCAAGTTTTTTAGAAATTCCAAAAGGTCAGTTTGTGACGTTTGGTTGATGTCAAAAATTAGGTAAAAGTTTACAAATCCGGCAATATTTCAAAATTTGGAAAATGTGCAATACTTGCTGAAAATGTGATATTGGTAATTTTTTTAATTTATTAAATCATCGTGTTTTGAAAATGTTCTGTTTTTTTTTTTTTTTTGATTTTGTAAGACTTGGTATGTAATTGATTTTTTTTTTTTTTTTTTTTGTGAACGAGCTCGAAGAAACTATTAGAGGCAAATTTTCGTGGTTGCCTTTTGGCTGCTTTTTCTCGTAAATTAATATTTTCAGAATATTTTTCTAAAATCATTCGAAAAACATTACCCCAAAGTGCGCGTATAATAAGTCGATGCTTCCACGTATCGTAACTTGTATTTTCGTATTTATGTGCGGTATTCGATTAGAAAAATTACAATGTCGGATTTTAATTCAATTTATGGAAAGATATACGGAGCAAGGCAGGCAGGCAGCCGCAGCACGTCGCAGACGCAAAGTTCATACATATAGTACCCTGTACAAACGTCGTATGGGACCGAGGATTGGGACAGGGGCACACGATACAAGGTGAATTTTAGGCTCTCCTCGGAAGAATGGAAGAGAAACACTGCTAACGTAACGTTCGTACTACATTTGTTGTACGTATGTGTACGTAAAATCGCTGGTAGTTGGTTTAAGGGGTTCGAGTCACGCAATCTTTTGGAACCTCGCCTCGTATACTGGCGTAGATTCGCGGCATTTGCTCACCCACCCCCTTGGCCTTTTGCTTTTTCTCATTCGTTTGTATGTATATATGTTTACGAGTGTACAATGTCTTTAGATGTGTGTATGTAGATGTACATAACTTTGTGCTTTAGTATCTACCTAATATTTGCAGGGTGTCTTCGTACTTTTTGTACGTATATATGAGTATATTCTCAACTATGCTACTCATACACTATAAAATGAGCTCGTATGTAATAGGTATAGAGGTATGAAGAGGTACGTAGACGTACGACGTACGAGTTTTGTGTGTACGAACTACGAACTTACCAAGTACGAGTATAAAAGAGAGAAATGGTGTACCTACGTATACATGGTGGTTGCATAAATTCTCCAGAGGGTTGTTTACAATGGCGTTACCGTGGAAACAAAACGGTAACATTCGTCGAAAGACAATTTTCGGCGTAACGCGCATTTTTTTTTTATGTAACTTGCCCCGCTTGGCTGCGCCCTCTTGCGACCCCGGACGCCCCGACCGCCGGCGCCTTATCATTTGAAAAATGCTTCGACTACGTACTCGTATATAAAAATACCTCGCTCGTATAACGGGCAATCAGTTAAATTCCGACATTTATATACCTTAGGAATATTTAAAAAATGTTGGCCGCTTTTTAATACCTTCGATATTCGTATCGTATTATCGTACGTTGCAGGTATAATATAAAAAGTCTCGCGGATTAAAGAGAGAATGAGAGTGAAAAAAAAAACCTCGTCGAATTCGAATTAAACACGGGGGTAAAATTATACGACAAAAAGTCGACACGCGACAGCCTATACTTGGTACAATAATCGATTGAAAAATTTCCTCGATTAAAGCTACATACGTACTCGTATAGCCTTCGCGACGAGTATATACGTTTTCCTAAACATCGATCGTGGAATTTTCTTGGAAATTTTCGATTACGAATCATCTTTCATCGAAAAAGCAAGGTCAACCTATACGAGCGAGGGTTTTTTCGAGAAATGAAAATGGCACAAGGCACGATGACGACGTAGGTACTAGGGTGGAATGATTTTGACTTTTTTTCGAAAATCGAAACAGCCTACGGCACAAAAGTTGTGTTTTGGTGTCAAAATAACGTGGTAAAAATTTGAGCCCCCTCTGTCAATATTAACCCATGCTTCAGGGGGTCCAAAGTTTTCAAATTTCAGTAAAATTTCTCATATAATAAAAAAAAAAATTAAAAAAAATTAATAATTTTCAGAGGTCCAGTCGATGGTAGGGATCCTCTTGGTGACCCAGAACCCGGTCATCCATCAAAAAATTGCATAAAAGTATAAACAGGGGTTTCCAAAATATCCACATTTTTGCATAATTACACCAAAATCAAGAAATGCGCGAATATTTTTATTTTTTGAGATATGTTGCATATTTTGAGGTTTACATATTTGAAAATATCTTCAAAATGAAAGGGAAGTCCCATCACCACCACCCCTCCATAGAACATGAGACATTTTGCCATGAAAACTTTGTTTTTCCAAAACTGACCCCACTTTGAGGATCCCTAACGCCCTGCGCCTTTGAGGAAGGAGTCTAATATTCTGATGGGATGTTTTCAACACAAAATGAACCGCTCTCATGCATATAGTAATTAGAGTGATAATTTTTTCACTTTGCCCTAATACAAAGTAGGTAAAATGAGTAATTTCATTAAAAAACACAGGACAAAGTTTTCATAGCAAAATGTCCCATTTTCTATGGAGGGGTGGTGGTGATGGGACTTCCCTTTCATTTTGAAGATATTTTCAAATATGTAAACCTCAAAATATGCAACATATCTCAAAAAATAAAAATATTCGCGCATTTCTTGATTTTAGTGTAATTATGCAAAAATGTGGATATTTTGGAAATCCCTGTTTATACTTTTATGCAATTTTTTGATGGATGACCGGGTTCTGGGTCACCAAGAGGATCCCTACCATCGACTAGACCTCTGAAAAATTTTTAATTTTTTTATTATTTATGAGAAATTTTACTGAAATTTGAAAACTTTGGACCCCTGAAGCATGGGTTAATATTGACCGAGGGGGTTCAAATTTTTACCATGTTATTTTGACACCAAAACACAACTTTTGTGCCGTAGGCTGTTTCGATTTTCGAAAAAAAGTCAAAATCATTCCACCCTAGTAGGTACCCGCTACTGGGGCATCCGAGTTGCGAAATTTTTGCCTTGGGTACCTTTGGTCTGGCGCTGGCGTTGGCGATACGAAACAGGAAGCTCAAAAATGACCGCTACCGTATAAGGGCGAGTTCTCTTTTTTTAATAACATCCGGACTTCGACCATTATCAAGAACGGTTATCGTAAGAAGGGAAAAAGGTGCGCCAGGCGGAGGGGCCGACAACACCGAAAACGTTCGCGTGAACGTTCGATTTTCGTATATTTTCCCTTTACGACGTTCTTTATTTTTCTATTAATTACGGTTTTTCTGCTAAAACCAGTAATTTGCTAACAACGTGTTTTATACCGCGGCACTTGTGAAAACTCTAAACTCGATGCTATAGAATTTTTTACCATGTTTTTCGGATAATTTTTTCCGCACTTAATCGGAGAGCGTTTTTCGCCTTCTTGTTTCGAGTCAGAGTATTTAGATTTATATCGGTGACTCGGTACAATTACGTGGATGGCGACTAAATTAGGCCAACTTTGAAGTTTCAGCGAGTGGAAGGTAGCAGGAAATTGGTTAGAAATATTTTTACTCTTTTAAAAAAAAAACGCCTATATTATTAAGGAGTGTCGCTCTAGAGTACAAATTTCTTGGCAGGGATGGAAAACTGAAACTGGAACTGGAACTGGAACTAAAAAATTGAAAACTGAAAATTGGAAGTGGAACTAGAAAATTAAGAAATGAAAACTGGGACTGAAATTGATAGATATGATTTCAGTTTTTCAAGCCTGTTTCTTGGATCAATGATGTCGTCAGCCTTCTTTTTTACTGTATTACCTTGCATTTATTTTCTATCCTTTTTGTACTACAAATTTATTCAAATTTTCAATGAAATTTGAAAAAAAAAAAAAAAAAACAGCTTTGAGAATTAATTAAAATATGTTATAAGAAAAATGAATTAGGTATGTCTACATGGTCATAGAAGTCATACAAAAGTAATACTTTTGGCTAGAAAATTCCATAGGTACTTTTGGCCAAAAATCAGTCCCTCACTTTAAAAATAGTCTTTGAAAAAGGAACTCCTTTAGGCCTTTACTCATCTTCGAATTTATGCAGAAAATGCATATTTTTTTCTTCTTTCAAAATTTCAAGTTTCTCAAAATTTTTGCGCTCAGCTCCTCCCTTCGTTCTGGATGAAAATTTTGAAAATAATGTAAAATTAATGAAAATATAGTGGTGTTGGAAATTTTTAGTTGTTGGAGTGAAAAATTTTTCAGTTCGTCGCTTGTCTTTCAAAAAATGGACCCTTTGCAAAGTTTTTTGTTGAAGGAAGTGCAGAAAGCATCATAAAATACAAAAGTGATACAAAAGTCCTACTTTTTCACTTTCAAGTTCGAGTATAAACACTTGAAAAAATTGAAAACAAAATTTCATGAAAATAAATTTAAAAAAATGATTTGATGGGGAAAAATTAGACAATGAAGATTCAATTTTTGATAGAAAAATTTGAAGAAAGGTTTCAAACTCATCCTTTCAAAGTTGAAATCAATTTTTCTAAAAAATTTCAGAATTTCATCGTTTGAAATTTTTTCTCGAAACTACTAAATTTTAGATTTCTCTAAATTTTAATTGAAAGGACTTTTCTGAATTTTTTTTACGTTCTTACTGATGAGACATGAGAATATTTCGAGATTTTTTTTTTAAATTTGAAAAAAAAAAATTTGAGAGAATGAAGAAGTTGAATTCTAGAAATTGAATTCAATTTGAAAGCATGACAAAATGTCCAACAGTCCCGCTGGTATTGCTGATCCTGCAAAACTTCTGCTCTTAGGTTTCAGGTTTTTTGCCTTTTTCTTCTAAAACCGTGTGATATTCAAACGAAAATTGAAAAATTGAAAAAATAGGTACGATGTTTAAAATTTATGTATTTACCTACCACGGTTTGGCCATGGTGTCTACATTTTTTTTTTCAAGATTACTTTTTCAGTTTTTTATACCCTTTTTCGACACTTTTACAACATTTCCAGAAAGTCACTCTCTCAAAATAATTGTAAATTAAGAGCCCCCTCCCACTTTGAAAAATTATAACTTGAAGTTTACAACAGAAAAATTTTCAAATAGCAGAAAAAATTCAATTTTAAATTTTGTTCAATGAAGGACGAAACTTTGTGATTTTTCGAAATCAGTTTTTTGATTTTTAATTTTATTGAAAATTTGACAAAAATTCACTACTTTCACTACCGGTGGACACCATGATGAAATTGTTCTCGTATACGTATAATAGGGTTCAAAAAATTTTTCATTGTTCAAATTTACCTACTTAGGTACATAATATTTCAAGATTTTTCTTAGAAATTTGGTAAGTTAGTAGCCTATGAAAAAAAAAAAAATTAAAATTTAGCTAACTTTTTTTTTTTTTTAATCTTCTGTAGTATTATATTGAAATAAAAATTTAAAATTTAGTAGTTTCGAATTTTGACAACTTTTACAAGTTGTACTATCAATTTTTAATGTTGAGCTAAATTTAAAAAAAAAAAAGATATCAAAAGGCCAATTTTCAAATTTTGTCAATTAAAATTTTAAAATTTGGAAAATTTCCTACACATTGATACAATTTTGAAATTTGGCTATAAATTTTCTTAATTTTTTAGTGTGCGAGTAGCTATAGGTAGTTGATTTTTAAAATTTAGAAAATTTGGTAGTGAGGTAATTCAAAATTTTGTACCTTACTTTTAAAACTTGATTAACTTTTTTTCCATTGAATTATTTTTGACGTTCACAAGTTTTTTTTATTTATTTATTTTTTTTATTTATTTATTATGAAAAATACCTTGTTCTGTTGATAATTCTGCATAAGTCGAGTTTTTTGGTTTAGAGATTTTGTTAGATGTTCTGCATAAGTTTGGATATTTCTTTTTTTTATGAAAATCTATAAATGGTATCGAGTTTTTCTTTGTGAAAATATTTTTCAAAAATTAATTTTCAATATTATTATTTTTGAAAATTTTGTTTGAACCTAAGATTCTGTGCTCTCGAGCGACACTCTTCCAAATATATTTTTGTTTACTCGAAAACTGACGACGAATTTGCATGGAAAGGTCGACGTATCTTTTGCACGAGAACTACAAAGTGAGAAATTTTCAAATTGAAAATGAAGTCGTGTGTCTCAAAGAATGAATTCACTTTAAAATTTTTTTTTTCAAATATGGTTTGAAAATTTTATGAGATATTGTTCGACGTTGGTCTATCGATCGCGTATGTGTGTGTGGGGGGGGGGGTAGGTTTTTTCCACCGTTAAATTTGAATCAACAACGTAACCCGAAAAAAATAAAAAATCATAATAATTAATAACCTTTTTTCGTATAAGTAACCACGTGAACGTAATACAGTCATTACGAAAGAGAAACGAACGAACGAATGAAATATATACCTAATAATAAGACGGATTAAGATACCGATCGAAAATTTCAATTGCGGGGGCCACCAAAAAAGACCAACGTCCTAACGTGTTTTTAATAACACGTTGTAAAAAAAAAGGAAAAATAGCCGAATGAACAAAGTAGCAGGAGAGCAGCGGTGTGGACGGTGTGGTATCGGCAGCACAGCAAATAGAATATCCAGCAGGGGTTAATGGCGACGATATGATCTTTAAACGAGGTGACTTGCACATATTTTTGAGAGCAAATATTAACACGCGTCAGGGGTTTAACATGTCAATAGGGTTATTATCGACTATCGTCGCCTCTGTTGTTACACATCTTTATTAGCATATTGTTGTAATGTAAACGCATTATTGTACAATACTTACCCTCTACCTGCCCCCTTTTTTTAATGGTTTTGTACGTAATACTCGTTTATGTGCGGTGGAAAGGCAATGTGGCGCCTATTCCAAATGCAATTGATGTGTAACCGATAATCACTTTTCTAATTGAGCTGATTTTCTAACATTATTATTATGTTTATGTTTACATTCATTTTATTTATTTATTTTTTATTTTTTTTTGCAGATACCATGCACAATTCCAAAGAAGAAGTCGCACAATATAGATCTCGATCTGAAATTAATATGTACGAGCACGTTGCAGTGGACGGTGATATGTTCCTACAGGTAAATCGAGCTGTGACTAATTATTTGTCGCCAGATTTTTAGAAAAACGAGCTCAATCACGCGAGAGACTCGGGTGTGCAATACAAATGTACACCTATATCTACGTCATTTAAATTTTTAAACCATTCGTCACGACCTGTCCCTCAGCTTCGGACCTCTGTTTCTTTGTACTGCATTAAATTGGCGTCAAAAATTAATACAACTCGTGGCTGAATTTTTTTTACACCTTTGTAATCAACTCGTGCCAAGTTGAAAGCTTTTTCGTGTTGGGTTTCACTTTTTTTTTTCGCTCCCTCCCAAGGTACCTTCGTACTTTTTTTTCGTGTGTGCTTACGTATACCTCATGCGGCATATGTTCGTGGGGACGTGGTCGTTGTAACTAATTGTAATTGGTATATATATCGTATATAGGTGAGAGTTGTTCGAATAACGGGTCTAGGTCTACTCGTCGAGTTCGTATAATTCGTTTATTTGATAAAGTGTAATTTCTCCTTCTCCTTCTCCTCCTCCTGCGCTCTGCAGCGCAGATAGTTTGATATTTTTTAATTCGCTATCGCATCGGTACATCCCTTATTATAAACGCATTAACAACTTGTTAGTTGTTAAAGCTACACTAAATCGAACCAGCTGCAGAAGGAGTACCGCTCGCCGGTAATACGAGTACCTAAATTATTTTTTCAAAGATTTCCACTAACGCGATGGTTATTTATTGAGGTAGCATTAGGAGCTAAATTACTCGCGCGAGGTATTTTTTTGATCATTTTTCGATTTGAATTTGTGCCTTTGCGTTAGGAAAGGAATGGGAATACGTGTCAACACCAGTGTACGATCGATTCTAAAAATTTATCGATGAAAAATTTTTTCAAACGCAATTTCTTTTGAATGTTGTTTATGAACAATTTTTTCAAAGTTGATTAATGATTATTTTATAATTTTTTCGTCATTTTATTGGCACAGAAAATTTTTAATATTTTCTTCAGACGTAATTTTTCCCAAATTTTATTGAAATATCATTTTTGGAAAATTCCAGCAAAATTTTTTTCAACGTCTCGTTGAACAATTCAAATATAGGTACCTAATTTTTTATAAATTTCGGTGAAGAGTAGTTTTTTTTTTAAATTTTGTTCTTATAAAAAAAATCAAAATTTTGTTCTTACAAAAAAAATTCAAAATTTTTCTTAAACATGTTTTTCAAAAGTTTAGTGGAAGAAAATGTTTCCATTCCAACGTTTTATTTGATCATAATACTTACCTACTTACAAATTTTTCGGCTCCAAAATAGGAAAAAAATACCCAACTTTTTAATAAAAATTTTCAAAAAAAAATAGAATATTTTTTATTTAAATAAAATGATATAAAAAGAAAAAAATACAAAAAGTTTCGCGATGTACATTAATATTTTATTATAAAAATCAAATTTTAAGCGAAACGAAATATAAAATACGAATAAATTGGACGACGTTTCGAATTTCATCGAAATTCATTATCAAGTCCGATAAGAAGAAAACAACGAAAATATTATGAAAACTACTACCCGAGTAAAGATACAAAAATATAAATTTAAGAGAAATCAAAATATAGCCAAATGTTTATACGGTTCTATACCATTAACGTCGTTTTTGTCGTTAATTGAGTTGGGGTTTCGTAAAATATTGAGACTTTCTAAAAATTTTCTTTTTTGGTTTGAGTTACAATTTCTTTGGAGGATTTTTACTCAAACCAAAAAAGAAAATTTTTAGAAAGTCTCCGTATTTTACGAAACCCCAACTCAATTAACGACAAAAACGACGTTAATGGTATAGAACCGTATAAACATTTGGCTGTATTTTGATTTCTCTTAAATTTGTATTTTTGTATCTTTACTCGGGTAGTAGTTTTCATCATTTCGTTGTTTTCTTCTTATCGGACTTGATAATGAATTTCGATGAAATTCGAAACGTCGTCCAATTTATTCGTATTTTATATTTCGTTTCGCTTAAAATTTGATTTTTATAATAAAATATTAAAATGATATACTTAATACGGAAAAAATTTCAAAAAGTTTGAAAAACTTCCATTCTAAAAAAAAATAAAATCAGTCAATTTTTTTCAGGTTCTATCTTTGAAAAAATAGAGAATATTTTTTTCATTCCAAAAAAGTAAGAAATTTTTTTTTCTTTTTTCTAGTTTTATTCCCGTTGAGAAATTTTTTATTCCAAAAAGTTGAAAAAATGAAGGAATTTTTCTGTTCCATTTTTTAAAAATTTTCTAATACAAAAAAATTGAAAAAAATTTTCATTTTAAAAAAAATTATTGGAAATTTTTTTCATTCAAATAAAAAGAAAAAATAATGAACATTTTTAAAGTTTAATTTTTTTTTTAATTATTTGAATTGTAAGAGTATACGGGTAATTCTCCGAAAATCGGCAAATTTGAGTAACAGGCTGATTTCTCAACTCCTGTACTATGCCCAACTTTCATTTTTTGGTTATTTGTACATTATAACGTCCTTAATCCATCATGCCCAATTTGATGAATACCACCCCCCTCCCCTTGAGTACAAGTTAGTCTAAACTTCAAAATGTCCATCGTCGTGGCCTGTAGCACAACATGTTTTTGAAAACAGATTTCAAAAATTATGGAAATCACCATGTTTTTCTGAGAAAAAAAAGTAAGTACACGTCATTAGGAAGTTCAGGGTATAGGCTAGTGTGAATGATGATCACAAAAAGTGTTTAGTACAACTACACCTGATCATTGAAAACTGTAGCAAAGATTTATGTCCATCGTCGTGGCTAATTTTTAAAAATTTGTCTCAGCTCGCTGAGTGAATATTTTTTTCTGCTGAATGGCTACACTGATTTGTTACTTTTATAATAATACTATCCTCATTTGAAATTTCGAATGGCAATGCACAGAGCGATTTTTTACGTAATCATCTGTAAAAATTTCAATTTTTACAAAAATAGTGTCCATCGTCGTGGCTTATCATTCCTCCGGTATAAAATGTCCCACCTTCCTGAAAACTGAGAAAATTTATTCTAATTAGTAAGTATCCTATTATAGCTTATTAATAATTAATAAAATATCAGTATTATAGCTTATAGAATAACTAATTGTCGAATTGTCCATCGTCGTGGATCACAAGTGTTTGTCTTTCGTCGTGGCAATGATGAATTTTTACAGCCACGACGATGGACAATTCGACAATTAGTTATTCTATAAGCTATAATACTGAAATTTTATTAATTATTAATAAGCTATAATAAGATACTCACTAATACCTAACATCTACCCGAGTTTGAAAAAATTTGGTTAAAAACTGTCAAAATCAAAAATTATAATCGAAAAATCACATTTTTCGCTCTAGGAGGGGGTGGGGGTGAGGT
This sequence comes from Balanococcus diminutus, assembly GCA_959613365.1. NCBI lineage: Eukaryota > Metazoa > Arthropoda > Insecta > Hemiptera > Pseudococcidae > Balanococcus > Balanococcus diminutus. The sequence goes on along the minus strand of OY390718.1, from coordinate 54,244,991 downwards.
AGCGACCTAAAAATTTGGTCACGGGGGTTTTAGACCATAAGGACCAACTTCCACTAGTTGGTTTAAAAATTCGCTCTGGGGGGACAAATCACCCTATTTTACCCGGCTATACCCCTTTTTGAATCGTCCTCCCCCCTCCCTTTTGGGAAATGAATTGACCCCAACGCCATAAAAGTACTCGGGGGCATATATATTTTCAATTACCTTAAAAATTTTTTTTTAAAAACCTGTCAAATTTCTGAACTTTTACAGTAGTGAAATTTGCCGATTTTCTGAGAATTACCCATACATAGTTCCTAACCTACCTATTTTGGAAAAAAAAATTGAATCATAAATTGGATCTTGTTCAAAATCTAGTAGAGTGATTTCATTTTTTTTTTTTTTTGCAAGTGCTTATCTTTGAAATTTTTTTAATTTTTTCATTCCAAAAAAAAAAAATTTCTACATACTTAAAAAAAAAAAAAAAAAAAAAAAAAAAAGTAGGAAAAAAATTAAGTACCTAGGTATTTTATTTTTTGGTTTTATTCCAGTTGAGAAATTCTATATTTCAAAAAGGTGAAAAAATCGTTTCAAAAAATTGGATAATTTTTCTGTTTTATTTTTTAAAAAATTTCGTACTTATACTTATGCCTAGTTCAAAATTTTTTTTTTAAATTTTCATTTCAAAAAAAAACTCAATTTTTTCAAGTGTGGTGTTGGTAAACAATTTGTAACAGAAAATTTGTGTGAATACACATTTTGAAAAAAAAATGAAAAGTTTTGAAATAGGTAACGTTTTTTTTTCACAGTTTCAAGCATGATTTCTTTTCAATTTTATCAAAATTTAATTTTGTTGGAATTTTTTTTTATTTCTCACATTTTATTCAGATGATAATTATGATTTTTTGAAAATTCTTTTGGAAAATAATCTTTCAAAAATTTTGTTGGAATTTTTTCGAATAATTTTACCAACATCAATGTCTTAAAATTATTTTCAGATATTTAGAATTTTTTCAAAATCTTACTGAAACTTCAAAGTTTCAAGAACATTTTCGATCAAATTTTGTTTTGAAACAATTTTTCAAATTGTATTGCTCGTAGAACGAGATTTCTTCAAAATCAATTCCATTGGAAGACCATTTTTTCTTTAATGTTTGTTATACAAAAATGTCTTCAAATTATTGGAATTTTTTCATAATCCAAGTTAGTTCAAAGTTTCAAACATTAAGTTACCTGGTACCTATTTCTTTTGAATTTTATTGAAGAATGCTCAAAATTTTATCTCCAAATTTACTATTTTTGTGAAAAATTAATTTACAAAATGTTATGTTTTCTATATTTTCAAGCTTCGTCACCTCAAAATTTGGTTCTTAGGTTTAGGTGACATGATGTTTCAGTGAGCTATTGACGAGTTTCTATCAGAGTTCACTTGTGAGGTTTTTCAAAAACTTTGTTCTTACCTACAAGAAATTTGTATAAAAATAATTTTTTTTTTCGAGCTAACATCAACTTTTAAAAATATTTGCAAAATTTTTCTCAACCCCAAATTTTTTAATGCTCAAGAGCGAATAGGCATTCCATTTTCTTTTTTCGATTTTTTTTCATCGCTTTTTAAAATTTTGATGGAAATTAATCCTTCGTTAGGCGACCCAGGCAGAAATGTTTATTTACGAATTATCAGATTTGTGCGGTCCCAAATAATCCTCGCGTGTCCAACTGTCCAATTTCAATTTATGAAATGACTGATTTGATGACGATTTGTCTGATTCTTCCAGTTGATTATAAATACATACGTGCCAAAGAATAAAGAAGCCTTTTCTAGAGTTCTGATTTTTTAAGGCTACTTGATCAAAATCAATGAATGAACAATACGGTGGTTTGGTAGTATTTTTCGCATTGGCATAATTATGGACTTTTGGGCGCCATTTCGATGTAAAATAAGATTTTTTTTCGTTGTATCAAAAAAAAAAAAAAAAAAAAAAAAAAAAAATGGTGAAATTTTTACAGTAAGTTCATCGTTTATGGAGGTTCGCATAGAGGCGTGTGTCGTACCTATCGCAGGAGCAGCACTGAGCACTGTGCGGCGGCGTAGCCGTGCCAGCTCAAATGCGAAAGCTCTACGGTCATAAAAGAAGTGATATGGGCGGCGATGAAAAGAGGGTTCATCATATTTAGTTTTTGTCATTAACTTAATGGATAATAAATCGCAGTTAAGAGGGAGTCGGGCCCGGGCAAGCGAAGAAGGAAAGGAGTGCATAATAACGCGCGGCAGTCCTTTCGTCGGTTGGTTCTTAATTTATGGGCACCACCGGGTGCTTTTTCTATCACGCTGCCGCAGCCAACGACGCGGACGCGGCCGCCGCTCTTACGCCAAGCCATAGGTATCGATCGGCGAGCCGTTGGCCTAAACGCATGTATTTTTACTCGGTGCCGGTGCCGGCACACCGCAAAAAATAGGGTGCTTACTGCCTGTGCTGTGTTTTACCTTTACCTTTTCTCTATTCCACCTATAGTCTGTTCTCTGTGTACGTGTACTTACCGTAGGTACGCGTATGTAGGTATATGATTTTCCCAGTGTACGTATACGTCTGCCAGCTCCCAAGTGTGAGTATACCGATGATCTGAGCGCGATAGCGACTCGGTCTGGCGTATTGACGTGTTTTTTTTTCATACATACGCATTTGTATTGGTTGAGCAGTGAGGCAGAGCGTGGCTGGCAGCTTTATCAGTTCGAAAATCTTCATAATACATAAGTTTGCTAGGCGAATAAAAAACGAACCGAGGATGGTATATTGTCTCGAATTGATTATAGCCTTTGATACTTACTTGCTTTGAGGGAACAGAAAAAGAAAATAATAATAAAGTCGAACTTTTTTTTCGTAGCTTCTGAAGTTGCGGTAATTTATTTCAATTTATGCGTCCGGTTTTCGCCCAGTATACCTAACTGTATAAAAATTACTTATACTTATTACTAAATGGTATTTTATATTTTTTTGTGTTTTACAGGCTTTGAATGGCTTTTTGGTCATATTAACGTGCGAAGGAGAAGTTTTCTTTGCTACACATACTATTGAAAGTTACCTTGGATTTCATCAGGTGAGTTGAAATTTTCTATTTGAATAGTAGGATTAAGTAATAGGTATACTGAGACATCTGCGTTACTTTTTACGTACTTGCATAATAGAAATCAAAAATCGAATTGTGTTGCAATTTTCTTTGCTCCAGTAAAAAGTTGCGAATTTTACAAAAAAAAAAATTTTAAAAATTTTAAAAATAAATCAGGGTGTCTAACGGTCATGAAAATCATAGAAGTCTTGAAAAAGACATGAAATTTGAAAATGGGTCATAAACGTCATGTAAATGTCATGAATTAAAAAAAAAATCACTAGGTCAAGAAAAGCGAGGAATTTTATTTTTACTCTTTGAAGTCAGAAGTCATAAAATTTTGATATTATTACCCGGGTAAAATTACAAATTCGCTTAAAATAAAAATTTTTTCAAGTGTTGAATCTTCTAAAAAAAAAAAAAAAAAAAAAAAAAATTGCATAAAATACCTATTCCCGAGTAGCACAATCGACAAATTATCGAAATAAAAAATCGACAGAATATCGAATTCGATAAAGTGTCGCGTTAGTTCCGCCTAAATCGTGAAATTATCTTTCGATATATAGATAGATTATCGACGAATTATAGTTAGCAAAAATTTCGAGATTATAGTAAGATATTTTATCGATAATATATCTATAATATCGAAAGATAATTTCACGATTTAGGCGGAACTTTTGCGACACTTTATCGAATTCGATATTCTGTCGATTTTTTATCTATTTTTTATTCCGATTTTTCGTCTTTTACTAGCTTTTTTCTATAATTAAAAATCATTAATTAGCATAATTAATACATTAAACTACGCCTAAACACATTATTCATGTTACGGTAAGAGGATCATTTCAGAAAAAGTAAAAAAAAATTATAAAAAATCTGCCACCCGTGAGGCTTGAACCATCTACCTCCTGCATGGTAATCCTCTTCCTTAACCACTATGCCATACCTTATCGCTGAGGAATTAGCAATAAAACGCTTATAATAGGCAGTTTAGTACTTCCAGACGAGTTGGACTTGGAAAAATTTTTACCAATTTTAAAATTCGGAAATAATTTCAAATATCGTCATAAAATCGTTGAAAAATCGAATTCGAGAAATTTCAGATTATTTGTCGATAATATAGTTTCAAATATCTTCACGCAATCGTTAGAAAATCGGATTCGAGAAATTGCATATTACGTGTCGATAATATAGTTTCAAATATCTTTACAAAATCGGTAAAAAATCGGATTCGATAAATTTAATATAATCTGTCGATAATATACTTTCAAATGTCGTCAAAAAATCGGTAAAATATCGAAGTCGAGAAATTTCATATAATCTGTCGATAATATAGTTTTAAATATCTTTACAAAATCGTTAAAAAATCGAATTCGATAAATTTAATATTCTTTGTCGATAATGTAGTTTCAAATATCTGCACAAAATCGGTGGAAAATCGGAATCGATAAATTTAATATTCTTTGTCGATAGTATCGTTGACGAATATCGTCATAAAATCTTAATAATATCGAATTCGATAGTTTTTAGATTTTTTGCCTATTAAGTTGTACCGATAAATCTTTATAATATCGTGAGAACATCTATAGATTTTCAAACGATTTTTTATCAATACGTTACATCTTCCGATATTATCGATCGAGTGTGCCGCTCGGGTTGTGATTTTTCTGTAAAAATGTATTTTCTTGAAGAAAAAAAAATTGAGGGTGAGGGAAATCCCTATTATTTTTGGAAAAATCTCAATTTCTTGGAATAAAATAAAATGAAATGAAAAAATTTTGTGAAATGAAAAAAAAATGAATTTTTTGGTACAAAATATTTTAAAAATTATTGTTTAGGAATAAAAAACATTTTCACGGCAATAGTCTTAGAAAGTTGTTGTACAAGACGTTTAAAAAAAAATCCAAATTTTTTTAAAGTTTTTAAAACTTGTGCGAAAAATTCTCATTTTCAAAAAAAAACAAATATTTGAACTTCATCGTTTTGAAATTAAATTGTTTTGAAGTAAAAATAATTTTCGAATTCTATTGGAGTATAGAAATTAAAATCTCAATTTTTTTCAATTTTTTTGGAAGGAGTATCCCTGTTTTTAGGAGAAAAAATTCTTATTTTTTGGAAAATATTTTTAAAATAATTAAAAACAAACTTTTTGGTTCAAAATTATTTTTTAAAATTGTTTTGGAGTAAAAAAAAATATATTTTTTTTTGAAATAGAGAAATCTCAAATCTTCTGGAGTAGAAATTTTTTCGGAGGAAGAAATTTCAGAATTTTTTAGAGTGGAAAAATATCCAAAAATCTTTTTCTTTTTTTTTTAAGACAAAATGTTATAAAATTTTCTTGTGTGAAAATATTTTTTTAAATTTCTGTGGAAAAGTTTCTTAATTTTTTCTTCAAGTACCTATGATGAAAAATAAATCGTTTCATTTTCGAAAAAAAAACTGGGATTTTTTTCGAACAATAAATTTTGAAAATATTTTTTTTTCTTTGATGGTACCTAAAATAAATAAAATATTTTCCAAACTTCGGGACGAAAAACCACCATAGAAAAATGGGTTTTCTGTCGAAAAAGTTGTTAAAAATTTTCAATAATAAAAAAAAAATGATTACAAAAAAAAGGGGGTCTCGGAGGACATAGGCATAACTTCGACGGTTCAAGGTGCATTCGCCCCCTCCCTCAATATTTTTTTAAATGAAGAAATTTTTTTGTCCCCAATTGGAAAAGAGATTTTTCCAATTAAAACAAAAAAAGAATCGTTGTTCATTCTCGAAGAAAAAGAATGTTCGGTTGAAAAACTCTTACCACTTTTTCAAAAAAATTATAAATCAGAAAGAGGGGTAGGTAGAAGAGAAGAATTATCGTCTACTAGGTCTAAGATCTAGAATGCTATAATATAGGTACTGGTAGTCATTTTTCTCCAATTGTGAGCCATAAATCATCGGCGCGGTTACATTTTTCGGTCAGTTTCTCTTTTTCGCTGCTCGGCTGCTCAGCTTATGGGGTATTTGTACGATCTGGCAGGATCGGACTATCGCGCTATTAATTTAAAACTAATTACGATTCCGAAATCGAATTGAAGAAAATTTGTGTACATCGAAGACATAAATTCTAAAAAATTCATATTAACGTATCTAACTAACGAGTTATTCGTATATAAGACAGAATTTATGTTTATGGTAAAATAAGAGAAGAGAAGAGGTAAAGGAAAGGAAAAAAACAGGAGAGAAAAAAAATAGCTGAAAATAATTGTAATCTAATAGGTATTATATAGAATGGTCGTTATCAGATATTGATGAGTTTGTTCGCTGCGGGTGATCCGCAGACGTCTCAATAAACAAGACTGTAAAAATCGAAATGAATCGAACGAGCGCCCGGTCACTGGTCGCACTGTGAATACTTATACTTGATACATAAAATACACACAACGTACACGAGCACCGTGTGTAATTAACATAGGAATAAATATATAAGCTTTGTATAAATACACGATATGATAATGTCGCTGTATGATCGCGACTCTCGACTGAGCGACGACGTGATTCGGTTTTTAGATTCTTCTGTGCCCAGTTTGCGTTCGAGTGAACTGTGCCAGAGGTATAGCTTTTTATGTACAAATACGTAAGTTCCGAAATATACGCTAAATTGTGAGGTATTTGTGCGTAGGAAGGTGCAAGCATGTAATTGTCGTGGAAATATTTATGTAGGAAGTATCCTATTATATCGACTGCTTAGACCAAACACTTCATTCCTAATACAAAATAAAAAAAAATTGAAGGGAGAAAAAAAAACTATTTTTTACGAAAAAATAAAAAAAAACTTCTCCGGGTTACGACTTATTTTTCATCTCAAAAAATTATTATTTTTCTTCAGATTTTTCAAGCTGTCCAACACTCTGTCGCATGCCCGTCCTGCTTTTCCTGTAAAAGTTTTGCTTTTTGCTTCAACCTCCTGATATCCCCTGTAAATGCCTTGCTTTTTGAGTGAATCATGTTAAATATCCTGTGTTTTTTTTTCATTTTGAAAAAAATCCTATTATACGTCTTGAATTTTTTCCCTCCAAATTCTTAGATTGATCTCAAAAATATTTTTTCAAATTTTTATTTTTGAAGAAAATTTTTTTAGTTTCATGATTTTTTTTCTTTCTTTTTTTTTGTCGTCTTCGAGTTTTCACTTGCAAAAAAAGATTTTTTCAAAACTTCTATTTTGCAGCTGTTTCATTTCATTTTATTTTTTTAGAAAAAATTAATTTATTTTTCAATAATTTTTCACGATACCATCAAATTCTCTTTCAAAATATTTGGTGCCAAACTCGTTCTTTCATTTTTTTTACCCCCCCCCCCCCCCGGAAAAATCTCTTAGTATCTTATGAATTTTTCCGTGACATTTTTACTTCAAAATTCTCTGTTTTCTATTTTCTTTTTCTTCTTTTTTGTCTGGAACCTTCTTCGAAAAGTAATATTTTCACAAATTATAGTTTTCCAAATTACCTAGATATTTTCCAATAGAACCAATTTGAAAATACTTTCAAATTTTTTTATCAATTTTTCTGGACATATTTTTTGTTTTTTATCCCCGCTCCCTGCAAATTCTTCATTTACTTGGGAAAAAAATTCTTGAAATTTAAATTTTTCAGTGATCTATTTTCGAATCATGCCGCAACGAGCCGGAACGATTCGTAAAAAATAAAAAAAAAATTTCGTTCCGGTTCGTGAAAAATCTAAGTACCCAGGTACTAGGTAGGACGGTAGGTAGGTCTATCTTCCATTTCACCAAAATTTGAAGAAATTCAGTTCGATTTATTTTTCAGTCCTTCTGAAAAAGGGAGATAATTTGAAAATTACTTACTCTCAAAGTTTTAAAGAAAATTTTTTCAATTTTTATGAGAAGAAAAAACATTTTATTTTTTGAAAAAAGTCTATTTTTATGCAAAAAGAACTAATTTTTTGAGAATGAAATTTTTATTGTTCCCATATATTTTGAAAAACCTCCCCTTTAAATTTTTGAAAAATATAATTCTTTGGAGAAAAAATTTACTAAATTCTTGTGAAATTTTAAATTTTTAAATAAAAAATCTTTCAACTTTTTTGAAGAAAAAATAATGATTTTTTTTTTTTTTTTTGAGAAGTAAAGAATCTTATATTTTTTTGGAGAGAAAAAAAATCATCAAGAATAGCTTTGTTAATTAAAGATGAAATCTCTTTAGAAAAAAAATATCAATTTTTTGGAGAAAATAATCTTGATTAGGTAGGTAACTCGGTATGAAATATTTTGGAGCAAAAAAATCATTTTTTCTGTTTAGAATGAAATCTCTCATTTTTGAAGATTTGTTTTTTCAAGTAATCTCAAATTTTCCAAAGTTTCTCAACTTTCCTGATGTAGAATAATTATTTTTCAAATTTTATGAAAAAAGATACCTAGTGAAAAAAATCTCTCATTTTGAAAGAAAAAGTTCTCGTTTTTTTTTTTTTAAAGAGAAAATCTTAATAAATCTGAATTTTCTAAGAGAAAAAAAAATCTCTTAATTTTTTTGTAAAAGAAAATCTCGCACTCTCATATAAAAAGAAAAACAATAAAAAAATCTTTCAATTTCCTTGGAATAATAAAAAAAAAAAACTTATAAAACTTGATGAAGTTTTCCAAAAATAGCTTATTTTGAGATATTCCATTTAATCAGACTTGGTAAAATTTTAAAAATATGTTCAATTTTTTGATATTCAAAATTAAATAGGGAAGAAAGATCGACTTAACTCTTGTCTTACACAAGGTCAAAAAACTGGCAAATTTGGAAGCTGCTTATTGAAGAGAAAACTTTCTGCAACAACTCTACTGAATTTTGTTTACTTTGCTAAAATTTATCATAATTATTATGGACCATATATTTATGGTATCTTTCTTACCTTTTCAGATTATTGATTCATTTGCTTCACTTATGAATGTATGGTATTTGGGGGGGGGGGGGGGGGGGGGGTCGTCCATAATTGATTGAATCGCATCGGAGACACGCTGTTATACAAATACCTGCGAGTACCTATACTATTTTTGCCTTGTACGCGTTTGTTTTGCGGGTGACGATGGCATGGCGTTCTGTATTGCCATTCGATTCGGTGCATTTAATAATGTAACAGGTCACTATCCATGACGTAATGACGTTTTTATGAATGAAGTAGCTAGTTCGTGCTATCACAAGTGCGTGTTCGCGTGCTTTGGAAAACGTTAATTTCTAAATATTATTGGCTATTATAATAGTTCTGTTCGTCTGCCACGTATTACTATACGAGCGAGAGCAAGTACCCATAGTCGGCGGTATCATGCGATTTTTTTCCTCTTCTTCTGGTCTTCTCGGGCGAATACCTTTAAGGTTAACCGATTACCCAATTTTTGGCGAGATTTTTCAAACAAACGATGTCTGGACCGAGACCAATGTATGGCTCGTGTACAGACATACTGACAGCAATCCATATTCGTCATACTCGTACAGAAGTGCGATGAAAGGTCACTCTCGGACCTGGCGCACCGTGCTATTCATTCGTCTGCTGTCTAGTGGCACTGGCATTGGCAGAGGCTACTCGCACTCGCTACATGCACCTATGTATCTCGTTCGCTCTGCAAAGAGTATGAGGGAGTCGCTCGTAGTAAATGTAAGTTAATTACCTACGATCTCGTCTCGTCGCGTTATCGTATCAAGCTAATCGTGGTACGTGGTACTCTGATATAGCCTTATACGCTCGATGTTTTGCATAATTCGTCGACTATTTATTCACACGGATGTTTTGGAGCATGTTATTTTTACGCGTACTTATTCATTTTCCTTAATTAATTACTCGTAAGAGGCCGCCAACCGATGGAAAAATTACTCGCTTTACGAATCGGTTGCTGATTGTAGCCATTTCCAAGCTTATTACATTCGACTAATAACTATACCATATTTTTGTAATATGTACATAGTTTTAGTCGAGTTAACTTCAATTAACGCGAGCATATGAGTGTACGAAGCGATGTTAAGCATTTGTGGGATCGAAACGTCCGTTTGGGTTGGATTTGTGCAGTTGCTGGAGTGTTATCATCGCCTATTAAGTTCAGATTTACGTACAGATATATGTATTACAATTCTGGCAAAAAAAGAAGAAAATATCTGTTATAGTAACATGTCGGTTATAATGACCAAATTTACAGTTATGCTCATCTGCTCATATTTGATATGAGTGCTCTATAAATCTGTGAAAATTGGTATTTCTTAAGCAAAATCACTCGATAACACTGCATCATAATTAATTTTTGTCGATGCCTATGGATTAGATGCAATTTCGAAAACGCTCAAAAAATTCTATTCACGTTGGGTCGACCATCTTTCAAATTGGAGGAGTTGTAGCAAAAAGAAACTCCTTCAAAATTTTTGGTTTCCTCAAATTTTTAAGGAGTATCTTACCAGGGAAATGTTAGAATTGGAGGCATTTATTATAACAAAGCGTGTTGTTGATGTAGCCAAAAACATCTAGACAATACAAGCCGTGAAGGTAAAAAGGCAACATCACAAATTTACTGTAGGAGTAGACGGCTGACGTTCAAATATGTTTTTTGACGATAACTCAAGAAATATTCATCGAATCGAAATTCTCACGATTCCTTGATGAAAGGAAATTTTTTGCTCTACAATTTTGGTTCTCATCAATTTTTGCGAAAAACACTTCGTTCGCCCGGAAAATAAGAAAATGTGCAAATTCGCGTACCCGCAATAAAACAGTGTTTTCCGGCGATAACTCGTGGAATATTCGTCCAATCGAAACTACAACGATTCAAGAACAAAAGAAAACATTTTTCTCTAAAATTTTAGTTCTTATCAATTTTCATGAAAAATGCTTTGTTGGCCCGGGAAATAGGGAAATGTGAAAATTCACATTTCCCCAAAAACAGTTTCTCGACGATAACTCAACAAATATTCTTCTAATCAAAATCCTGATTGCACCAAGCAAAAATAAATTTTTCGCTCTACAATTTTGGTTCCCATCAATTTTTGCGAAAAACACTTTGTTTGCCTGGAAAATAAGAAAATGTAAAAATTCGCGCATCTGCGCATTAAAACAGTTTTCCAGCGATAACTCGAGGAATATTCGTCTTATCGAAACTTCAACGGTTCAAGAACGAAAGAAAATTTTTTTCTCTACAATTTTGGTTCTCATCAATTTTTATGAAAAATGCCTCGTTGGCCCGGAAAATAGAAAAATGTGAAAATTCACATATCCGCAAAAAACAGTTTTTAGACGATAACTCGAGAAATATTCGTCGAATAAAATTCTGACTGCACTAAGTGAGTGAAATGAAAATTTTTCACTCTACAATTTTGGTTCCCATCAATTTTTTCAAAAAACACTTCGTTTGGCCGGGTTGCCAAAATCTGTGGACTCAAGTTGTAACAGACCGAGCGGCACACTCGATCGATAATATCGGAAGATGAAACGTATCGATAAAAAAACGTTTGAAAATCTATAGATAATCTCACGATATTATAAAGATTTATCGGTACAACTTCATAGGCAAAAAATCTAAAAACTATCGAATTCGATATTATTAAGATTTTATGAAGATATTCGTCAACGATACTATCGACAAAGAATATTAAATTTATCGAATTCGATTTTTTAACGATTTTGTAAAGATATTTAAAACTATATTATCGACAGATTATATGAAATTTCTCGACTTCGATATTTTACCGATTTTGTGACGATATTTGAAACTATATTATCGACAGATTATATTAAATTTATCGAATCCGATTTTTTAACGCTTTTGTGACGATAATTGAAACTATATTATCGACAAATAATCTGAAATTTGTCGAATCGATTTTTCAACGATTTTGTGAAAATATTTAAAACTTTATTATAGACACGTAATCTGAAATTTCTCGAATTCGATTTTTCAACGATTTTATGATGATATTTGAAATTATATTATCGACACGTAATATGAAATTTCTCAAGTTCGATTTTTTTAACGCTTTTGTGACGATAATTGAAACTATATTATCGACAAATAATCTGAAATTTCTCGAATTCGATGTTTCAACGATTTTGTGACGATATTTGAAACTATATTATCGACACGTAATATGAAATTCCTCGAATTCGATTTTTCAACAATTTTGTGGCGATATTTAAAACTATATTATCGACAAATAATCTGAAATTTGTCGAATCGATTTTTCAACGATTTTGTGAAGATATTTAAAACTTTATTATCGACACGTAATCTGAAATTTCTCGAATTCGATTTTTCAACGATTCTATGATGATATTTGAAATTATATTATCGACACGTAATATGTAACTTCTCAAGTTCGATTTTTTTAACGCTTTTGTGACGATAATTGAAACTATATTATCGACAAATAATCTGAAATTTCTCGAATTCGATGTTTCAACGATTTTGTGACGATATTTGAAACTATATTATCGACACGTAATATGAAATTCCTCGAATTCGATTTTTCAACGATTTTGTGGCGATATTTAAAACTATATTATCGACAAATAATCTGAAATTTGTCGAATCGATTTTTCAACGATTTTGTGAAGATATTTAAAACTTTATTATCGACACGTAATCTGAAATTTCTCAAATTCGATTTTTCAACGATTTTATGACGATATTTGAAATTATATTATCGACACGTAATATGAAATTTCTCAAATTCGATTTTTCGACGATTTTGTGGCGATATTTGAAACTATATTATCGACAAATAATCTGAAATTTGTCGAACGATTTTTCGACGATGTTGTGACGATATTTGAAATTATTTCCAAATTTTAAAAATTGGTGAAAATTTTTCTAAGTCCAACAAGTCTGTCTGGAAGTACTAAACTGCCTATTATAAGCGTTTTATTGCTAGTTACTCAATGAACAGGTAAGGCATAGTGGTTAAGGTAGGGGAATACATAATTTTTTTGGACTTTTTCTGAAATTATCTCCTTACCGTAACATGAATAATGTGTTTAGGCATAGTTTAATGAATTAATTATGCTAATTAATGATTTTTAATTATAGAAAAAAGCTAGTAAACGACGAAAAATCGGTATAAAAAATCGACAGAATATCGAATTCGATAAAGTGTTGCGTTAGTTACGTCTAAATCGTGAAATTATCTTTCGATATTATAGATAGATTATCGATAAAATATCTTACTATAATCTCGAGATTTTTGCTAACTATAATTCGTCGATAATCTATCTATATATCGAAAGATAATTTCACGATTTAGGCGGAACTAACGCGACACTTTATCGAATTCGATATTCTGTCGATTTTTCATTTCGATAATTTGTCGAGTGTGCTGCTCGGGGATAAGTCAAGAAACCCTGTCAACTATTAACAGAATGGGGCGTCATTAGTTTTCAACATTTTTTATTAGAAATTACTAGATGGCATCCAAATCAAAAAAGTAGGAGGTGCGAGCGCTGAAGATGAAAAATAGATCCACTAATTTAATGTGGGAAAATACGAGATCACGTGTGGTGTAATTGGACCAGCCAGCGTGGTGCCATGCTAGCCGATGATAAAAATAAATAATTATATATTGCCAATGCGACGTTTTCGATTCCGTAGTCGCGTTCATTTGCATAAAAATATATTGCCGAAATAAATAAATAACTAAGTAAATAAATAAATAATGAATTGACGTATTAAATAAAAGAACTACTTCTTTTTTACGAGACGCGTACCGCTCGGTGGCGGCATCCGTGCTAGCGTTTCGTTTGCCTTTGCCCATACTTGCTCATCATACCCATCCTAATACCTACTCGTAGTATGTCGATGACGACGACGGCGACGGCGACGGCGACGTTGACGACAACCACACACCGCACGATTCGGTAGCGACTATAGCGAAATGTTTATCAACAAAATCAGCGATTTGATGGCCGTTTTAAAAGATATATCGTGACATGTTACCGTTTACCTCCGTATACAAGTAATAAAATACCGTCGTAAAAGTAGTCGTAAAAATCGATACTATTCGAGTACCTAGTTTAGGTTGTGCAGTTTTTTTGTTTTCGTGGTATTTTGCGCGATCGAGGCGCGATCGTGTTTGCAAAATTGATGGCATAGAGATACATCTATGTGTGCATCGGGCCACCCACTCTTCGAAGTTGAGTCTTTTTTTTCTTTTGCCGAGCTGAGCTGAAACTGAGAGAGACGAGCTGTCTGGTCCGTTTGCTATCTGTTGCGGTAATTCGCGAATTTAGATTAGAATCGGGTCGCGTACAGTGGTACGGGTGGCGTGCCCTGCCCTGCTATGCCTTCCTTGCCTGATGCCGTGTCGCGCCGTACCCTCCGGGTCTTTTAAAAGATATACATATAAACTGCGTGTGTATCCGGTCAGCTGACTACATTTCCTATAATAATGATGAACTGCGATCAACAACACAGCAGGCTAACATCGCACCGACCGAATAGCGAGTAAAAACTTTGAAATTGAATATTTTCTTGAAAAAAGTTGAGGAAAATACCCGATGATTTTTTTTAAAAATACGCTTTAGAAATGGAGTGTCTCGCCTCCCCCCCCCCCCCCCCCCTCCCAGCAGAAGAAATTTTGGGGAAAATTTTTTGAGAATAAGTTGAAAATTTTTGAGAAATTAGGATAAACAAATTGGGAAAATTTGAGCCCCCCACCCCCCACTGGGTGTCACTTCGTCACACCACTGTAAAAATATTAAATTAAAATTTCCACTGGAATTCAAAGAAAAGTTTTTCACTTGAAATTAAATTGTAGGATTTCCATTAAATTTTTCATTCAAGTTACCATTTAAAAGTGACGATTGACTAAACAATTTCCTTTCACATTTCCATCAAAATTTAGGTCTTACAGTAGATACATTTTTCATTTAGATATCCTTAAACATTTAATGGATAGTTCTCTATTCAGATTTCCATTAAAAAAATTATTAAAAATAATATTATTCTATTCGCAGATTTCCATTAAAAATTTAATGGAAAGTTTTTCACTCAGATTTCCATACAAATTTAATAGATTATGTATTTGAATTTCCATTAAGAATTGATAGCAAGTTTTCCATTTACATTTCCATTGAATTTTAAATTAGGTAATAAGGAGTTTTTTATTCATATTTCTATTGAAACTTGATGGAATGTTTTTCTTTCAGATTTCCATAAAAATTTAGTGGAAACTTGTCAATTTACATTTTCAGTACATTGATCATTGAAATTTACATTCAATATTGAATTCAGATTTCCATTTAAATTTAATGAAAAGTTTTTCATTTAGATTTCCATAAATAACATTTAATAGATTATTTATTTGAGTTTCCATTAAAAATTGCATGCATCGGAACACGGTTACTTTTTAGTAACTTGGTTACTTTTTTAAAGGCAAGGTTACTTTAGTTACTTTTGGGCTCATTTTGGTTACTATGGTTACTTTTGGACTCATTTTGGTTACTATTTCGTCAAAAATCTGACGAACAGCTGCCATTAAAATTTAAAATTTCTTTAAAAACGTTTTGAAAGTTTTCTTCCAAAAAATTTGAAATATTTTATTTAAAAATGAATTAAGTAAGGTCAGTTGGGGTAACTGGGCCACCGGGGTATCTGAGCCATTCTCTTCCTAATCCCCTCCAAAATCGTCTTGACGTAAATGGTTGGTTGCATGGTAACACTGACATCGTAAGCCCACCATAACAATTATCATTCGGTTCCTAGCTCCCCTTGAGGAGGCCTCAGTAATTTGAGTAACATGACATGGCCCAGTTACCCCAAAACTCAGATTTGAGTGGGGGTAAGTGAATTACACATCTTGAATCTTCCTTAATAAAAAAAAAATTTGGTGGCCCAGTTACCCCATTTTTCGGGGTAACTGGGCTACCATTCTTTGTGTAGAGTGAGGTGTTCCTCAGCTCAGGTATGTGCTTCACCCTCAAAATCAAAAAAGTGAGCGTACCTCTATGACACCCCTCTACACGTCCCATTTGAAGATTTAAGGTTATTCTTCACTAGTGAGGCATTTTTGAATAAAGATTTTTTAGAGTTGTAAAAACGTGGCCCAGTTACCCCAACTGACCTTAATTGAACAATTTATTGAATCTTCTTTTAAAATTGAGATTTTTTCTGCTCGAACTTCAGGAATAGGTATTTATTTTGTACTTATGTATTGAAATTCAAGGTAGAAAAATGTTTGCTCCTAAAAAAATTGAAAGTTCTTTTATCGGCATTTTTCAAGTCAGTATGAAAAATTGTGATTTTTTTTTCTTGAAGAATTAAGATTTATTCTTGTCTAAAAATGAGCCACATTTCTTGGGGAAAAAAATGTAAGTAGATAAGCCGTATTTTTTTGAAAAAATTGAGAAATTCTTTTCTCGACAAATAAACGATTTTTTCTCAAAATTTCTTTTCAAAAAAAGTAGAGGCCGTCGAAGAATAAAACCGATTTCTCCTCATTAAAAACTTTTTTTTTAAATGAGAATACCTAGTAATTTTTTTCAATTAAAAAAAAAAATGTGTTCGAAGTATTTGAAAATTATGTTTGAAAAATAGAGAACTCCTCAAAAATGAAACATAAAATCGTTTCAACTCGTGAACTTAAAATGCTTCAAAAATTTGATATTTCTCAAATGAGCAAAACTTTCCTTTTAAAAATTTTAAAAATTTGTGAATTTCACATGTTGAAAAATTGTTTTTTTTTGTGGAGAATGGAGACTTTTCAAAAATTAAAATTTTTTTGTATCTACTCATTTTGCAATAAGCCAATCAAAAAATTGATTTTTTTAGACTTTAAATTCTTAGGCATTACAATTTTTATAAATTGGAAATTTTTTATTTGAATAAACATGAATTTTAGGAACGGCTATTTTTTTTAAATTAAATATAAATTGTTTAAAAATCAAAAAATTGAGAATTTTAAGTTTAATTTTTTGATATCCAGAACTTTTTAGTAATTACAAATTGTTAATAAATTTAAATTTATAGAAATTAAAAATTGTTTGAAAAATAAAAAAAAATCGAAAAAAAATAAAATTAAAAAATTAAAAAAAGGACAGTATTGTTTGTAATTTAAAATTTTTCTAAAATTCGCGTTTTTTGAAATCAACAATTATTTGAAAACTGAAAACTATTTCAAAACAAATAAGAGTTCAAAAACTTAAAAAAGTTGATATCAAGTATTTTCAAGAAAAAAAAAAACGTTTTTTTTTTGAATTTTCAATATTGAGTTCAAAAAAAATTAAGATTTGATAGGAACTCAAAAATTATTTATTGTGAGCTTCTCAAGAATTGAAATTTCCTATGATATAAAAATTGAGCACCTATTAAGCCAACTATTCTATTAAAATTCGTCATAATTATAGAAAAAGAAAAAATGCATGAATTATTATTTTTGAATTGAAAATTTTGATTTTTTCAAAATTTTTACCATTGATTTCAAGAGTTGTAAAACGTCACATTTAGCGAAAATATGAGAAAAACGGTGACGAGGGGAGGGGAGGGGGTTATGAGTCATTATATTCAAGTGGAAATGGAAAATTTTTGGTTACTTTTTTCCATAATTTTGGTTACTTTTTTTGAAATTTCAGGTTACTAAAGTTACTTTTATTTTTTCAAATTTCGCTCCGATGCATGAAATTGATAGAAAGTTTTCCATTTCCATGAAATTTTCCATTAATCGAGTAGTTTCAAATGAACATTCCTATCTAGTTTCCATTGAAAGTTTTAGTGGTAATTTTCCATTCGAATTTCCATTGAAAGCAAGACAAGTTTTTCATTCAGATTTCCATTAGAATTGAATGAAATGTTCTCCCCTTGGACTTTCATTTGATGTTGTGTCGTCAGATTTCCATTGAAATTGAATAAGCTTTTCATTTAGATTTTCATCAACATTTAATGAATAGTTTTACTTACATTTGATATTCAGATTTCTTTTAAAACGTAATAGAACCTGCTCTCAAATTTTCATTAAAATTGAACGATTTCCATTGAATTTTTCCTTTTTAATTGGCACATATTTTGTTTCCTTCTTTCCGTCAAAATTTGATAGAATGTTTTCTTTTCGTATTTCCTTTAAAATTTACTCGATGAAAAGTTTTTCATTCAGATTTCCATTAAAATTTAATTACATAATTGAACAATTTGCACTGAATTACCATAAGAAATTAATGGAACGTTTTTTTAAACTTTTTAGTTTTCCATTAAAATTTGATAGAACGTTTTTCTCTCAGATTTCCATCTACATCAATTAATGGATGGATAGTTTTCCATTCGCACTTCCATTGCAGTTTATTTGAAAATTTTACACTCTGACTTTCATTAAAAATTGATAGAAAATGAAATTCCATTCAAATTTCCTTTGAACTCTCTTTTCAGATTTTCATTAAAAATTTAGAGAAAGGTGTTCCATTCAGATTTTCATTGAACTCTCCTCTCAGATTTCCATTACAATTCAATTAAATAAGTTCTGCCGAATTTCCCCCTCAAATTTCCATCTTGAAATTAATGGAATGTTTTTTATTCTGATTTCCATTGAAATTTTTTGGAAAGTTTTACCCTTAGATTTCCATTAAAATTTAATTGATAATTTTTATTGAATTTTCCCTTTAGATTCCCAGAGCCTCGCAGAGAAAGTTGATGAAACGATTTTCATTCCTATTTCCTTTAAAATTTGATGGAAACATTTTCCATTCGAATTAGCACTGAATTTTCCTAAATTTAATAGATTCTTTTCCACTCAGATTTTCATTGAAATTTTATTAAATAATTTTGAGAATGAGAATAAGAGTATCATTGAATTTCAAGATCATCAATAATTTGGAATGTTCTATTGTGCAGCTCGATTATTTTCCCAGCGAGAATGATTTTTTTTTATTCGAAATGAAAAAAAAAAAAACATTTTTTTTCTCAACAAAAATTGAGAGATTTTACTCAACAAACAAATAAAGAGATTTTTTTCTTAAAAGTAAAGTTTTATTCCAAAAAGTATGGGATTTTTTTTTCTAAAATTTTTTAAAAATAGGTAACAATCCTACAAAAATTATATGAATAAAATTTTTTACTCCAGAAAAATTGAGAAATTTTTCCTCAAAAAACTGAATGATTTTTTTCATCTAAAAACAAAACAAAGAAGAGATTTTTTTTCTCCCAAAAAATTCAAAGGAACCCCCCCCCCCACCCCAAAAAAAAATGAAATTCATCAAGATTCCCATTACTGACTGTTTGTTGGAAAATTTTTCATTCAAATTTCCAGTAAGCTACGGGGACGTAAAATGTGCTGCGGTCGCACCGCACTGTTCCTCCTCTCCCAGTCCCTTCTACGCTTTCTCTATTCTGCTCCTGGTTTTTTCTTTTCTGTTTTTATATTTTATTGTCGACATTAATAACTGTAATAGAACGATACGACGTGACGATTAAAAACCATTTTCAAAGTTTGTAATTTCGTATCATCGCTGGCGTACGTATGTGAATTGTACATGTGTGGTAGTATTTTGACATAGTTGAGATACTGTCATATTACAATACACCTGCGGCTGCGCTATTCAAGTTGTACATTTACAAGTAGATATACGAGTACCTTTACCTATATTCGTAGCTGGCATTTATGTAAAACAGTTCGCCTTAATTATGTACAGCTGCATTATTCCATTTTTATTGAAGAAACTTCGTATCATTAATTTGTACGACGTACGTGGTAGTGGTAATTCGTACATAATATACCTACTCGTATAATAATGTGTACTACGAGGTGCGACCAGATAAACTGTAATAATTTTACGTGGCGACGATAAATCAACACGTCAACTGACGCGAGACGTCATACGTGTGTTCAACGCAGTAGCTTACCCAACAATTATTACGATTACGAATAAATATCTAGATCTATCCGTAAGTAAATAGGTACCTATTAATTTTTTATTACGATTTTTCTCATTTTCGATGTGGTCATATTGTTGTTGTTTACAGTCAGATATCGTCCATCAGTCGGTATACGAATTGGTGCACTCGGAAGATCGCGAAGAACTACAAAGGCAACTAATGTGGAATTCCTTTCTTCCACCAGAGCAGTCCGGTATCACGTTACAAGAAGCTATACTACCTGAAAATAGTCACCTTTTAGAAAGAAATTTCACCGTTAGATTTAGATGCTTGCTCGATAATACTTCCGGTTTTTTGGTAAAAAAAAACAATTATTATTACCATTTTTCTTTACCTACCTATAGTACCTATCTATACGATACATAGTTGGATTAGAGTATTTCCATCGAGTCGCTCGCGCGATCGGCACACGCCGACTGTGACAGCTGGCGCGTTTAATTTGAATCTAAATATCATTAGGACGTATTGTCCCTCGATAAATGCATCCGCGCTCGCGCCAATACCCTTTGAATATTTTACCTCGTATCACTAAAAATTTACATACAAAAAATGTTGTTCTCGGATCGCCTATTTACGTATAAATATGTTAATGACGCGATGCCGCACGAATTATTGAATGAAGTTTCTTCGCG
Organism: Balanococcus diminutus; assembly: GCA_959613365.1. Lineage (NCBI taxonomy): Eukaryota > Metazoa > Arthropoda > Insecta > Hemiptera > Pseudococcidae > Balanococcus > Balanococcus diminutus. The sequence goes on along the minus strand of OY390718.1, from coordinate 54,224,404 downwards.
ACCACTGTCCCCCCCTGTCTTGTGGACGTCTGTTTGGGATAGGGTTCGTAAAGTTGCACAAATTCGGATTTAACGAAGCAATTTTTTATAATTTTTTAATTTTATTTATTTCAATTTTTAATCTTTATTAACTAATTTGATTTTTTGGGGATTTTTGCCAATTTTTTAGTAATCCCAAATTATGTATACAGGGGTAGCCAATTTCGATAGAAAATTCTCAACAACGATGCATTTGAGAGAAAAATTGAAAGAATACTTTTTTGTATGAAATATTTTTTATATATACCTGCTAGTCAAAAAATCAAAAATTATCGACAAAAACTCTTTAAAAAAATTTTTTTTTTTTAAAACAACAATTTTAAACGTATTTTCAATTATTTCAGGAAAACTATCATCGTTGGAGAAAAATTCTCCAAACCAAAATTATTCCCCATTAAATTTTATATCAAAATGCTTTCGCTCATTTTTTTGTAATTTTCCAGTTTTAATTATTTTTTTGCTTTTTGTAAACAAATTTATTACAAATTTTTTGATACAAAATGAAACATAACTTTCTCCAGTGAAGAATTACAAAATAAAATACATAATTATATGAGAATACACGAATACAGGGTGTTTAAGGGTCATGAAAATCTTGAAAAGGTCATGAAATTTGAAAATGGGTCATGAAAGTCATGAAAAAATCACGAATTTTTAACAAAAAAAATCACCAGGTCATGAAAAGTCATGAATTTACGATAATATGTAATACCCGAACAAAATTGATTGAAAGTGAAATTTTTCAAACTGTTGCAACTCGCATCTTCTTAAAAAAAAAAAAAAAAAAAAAAATACGAAGAAAATTGATTTTCTTGAATTTTTTTTTCTAGAAGATGGAAATCTCTATTTTTTGAGAAAATCCCAATTTTTTGGAATGAAAAAAAAGAGTTTTGTGGAATTAAAAAAAAAAAAAGATTTTTTTTTGGTACAAAAAATTTTAAAAATTGTTTTGGAATAAAAAACATTTTTACGAATTTCTCAATTTTTTCAACTAAAAATATTTTTAAAACTTTCGCAAAAAATTTTTTTTTTTCAAAAATCCTGAATTTTATCCTTTTGAAATTGAATTGTTTTGAAGTACCTAACCTAGGTAAAATATTTTTCAAACCCTAGAGTATAAAATCTGAATTTTTTGGATTTTTTTTATTATGAAATACATATTTTTATTTTTTGGAGAAGTAAAGGTCTCTGTTTTTTGAAGAAAAAATTCTCATTTTTTGGAAGAAAAAAAATTAAAAACATACCTATTTTGATTTAAAAATTTTTAAAAATTGTTTCAAAAAAAAAAATGACTTACCTGGGTACTCATTTTTTTTTTTTTTTTTTTTTTTTGAAATAAAGAAATCTCAAATCTTCAGGAGTGGACATTTTTTCGAAGGAAGAAATTTCAGGATTTTTGAAATGAGAAGTATCCAAAAACTTTTTTTTTTGGTGAAGAAATGTTATAAAAATTTTTTATGTGAAGATATTTTTATCGTTTCATTTTCAAAAAAAAAACAGATTTTTTTGAACAATAATTTCAAAGTTTCTTCTGAAATAAAAAAAAAATCTCAATTTTTTGGGGATCAATTTATATTTTTTTAAGTTTAAGACGAAAAAACTAAAAAGGGGGTTCAAGAGGCATTCGTCCACTGCCTCAAAATTTTTTAAAATAGATAGGTATTTACCACAAAACGTAAGGGAAAAATGAGAGAAATCCCCCCCCCCCCCCAAATAGTCATTCCAAGTCACACTTATGCTGGAAGGAGCCCATGAAAAACTCGTGAATTTTCAAAAAAAAAAAAAAAAATAGAGGTGTCTAAATTGAATAGGAAATAATTGAACGAAGAACAAATTTTTGTTTGAAGAATTTTTCTCTAACTGTAGTGAAAACGAGTGTTATTCAAACAATTTAATTTTTTCCCAATTTTGGATTTCTTGAATTTTAGTTAGGAATAAAATGTTTGTTTGTTGACTTGATATTTTCAATTTTTTCACTTGGCAGTTTTTTTTTTGAAATTTTTAATGTTTTCATTTTTGAATAATTTTTTTGAATGTTTTCAATTTTTAGTCATTTCAATTTTTTTTTATCTCTTCTTTTCCCCATAATTTCCAATTTCTTCGATTGTTTTAATCTCCCTCTTTTTGACCAAAATTCTTGTTGACTTTCTTTGAAATTAATTCACTTGATTACGTAATGAATTTCTCCAGTTTCCTAGTCAATTAATTTTTTTATTTTTTTAGTAATTTTTGATATTATTTAAACTTATTTTATCATCCAACAATTTTTTCCTGTTTGATATTAAATTTTTCATTTTTGGAATTATGGAATTTTTTTTGAAATGACTTTTTTTAAAATTTTTTGAATACCTGAAATTCCAAATAATTAGGTAGATACTTCGAGTACTTAAGTACTTATTTTGATTAAGACAACCCAGAGGCGAATACGAGACAGCATCAGTTACAAAACACTTACCACTCGTACAATGTACTGTAGGTACTTGCTCGTGCTTTTCGGATTTTGTTCAGTAAAAATTCGCATCCTCGGGGTATTGGCAGCGAACGTGGAAAAAAATATCAGAAAAAAACCAACCGAATACTTAATTAGCGATGCACAGGTAAAATACCACCTATAACCTACCGTAGGTGCACCTATTCTACATATTTGGAAACGTTGGCGTTGTCAGAGAGTGAGTTAATTATACGCGCGATAGAGAGAAAACGCGCATTTAAAATTAGGGTGTAATTTTTCGAACCACTGCTGAAAATATGAAGTGATAATAACCGCTGTGAAAACTTGAAAGCCCAATGAATTTGAGTTAGAAGACCGTTACGTATTATAAGTAATTTGTGCTTCCTTTTTTTTTTCTTTTTTTTTTTTTTTCTTTCTTTCTTTCTTCGTATATACGTACTGACCGCTGAATTATTAATTTTGATAATTATCGGCGGTATTTAAAAACCTGTTTCTGTGCCAAGCAGCAGCTTTACAACGAGTATTTTTATTCCGTGCTCCCCCTCGGTCCTCCCACACACTCGTGGTTAGCCTAGCGTCGTTGTCGTCGTTGGGGGGTATACCACGGTGCGCCAAGTGATGACAAACCGACTAATTATTATAATTGCCCGAGGTAAAAGATTTTCAATTTGTTTGAAATTTATTTAATTTGCGAACAGAAGCGGCGACTCGATTAGGTTTAGGTGTAGTTGCGACTTAATATTATTATAAACGATGGAGTTTATTTTTCTCTCGATGTTGTTCTAATGCTATACGAGTAGCTCATATGTATATATACCTACTTACCTAGACTTACCTACTGTACATTACATTGGTTCGTGGAATATGTATATGTATTTGGTGACGAGACGTCTGTGTGTCGCATTTACAGAGACTAGACATCCGAGGAAGAGTTAAGGTACTACACGGTCAATATCGAAAAACCGAAGAGCCCCCGCTAGCTTTATTTGCAATTTGTACGCCGTTCGGTCCGCCGTCCTTGTTGGAGATACCTCATAAAGAAGTCATGTTCAAGAGTAAACATAAATTAGATTTGTCGCTGGTCTCGATGGATCAAAGGTACGTAAATTTTATTTCATTTTGTAGCGTCGTATCTACATATAAATGTATAGAAATTCTTAGGCTTATTTTGTTTCTATTTCCAATTTGCAGGGGGAAAATGTTGCTGGGTTATTCGGATAGTGAATTGGCCAACATGGGAGGATACGATCTCGTCCATTACGATGACCTCGCCTACGTCGCTAGTGCTCATCAGGAACGTAAGTAAACGACCAAAATGCACAGTACACAGAAAAGAGTGTGATTGATTTTGGGTCCTTAAAACTGGGGCACATAAAATGATGATAAAATTTAATTTCTTGAACAAGTTGATAGTTCAGATTTCATAAAAAATTTTGAACTCGTGATTTTGAGACTTCATTTACTTGATGGCGCAAAAATCAAGTATTTTTTCCCTCAAAAAATGAAGGAATTCTTCAAAAAAAAAAAAAATTCTTACATACCTAAAAAGTATAATCGATTTTTACGCTCCAAAACAAATTGAAGATTTTTTTTACCTACTTCAACAAATTGAAATTTGTATTCCAAAATAAATTGAAAAAGATTTAAAATATTGGGAATTTTCTCATACCATACGTTTTTTCAATTTTTTTTTTTTTTATGTTATTTTTTTTCAAAAAATGAGAAATTTCTTTTTTCAGTAAAATTAATCTTTTTTCTGCAAAGTATTTCTGTTACTAAATCAATTCTAAAATTATTTATTTTACATGGTGAATTTCACATTTTCCTTAAAATTTAATTTCATTGAAAAAATTGCCCAAAATTTTTTTTCTCAATAACCGGGTCTATTCTGAGAGGTCATGATAAAAAAATTCATAATTTTTCAATTATTTCTATTTTTGCCATTACATAGTGAATTTCAATTATTCCCTAAATTCAATTTCTTTGAAAAAATTTCTCAAAAATTTTTTCCCCTCATTATTCGGGTGCGTTCTGAAAGGTTCTGATGAAAAAATTCTGAATTTTTCAATTATTCCCATTTTGTAAAAAAATTATCTTTGCCATGTAATAAGCACCAGTGTAACTTATTACATGGTGAATTTCAAATTTTCTTTAAATTTAATTTCTTTGAAAAAATTGCTCAAAATTTTTGTTTCTCACTATTCGAGTTCATTCTGAGAGATTATGACGAAAAAATTCGTAATTTTTCAATTATTCCCATTTTTGCCATATTAGGTACATAATTATGGTGAATTACACATTTTTTAAAATTTTAATTTCTTTGAAAAAATTACCCAAAAAAATTTTTCTCAACAATCGGGTCTATTCTGAGAGGGTTTCATGAAAAAATTCATAATTTTTCAATTATTACCATTTTTGCCAGGTAATAATATCGGTCGGTACTTACTTACTCTAAAAAAAATTCAGAAATTATTCCCAAAAAAAATCAATTTTGTTCCAAAAAATTGAGAAGTTCTTCTACTCTCTCTCTCTCTCTCTCAAAAAAATAAGAATTTCTCTTCCAGTAGAAATTGAAAACACTAAAAATATCGAGACTTTTTTTTCGCTTCATTCATAAAAAATTATTTATTTTTTTTTTTTTAAATTGGAATTTTTCTTCATCAAAATATTTATTTATTAAAAAAAAAAAAAAAAAAGTTTTTTTTCCTATGAAAAATCTAAATTTTTTTAGGAGAAAATTAGAAATTTTTTCAAAAAATAAGGAAATTCTTTTTGACTAAAAGACTCTTTTTCTGTATAAAAATATTTTTGCTGCAAAAACAATTTGAAATATGTTTATTCTGAAATTGAAAAGAAAATAATCATTTCCAAATATGAAAAAAAAATGTTCATTTTTCCTCCAAAAAAATTGAGAAATTTTTTTGCTCTCGAAAAAATCAAGAATTTTTTTCTTCAATAGAAATTGAATGTAGTAGACTTACTGAAAAAACTTGAGAGAATTTTCTTAGGCTCAACAACTCATAAAAAACTGAAGTATTCTTTATGCCAAAATTTCACCAAAAAAAGTCGATTTTTCTCCGCAAAAATTAAGATTTCTTCGTTTAAAAAATTTCTATATTCGAGAGGAAATTAAAAACTTTTTTCTCTCAAAAAATTGTATTTTTTTTCTCTAATAATTGTGATTTTTTTTTCTTTAAAAATTGTTATATATTTTCTCCAAAAATTGTGATTATTTCTAAAAACAAGGAATTGCCAAAAAAAAAATCAAATTTTTAGCTATCGCTTCAGAAGAAATGCAACAAACAAAAAACTGCTTTGATAAGGGATATCAATAAATTGGTGTATCTTTCTACAAAAGATCTGAGTTAAGATAGGAAAACTCCCAAATTTTTTTTTATTTGGAAATTTTCAAAAGTGTTTTTCTGGAAAATATGTGAGAAGTGGATTGGTTTTGATTTCATTTTGTTTATTTCCTTCATTTACAATTTTAAAACTGTTTTGAAGTTTTTTGTAGTCAGTGTTACCTATTCTAAAAATTTGAAAAAATGTTCCAAAAAATAAAAATAAAATAAAAATATTATTTTATTTTTTTAGTTTCAAAAGAATTGAGATATTTTTCTCTCGAAAACTTAAGAAGATTTTTCCTTCAAAAAAAATCCTAAAAAATGAAGAATTTAATTAAGAATTTTTCAAGTTTACCTACTCATTAAAAAAATATTTAAATATGTTCATTAAACTTTGAAATATTTTTTCTGAAAAGTGAAATTATTGGTTTCTCTAAAAATACTTAAATAAAAAATTTTGTTAAAAAAAAGTGATGAAAGATTTGCAAAAATTAAACAACTTTTTTGGTAGTTATTTTTTTATGCTGACTACAAAAATTTGAAGTTTTCTTATCTCAGAAACATTCGAAATTTTTTCTTCTAAAATTAGCTGGAAAATACTTTTACCTGCCTAGTTTGTTCAAAATATTAATTTTTTTTTTTTTCATAAAAATAATTCAGATTTTTGCTCCAAAAAATGTGGATTTCTTCACTAAAAAAAAAAAAAAAAATGATGGGGTTTCATCAAAAAAAAAAAGAAGTCAAAAATTCCGTTTTCAAAAAAAAATGAATTTTTTCTTTTTTTCTGCTTAGGTACAAATTTTAATATTTTCCCTTCGAAACAATTTTCAAAAGTTTTTACCCCCAAAAATTTAGAAAAAAATGTGTTTCATTTCTCGAGAAGTGGAACTTCCTCTGCCAAAATTACGACGATATTTTTAAAAAGCACCATACCTTCCAACAAAAAATCCTCCAAATAAATAAATTAAAAAAAAAATAATAAAAAAAAAACTGGGATCGCCAGCTTTAAAAATAGCTCGAGACTCCTAAAAGTAGGAGCATGTCTCTGCTTAAAGATATAAACGAACTTGAAAGTACTTACCTATACTTACTGTTGATTATTTGTTTCAGTTTTGAAGACTGGTGCCTCGGGTATGATAGCGTATCGATATCAGACAAAAGACGGGCCTTGGCAATGGCTTCAGACCAGCTCGAGATTAGTATACAAAAATTCCAAGCCGGATTTCGTCATTTGTACGCACAGACCTTTAATGTGAGTATAGCTTCGTTTGTTGAGAAAGTAGCTAAAATGAGCTATACTAAAATTGATATAATATTATTATACCTACTTACGTTTGTTATTTCTTACACGCTTGTATAGGGAAGAAGAAGGTCGAGACTTGGTGGGCAAACGCACGATGGATTTCAAAGTGAGCTATTTAGACGCCGGCCTAACGAACAGCTACTTCAGCGACTCGGACCAGCTGCTGAGTAACTCGTCGAATCAGTATTCTTCCTCGTCGACGCCGGTACCGGCGCAGCAGCAGCAGCAGCAGCAACAGCAAACGGTGACCACGAAATCGCCGACGCCTCAGCGCGTCAACCGGCGCTACAAAACGCAACTGCGAGATTTCCTATCGACCTGCCGCACGAAACGGAAACTCAACAGTCACCACCATAACCATCACCAGCACAACCACCATCAGCCGGCCATCGTGCATCCGACGCCTACGACGCCGACGGTAGACTACATGGCGGCGGCCGGCGCCGATCCGACGGCCGCCGCTGCCGTAGCCGTCGCCTATTCCAACCTCAATACGATGTATCCGAGCGCCGCGTACCCGAGCCCGGCCGCTCCGGCCGATAACAGTCTGTCGTACATGGGCCACGGCGGTAACTTTCATCAGAGCTTGTACGATAATCGGCTGCCGCCGTATTTGACCAGTACCGATAATTTATTCCATCAGTACAGGCCGTTAGGTAATTATTATACAGATTATCATAGCGCGGCCAGTGCGGCCGCTACGCCGTACGTCTCGAACGGATTCCTCGAGATACCCGCTCGAGCGTCTCCGTCTAGTCTACCGACGTACGATACGAGCAGCGTCCATCACGCCGCCATCGTGCAAGATAACACCAAGCTCAACGAATGCGATAAGCTGTACTCGTGCAATCAGTCGCTGATCGAGCAAAAGTATTCGACAGCCTCCGCCATGGACAATAGCCGATACGTGACCGGTGCCAAGTGCATCGACGTGCCCAGTCCGTACATGTCGTCGGTCGTCGCGTCCACCTCGTGCGACGTGCAAACCAATCGAGGCAATATAAACAACGTGGTCGGCGGCGGCCGAGGCCTCGATTCGTCCCCAGTACCAGTTACCGTAAACGGATTAATCACTTCCAAAATGGAGGACGTCAAGACTGAAGTCCTGCAGCACTATTCGCCGCTTCCGGCCGAACCGCCCAGGCAAACGGTACTCATGTGGGCGCTCAATCATACCCCTCAGTCGTCCATCAGCAGCGGCAGATCTCCTACCGAAAATAGCTCCAACGCTAGTACGCCACCGGTGCTCATCAACGGATCGGTGGCCAGCGCCGTCGCCGCCTCCTCCTCGTCGTCCACGTCGTCGTCGCAGTACATCGCCGCAGCCACTTCCAGAGATAGTAGCAAAAAATACGTCACCAGTGATCCGCTCAAGTCGCTGGCTGAAATGAATACGATGCCGGTTACCAAGTGGAAGCCGGAGCCGTTGCCTCCGCCGCCGCCGCTCAGCCCTAAAGCGTACTATCATCAATACACCAACGACGGTGGCACCGCACCAGAGGTATGGCCACCACCACACCATCAGTTCTATCCTTATCACCACCATCACCAGTGAGTGCTTTCACACACTTTTACACCGAAGCTTGTTTATCGTTTTTCTCTTCTCTTTTCTTTTTCACCTCGCCTGCCTACAGTATCTATTATTACAAATAGGATAGGTACACTGCCGATTACCTGGTCACTTGCACTTGTCGTTTCATCGCACGTGCAGTCAGATAGGTATATTTCTTTGGCAAAGGTACCAGGTGTATGGTTTCTTCTTCGCCAGAAAATTTACTAACTCCTAGTTTGCATTGTGGAGGTTGTGATAGAACTGAATTTTTTCAAGTCTAAAACTATATAAACGCCAAATATGTGAAATTTGAGGGGAGGGAAGGGTCCAATCGAAATTTTTATAATAACCAAAATTATTTCTAGGTTCTTAATCTACATCTTTTGTTTGAAAATTTTTTCAATTCAACTCTTTCCTCTCACTAATTTTCAATAATGAGCATCCATGTATAATATGAAAAATTAGGGAGGGAGGGGTTGAATTGAAAATTTTTCAAACAAAAGTTGTAGATTGAGATCCTAGAAATAATTTTGGTTATTATAAAAATTTCGATTGGACCCTTCCCTCCCATCTAATTTCGCATATTAGTACAAAGACACTCATAAAAAATTCATTATTGAAAAATGGGAAGAAGGGAGAGGTTAAATTGAAAAAATTTTCAAACAAAAGTTGTAGATTATGATCCTAAAAATAAGTTTGGTTATTATGAAAATTTCGATTGGACCCTTCTCTCTCCTCTAATTTCGCATATTAGTACGAAGACACTCATAAAAAATTCAATATTGAAAAATGGGAAGAAGAGAGGGGTTGAATTGAAAAAATTTTCAAACAAAAGTCGTAGATTAAGATCCTAAAAATAAGTTCGGTTATTATAAAAATTTCGATTGGACCCTTTCCTCTCCTCTATCCGCAGTGCAAACTAAAAGCTAGTGAAAATTTTCAATCTTGACTTAGATTTTTTCCTCTCAGCTTAGATTGTAAATTGAATTCCTATAATACTTACTCACTATGTATCTTGATGCGCATGTATGTTAATAATTTACCTATTCAGTTTATATCGAATATAACTAACAGACATAATTTTCAGCACAGCAGTTGCGAGGTCGGGAATGGTCGCAGAATGCGGCTACTCTCAGATAAACCGGACGGGAGTCCTTTGTTGTCCATCTCGGAGGTGACAAACACGTTGTTAAATCAATGACTAGTAAGTTGACAGCATGTTCCCTCATTTTTACCCTAAATTTTGGAACAAAAATATTTTTTAAATGCTTGCAGAAAAATATGTATATTTTCTTATGTAAAAAAAATTCTCAGTTTTTATGCTACAAAAAAAAATTCTAAACTTTTTCGAAACAGGAAATTTTTCAGTTCAATTTTTTCGGGAAAAAACCTTTTGGTTATGGAGGAAAACGTCAAGAAAAACAAACTCAATTTTTCAAAAATAAAAAAATATAATGAATAAAAATTACTCAATTCGTTTAGAGAAAAATATTTGTCAAATTCTTGCAGAAAAAATAATACCTATTGATTTTTTTAGGACGAAAAATTTCACTTTTTTAATCAAAACTTTTTTTTTTTTTTTTTGGAAAAATATTTCTTAATTTTTTCAATTAGAGAAACGTTGAGAAGAAAAGTCAAATTTTTTGGAACTCTCAAATATATTTGTTATTTGTATTATCTCAGTTTTTTCATTGAATAAAATTTATGAATTTTCTTGGAACAAAAAATTTCTCATTCCTTTTCGTGAAGAAAATTTATGAATTTTTTTAAAACAGAAAGTTTTTTCAACTTTTTGAGAGAAACAAAAAATTTTGTCACATAACGTTTCTAATTTTTTTGGAGATTTTTTTTTCAAATTTTGTGATAATATGAAAACTTTTGATTTTTTGGAAGAGAAATAAAAAAAAATCAGTTCTTTTGGAGTAAACAAATTTCTTAACTTTTCGGAGAAAATATTCTTTGATTTTTTTTTATATAAACATTTTTTTCATTTTTTTAAAATATGAAATTTGTCTCTTCTTAAATGAAGAATTTTCATTTAGGTACTTTTTTCAGAGAAAAATATTTTTTAATTTTTTCGGAGTAGAAAATAAATGTTTCCTCAGATGATTTTTGGAAAAATAATTATGCTAAAATTTTATTGAAATGAAAACTGTTAAAATGTTTTTGGAATAAAGAGTACCTACCTCATTTTTTACAAATATTTTTTGTTTAGAGTATAAATCTGTTTTTGAAATTTAAAAAAAAATAATAATAAAAAACTTGAAGAGGAATTGAAATTTAAAAGCAAATGAGGGGATGAGGGGAATAGTGAAAAAATTATGTTTTAAAAAATCTCACAAAATATTAGGAAAAAAAAGTAGTAATCGGGTTAAAAATATTTTTAAATAGAATAAATTGAAGTAGAATGAACAAAAAATCAAAGATGATCGAAAGATTGAAAACCATTAGGTAGATATTTTATTCAAAAAATTTAATTGAAAAAAAAAAACAGTTTGAAAAAAAAATCACTGAAATTTCTTTATACGAGTTGGAGTTTTCTCGCTTAAAAATTTTCTTTTAGACTTTTAGAAAAATATCAGAAAAATCCGTTAAAAATTTGTGTAGCTTTTTTAGAAAAAAAAAAAATCATGTAATTTTTTTTGGAAAATAATTTAATTAAAACCCGTTCTTAATTATGTTTGTGTATTTTCTTACAGGAAAATCCGGCAGCAGTTCCAGCAGCCTTCTCGTCACCAGAGCCTATTTTTACATTTATCTAGTCGTTTTTACGTAAGTTTTAACGGTAGCAAAATAATTTTACCTTGTTGTGTATATTATTTTGTTTTTATTTTCTTTTCTATTTTAAATATTTTTTCTTTTTCAATTTTTTTTTTGTGTTCTTAGTGTAATTTATTTCGTAACGAAAAATTTGATATCAGTTTTCATTTTAATTAAACGAATAAGCTGCCTAACAAATAGTTACGGTTTCAATTTAAATAGGCAGAAACGGGCAAAAATTACGCGAGTCAACATACCTATATTAGGTAATCGTACTATATAAATTCTCAAAAATTATCAGATTTTTGTAAATTTTTCTACAATTTTTTCTTCTTTTTTTCGTTTATTTATTTATTTTCTGTTTAGTAGCTCAAATCGCCTTTCTTTAATGCTTAAAGCTATTTTTAACGTATTATCTAGTCAAGTTTCTTCTGTTCAATGTACTATTTTACTCGAGTAGGTGTCTAACGAAAATTTAACGATGGGAAAAGTTGCTTGTATAAAAACCAATCAATCATTAATGATAATTACGCGACAAAATTTTTTCCATTTTCATCTCTAAAACGTGTAATTAAAAACACCACATTTTTTCAAATTATGATTTTTCAAACGATGATTTTTTTTTTACATTTGATCGCTTCAGATTTCAGTAAGACGATATATTGCCCATAGTTTAATCATTTTTCGGTATTGAAATTTATGTTTTTTGTTGTTTGTTAATTTGTTTGTTTGTTTGTTTTTTTTTTCATTTTATTCTGTGATATGTTAAGATTTTTTCCCTTTTGGTATTCTTCGATACATATCAAATTTTTGGTTGTAGTAAAAAAGTTTAATGAAAAAGGTACATTCTGTGTTAAATCATATGTACATGTATAGTATACATATTATTTTTTATTTACGCTTTATGAAAAAATATTATGTACAAGCTATTTCAAAATGTTACTCATAATGGGCGGTTACGCTTTTTTTTTTTTTTTTTCTTTACCCATCATTTGGTGGTATCTGAAAAACTGCTCATTGTGATACCTTTCCGTTTATAATGAAACATATCTGCATACTCACAGGAGTATAATATGGTGATGAATTCGATCATGTACGGATTTATACTTACTCGTGTAATATAAAGCTAGATGGAATTTCGTACAAAATAAATTTTCCGATCATTTTAACGAGCATGTTTTTCTTTTTCTTCAGGTTTCGGTGAATGGATGCGGTGCCCGTAACTGTGACCGGAGGAAGACGGCGAAATGATTACAGCAGTGCAAGGACGTTTGATTCCAGTATCGATTCGTGCAACTTTCGAGTTTCGACGTATCCAATCGCGAGCAGTAACCGTAGGTAACGCGAGGAAGTTGAAATACTTCCTACTCCCTCGAGTTTATATTTTTCTCTAATTACCTGAAGTTTGACAGAAAAAATTCGGCGAGCTTGTGTTACGAGCGTGATAAAATCGACGTCGCGATACGTATTCGGCTTATTCGTCGGTCATCTGTAGAAAATCGTATGCATCTTATAGTTTACACCTTCGTTCGAATGGAGTTGTTTCGAACCTCAACTACGTACTACACCAGTCGACCGGTTCTTGCTCTCACTAATGTTAGGTACCTGCCTAGACGTGGACGATACTACGTTTATAATTTAAAATACTCTATATTCGTTCGGATTCGTGATGAAAATTCGTTCAATTTTATCGTTTTCTCGGATACCTTGTAGGAGTATAATTTCAGGTTCGATACTGGAAACATCGGTGTCATTGTGTCTGCGTTGGAATCATCTCGGCGAACTATCCACATCTAGTCGAAAGTTACTGGCATGGCATCTGCGATGAGGATTTCACGCGTACATACTTCGAGCTTACGTTGGTACGATACGAGAGGGTGATTCGGTTATTTTGATAAGAAATACTCTCAGTCGACGATCGGCTATTTTTAGTTTTACGGAGAGCAGTTGCTGTTTCATTTTCTCACCTTGAATTTTTTACAAGTTCCGCAGTGCTACATAAATACTTTATATTGAAAATTGAAAGGGAGGGAGGGGTCCAATCGAAAATTTTGTAATAACTAAAAGTATTTGTAAAACTTCGGGCTACAACTTTTGTTTGAAATTTTTTTCAATTGGGCCCCTTACCTCCCCACAGTTTTTATTAATGTATTTTGAATAAGTGTGAATAAGTTATATCACTCAAAATTGGTGGGGAAGGAGGGGTCCGATTAAAATTTTTGTTATAACCAAAATTATTCGTAGTACTTCAAGCTACAACTTTTGTTTGAAAATTTTTCCAATCGAGCCCCTTACCTCCCCCTGTTTTTAATAATGTATTTGAATGAGTTGAATTATCCAAAATTGGAGAGGAGGGAGGGGTCCAATTTAAATTTTTGTCACGACCAAAAATTTTCCTTAAATTTCGAGCTACAACTTTGTTGCACAAATTTTTCAATTGGACCCTTTCCCCTTCCTCCTTCAATTTTTAATTAGTATTTTGAGAGTGTTATGCAAATTAAGTGGAGAGAGAGGGTCTCAATTGAAAAAGTTTTCAAACAAAAGTTGTAGCTTTAAGTTTCACAAATACTTTTGGCTATGACAAAAATTGCGATTGGACCCTTCCCCCTCCAATTTTGGATAATTTAACTCATTCAAATACATTATTAAAAACAGGGGGGAGGGGAGGGGCCCGATTGAAAAACTTTTCAAACAAAAGTTCTAGCTTTAAGTACTAGGAATAATTTTGGTCATAACAAAAATTTCAATCGGACCCCTCCTTCCCCGTCAATTTTGAGTAATATAACTTATTCATACTTATTCAAAATACATTATTAAAAACTATGGCGAGGTAAGGCCCCCAATTGAAAAAATTTTCAAACAAAAGTTGTAACTTGAAGTTTGACAAATACTTTGAGTTATTACAAAAATTTCGATTGGACCCCTCCCTCTCTTCCAATTTTGAATATAGAGTATTTATGTAGCACCGGACTTGGTAAAAAATTCAAGGTGAGCAAATGAAACAGCAATGGCTCTCCGTAAAAATAGCCGATCGTCCCTCAACCGTCGTATTTTTCTACGTTCGTATTATTTAGTACATAAAATTCAATTTGTCGTTGCATAAAAGGTTTCAGTTCTCGATTCGGAATCTTCATATGGAACCAATTTTCGCTGCAGGATTTCTCCAGAGTGACGTATCCTCCCATGAAACAGAGTTTCCAAGCTAACTCGGTCACGTTCAGAAGAAAGGTTTGATTCGGCGAGGTCGCATTGAAGAAATCTTCCACCAGTCTGAGATCTTCGAGGGTTAAACCGAACGGTTGTTCTAAACGTATGATTTGCGATTCGTTAAAAATCAACGCGTCGAAAGTCTTACGAAACGATTCGATTCGTAAAAAATCTTGAAAATTTCTGTCTAGCGTTATGTTGTCCAGCCAGTAATCGCCGATGGTCGTTCCGTTATCGATGAAATAAGCGATAGACCAAGGATTGAACACTTTGAATTGGTTATACGAGCCCGCAGCGTAGCTACCGTATTTCATAATCGCTCGATAGAACAAATCGTCCGGCAGTTGTATAGCGCTGAACAGTTCTACGATATGTTTGTATTCGATTCCGTAGAAATAATTCATAGGTTCGTCGAAGAACGAATAATACGAGTATTTTAAATTTTTAGGCAAACAGGAACCTGGGCGAAGTGTTGCTATACCGGTGAAGATGGCCTTTTCGGTGTTGTTGTTCCCGACCAGTGAATTGAATATCAAAAATCTCATAAACGTGACGAGTTCGTCTTTGAATTCTACTTTCATCGGATTAGCAGTCAAATGCAGGTCGACGAATGGCGCGTCGTATTCGTCGATTAAAACGAATACTTTCTTCTTGAAGTATTCGGCGAGCAGTTCGATGAGAAAATCTACGCTAATCTGGATCTCTTCGGTTCGTTGTTTCTGAGATAAATGTTTAACAAAGAGTTGATGATTTTCTCTAGCCTTCTGTCGTTTTTCTTCCAGATTACTCTCGTCAGCTACGATCGATGCGAAGACTTGCAGCATGTACTTGTGTTCGAAAAACATATCGCTTACAGCTTCTCTCAAGCTTCCCATAAATGCTCCGTAGTGATAACCGTTAACGTCGCCTAAATTCAATCGAACCACCGGATATTTACCTAGGTGAGATTTCGTTAGGGTTTTATTCTCACCTATAAACAACGGAGCTGTCAATTGAGACGCCGACGTATCATTGACCCAGTCTAGTTTACCATGCATAAATAGACGATAGTTCGACGTACCGCTCAGAGGAGTGATTTTTTTACCTATTTCTGTTACAGGTATCTCCAAGTATGTTTTCACCATATCCATATTGATGGTTTTACCAAATCGACGAGGATACGTAATGATGATCACTTCGGCGTTAACGTCTTCGATAATCGACTGGATTAGTAAAGACGTGTCTAGAAAGATATTGCTGTATTCTACGAATTTTTTGTAACTTTCCTGGCCCATTGAAATGTACGCTCTCTTCGGATCGAATGACTTTTTCGTTACGATACGAGTCCGGTAAATGGTATCGTCGCAGTTGATGCAGAGCACGAAGCTGATCACGTAAGTGAAATAGTACTTCATTTGTCAAAGAATTATCGTAACATTGGGTACAATTCGTGTATGGAAATGAGATTAGGTCTCTACCACTGTCGTAGGCTGTAGTTGATGATTTTGTTTTTACGTACCTAGGTACGCTTATGTACTTGTGTAAAAAAGCTAGCTCGTTTGATAATTTCAGAGGAATCACACTCATTCTACTTCAGCATTAGAGCTTACTTAGTACAAGGCCTAGATACTGATGAATATATCGAGCAACGAAGCAGATACGCAGGTAGTAAGTAATTTTCTATCAATGTTTCATCTTTACTACACCGATAAAAGTTATTTTCTGATATCGAATTCTTATAGAAATACCACCACTTAGTATCATTTTGCTAAAAATTTTCAAAAATTTTGAATTTGAATAAAATTTGTTTCCAACAAAATTTAAAATTTAAATCACCCCTCCCAAAAAAAAGAGTAATAGTTCGAGAAATGTTTCGAATAATTTACTAAAAAAAAATTTTCCCAGCAAATTAGGAAAAATTATAGTTCTTGAGGGAAACTGAAAAAAATTGCCATTGTTTTTGTTCTCAAAGTAATAGTTGCGCTGCTATGCCTAGTTAGTTGAAAAAGTGCAAAAAACGCGATTTTCGCGACTTTGAATCACGCAACAAATTGGATACGGATATGGAATATTTATCTGCGTTCTTTATTTAACCGATAAAAATTTACTGAGGGTCTTGAGAGATAAGATGAGGAAATGAAGAGATGAAAGCAGATTCGGGTGCGGTAATTGACACAGCGTGGCAGAAAAAAACACATTTTAGTTTTTTCCTTTGGGTCTTATGTTCGCGTCAAGTTGACCGGTCACACCTACGAGTAATTCTTTCATCGGGTAAGAATCCAGACATAACTTAATTATTTATTCGATTTTTTATTCTGATATTGAGCTAAATTTATAAATGGTATGAGTTTTAGAGGAATTATTATTTTTTTTGACAATTTTTAATTTTTCTGCCATTCATGTTGAATTAAATCGTAAGAAAAATACTACTCAGCTGTCTCATCAAATACAAGTACCTACCTAAGAAAGTTTCAAGAAATAAAATCAAAATTTTACTATTATTCTTGTAAAAGTTGAAATTTTCAACAATGGGTTAATAAGAAAATTGTTTATAATTTTCCCATTATTCTACGCGTATTTATGAACATATCATTCAATCATTCTGAAAATTTTCTGAAATTAAAATTCAAACGTTGAAAATAAATCAAAATTTTAAAATTGTCAACTTTTAAAGGTCTGTCAAGTATAAATTCGAAGATAAAGAGTTGCAAAAATTCTTCGATGGTTAATCAAATTAGTAAAATTTCGAATTTCGCAATATTTAGGTATAGTTTTTTGAAAGTTTTATAAAATGATTTAATTTTTAAAATCCTCTATTAATTTATTAAAATATTAAAATTACCTACTCAGTTTTAAAGACAAATAAATGCAAGATTATCAACATTTTTGATACTCTGCAAATTCTCTTTCTTGAATATGATTATAATCTAATTTCTGAAATTAATTTTGAAATACGCCTACAAATTTCTTAAAATTGCCTAAATTAAAAATTTCTCCAAATTTTAGTTTCAAAAATGCCAAAACTTTTCAAGTACAATATACACGTAGTAAAAATCTATCAACGTTTTAAAATGTAGAAAATCTGATAAAATTTTGTTTTGAAGGTTACGAAAATTCCTCGCGTTTTATACAAAAATTAGGAAAATTGTCAAATTCCAATGATTTGCTACTTTAAAAATCAATCCAATTTCAAAAATTCAAAAATTTTTAAAATAACCTCAAGTCTGGAGATACATAATATGACAAAAAACTGTCTTGAAAGGATAATCTAAAAAAAAATTCTTATAATTATGTAACAAAAATTTCAAAATCCTTTAGAAAAACTGCCCACCTTACATCATTTTTTGCAAAAAATTCGATGGCAATATTCAATTACGATCTTTTCGAAGCTGATTATCGACCGCGATTACAATGATGGTTCTTAAAGTGATAAGGAGGCTGAGATTTCATCATACTAAATACTAATATTTTTCGATGATGGTTCTTAATTAAAGTGATAAAGGTCCGAGGTTGAGATTTCATCATCTTTAGAAAAACTACCCACCTAGGCACCTTATCAATTTTTGCAAAAAAATCAATTGAAATTTTAACCTAATTTGTAGCAAGCTAGAAAATTCTAGAAGAAAATTCAAAAAAAAAAAAAAAAAATTGTATCCACATTGCGATGTTCTGAAAGAATGACCATAATTCCCCTTCTACTCCACCCTACTACCAAAGCACAATTTCAATTTCAAACCGAGTGCGCGTTAATTTACCTAAGGTCGATTGGCGATGATATTCGATTACGATGTTTTCGAAGCTGATTATCGACCGCGATTACAATGATGGTTCTTAAAGTAATAAGGAGGTTGAGATTTCATCATACTAAATACTAATATTTTTCGAAAATCCTTATTATATGAACCGACTTCATGGCGATTCTCGACCTAGTTATACGTACGTGTTATATTTTTCCATTTCTCTACTATTCTATTTATTCGAATTTCGATAGTTGTAGAAAAATTTCCATCAAACTTTTTCATTTGTGGTAGCGTAGAAACAATCAAATCAATCAAAACCAAGTTATCTCAAGATAAAATATAATTAGGAGTTAGGTTTTTCATTTATCACTTGAAAAAATTCATCGAATGAAATGAAACATTCCTCTGTAGCATATCGCTGCCATTTCAGTGGTATTCATCACCATCTAGTCGTAAAGGGAAATTCCGTGCGATCAATAGGTTAAAACTTGATAGCAATTTTACGATTGAATCTTAATCTTGTACCTACATTTATTATGAAAAAAATGAGCTGGGGTTGCATTTTTTAAGGCTTCCCTTTCCCAGGGCCCACCCCTTTCCGAAAAATTCTCCCTACCTCTGAACCTAAGGCCCAAATTGAAAAAATTTTCAATTGAAAGTTGTAGATTCAGATCTCAAGAATAATTTTGGTTATTATGAGAATTTTGAATTCAATTTGTTCCCTCATCCTCCCTCCATTGGGGGCCCAAACTTTTGAAAAGCAAAGTGAAACTATCAATATCAAAGGAATCTTCCCAATTACTTGTATAAAAACTGGACTTGGCGAATTTTCTTGTTGTGGGTCGATGAAGGATGGTACCTAGTATACGAATCGCGAAAAAAGTGAATTTCGAAAAAATATGGACTTGGCGGATTTTGCATCTATAGGGCTCAATTTTTAAATTTTCATCGAATTGAATTTTTATTTTTCGGCTTGATTTAAATTATTTTTATTATTTTCCCCCCATTTTGAAATTTTTTAAATCTTCTGATTGAAACATTTTTCCAATTTCTTTTTTTTTTCAAATGCTGCATCAAAAATTTAATTTTTAAAATTTGTAATCAAATTGAATTTTTTCAAATTTTGATTAGATAAGGATTATATTTTTTATTCTAAATTCTTTCTTTTACAGAACCCTAGTCATGTCTCATTGAAAAATTTCTATCTTAAAATTAAAGCTTTTGTCCAATTGTTCTTATTTGTTTCTTAATTTTTAATGGAAATTTGATTAATTTTTATATCCAATCGATCTGTTAAAATTTTGAGTAAAGAATAAATTCTTCATATAATTTTTTTTTCTGAAAGGTATTTCTCTTTTAAAAATTTATTTGAATCTAAAAATTAAATCTTTTATATTTCTTTTTTTCCAATCTTTATTAACTACCTATTCAATTTAATCCAAGCACCTATCCAAAAAAAAAAAAACAATTCTTAAAATTTTTATCCTGATTGATTTTACCATTGAACCATTAATTTTTAGTTCATTTTTTTTTTTTTTTGCAAGATTTACTTTTTTTAAATTTCTTGATCAGAAGTTTTTTTTCTCCAATTTTATTGAATTATATAATTATCTATTTTTTTTTTAGTTTTCAATCATTTCAAAACTTATTCAATTGAAATTCTCTAATTTTCATTCAGTTGAATTTTTATTTTTCGGTTGATTTAAATTTTCTTCAATTACTTACGTATAATTTTTCCCCATTTTGAAATTTTTGAAATCTCCTGATCAAAACGTTTTCCCAATTTCTGTTTTTTTACTTCAAATGTTATCAAAAAATTAATTTTCAAAATTTGTAATCGAATTGATTTTTTTTCAAATGTTGATTAGATAAAGATTATATTTTTTTATTCTACCTAAATTTTTTCTTATACAGAACCCTATTCATTTCTCATTGAAAAATTTCTTTGAATCTTGAAATTAGAATTTTTGTATGTTTCTTTTTTTCAATGTTTAGTACATTCAATTTTAAGCCAAATAAAAAATAAAAATAAAATTATTCTTAAAATTTTTAATACAATTGATTTTTTCAGTAAACAATATTTATTTTTAATTCGATTTTTTTTACAAGGTTCATTTTTTCAAATTTTTAAATCAGAAGTTTCTTCTTTCCAATTTTATTGATTTATAGATTTCTTTTTTAGTTTTCAATCATTTCTGATTTCACAACTTCATTGAAGTTGAATTTTTGTGTAGATAATTCTTATAATAATTTTTCAGCTTGATAAAAAAAAATTAATCATAATTTTTCTGTTTGATTTTCAATTTTGTGGGTAGGTACATATTAAATTAGATGCCTAAATAAATTTTCAATTTTAATGCAGGTAGGCAGTAGGTACCTACTTTAAACTAGACAATTTTTAAATTGTAATTTTTTCCCATTCAAATTTTAAAAAAATTTCAAGTCTCAATTTGCCTGTAACTGCGTGTCCGACTTCACAACAGACCTACTGACATTTTGATCTTTTTTGAAAATTATCAAGTACCTAATTGAGCAAATTAAAAAACCAACATACCACCAGAATCAGCGTAAGATTTCGTAAAAAACATTGTTCTTATTTTTATTATTTTTTTTTTTAATAAACCTTTGGTTTCGGTGCTACATTCAACTTTTATTGCAAAAATGCAAAACGCACAATTTTCATAATTATACTTTTAATTTAAAAATGTTCATTAATCATTTACGGTATAATGTTTATTTTACTAGGTACCCGGACATCAAGCAATGGCAGCACTTCTAAAATTTGTTTTATCACTAGTAATAATGGATTCAATTTGGCACAGTACAAAAATTGCCTCCCAAGTACAGGCAAATGACCTCGTTGATACAACTACAAAAAAAGGACCCAAACAATTGCCACATGGAGCTAATTGGGCTTCAATCCGATCAAACGACATGCTCTACATCGACAAAACCGGATATTTGAAGACGTTATTAATGAATGAAACGAATTTCTGGGTGGTCCATCGACCACGCCGATTCGGAAAAACCTTATTCGTTAACATGATCAGAAGTTTTTTTTCTGGTGAACAAACGAAGTTCCAAAATTTGGAAATTGGTATGGAAAGCAATACAAAATTTTTCGCTGATAAACGCTGGATGCAGCACGAAAAAGAATGGATACAATTCCCAGTAATTCTATTGGACTTCGGTCAGATAACTTTTACAACGGCAGATGAATTATTTAAATTTTATCAACTCAAGCTGAGACATATTGCGAGATCTTACAGCATAGATGAGACATTAATTGGTGGAATTAGTGACCTCATTGAAACACTTCAATCAAAATTTGAATTACCCGTTGTAATACTTGTTGACGAGTACGATACTCCTATTCTAAGAGCTCAGAGATCGGACGGGTCAATTGATTGTAAACGGGTGATTTTCATTTTAAATTCTATTTTTAGTGAGATCAAATGCATGGAACTAAAAATTGGATTTGCTTTTGTCACTGGAATATCAAAGTTATCTCTGCAAGAATTCCAAAGTGGCGCCAGTATTTTCGAAGATGTCACCTATGAACATATCTTATCTACTGCATTCGGCCTGACAGAGAAGGAAATACATCATCGCATGGAACCATATATAACTGAACTCGCTCAACAAATTTACCCGGAGAATGAAAATGGAATTGATAAAGTGAAAACGCAGTTGAGATTATGGTATAATGGATACCGTTTTGACATAAAAAATGCGTCATTAGATGTCCAATTAGTCTATAACCCGATTTCAGTAATACGCAGTTTCTCTGAAAAAAAATTTTCCAGTTACTGGTGCCGTACATATTCCGATAGTGATTTCAAAAAACGATTTTATGAAGACACGCTCCAATGGAACATCAACGATTTTAGGCAAAATTCCCGTTATACAATTCCTAAATGGGAGATCGAAAATTTAGAGTTTCCCCGTTATCCAGATATACATCTACCATTATGGTTGTTCGTATACGGTTATTTAACAGTTTTTGAATACAACAGTAAAACAGAAGAATTTATCGTAGCATACGCCAACCACGAAATAGAGATATACGTTTCAATAGTAGTAGCTAGTTATAAACCATCGTCCAACGAAGTAAACACGGATAATGATAGATTAAAACGCGCAATGAGTTCCGGTAATATCAAAGAATCCATTCATGTAATAAGAGAAATGTCGTATTCTAAATTTGAACGGAATAAAGCAGACATTATACGACAAGGTGAAATTAACCAGAGACTCTCCTGCCTGTTCTATCACGCCGGGATTGTTCATTTAACAAATATTGTATTCAAAAAGCCCAAGAATAGTGAGCAGGATGGTGGCGATATCGATTTCCTTACAATCGAAATGAAAAACAATTTCGTGATATCGATTAAATGTGGTATGGGTGCAAGTGCTATAGGAGCAATTGACCAACTGATTAAATACACCCAAAAGAACCCTTCAACATTTTGGCCAACGCTCTCAGATAAAATTAATATTGAAGGTTTAATTTATTTTTTGGGTTTAAGTTTCTCCTATGATGACGGAGTAAGGTTAGAAGAATGGATTTTGATACCGTGTCGTAATAGCGACGTCAAATTGGAGGAAATTGAATCGAGCTCAGATTCCATAACGAACGAGTTCCGGAGTCGCATCGCAAGTTATCGCGAGGAATTAAAAGAAGAAAGAACGACATCGATATCATCTACACATACCGAGTTGACAACAAGAACCACAACAACAGGGTCTGGCAAGGTTGAGCTGCCCTCCCCACCGACCTCACATTCAAAGGATACTTCATGGGAGATATGGAATGCCCAACTAAAGAGCCTAAAAAGTAAGCAAATATCTTTACTTGTTTAATGTTTGGAGTGGATTATATGTATTTACAAATTTTTTAATGGGTTCTAATCACAAAACTCAGTGAACCACAGTTTTTTCTTTTCAACCAGCTCGTTTTTTTATGGAGGCTCTTTTCTTTTTCAATTTTGGTGATTTCAATTTCATTGTGATTTCTTGTTATGATACCCAACTTTGGTGAAGCATAATCAAGCCAAAGATCAGTAACAATCTTCATAGGTAGCGAAAATCTGTAAACAGGGACTTGATAATTTCAAACGTAGTGTGGAAATGGAACCAGAGACGAAGGCGCGAAGCACCGAGTTTTTAATTTTAATTTTCAACAAAATTATCATGTGTTTATGTTTGAAAAAATTTGAATAGTACACCTCTCTTTATTTTTATTTATTTTCTAAAAAATTCGTTTTAGAGAAAAGTTGATTTTTTTTTTTTAGCGTTTTTGACATTTCTGAAGAAAACTTTGAAAAATGGTTACTTAAAAAAAATATACCTACATATAATTTTCCTTCTACATTAGCTACATTCTCAGTCTTTTAGATGTAGGAATACTTATCTAATAATCACTCATTCTGTATTTGTCTTTCAGAAGAACACATCCGCCAACCCAAGTACCGACATTAGACATTTGCGCCAAAGATCTTTTTTTTTTCCATAATAATAAGTTTTGAATGATGAAAATTTTTTTAAAAAACAGCAAATTCTCAAAAATTGATAACAGGTTTCCTGTTATCAATTTTTGAGAATTTGCTGTTTTTTAAATAAATTTTCATCATTCAAAACTTATTATTATGAAAAAAAAAACACAGAAGTGCAGAACTGTAAGCGCCTGAACAAACCTAAAATTGACAAATTTTTGGAAAATTAAAAAGTTTGACCTATTTAAAAAAGCTTGCGAACTATAAAAAACTGCATACCTACCAAACATAAAAAATTGACTCTTACCGCAAAATTTAGATAATGTATCAAAATTTTGAAAAATTCCTAGAAAAATTGATAAACTTGTAATTTCTGAAAAAAATTGAACTTTGGAAAAAGAAAACCTCAAAAAGTAGTAAAATTATTGTGAACTCAGTATGTGTAGAAGATATCGATGTCTTTCTTTCTTCTTTTAATTCCTCGCGATAACTTGCGATGCGACTCCGGAACTCGTTCGTTATGGAATCTGAGCTCGATTCAACGTCCTCCAATTTGACGTCGCGATTACGACACGGTATCAAAATCCATTCTTCTAACCTTCCTCCGTCATCATAGGAGAAACTTAAACCCAAAAAATAAATTAAACCTTCAATATTAATTTTATCTGAGAGCGTTGGCCAAAATGTTGAAGGGTTCTTTTGGGTGTATTTAATCAGTTGGTCAATTGCTCCTATAGCACTTGCACCCATACCACATTTAATCGATATCACGAAATTGTTTTTCATTTTGATTGTAAGGAAATCAATGTCGCCACCATCCTGCTTACTATTCTTGGACTTTTTGAATACAATATTTGTTAAATAAACAATCCCGGCGAGATTGAGCAGGCAGGAGAGTCTTGATAATGAATTTCGATGAAATTCGAAACGTCGCCCAATTTATTCGTATTCTGTACTTTTTTGTTTCGCTTAAAATTTGATCTTTATAATAAAATATTAATGTACATCTTCGCGAAACTTTTTATGTTTTTGTATTTTTTCCTATCTTTTTTTTCATAATAATAAATTTTGAATTATGAAATTTTTTTTTAAAAACAGCAAATTCTCAAAAATTGATAACAGGTTAGTTCGGGCGCACACTCAAAAAGAGAAAAATACGCGTTTTTAATTTCAATCATAAATTTTGAAAAATTTGAAAAAAGAAAAAATTCAGTTTGCAAAATGGGAAAAACTGATTTTCAAAAAAAAAAAAAATTTTTAGTGAAGTTTTCAAGAATTCGAACACTCTTCAGATTTCTGCATTTCCAGTACCTCCTCAAGCGACTGTCAATTTATTACAAAACAAAAAGTGCAGAAAAAGCGCTCGAACAAAAATCTGTAAAAACAGAAAAAACGCTCGAACACATTTCTGCGTTTTCTGTACACAGAAGTGCAGAACTGTAAGCGCCTGAACAAACCTAAAATTGACAAATTTTTGGAAAATTAAAAAGTTTGACCTATCTAAAAAAGCTTGCGAACTATAAAAAACTGCATACCTACCAAACATAAAAAATTGACTCTTACCGCAAAATTTAGATAATGTATCAAAATTTTGAAAAATTCCTAGAAAAATTGATAAACTTGTAATTTCTGAAAAAAATTGAACTTTGGAAAAAGAAAACCTCAAAAAGTAGTAAAATTATAATAACATTAGTTTAATTGTAAAGTTTTGAAAAGCTATGAAAAAAATTAAAAATCTTGAATCTTCCAAATTCATGAAAAATGAATTGTGAAATAATTCCAACATATTTCTACTCTTAAGAAAATTGAGATTTTATTGCTCCAAAAATTAAAAAAAAATTGTAAACTTTTTTCTTAAAAAAAAAAAAACGCTGAAAAATTGAAATTTTTTACCTGTTACCTACCTGTTGTTTTCACGTGTCATGTACGGTCTCTGGTCGAACAACAAGACGAATCTGTTAGCGATGAAGATAAACCAAAGAGTAAGTTGAGATCATTAGACAATATCTTTTGTCTCGGCTGTTGATAATTTTACTATTTTCTTCGTGCTTTTAGCAGCCTTTTTGGAAGAGGAGTTCGGATACTCTGAGTTACCGCCTGTTTTGAAAGAATTCGTGGATACCGGTGGGCTGGTCATGGTTGCCCATAGCTTACCAATGTTTTATCCGACGCATTATCTTATGGGATAGTATCATCCGTATACGATAGTCCGACTAGTCACCACAACGATCCCGCCTGGGTCAAGTTGGACGCATGGACGGAACGGACGAAATGTACGATGTACGTGATGTGAAATTTAAAACTGAAAAAATAATTCGAAGGAAAAATTATATTGATTTTATTTATGAATTTTAACTTAAAATTATAATTTCCAGGATAAGGACGAAAAAGCAGGCAATACGGTGAACATGGGAAATCATGCGGAAAAAAGGACTATTCACCCGAAACGAAAATTCAGTCATTTTCTCCATCATAACGCCTCATTCCTTTTCTTCAACATAGTGAGATTTTTTTCAATTTTCAGAAAGATTTTCCTTGAATTTTCACATAGAGAAACTGTGTACTTTAATTTTTTGACTATTTCATTTCAATTTTTCAAGGTTATTTAATTTTTCCATTATGTTTAAAAAATTTTTTGATTTTCAAAAATAAATTGAATTTTTTAAAATTGAACTTTTTTCAATAATGTTTTTAATGATAACTTATCTTAATTTTCAATAAGAAAACTTTCAAAAATTAAAATTTTTGAAATGACTTTTCATAAATTTTCAAAAATTAAAATTGGATAATTTTTTTATAGGTAGGTATTTTATTTTTCAAGAATGATTTTTTCCAAATTTTTAGGTATACATGATTTTTCTTAAATTTTTTTTGTAAAAAATATTAAGATTTTTCAATTTTTTCAAGAATGTTTTTTTTTTCAATTTCTAGAGTTCATTTTCTCATAGTAAATTTTCAAAAATGATTATTTTTGTTATTTAAAAAAAAATCAGGAAGTATTTTTTCCAATTTCTCTTACAGGTGATTTTTTTCTACTTTTCAAAACTAGGTTTTTTTAAATTTTTAAATTCCGAAATTTTACATACCTACTAATTTTCAAATATTATGATGAATTTTCAAAAATAAAATTGGGTAATTTTTTTAAATAGGTATTTTATTATTTTTTCAATGATTTTTCTTCAATTTTTAGAGATCAAGTTCTCTTGAATTTTCAAAAATGATATTTGTTACCTACTTTTAAAAAAAAATAATAATTATGGATTTTTTTTCGATTTTTTTAAAAATGAGATTTTTTCTAGTTTTCAAAACTAGATTTTCTGATTTTACAATTCCAAAATTTTACTTATTAATTTTTAATTAGGTATGATCAATTTTCGAAGAAACTAGTTTCAGTAAAATTCTTCAACATATTGAATTTTTTCCAATTTTTGGGGAGATTTTCTTTGAGTTCTCACGAATAGAAGCAGTGTAATTTTTTGACTATTTAGAGATTTTTCGATTTTCAAAAATTAAAATCTAAAAATTTTGAAAAATACATTTTTTGTTATTAGTTGAAAAATTCAAGGTAAGCAAGAGCAAATGAATCAGCAAGGGCTCTCCGTAAAAATAGCCGATCGTCTGATTAGTCGGTTTTTGCACCTTATTTTGAATCGTTTTGAATTTTGATATGTACATACGTACCTAATTATTCAAAAGGTTTATGTTTATGGACAATTTGAATTTTGAAAGGATATGAAAGATGAAACAAACTCGTTGACAGTTTTCGTAGACTAACGTCTAGATTGATTGTTTTGTTTACATTCATGGGGTGCTACTTCGATGAATTTTTACCAAGTCCAGTGCTACATAATACTTTATATTCAAAATTGGAAGAGAGTAAGGGGTCTAATCGAAATTTTTGTAATAACTAAAAGTATTTGTACAACTTCAAGCTACAACTTTTGTTTGAAAATTTTTTCAATCGGGCCCCTTACCTCGCCCCTGTTTTTAAAAATGTATTTGAAGGAGTTGGATTATCCAAAATTGGTGGGGAGGGAGGGGTCCGATTGAAATTTTTGTTATTGCCAAAATTATTCCTAGTACTTCAAGCTACAACTTTTGTTTGAAAATTTTTTCAATCGGGCCCCTTACCCTCCCCCTGTTTTCAATAATGTATTTGAATGAGCTGGATTATCCAAAATTGGAGGGGAGGGAGGGGTCCAATCGCAATTTTTGTCATGGCCAAAATTTTTCCTAAAACTTTGAGCTACAAGTTTGTTGCAAAAATTTTTCAATTGGACCCATTTCCCCTTCCCCCTTTAATTTTTAATTAGTATTTTGGGAGTGTTATGCAAAATAAGTGGAGAGAGAGGGGCTTAATTGAAAAAGTTTTAAAAAAAAGTTGTAGCTTGAAGTTTTGCTAATACTTTTGGTTATCACAAAAATTGCGATTGGACCCCTCCCTCCCCTCCAATTTTGGATAATCCAACTCATTCAAATACATTATTGAAAACAGGGGGAGGGTAAGGGGCCCGATTGAAAAAATTTTCAAACAAAAGTTGTAGCTTGAAGTACTAGGAATAATTTTGGCAATAACAAAAATTTCAATCGGACCCCTCCCTCCCCACCAATTTTGGATAATCCAACTCCTTCAAATACATTTTTAAAAACAGGGGCGAGGTAAGGGGCCCGATTGAAAAAATTTTCAAACAAAAGTTGTAGCTTGAAGTTGTACAAATACTTTTAGTTATTACAAAAATTTCGATTAGACCCCTTACTCTCTTCCAATTTTGAATATAAAGTATTATGTAGCACTGGACTTGGTAAAAATTCATCGAAGTAGCACCCCATGAATGTAAACAAAACAATCAATCTAGACGTTAGTGTTTTCGTAGTAGTAAGTATTTCAAATTTATAAATTTAATAATTTCATAAGTGGCAACACTGCGCGCATCGTTAGTGTAGGGGTAGTAGTGCGAGTTTGGGTGTGTTCTTTGTATTGTGTCACTATTCACTGTGTATGTGTTAGTCTTAGCCTAACGTTTGAATTTGAACGACCGTTGGACGTTAACGTAAATCTCCGTGTAGTGTTTGGCGTTGTATTCGTATTGTATTATTTTTCATTTGGTGTTAGGTTTTTGGTTTAACGATCGTTTACTAATTAATTTCGGGAAAATGCTTTCCACCATGTGTATTCTTGCCAATCTCGTCATCATTCAAAGGTATGTAATGTATTATCAAAAGCATTATAAGTCATGTCTGCTAGAGTATTTTTCATTGTGTTGTGTATCATATTCGGTTTTTCGACAACTTTCAACCTTTTACAAGTCTATTTTTGGTTAGAATGCATTGTTAACTCGTCATCGCCGCCATTTTAGGATAAGATAACGATGAATAGATCTATGAATCTATATATGAATCACGTATGATGCATTCGCATTGTTCAGGCTAGTTTAGGCTACATTCGTCGACATCGGTAACAAAGAAGAACGTATTCGATGTGTAGTAGTGTAGTCTTTATGCAATTTTCAACGAGTATGGTCGTAGGGTGTTAGATTTTAATGTGACTCGCGTTTAAACTTGAATCAATTGAGGCGTAATTTTTCTTTTCGATTTTGTGAAACAAAATGTAATTCGTTGTTTTTTCAGTACTATAGTGCGTCGTTGAAATTAAATTCGAGATCGGCCGATCCTAGTTTCCAGCGTAGCTGTGTAATGGCGGCCATTTTGATGTTTCATCATTGTAGCGGTTTCGAAAGTTCAACAAAAGCTGTAAGTATTTTATTGTTACTATTTTCGTGTAATTTAATCGGGCATTCGTGTAAAGTGATATTTCGATAAATAATTAGGCATCTCGTACGTAATGAGACTTTCGATGGTAGTGGCGATTACGAAAATTTCACGTTACAAAAAGTTGGCATTTTCTTCTTCTTTCCTTTGAAAATGATCGGTGTTTTTTCATTGTTAATCTGTGTACGATTTTGTACCAGTCGTTACTTTTTGATTCAAGAGAATATTTGAACTTTTTCGGTTGATGAAGTGAGACATCATGTTTTCTATGTATGTAGGTGTCACTTAAATGAGCTTTGCCCATATGTGTGCTTTATTTTTAAACAATAACGGTCGTGTTGTGTGTGGTGTATTTTTTTGAGTATCTAATTATTTTGATCGTGTTGCAGACTCGACTGTGCTTGGACATTGCTTGGACCGTTGGACGAAGTTCGAATTCGAAATTATTGGCATCTAATCATCGTGATGAAGCTGCTTCTGTCAGATGCGCCTGTAATGACGTCAGAATGTTATACTTCAAGAAATCGTTTTGGAATTTATTCGAGTAGCCAAAGAATACCTTCAAGTACGTAATTAAATTTTGAAATATTACTTTTTGAAAATATTAGGAATTATCTTTCTCTAGAAAGAGGATACTTTAGTAATCAGTGATCATTTGAATGTTTTCGGTTGACAAAAATGAGAAATTATTTCTATGTAGGCATCACTTGAATGAGCTTTGCCCATCTGTGTGATTTATTTTTAAACAATAACGGTCGTGTTGTGTGTGGTGTATTTTTTTTTTGAGTATCTAATTATTTTGATCGTGTTGCAGACTCGACTGTGCTTGGACATGGCTTGGACCCTTGGACGAAGTTCGAATTCGAAATCATTGGCATCTTGATCATCGTGATGAAAATCATTGGCATCTTGATCATCGTGATGAAGCTGCTGCTGCCAGATGCACCTATAACGACGTCAGACTGTTGAACTTCAAGAAATTGTTTTGGAATTTATTCGAGTAGCCAGAGAATACCTTCAAGTACGTAACTGAATTTTGAAATATTAATTTTTGAAAATATTGGAAAGTATCTTCCTCTGGAAAGAAGATACTTTAATAGTCAAGTGATCATTTGAATGTTTTCGTTTGCAAAAAATGAGACATTTTTTCTATGTAGGCATCACTTGAATGAGCCTGTCCCATCTGTGTGATTTATTTCTAAACAATAACGGTCGTGTTGTGGTTGGTGTATTTTTTTTTGAGTACCTAATTGTTTTGATCGTGTTGCAGACTCGACTGTGCTTGGACATGGCTTGAACCCTTGGACGAAGTTCGAATTCGAAATTATTGGCATCTAATCATCGTGATAAAGCTGCTTCTGCCAGATGCACCCATAATGAAGTCAGAATGTTACACTTCAAGAAATCGTTTTGGAATTTATTCGAGTAGCCAAAGAATACCTTCAAGTACGTAATCGAATTTTGGAATATTAATTTTTGAAATTATTATGAAGTATCTTCCTCTCGAAAGAAGATACTTTAGTAGTCAGTGATCATTTTTGAATGTTTTCCGTTGATAAAAATGAGAAATTTTTTCTATGTAGGCATCGCTTAAATGAGCTTTGCCAGTCTGTGTTCTACTATTATTTTAAACCATTATTACGGTCATGTTGTTTGTTGTGTTTTTCGAGTACCTAATTTATTTTAATTGTGTTACAGACAAACTGTGCTTATGTTCGAATTCGAAATTATTGCGGTATCTAATCGTTGTGATCGAGCTTCTCCTCTAAGATGCACCTACAATGACGTCAGAATGTTTTGGAATTTATTCGAATAACCGAAGAATACCTGTAAGTGATTAATTTTTGAAAATATTATGAAGTATCTTTCTCTAAAAAGAAGATACTTCAGTAGTCAGTGATCATTCGAATGTTTTCGGTTGATAAAAATGAGATTTTTTTTTCTATGTAGGCATCGCTTGAATGAGCTTTGCCAGTCTGTGTATTATTATTTAAACCATTATTACGGTCGTGTTGTTTGTTGTGTTTTTCGAGTAGCTAATTTTATTTTGATTGTTTTACAGACCAAACTGCGCTTACGTTCGAATTCGAAATTATTGCGGTATCGTTTTGATTGAGCTTCTCCTCTCAGATGCACCTACAATGACGTCAGAATGTTTTGGAATTTATTCGAGTAGCCGAAGAATAACCTGTAAGTAATGAATTTTTGAAAATTTCAACCTACGGTGATAAGTAGCTTCCTCTAAAAAAAGATACCTTGATACTTTTAATTTTGAGATGTAAAAATGCTTAGGAAAAAAGCTCCCCTTCTTTGCTTCTTCAGTATAATAAAATTATAATTTATTTTTCGCTCTACCCCCATCACTTGAAAATTTGTTGGGAAAATTTAAATTTGATAAAAGGGAGACGTCTGGGTGGTTTTTCTTTGCTGCCTTTGTTATATTTTATTTTCTCTACCTTGTCTCTCTCTCCAGATGGTCTTTTAGTTATGGGTATTATTCAAGGTGATGGAATTTTTATTGCTTTGCTTTTCTATTTTTCTTTTGTTATTTTTATCTGTTGCAATCTTTTATCTACACACTACAGGGGGTCTCGCAGTTGGAGATTTTATTATGTCTAGATTTTTTTATTGCTTCTATTGTGTTTGTTCAGTGATTTTTTGATCTAGGGGCTCAGCAGGTGGTATGTGTTGAATAGGCAGGCACGTACACTTTTATTGCCCCTATAAAATTGTTATCCCTGGTAGAAAATTTGGATCCAAATTTATTAATTCAGAGATAAATTTTATTACCCTTGTACCCTGTTGCCCTCTTCGTCGTACACTTTTATTGCCCTCTATGAAGTTGTTATCGCTGGTAGGAAATTTGAATCCAAATTTTATCAATTTAGAGATAAAATCTTATTGCCCTTGTACCCTGCTACCCTCTTCGTCGTACACTTTTATTGCCCACTATAAAGTTGTTATCTTTAGCCTTATCTTATCTCACACACTACAGGGGGTCTCTCAGTTGGGGGTTTTATTAGGTCTAAATTTTTTTTACTGCTTCTATATTTTTATCTCTACCTCGTCACTGCAGTATCTTTCTTCATCGTAACGTCGTCTTCTATTCATCTGTTCATTGCTTACTATTTTCTTCTCTCTTATCATATTATAACGTGCGTTTTTTTCTTCAGATTTCTATTTCGTGATCATAATTTTTCCGGCGTATCGGTGCTGTTATTCTTTGGGACTTTGGGTACTCGTGTGGAACGATATTGTATTTGGATCTACCTCCAGCCTCGGATATACCAATGAGTAAGTTTGATTTGAAATTACATCGTATTTATTTTCAAGATGTTTTTATTTTTCCTTTTCCTTTGCTTATTGCTCATTATAACTTCTTCTATTCATCTGTTCATTGCTTACTATTCTCTTCTCTCTTGCTATCATATCATAACGTGTGTGTTTTTCTTCAGATTTCTATTTCGTGATCATAATTTTTCCGGCGTATCGGTGCTGTTATTATTTGGGTACATGAGTGGAACGATATTGTACTCGTATTTGGATCTACCTCCAGCCTCGGATATGCCAATGAGTAAGTTTGATTTGAAATTACATCGTGTTTATTTTCAATGTGTTTTTATTTTTCCTTTTCCTTTGCTTATTGCTCATTATTTTTTTCATTCTGTCTATCATACTATAACAATTAACCCCTCCTTTGAAATGCCTTGTTTATTTTCAAAGTGATATTTTTAAAAATTTGGATCTTTTTTTTCTCAGTTCTATGTGCCTCCTTAATACGTAAATTTCTCTTTCAGGTTTCATTTATTTGAAGAATGGCCTCCGTTTATTAGTTCGATTATTGGCTCGTCTGGTTACTGTTATTATGGATTCTCGATTTCCTAGTATAAACAGGTGATTGTTTTGAAATTAACTCGAATCGGTTAACGTATAACCAGACCACTATCGCATTTTTTTTTTTTACCTATTGCTTTTTTAACAATCTTAACGTTCTTGTAACTCTCTTCGAATATTTTCTATTTTGTTTTTAATGTGAATTTTTTCATTAAAAAGTAAGATAACCGACCAAGGTTATTCTATGTATTTTTCAATTTTTCCTCTTTGAAGTAAATGTGATCATTTTTAACGAAATTTCAACTTGATTAATATTGATATGATTCATCAATTTTGTAATTACGTACTGTTTTTTGTGCAACTTGGTAACTATTTTATATTTTTTTTTACAGATGCGGTGTTGCTGTGTCCGTGCAGATTCCGAACCATGTGACCTGAATTCGTATTCCAGATAGAAGGATTATTTCGGTGACGCGTCGTACTCTACCTTCTTTTCGTTAGGTAAATATACTAGAAATGAATTATTTAAAAATTATTTATTTACGATATGAGTAATAATCTAATTTCATGCATTTTAATTTTTTCCATATGCAGTTTCCGGCGTATTCTAGTACTGTGCAGATTCTGGTGCGGATTTACGTGTTTCGTATGATAGATTTCATGGATTTCGGAAGAATATTTCGGCGACATATTATTTGGTACTTCATTAGTTTAATTTTCTTAAATATTTGATAATTTTTCATTTATTTAATTTTCTCAAATATTGATAATTTTTATTAACGTAATTTGATCAGACACACGTGATTTTTAAAAAAGTATTATCTATGTGTGTGCTTCGTTATTGATCGGTCGATGATAATTTTTGTAACGTAATTTGATCAGATACACGTGATTTTTTTAAAATTTATCATCGATGTGTGTGCTTCGTTATTGACCGGTCGATTACTTACGTATCTAAGTAATTTTAAAATTTTCCTACCAGGTTTTTTTCAACGTGTTTAATTTCTTACAGGTGTCGCAACTTGATTTCATCTTCGGACTGCGGAGCTGTAATACAGTAAACCATACATCATAATGGAGTGTTCCTTTGGAGTAAGTTGATTTGATATATTTTTTCCGAAGGGCTATTTCAAATTATGCTCATTCGACTTTGAATGGGAATACTTTTTTAAATCGATTAGGAGTTTACATGTTTAAATCGAGAGTTTTTAGAGATTTTCAATTTGTAAGGGGAACTGTACTGTACGTCATTGAAGCGTAAATTTATTATAGCCTATTTAGGGTAATTTTTCGATCAAATGTTTTTTTTTTTTTTTGGAATTTATTCTTGTTCAGGGAGGGAGGTTATTTTTTAATTTTTTACGCATAACTTGTTGTCTATTGATGTGTACTTGACATGCTCAATTTATTTTACAGATGCAATGGTCGTCATATTTGTAGTGATCATCATATTATGGTTTGAACCGGATTGAAATTCGGCATCTTGGTCGTGATTTTGTTATACGCAATTCGCCTCACGTAGTTCAAAATCAACGTGTACAATCTGCAGAATGTATCCACTTTTTTCGCGGTGAGTATATTTATTTGTTTTATTTTGAAGTGTTGTTTATTATGCAAAATTTCTATCGGTATCTCTTTTTTAATCAAAATAATAATGCTTACCTCCGTTTTTTGCTTCTGTGGTTATTCGTATTATACCTAATAATTTTTTCAATCTTTATTCTACAGAATGTTCATTGTATCGTCGGCACTATTGCGTTTTTTCATCCAGTTCCCATTCGATCGGATTTGTCTACTTTCGAGGAAAGATGCAATCTACCATAGGATGTTTGATCCATTATAAATATGTACCTGGTATGTTTTTACATCTTATTGTTACAAAATTGGAAAAATTGGATCAAAATTATGTGTAGGTAATTATTACGCAATGGAATTTGACGTGACGTGAATCGCTTATTGTTACAAAATTGGAAAAATTGGATCAAAATTATGTGTAGGTAATTATTACGCAATGGAATTTGACGTGACGTGAATCGATGGTTTTTATTTGATCTGATGATTATTTTTGCATTTTTAAAAAATATGTAGGTAAATGTTGAATTTTTTATCAGTTGATAAAATTTTTTAAGGCCTAGGTAAATTGAATTTTTTTTGGAAAATTCCAGTTGATGAAATTTTTTAATGCAGTTGAATTTTTTTAAAATTGATTTTAAAAAATTTTTCATGTTGATTTTTTAAAAAATTGATATTAGTGTCAAATTCTTTTAAATTTGATTTTTTTATTTACAATAATTGAATTTTTTTTGTATCGTCTTTTTTTAATCTGAAGATTTTTACTTTTTTTAAAAATTGGTAGGTAAATGCTGAATTTTTTAAATTTTGAATTTTTTTTCATGTTGAATTTTTTAAAAATTGATATAAAAATTTTCATTTATATACGTAAATTTAGATTCACAATTTTTTCTAAATTAGTGTCAAATTTTTTTTAATTTTCAGTATTCACAATTTTTTCTAAATAAGAGTCAAATTTTTTTAATTGAATTTTTTTTTGAAATTTTCAGTTGATGAAATTTTTTGATACCTACATTGAATTTTTTTTTAAATTTCCAGTGGTAATAATTCATTTCAGTATGCATTTTTAATTTTTAATTTTTTTTTTTCTGATTAGATGCACGAATGGTGTTACATATGCACGAATGGTGTTCCACAGAGCAAGAATAATGAATTTGCTAATCCGGTGCGACTTCTCACTCATTTGATGCAAGATTCAGATCCAGATTTCAAATTCGAAGGTAGATAATTAAATAAATTTTGATTTTACCACGATATTGATCATTGTTTACAAAATAGCAGTGATGTAAATGTGAAAAATTTTATTATGAATTTTTTCTGCCCCTCTCCCTCAATTTTTTAAAATTGAATACACTACAAAATTTGTGTTTTCTTAATTGAAATTTTCAATTTTTTTCGAATATATTTATGAATTTATCTCAACCTCTCCCCCCAAAGTTTTTTAGAGAGGAGAGAGAGGTCAAAAAAAAAATCATTTCAAAATTTAAATTTTTCTTCCTCCAAATTAAAATTTTTCTCGGAAAATAAATGGAATGTGATTTTCTTCCAATTGAATTTGTTCCTATTTTTATGAGTACCTAGCTATAACAGTCAAATTTTTGAAAAATCATTTTTTGGGTCATTTATTTTGATCTTTTTTCAATTATTCATAAACTTGCATTGAGAAAATTGGTTTATTAATTTTTTGTGCCCTTTTTTTTTCAGTACTTTCATGTCTTTGAAAATGATTTGTCTTTGAAAATGATTTTCACTTCTTTGATAATTCGTACTCGTATTTTTTTTTTAACCTTGATATTTTTTATCGTGATTGTAGTATTTTCTAAAGTGATTTTTGTGAATAGTTTTAATTTTTATTTTAAAGAGAAAAAATTGGTTCTCCAATTAACCCTTTCCCTCAAATTGAATTGGATTTTATTTTATGGTTTTAAGAGAATGATGTTCGACCTTTGAAAAAAAAATCTGGGTATTTTCTTGAATTCCACTCCTCTTCCCTCTCCCCTGAAAATAGAACTAGTAAATTAAAAAAAAAGTCTAGGTCGTAAGTGAAATTCCTGCCTAATGAATTGCATTATTAATAATTTCTATTCATTTTTTTTTTGCTGCTTTTATAGAGATTTGACGACCATGCGACCATTGTTATTTGATATGCAATGTTGTGATGTAGAGAAGATCGACCAGATGCTGTGTTGGTGTAATTTTTTTTTCCATCTCTGAATACGAAGCGAATATCACCGGCTGCGTGTTTGGATTGCTGCGGACGCTGTTGCATCATCATTTCAGGCAGACTACCATGTAGACAGGTCTGTTTTGATATTTGTATGTTCTTAAATGTGGCGCGATCTTTTCGAAGGTGTATTGTCAAGGTGGCGTATTTTTTAGGGACAAAATTACGTAAATTACAGGTGAATTGAATTTTAAAAATTTTCTGCTCTACGGATTTAATAGTAGAAATTGACGTAATTTTATATTTGATATTTGGTTTCATGGTGGCCATTTTAGTTGATAATTGAAGTTTATTGCAATGTTTATGACTTGAGAGTGGTTTCATGTAGTATAATCATTTCGACTGAAGTATTTTTATCGTTGCAATAGAAAATGACATTGATTTTTCAATATTTAGTCATGCTGAACATTTCAGTCATTTTTGTTATTTGTTGTATCGCTGCCACTTCAGGTTGAATTTACATTGAATTTACAATATGCCACCAAATGTAATAGAAAATGGTACACGATTTCTTATTAGCTATGATGATTATTTCAGTCAATTTTTCAATTTTGCTCCGTGTTAATTATTTATAAAATGGTACGATTTCCTAATATTTAGCCTAAATTTTTTGCAATTTTTTGGCCGTCGTGTAAGTTATTGTCGCAATAAGCATTTTATTTTTACATTTCAGCCCCCCCCTCACTTTTCACTGCGATTATTTTTCTTTAGCAATGATGGTTATTTTAGTCAATTTTTCGCCCTCCTCCTCCTGTAATTTTTTCCCAATTTTTTGGCCCTCGTGTAAATTATCGTCTTGTCTCTTAAGCATTTTATTTTGAGATTTGAGCCCCCCCTCCACTTTTCGCTGCGATTATTTTTCAAAAGCATTTTATTTTGAGATTTGAGCCCCCCCTCCACTTTTCGCTGCGATTATTTTTCAATTTTTTATAACATTAATTTTCGATTTCGATTCGGTATTTCGCGTTTAGGTGTCTAAATTGGAACCGTTGACCGTTGGTGGGGCAAGGTGGTAATTTTTTTTTATTCTTTGGTGCGGGTGTCCGCGCTTGGTTTTGTTACGGGGTCGTGTTATATGAGCTCGATTATCAATATCGGTGCCGTTCCACCGTGATAATTGGAGCCATTTCACGATACCTCTTCTTCGGCAGACGAGGGCTGATGAGGGGATCCTGTAATGAAATTGGGCTCAAAATTGATTCGTTTTTCGCGTACAGGTATTCTCAATTCGTCGGTTTAGGTGTCCGACGTTTCGGTTTTCCGGAGTTGTGCACACTGTGCTCGATTACCAACGGTGCCGTCCCACCTTGGTTGGTAATCGTATGGGCCAGTTGGCAACTTTATTCTTCTTCGGCTGACGAGGGCCGATGGAAGAATTCTGGGACCAGACGTGGGGCTCGTGTTCGCGGATTTTCGGAGGCATTGGTTTCGACAGGTGGTGTCGACTATCGCGAGTTGACGCCATGTCTGCGAGACCCGCCTCCAAGACCCTGCGTTTCTTACTAACACTGGTGCGATCGTCCCCGGGATATCGTTGGTCGGCGACCTGGAATCGGACGGCATGCCAGGTCAGTATCAAACGATGGGTATCCCTTGTTAGGTTATCCATCGATGTCGACACGACCGCGACATCGAGAAAGACCCCGAGTATTTTACGGCACTGGCGCGAACTTCCCTGGGACATCTTCGGCCGGCCGGCGACCTGGATCAGGAGGACATTCCAGGGCCGTATTAAACGAAGGGTATAGAGGGTGCGAATGATTCGCATACGCCCGAGTAGAACGTAGCGTTGTTTGGATCGCGGATCAAAACTGTACGAGTTGGGTATCAAAATTTCTCTTATGCGAAGTATCAGTCCCGGACCATAGGAGTAGGTGATTATCCGGGGCTGGCCAGGACAACGGGATTTGCGTCTTGGGTACTGCGAGCTCGGAGGGCCCTACGGCACCCTGCACCACCATCATTCGATGGGGAACTGGTACATTGCCTAAGAGGGGTCCTGAGATGACCGCGGTAACGGCTTCGCAAATGGGAACGGTTTCCTAGTGTTATCGTTTCTGTAGGCCACGAGCTCCATCAAAGAGGTTGGAGGCTGGTCGGCTGTTTTGGCTCGACCGATTTCGGTCTATATTATTCTTCGGGCTGCGTACCACCAGTACAATGTCTGAAGAATAATCTAAATTTAAAACGGTCGCCGAATAGGCGTACCGTAAGTTCCTTTGCCTCGACAATGGATGACTCATTTGGTTTTGACCGCGATGTTCGCGCCTTGTCTACTGGTTACGGTCTAGCGAACATCGCCCGTGGTGAGTGATCTCCCTGGGTCAAGGTACTGCCTCGCTCGTTGAAGCAGTTGAAGAGTGTGTAAAGTGAGAATGTTGATCCGGATTGTTTCGCGATGCTGCGGTACTACTCGGGGTATGGGTTTTGTTTGCTTCTTTGAGTAGGTATTTTTTCAATGAAAATTTTTGATTTAATTTTTTCTCCAAATTTAATGGTTTGTGGGGAGTTTCTCTGGCTCTGGGTGAAGACAAAAGTTGTAATTATTTCGGTATTATTCGAATTTGTGTCATATTAAGCCCCCTCTTGAAAAAAAAAACCTCAATCTCAATCGCGTATTATCATTTTTGGCACCTATTTTTTTTTAGCAGAATTCTTACAATTTTTTCATTTGCTTATTCTTATGTTCGCAAATAATGTCGCTATTTATTTATGTTATCATTATTCTATTTTTAATTATGATAGTGTTTCATGTTGTAAGTACTATTTTTTTATAATTGTTTGTTTGTAATAATCGGTCACGGTTTTTCACTGTTCGGCGGCGGCAGTGTTTTTTAACCCAGGTCGATTAATACCTAATATTTTTAGTTCTGTGTACTTTTTTTTTCAAAAGCCGTCATGTTTCAAATACATCTTTTGGTTTTGCTTTTTTCCGAATTTCTCTTTACAATCAATAATGAGGCTTTTCAGGACTACGAAGTTCAGCTGCAAATTGGCTAGAAAACGAGTTTTTAGCTGAAAAATGAGAAGTTCAATGTATTAATTAACCTAGCGTTTGCAGAAAAAGGAACTCGAAATATCCATAAAACATTGGTTTATGAAAGAAAAAGGTAAGAAGAAAACGATGAATTCCAAAATTTCAGTCATCCAGCACCATCTTTGAGTTCACAAATGAACTAAAAAAGCAACTTTGTAATAAAATGCGAGCTCAGAAAATTAATAACCTACACGTAGCGCCATCTATTCAAATATGCATATAAGTTGAAAAATCTCCACAAATTCTAGATAAGACATGTGGCGCTATCTCTCAGAAGAAACTTGGAAACTTTGTTCTGTTTTTTTTTTTTTTTAGGAAAATGGGTCTTCAAAAATGAAGAGCGAATTCTAGATAAATACGTGGCGCTATCTATAGGATTTTTTGCGAAAGCTCAGCTAGAAAAGCATCAAAATAGGCTTTTTCTGGTAGTAGTTCAGCAAAATTCCGAGAGATAGCGCCACGTGTATATCTAGAATTCGCTCTCCATTTTTCAGACTCATTTTCCAGATATACACGTGGCGCTATCTCTCGGAATTTTGCTGAACTACTACCAAAAAAGCATATTTTGATGCTTTTCTAGCTGAGCTTCCGCAAAAAATCCGAGAGATAGCGCCACGTGTATATCTAGGATTCGCTCTTCATTTTTTCAGACCTATTTTCCAAAAAACAGAACAAAGTTTCGCGGTTATTCCAACAGATAGCGCTACATGTCTGTTTCTTTTTTTCTAGAGTTACATACTTGTTCTCTTGTAAACCTCACAGATGGCGCTTCAATTTACTTATTGAAATTGCCTTTCAGTCATTTTTTCAGGAAAATCAATGTTTTTTAATCTCACACTCCTAAATTCGCGTCTTTATGAACACCAAACATAAAAAAATATTTTGAAATACGGTTTTTATTTTGTAAAGCATACATTTATCTTACAACCATCGAAATATACAGAAAAATAATTAGAAAAAAAGGGAAAATACAAAATGGTAATTAAATAATTCCTTATACAAACAGAATAATAAAGGAATGTACAATAATTTCCTAGGAAAAAAAAACAAAAGGGAAAAATAGTAAGTATAAACACAATTTACATACACTAAGTATACTTGAAATTAATATAAAAAAAAAAAAAAACACAAACAAAACAAATCTAAAACATCGAAGAGACATTTAAGCTATTCTATTAAAACTCTATAATATAATATATATTACAAATAAGCGTACAAAAATATTTTTTATCGTAATAATAAACAGCGGCGGGCGTTTCGAATATGATTTTCAAGTGAAATCAAAAATCGTGCCGATAATTTTGAAAAAAGAACTCAATCTAACCAAAACAAATAATCGATTCAACGAAAGAGATGAAATTCCTATAAGTAGTTTCACGTTTTATGGAAAGACAACTTTTTAATAGCCCGATTCACACGTAGAACAAAAAAAAAAAAAAAAACGATTCGTAAATAAAATTTTGACTAGGTCACAATTTGACTACATATTCCGGTCCACGATACGATTAAAAAACATTTCTTAAATTTTTTTGTCATTGGTACACTTGGAGGCCACCTGGGGAGGTGCAGAGCCTTCTGACGTAACCAATCAACGACCACGATTCCTCTATAAATTAATACAAATAACACCCTATACAACTTACAATACAAGAAAAATCACAGGAATATTTGCGTGCTCCCCTGCATCTCGTTCGTCGCATAAGTAACAAAAAAAAAATCATCTAATCCTGAGGAGGGGGAAAACATTAAAGAGACCTTTTATAATGTCGCCATCGCGTGTGTACAATACTGTTTTCTCTGTATGGAAGATTAATGCTCGATAAATACCTACTTCCTCTATTACAACTAGGTATGTAGTGAGAAAATATGTAAAGAATCAATCCACAAGTACAAATTAAATCACTTAGCTCGTCCTTTTACACATACATATGCCTGTCTATGTATTAGGTATATCTATTGCGCACTATTTTTTTGAACAAAATTATCAATTTTTTCCAATTTTTGAGTTGGGAGGGGGGGGGGGGGGTGAAGTGCGACACTTGGCGCGGGACCTCTGTAAGAAATCATAATAACGACGACAAAAAAACAAAAAAAAAGCACCACATCGAAAAAAATTAAGACTAGGCGTGGTAAAACGATGAGTCACAAACAAAATACAATAATGATATAAAAAAACAATCCGCCGAGTATAGTAAAGAGGGGTGCGGGGCGGCACACGTACATTACATCGAAAAAAAACATATCAACTTATTACAAATTACTCCCCTTACAGGTGTTAACGTAATAATTATGTACAAAATATTACACGACGTAACAAACCGATAAAATCAAATTAATTCAGCTAAACATCACAATCGTTTACATTTAAAATGAAGTATTTCGATGACGCTGATTTTTGGTAAAGAAGGGTATATCACAGGTCATCTCGACAAGTTGGTCAAAGCAACAGGTATGTATATAAATATTTTTATAATAAGTATATATCGAAAAAAAAAAATTAAAATTAAACACAAAAAAATTACAACTCAATTCTCCTTTTTAACCGAAAGTAAAAATCATTGTATAGATAAAAAAAAGTTGAAATTAAAAAAAATAAAATAAACGCAATGGGTGCGCGCTTTGGCCATTTAATTAATAAGAGGGGCTGCTGCGTCGCGTCTGCATCATCTGCTAATATGTTCGGGTGTAATTAGAGCAGCCAGCGTAGTTACCATTGGTACTAGTATGCTCATTAAGAATGAGATATGGCTTCTACTTAACGGCGAGCTACCTCCGTTTACTATTCCATCACAGTCAGCTGCAAACAAAAACAAGCAAAAAATATTAAAATTTCCAAATTACTAACAATACAACCACATATGTAATTATGGTCCATGACAACAAAAGAAAAGAACTCTTCAAAAGGGATTCGACCTTGCAGCTAAGATACAGTATAATTATAGCATTCATAATAATTATAGGTATTATTTTAACTCCTTTAAAAAAATTGTGAAATTCATATTTCAATTTTACACCCGTTCAAGATGTGAAGAAAATTCCAAACACTGCTACAATAATACCAACGAGGTTTCAAGGCAATAATGAGAAAGGTATTGTGCTAGCGTCTAGTTTACTCAATTTGTTTACAAGGTTGTGGATCGTTGTTGTTGATTCTCTTTAGAACAGACCAAAAACGTGACAACACCAAACAAAAAAACACCACAAAAAAAATCAGGAAAAAAGTATTTCAAAAAGCTGGGAAAACAACGAATAAAAATTAAAAACATGGGACACAAAAGAAAAAATAAAACTGCGAAAAAAGTAACAAAAAGCACTAATGCGCACATACCATAATTTAAAACGTGAAACTCCAAACAAAAAAT
Source organism: Balanococcus diminutus (assembly GCA_959613365.1). Lineage (NCBI taxonomy): Eukaryota > Metazoa > Arthropoda > Insecta > Hemiptera > Pseudococcidae > Balanococcus > Balanococcus diminutus. The sequence continues at coordinate 54,180,735 of OY390718.1, read as the reverse complement.
AGCACAAAAAAATTAATGAAAACGACAAAAAAAAAACGCAAAACAGCACTAACGCGAAACTCCAAACATAAAATACCACGAAAAAATATACGGTATAAAATGTGAAGCGGCACTAACACGATATGTAATTGAAAATGCGAAACCTCAAACAAAAAACCCACGAAAAAATACATGAAGCAGCACTAACGCGATATGCAATTGAAAACGCGAAACTCAAAAAAATAAAAACATGAAGCAACAACACAGACGCAAAAAACCACACGAAAAATTATTAAAATGTGAAGCAGCACTAACGCGATACCTATGCAATTAAAAAGTTGAAAACGCGAAACTTCAAACAAGAAACACCACGAAAAAATAAAAACATAAAGCAACACAGACGCAAAAAAAAAAAACCACGAAAAATTATTAAAATGTGAAGCAGCACTAACGCGATATGTACTTAATTGAAAACGCGAAACCTCAAACAAAAAACACCACGAAAAGATAAAAACCTGAAGACTAACATAAAAAAAAAAAAAAAACACATAGCAGTCAAGATGCTCCGCGACAGCCGGATTTTTTTTTTTCAAGTTAGTGTACCACTTTGAAAACGTTTTCATCCATGGTATTTCAGTTTCAATGTCAGTTTTAACTTCAAATTCAGTTTAAAAATGTCAGGTTTTTGTCTTCAGTTTTAGTTCCTTTCTGCATTGAAGATTTCATCTTCAGATGGGGGCTCCGCCCCCATACCCCCGTTGAGGCTCCGACCCAACCCCCTCATCACTTTCGGCTCTTAGGATGGGGGCTTCACCCCCAACCACCTTGTCACTTCCAACTCTTCAGATGGGGGCTCCGCCCCCATGCCCCTCTTGGGGGCTTTACCCTCAATAGGGACATGGCAGGAGAGGATTGAGGGCTTCGCTCTCAATCCCCTTCACACTTTCAGCTCTTCAGACGAGGGCCAACACACCAAAAAAGAGGTTAAAACGTGAAAATTTATGATTTTTGACCCTGTACGGGGGTCAAATGGTGCTCAAAAGTCGAAACCCCCAAAAGGCACATCAGTGACCTCTACTGATCCTACATCCCAAATTTCGATTGTTTAGGTCTTTTAGTTTGGGCTGTAGGCTGTTCAACGCGTCAGAAAAGACAGGTTAAAACTTGAAAAATATTGATTTTTGACCCTGTATCGAGGTCAAAAGGGGTTTAAAGGTCAAAACCTACAAAAGGCACATCAGGGGCATGAACTCGATCTATTATAAAAATTTAGGCCCCCCAGCTCCATTTGGGGGGGGGGGGGGGGTCTGTAGCCTGATCAACGTGAAAAAATGACCTCAAAATCCACTTTTTGGCCCCTAAAATGGAGTGGGGATGACTTGGGAAGCTGAAATTTGGATACAGTGGAGACAATCAGAGTCACTGTTGTTGGTAAAAATTTCAAATCATTTTGTCAAATTGGGGCCTCTTTAGAGCCCTCCTCAAAAAGGGGCCACCCCCAATTTTGGAACTCAAGGGTCAAAAATCCCAAAAGGCACCTCAGTGACCCTTACCTATCCTAAATACCAAATTTTAGCATCCAAGGTCATTTGGTTTGGGCTGCAGGCTGATCAACGTACCGGGAAGCGAGAAAAAACTGAAAAATTGTGAAAAATCTTGATTTTTGACCCTTGATAGGGGTCAAAGGGGGCCCAAAAGTTAAAACCTACAAAAGGCACATCAGGGACACAAACTTGATCCATGATGAAAATTTTGGCCCCCAGCCCCATTTGGTGGGTCTGTAGCCTGATCAACGTGAAAAAAATGACCCTAAAATACACTTTTTGGGCCCTAAAATGGGGTGGGGATGACTTATGGGGCTGAAATTTGACTATGGTGTAGGTAATTAAGATTATCATTCCTGGGGCAATTTTCAAAAAATTTCATGATATTGGGGCTCCCCCGCACCCCCCTCAAAAAGGGGTCATATCCCCAATTTTGAGTTAGGACTCCAATTTTTTTTTGCATCATTCCTACATCGAGGGGACCCTACATATCAAGTTTGACCTCATTTGACCTGTTAGGCTTGGCCCCAGAGTTCCAAAAGTGAGGGTAAAATTATATATATATATATATATATATATAAATATGTGACATGTGACAGATCATCATCTTTTGGTCCCAAATGTTGAGAAATGGGGTCAGAACTCTTCTACCCCCCTCTCCTTCTAAATTAGGGTCAGACACAATAGCATAAAATTTAAAAAAAAAATTCGGCTAAAAACACCACGGAAAAATAAATAAAATGTAAAGCAGCACTACGCGATATGAAGATATGTAATTAAAAGCGCGAAACTTCAGAAAAAAAAAACACCACGAAAAAATATATAAAACTTGAAGCAGCACTAAGCGATATGAAGATATGTAATTAAAAACGTGAAACTCAAACAAAAAACACCACGAAAAAACAAAAATAAAAACATGAGGCAACAATAACGCGATATGTACTTCTGTTAACAAGAACTGGTTGCTTCAATCATCAAAATCATACTGAAGAAATTTTTTATAGAGAAGTAAATCAAAACAACAACAACAAACGAATTTATAGAAAAATCTGCTAAAAACAGGAACCCGTAACCAAGGAACAAAACAAACCCGAGGACAAAGTCAACAAACACATGAGCAGATGTCAGAAGCTGTCATGAAAGTGCTGGAAAATGTTTATCAAAGTATACTCTCGTTCTGAAAATGACACTGATAGAACAGATCATTACAGGAGTTTAAGCGACCATCGGGAAAACTCGAAAGAAAAAGCTGAAAAAACCAAACAACAATCTATCAGAATCCTGAGATAAGTCCAATAACCAAAGCCAACCTCATCAGCGAGGAGGCAGCAGTACCGAAGCATTTGGCCAAGGACAGAGAAATTGTTTTCAGGAGGCAGACGAAGACAATGCAATGATGAGTGTGGTCAAAGAAAATCATCACCAACAATGTTCAACAATTGCTGAAATACTGGACTTCAAATATCTAGAGTGTAACAGGGAAGATGATTACGATATTGCCAGCTTCAATGCCAGAACACAGGATTAACTCACCTTCCAGAAGAACCATCTGGAAAATCAAGAAAACTGAAGATGCATTAGAAATTAAGGAAGAACCCGAAGAAAAAGAGTCGATCACTGTACTCCCTATATGTTCAACACACCACTGACTGAATCAAAAAGCTTCTTTAGAGACATAAAACATCAGTCCAGTTTTCAAGCGGCTCAAAATTATGTGGTACACCATCCCTTCGACAAGGTACAATACACCACTGGAAACTGATAGAGTTTTCAAACAGACATGTGACTGGAAAAAACTACCATCAGATAAAGGTCAGATGGGTCAAAACCAGTATAAATGAGCTAGAAAGTCACACCATACACTCAAGATGTGAAAAGTCAGTGATAGCCGAACCTGTAGGAAGCTGCCAGAAAGAAATAGAACCAAAACAAAATTGCAATCCGAGAGAAAATAATAGGTCAAGTAAACACATTCAGATACCTGGGAAATGAGATATCATAACTAGATGAGGTAAATTTTCAAGCGTAACAGGACTGATCAACAAGACTCTAAATACTAATAAAGTAAGACAAGAAACGAGAACTCCAGTGTTTACAACACACTGACACTACCAATGATAACATATGGATGCGAAATGTGGGCCCTGAAGAAAGCTGACAAAAAGAATAACCGCGGCAGAAATGTGCTTCATGAGACGTACTGCTGGAGTGACACAGACAAGAATAGATCTGATGATATAATGCCCACGCTTGGCGCAACACAGATTATCAAAAAAACAAAGAAATACAGAAGTAAATGGCGAAAATGTGTAGACAGGATGGACGAATCAAGGTCGCCCAAAGCGATCAGGCAGTACACTCCAGCTGAAAGAAGGAGCAGGGAAGACCAAGGAGACAAGCAGATGACATCTCAGGGACCTCCAGAGAATCCAAAGATTCTACACCGCAGATGAGCCACCTAGCCTATCGCATATACAGAAACGACGACGACGATGTAGTAACAAAACAACACTCGAAAGTGGCTGATGCTGATGACATGACAAGCTTCTGGACAAGACAACTCAGGGGCGTACCGTGCAGGGGGGTTAGGGGGGTTGTTCCCCTCAGAGATTTAAAAAAAGTCAAAAAGTTGGCAATTTTGAGTTTCAAGTTGGCAAAAAGTTGGCAAATTCAGTATTATGTTGAAAAAAATTTTGAGTTTCAAGTTGGCAAAAAGTTGGCAAATTCAGTATTATGTTGAAAAAAAACATTGAAAAGTTGGCATTTTGAAGGTATATTCCCCCCTCAAAAAATCATTACGGTACGCCTCTGAGACAACTGCTCAGTAGACCAGTAGTAATCCAGAATTGCAATAACATAAGTTCTACTGTATAACACCAGTGGCCTAATAAAATCATTATGCCAGTATTTTTTTCATCGGCTTCACCTAATCCGCTAAATCTCATATTTTGTATTATAATGATCAACTTTATGGTATACTTATACTTTCGTATTTGGCTCGATTACCCTTAACTACTTTCAATTTTTTCTTTTTCAAAGTGTCATCTCAACTTCTTTTCAGATTTAGTATTTTTCAAAATTCAGTCCTACTGAATAGAAACTGGCAACCACTTTAGCAACTGGTGATTGTATTAGGTATAGGTATATATCACCCACATTGATGCGGAACAGAACAGGGTTAACATGGCACGTATCTTCATACTTGTACACCTACATTTGAAAAATCATTATTCAAGCTCGCCTCGCCTGTGGTAACTGGTAAGCAAACACCAGCGCCATCAAGGCACGATTTGCAATTCCCCAGACAATTTTAGCTCAACACACACAGTCGCAAACCTTTCCCTTCAGTTTGGTGTTTTTGCATTAGAAATACATATCAATTCGGTAAAAAATTCATATCGCCATCAACGTATTCCTAACTATGGTACCTGTATTTTTCTAATGCTCGTGATTCGATAAATTTCAAATTGATTTCATCCCCTTTAACCACTGCAGACCACAATACACGACGCAATATGATTGCCTGACTTGAATAAAAAATGAAAATAAATTCTCCCCAAACGTGAAATTACATTCCTCCTGCATTAGACCAAGACCACCATTTTCATTTTGTCCAGTCCAGTTCCTGTCTGGCAAACCAAACTGTGATCGCGTATGCATGGGTCGTTGAGTATAAATAATACTAAAATAATTTATTAACCTTTGGCGAATAGTGAAAAAAAAAATAAAATAGCTAGGTACACACTCTCTAACCTGCAGTTGTTATCGTGTAACACGCACACGTTACCCACGTTCGAAAGACATTTTTTCACCCATTTCGATTTATCGGTCTCTAATCTGATTCAAAACTTGACAATTTTCAAATGTGAAAGTCACTGTTTTGCTAAAAATTTCCGCCGGTAATTTTCCACCTTTCAATTTTTTGACTTTTCAATTATTTAATTATTCATTTTTTTTTTCTTTAAAATTTAGCTACTTGAAGAAGGAAATCACTAGGTACTTTTTCTGTACTGAGTATCTACATTTTCAGTTACTTTTTCAGACAGCGCAGCTCTTCCCTAGAATTCTATTTTAATAAATCAACTCTTCTCCAAGTGGGTTGCTTTTAAAAATTTGCAGTAAAACAAGGAATTACAGAAAAAATAATCAAGACGAGACAAAAACCACAAAAAAAAAAGATGAACCATAAACAATCACAAGGAAACCTAATACCGTCAAAAATGGAAATTTCTTCCTCCCCCCAAAGCCTTTGGATGAAACCAAAACCACATGAGATTTTCCATCTGCATTTCTTCCCAAGAGATCCACATGACAAAAAACTATTGAACTTTACTCACCATGATGTGTAATATTGAACATCCAATTTTGATCACTACTATCTTGATGCAGATCCCTTCTGCACGATTTAGTTAACGAATATAACTGCAAACGACGCCCACGACGGGATCCATCCGCAGTCGTCGTCTCTGGTAAATTGTAAATAACGAAACAGTACTTGTCGGTTGGTGTGGATACTTCGCTCAACGGAATCGCTATCAGATAGCTAGTGCCATTGCTGTCTATCCAGTCTCCGTGGCACGAATAACCTGAAATGCAAATACGTCCAGAATTGGTAAACTTACACTATTGGACAGTTGAAAAAATAAGAGACACGCAAAGCATGCAGGTCCAGGAAATGATAGTACAAGTAATTACTTTGCTGCAGAAATGTTAATAAAATACAGAAATAGCGCAGAATGTCAAGTAGTCAGAATGACGTTCTCTTAATAAAAAAATTGGGAACACCATCGCCAAAGAAAAAATTTTACCTGCGGTAATATCCGAATTACATTCGGATTGAAATTCCATGGTTTCCGGTTTCGTACACCCCAGTGACAGCATCTGCTTGCCTTTTTCGCAGTTCACCTTTTCTTCGGGCATATTCTCGCGAATCTGCTTCGTGCTGGCTGCCAGTTTCCACAGATCATTATTGCTGACCGTGTATCGTCCCAAAAACGGACATCTTCGTCTTCTCAAGTAAGGCGCTGCAAATCACAAACAAAACGACAAGTCAATAAAAACCTCGAGAGTTTTACGCATTGAATCATATGCAAATCACAACCACGATATCCTTCATTGGAATCACATAAAAACGTTAAAGGGGAACGTACAACGTATAATAATATTCCGCGAACTCTTCCAAAAATAAAATAAAAAACTATAAGACGACACACAAAGGGGAAACTAAAACACAATAAACGATAAATAGACAACGGTAAAGTACATATAATTCCATAATAAAAAAGGTTATAACACCGAGAAACCGATAAAACTTCCGTCTCTTTATTAACGTGAATTAACTTTTAATCATAAAATGTAGAAAGAAGCCGAACAGAGCCAAACTACGAGTAAGTCAAGCTAGCAAACTCGACTCGCCGAATTCTTCGCCGCACTTATTTCAAACTCGGCTGAACAGCGAACATCGCACACCCGAGATACCGGTCTTTATTCGTCTCTTCCTGCAGCCATTTCCAATTTTATAAATTTTTCAACAACTCTCGCTATTAAAACTTAACAACTGTGTAGAAATTTAAACATCCAAAGAGAGAGGCACGAGCCAACGAGCGAGGGGCAAATACAAAAAACAAAAAGGAAAAAAAACGAACCTATAAAACGATAAAGTTTACATAAAAATGCCATCTTTGCTAGAGCTTTTTCTTTCTTTTATTACCGCATTCCTCGCTCGTTCGCCAACCTACATTTTTCCTGTTGTCGTCTTTTGAGCAGGGTTACATATTACGCTGGAATTTTTTTTCCACATAGTTTCACTCTCCTGTACCGCCAAATCGTCTCCTCGTCCTACTTTAAACGGAGTTTTTAAACTGTTGCGAATGGACGAAGAATTTTCGGTGATAACTTTGACTCGGCGTGCTGCCGATGCTGCCATCGCACCGACTGCCGCCCAAGAATCTCACACAACTTTAGCCAACTTCGCTACAACAATTTTTTCCCATCATAGTCAGAAATTACCGCTAATATTTCTTTTTAAAAGGTTTACTTTTTTCCTCGCAGGTCCGCCCGCCACCACAACGCGCCACTCTTAACAAAGCGGAGAAAAAACTTTTAGTAAGGGAAATCACCCGAGCTCGCTGCAAAGTTGTCCACGAGGTTTTGCGCCGCCAACTTCAAAACGCGGTATAGGTATTAAAAAAAAAAAAAAAAAAAAAATTGAGGCGCTTTATTTGTAGAAATTAATCTTTTACGACCTTTCTTTCTTTTAAAATCATTTTCGCGTGGTTTGAACGTTTCCAAAGACAAAGAGACAACAAATTGGGCGATTGTAATATGTTTTGAGCCAAGAATCGTATACAACTGTATGAAAAAACTCGTACTAAAGTTGAAAAGGAAGAAAAAGCTCGATACTGCCGATATCAATCCATTAAGGCTCAGGCTACTCATCGAAGCTCATTGCGTCGCATCGCATCGTATTCCATTATAAAACGCAAACCCTCTCTTAACTCCCAATGGTAAACAAAGGTGTACGACGGAGCGATTGGATTGAATACGCGATGCGACATGGCGTATACCTCACCATGCTGTGAACCAACTTCTAGCACGAACGGAATATTACGGATTACACGAAAACCAATATCGAATGACTTTATGCATATTAATGCATCGTTGATATGCACACGTTTGTATCTGTTATAATGAACTAATATTGTATATATATACACATCCATCTATATGGAAGTTAATCAGACTTGTTCGGAATATATTAACTAATATTTTGACAGTATATTATAACTATACCAGATTTAATCGAATGGAATATGATTTACGCCCAGCCCGTTCCAGTCTGGCCTGGTCTGGCGCATCGTCACAGTGCAACTGTACTGTACAGCCATCTATGTATAAGAGTACGTATACATAACGCATTCATTATTTACACTGCAACGAGAGCCAGTGCTGGATGAGCCCCTTGTGTTGTGCTGGCACAACCGACAACCGCCAATGAATCGCGCTTCGTTAACATTTTCCACAAAATGCATTATGGAATAGTATGCAACGGATGCATGTAGTCGTATAGATGTACATTTCACTCCCCTACCCTTCCCTTCCACCATTAAGTATACATTTTTCAGTTCTAGAGAAATTCAAATTTTCAATTTTGATAAAAATATCATCAATAAATTATTCAATTTTTGAAAATTTGGTATGAAATCAATTCCGATCATCTTTTGATGGATGGACTCCCCCTGAATCCTTCCTGCTCCTGATCTTGATACTGCCGGGATGAATACTTAATTCCCCTGAAGTACGAGACAGACTGTCTAATACCCCTGAAAATCCTGACAAGAGATAGGTACTTACTTATAAGTGTAATATATGGTAATGTCTGCACGTTGAAATTCTGACTGGAACAAGCCTCCTCCGAATTCTGTACTTCTCTCGCTGTAAACAACAAGCGAAGCAAACGACGCGTGTTAAATATGTTGCAAAACTAATTGAAAAACCTCCGACGAATCTGAGCCTCGACGCCAGGCAGGCAAGCCCCTTTGTAAGCGACGTATTGTATTACATAGAAATTAAACTCCATTCGTCAACGAGTTTCGCTGTTGCTTTTCTCTTTCTTGCTCTCAAAAGTAATAGGCGCCTACTACCCACTTATAAAAACCGAAATTGCAAAATGTAAAACAGGTAGTAACAGGCAACGGCAAGGCAAAGGCACAGTCGAGTCGAGCCGAGCCGAGCGCTGAGCTAAACGTGTAAAACGCGCCCATCTGCCGGGAGGTATATAGGCACTTTTTTGCACCGCTACTCCGCTCCCGCGCACACCCTCTCGCCTGCCGAGTTTAATAACTTGGCGTAATGAAATTTGAGGTAAACGTGGCAGCTTGCCCTTAAGGGTGTTTACCACGCCGCAGCATCGCAGCAAAAAGAGATGGCAGGCAGAGCCGAGTACGTCACTCAAATTTATATTACAAACTTTCGCCGCTGACGGTAATGTAAGCAGCAATGCGGCTAACTTTCTACGCAGTCAAAGTTCGCCACACACTTGCCAGATGATCCGAGCCAGGTATAATTTGCACTCGACATCTCGGCACTAATCGTACCGAGTATAAAAGACGCAGACGTGTAATCTGACGTAGGTACGAGTGATTTTTGTGAGGCATTTCGAAGGATGTACGAGGCTGCTTCGAAATGAGTAGGTATTTATCTTGTCCAATTCACGATCCACAGATAGAAAGTTTACTTTTTCTCAGGTCTCGATAGATATATTTATAAAAGAAAATACTCGGGTCGCGCGAGTAGACCTACGATAATCTTTTGTGCACAATGAACACAAAACTCGGACCAACTGGCGAATACAAACATCCTCTTTTACCCCAACCGCAAACAAATTACTTACGTTTCAAAAAGCTCGCTCGCCATTTAAAGTGAAATTTCGCTCACTGCAGCAGGAGCTACCGCAGCAGGAGCTACAGCAGCAGGAGCCGCAGGTAAGCAGAGAATCGAGCTCGGACTGTGGTGCCACAAGCTTTCGTATAAAAAAACCCAGAATTTTGTATCAATTAAAATAATTACCTACTCGCAGCGGTGCACGTAGGTACACGTACGAGCCATAACCCTTGGCTGATAAATATGGCTGAGCTTTTAAAGCATTGTTATACGCAGGAATGCGTTGTTGGGAGTTTCGACAGGGGGTTGTGCGCGTAGCCGGAGGCTTTACACTCTCTGCTTTTACCCCCTTCTTGCCCGGATAACTTCTCATTTCGCCCTTTCAAATACCTAAATTCCTCTTACCTACGTACGTATTACCCTTTGTATGTATACATACGCAAAGATGCCGCCGACACGAGTCAAATTTTTCTCTCCCTCTCTGACAGTTGCCTATTTCTACACTCATCATCCTCGCTCGTGTCTACAACAACAACAACAACAACAACAACAACAACAACAACAACAACAATAATAATAATGTGCGTGGAAAAGAAACTACTACGTTCGTTATTTCTACCTGCCAGCTTCCCCTGCTGTTCATTTCTTGCACCTTGACGTCCATTCGACCAAACTCTAGGTGGTGGAAAGTTCATTTTTCATTCTCTCGCGCCCCAGCTCACACACTCCTACGGTACTTATTCAAAAAAATTCTCTCGTGTCATAAATCAAAGGTCAGAAAACGTCGCGTCGAGGCTCTACGAGTAAGTATTAACACGATATTATGTCAGAATGAACCATCATCTACTTACTCGACTGTTGGATTTCGATGACGTGGCCATCGCGTTTGTAGAATGCCATACACCGGTATCCGCTTTCGCTGAAACACGTTAACAAGTCGTGTAAATAAAATACATTATTATTAACAAATCACTCGATTTTTTAAAAGTTGAAAAAATGAAGAAAAAAAAATAACTCTGCGTCTATGCTGTAGATATTCTATCTGCTACGTAGGTAATTACGTAAGGTCAGTTGGGGTAACTGGGCCACGTTTTTACAACTCTTAAAAATCTTCATTCAAAAATTCCTCAGTAGTGAAGAATTACCTTAAATCTTCAAATGGGACACGTAGAGGAGTGTCATAGAGGTACGCTCACTCTGTTGATTTTGAGGGTGAAGCACATACCTGAGCTGAGGAACACCTCACTCTACAAAGAAAGTGGTGGCCCAGTTACCAAGAAAAATGAGGTAACTAGGCCACCGAATTTTTTTTTTTGTTGAGGAAGATTCAAGATGTGTAATCCACTTACCCCCACTCAAATCTTAGTTTTGGGGCAACTGGGCCATGTCATATGACTTAACGAAATCAATTTTTTCAATCAATTTTTATACAATTCAAGCGGATTTGAGAAAATTTTTTCAATTCAAGAAGTTTTGGCAATTTTTTCATTTCTTTCAACCCTACAACATGTAGGGTTTCTCGAGTAATTAGTTCGAAAAAAAATTATCAATTTCGTAAAAATTTGAATTTATTCCAAAATAAATTTTTTCCAGTCAATCTCCATTCAATTCAACCAAATTTGGGCAATTTTTTTCAATTCCAGAAGTTTTGGCAATTTTTACAATTTTTTCAACCCTACAACTGTAGGGTTTCTCAAGTAATTATTTCAAAAAGAAATTATCAATTTTCTGAAAATTTGAATTTATGGTTCGAAATAAATTTTTTTAATCAATTTTTATTCGCGGATTTGCGCAATTTTTTTTAATTTCAGGAGGTTTCTCGAGTAGGTAATTATTTCGAAAAAAAATTTATCAATTTTCTGAAAATTTGAATTCAGGGATCGCATTAAATATTTTCCAATCAATTTTTATTCAATTCAAGCAAATTTTGGCAATTTTTTTTCAATTCCAGAAGATTTGACAATTTTTTCAAATTTGGGCAATTTTTACAATTAATTTCAATCCTACAACTGTAGGGTTTCTCAAGTAATTATTTCGAAAAGAAATTATCAGTTTTCTGAAAATTTGAATTTATTGGTCGAAATAAATTTGTTCAATCAATCTTTATTCAATTCAACCAAATTTGGGCTATTTTTTTCAATTCCACAAGTTTTGGCAATTTTTACAATTTTTTCAACCCTACCACTGTAGGGTTTCTCGAGTAATTAGTTCGAAAAAAAATTATCAATTTCGTAAAAATAAATTTTTTCCAGTCAATCTCCATTCAATTCAACCAAATTTGGGAAATTTTTTTCAATTCCAGAAGTTTGGGAAATAATTTCATTTTTTTTTTATTTCAATTATTTTTGCCAAAAATTTTTTGGTTTTATATGACATTAATTTTTTTAAGTTTTGAAACCGAATTTTTTTAAAATTTATGAGTGGTCTGGTAAAAAAGAAATCATTAAAACAGATTCCAATGTTTTTTTTTTCAAAAAAAAAATTCATCACGTCGTAGTATGCAATTCTTGCAGATATTTTCCAACTAACGTAAGACGACGTGTTCAAATTTTCCTTAATTACTGCATTATTAAAGACGTCGGCCGCCGTACTCAAACCCAACTCGCTGATGTATTTCCCACCGCATATACATACGTTAAGGTTGAGGTAGTACCTCTTCTACTCGGTCTCGGTGTACGAGACAGCAACCACCGCGAGAATTAATTCACTTACACGGTTGAATTTTGAAATTCACGTCAGACTGGCAGAAATTCGGATCTGTTTCCTGTTCAACTGTTTATCTATCTTAGAAAATTGGTAAGATATACGACTAGGTATACGAATACGAAATACAGCAAACCACAATGGTACCGGATCGTGTGGTGATGCCCAGCCCAGCCCTTCCCCGCCCCGCACTTTATCCCCACGTCTAATTTTAAAATCTTACCATCGTATATCGTTTCAAAATGTAATAACCTCGCACTACCCCCCCCCCCCCCTAGTGTAGTCTTTTAACTTAAGCAGCAAATACGAACGGAGGGCAAGTCCTACCTCCTGCGAGCGTATGAAAGTGAAAAAAAGAAGAAAAAAAAAAACCAAAAACATCAGCTAATGGAATTTCGCGTTTAAGCGAGGAAGAGAACGCCCCCCCCCCGCCCGCCAGCCCACAGTAGCAGTTCTACACACAAAGTATAACTAATTAGATTAGCTCGGACAAGTTGATAGAATTACGGAAAACAACTTTACTTACCATCCCACTGTGATATGCGCGGATATAATAATTTGGCTGTCGGACGATGCTAAAATCGAATTACACACCGCTCGCATTTCTAAAACGGTTACGCCGTCTTTGACGGACGTAACCCGCACGGAGCCATTATGCGGCGAAAAATGATACGTCTTCGAATGATCCAGCAAATGCCAAGCGTGATGCTCCGTCAGCCAGGCCGGAAATTTACAATTCGCTCGTTCGTGGTGCGAAGCGTCGCCTGCGAACAAAAAGAGGTACCCGGCATAAGGTTAAAATTCGGCCGAAAAATCATCGTACTTACTATACACGTAAAAAGAGAAAAATCGTCTATTTTAATAAACGCATATCTCTTTTTCTTTGTCATTTTATAGCTCGCTCGCTCGCGTTCTTTACAAATTTTCATCTCACATATAAATACGAGTTGCCACGCCACGCGTAACTCTATCCCATATTCTATACCGCCCTCTCTTCCACCACTACGTCTATATATGTGCTGGCATCGTTTATATATAATAAATTTAGTCCTATATATGTATGAATAATGATACGTCGTTCGTTTCGTTTTAAAACTTTAAACAGCGCGAATATTTCGAGCGACGCTCCGCGTGCGTGTGCCCCACTTCCCACCGAAAAATGGAAGTCTCTCCTCCTGGCGCAGAAATATTTCTTATTTAAACTTCGTCGGCGGCGCGGCGCAGACGAACTTAGGGGTCGCGTAAACTTTCGCATATATACGTTTGTATTATTAAAAAGAGAAAATTTCCCATCTCCCCTCCCCCTCCCCTCGCCTTGCCAAACACAGCGTACCTACAACGATTCCATCGCGGATACACCTCTACGCGAATATGGATACCTTTTTCTTCGCTGCCACTCTCTCTCACTCTTCCTCTGTCTGTTTTTTCTTTTTAAACTGTGGGAATTATTACAGATGCACTGGTTCAATATCATTTCGCAAACGTGTATTGTCATGTATCAGTCTACTTTCGACTCGCTCGCGCTCTCCTTCCTCTTTTTGCCGGCGTATCAAAATACGAAACACCTTTAGCTCGCGCTCGTCTCTCTTCTGCCACCCTCTCGTCGTTTGTTTGTGTGTATTTTAAATTATCATCGCCGAGGTTGTATCATCATTTTTTTTCTTTTTATTCCACCGCACACGATATGTATATTATTTATATTCAGTGGTGTTCAAAAAATGGAGCATATCGCGTATAACAGTCTGCGGCACAATTTCTACATTATATAAACCTTATATTATGTAGGTACCTTATCTCGACCAGACTACACGAGTTCAGAATTTTCGCAATCTTACGTGTCTACCGCACCGAAGCCCTATACACGAGTACCTACACTTTCCACGTCGGATGCTGCTTACACAGAGAGAGAAAGAGAAAGACACAGATAACTCGCGTAACCTTTTGTAGATTTAGTTACCGACCGACGAACTGTAAAAGGGAAAATTGTAGAGACCCCTGAAATACGTGTGTGTGTGTGAGAGAGAGAGAGAGAGAGAGAACGAGCGCAGAAAATCTTCCAATTTTTAGATACGCCAAACATGAAACCGTGTATACGCTTTTATGTCCGTGTAACATGCCATACGTACATAACCCTTTCGCAAACAATACTCGGTTTGGTTCGCTTTCCTTCTCTTTTGCTTGTTCTTATATTTTTCTTTTTCGCCGTTTCGATTCTTTTGCTTATTATTATTCCTTTCTATTCATTTTTTGAGCGAAAAGTAAAAAAAAAATCAAGAGGTATTTTGGAAACAAAATTTCAGAAAATTGCGTTCTCGTAGAACTAGGTACGTAAAAAAATTGTATTCTAAATTTTTTGGAAAAACTCGCTTCCGAAATGAGAAAATTGAATTTTAAACGAGCAATTTTATTCGAATTTGAATTTGATTGAAAATTTTATTCGTTTGCCAACCGAATTTTGTTGTTTGTTCAAGCCGTAATTTTTTTCTTAAAAAATTCATTCCACTCGTAATTGAAAACAAAAAAATCAGCAATATTTTCCCTAGAACAAATTACTGGAATTTTTTTCAAGCAAATTGCTCCAGGCCATATGTGTAATTCAAAGGCAGTCGCTTGGAATTTTCAGGGGCATAGCTCGAATTTTTCCAAAGAGAGTGTGTCGAGTTTGAAATTTTTAATGTAGGATGTGAGAACGATTTTTTTCTCTTCAAAGAAATGAGAGAATTCCGTAAGTATTCCAAAACATGGGAAATTTCTTTGACAAGAAATTGGGATATTTTTTACTATTATTTTTTTTTTAAATTCCCCAAAATCGAAACATTTTTTTGTTCTAATTGAAAAAATTCTTTCTAGGACAATTAAAGATATTTTCACCCAAAGTTATGAAAAAACGAAAAATTTTGATTTTTAAAATATTTCCCCCCTAAAAAATCTTATTATTGAAAGTTTGGGAATTTTTCTCTTCAAAACATTAGAGTTTTTTCGCCATGAATTTGAGGAAAATTGTAATCTAAAAAAAAGTTGGGAATTATTTTGAAGAAAATAAAATTGAAATCTCGTCTCTAAAAAAAGAAAATTATAAAAAAGTTTACAAAGATTACCTCATTCTAAAAACATTAAGGATTCAGAAAATTTGAAAAATATTTTCTTCTCTTGAATTATCGTAACTGATTTCTTCAAAACCACCGAGAAGTATTTTCAAGGTACAAAAAAAAAATTACCTAAAAATTGGAATAATTTTTTCAAAAAAATTGTAACATTTTTTAAAAATATTTGAAAAAATTCTCTGAAAAAATTGAAAGATTCTAGAATTTTTTTCAAACAGTTTGGAAGATCATTTTTCCAAAAGAATTGGAGTTGAAAATTGAGTTTTTTTGGGGGAAAAATTAATAGGTACATTTCTTTAAAAAAATCAAGATTTTTCCCAAAAAATTGAAGAATTCTATTTTTCATAATTTTTCAATTTTTTTATTTTTGGAAAAAAATAATTTTCGCCTTGTAATAAGAGTTCTCCTCTTCCACAAAATACTTATATGTGATGGCGCATAAGGAAAGGGACAAGGGTAAAAAGTGAAATTGTTCAGGAGAGCAGTTTGAAGTTTACCATTTATTTTCGACGTTTTTTCTTTGTGATATAATATCCACGTAACAAACAAAATTTAATTTATTTTTGAAAATTTTGTTTTGATTTTTTTTTTTTTTTTTTTTTTTTTTTTTTTTGAAATTGGGGTAAAATTTATTGAGAAATTGAATGAAACCGGTCCGAGGTTCCTGAAGTCATTTTTGACGAAGATACAGCTGCTTGAAGTGAGTAAAAAATATCAAAAAAATTCTACCTTACTCACTTCAAGCAGCTGTATCTTCGTCAAAAATGACTTCAGGAACCTCGGACCGGTTTCATTCAATTTCTCAATAAATTTTACCCCAATTTCAAAAAAAAAAATTCGAGGTCGTGACCCTTAGGTCCCTTTCCTTATGCGCCGTCACATATTGTTTTCGCTTATTCGACCATACTTGGAGATTTTAGGATGAAAAAATTCTAAATTGTTCAATTTTTTCATTTTTGAGGAAAATTTAATTTTGCCATGTAATAAGAACCGGCGGTTTCACTGGTTCTTATTACATCTAGTATATTACACATTTTCCTTAAAACCCAATTTCTTTGAAAAAACTGCTCAATTTTTTTTCTCAATAATAGAGTCCCTTCTGAGAAATTATGATGAAAAATTCTAAATTTTTAAATTTTTTTCGTTTTGGGAAAAAATTCAATTTCGCATGTAATACGAACCGGCGATTACATGAATTGATAAAAATTACAAATTTTCCTCCGAATTTAATTTCTTTGAAAAAATGGCTCACAATTTTTTTCCTCAATAATCGAGTCCACTCGTGAGAGTTTATGATGAAAAAATTCTAATGATATATTTAAAATAAATAAATAAACAAATTAATATTTTTTTGAAACGAAACAAATTTTAAAATTCCCAATTCAAAAAAATGAAGATAGTTTACTTCTAAAAAAATTAAGATCAAAAATCAGAATTTTTCGCTAAAATTTTTTTAAAAATTTCTCTTTGAAAACTTGAAGATTTTTTACTCCAAAACATTAAAAAATTTAGAAAATGGCCAATTTATTTTTTCAGAAAATTTAGAAATTTTTTCTCCAAAAATTTGAGAAATAGTTACACCCTGAGAAATTTTTTTTCAAAATAAGAAAGTTTGTATTAGAAAAAAAATTGAAATAAAAAAAAAACAAAGACACGGTGTCTACAAGACCCCCTCCCCACACCTTCAAAAACTACAGTCCTCCCAGTCCCAAAAAATTAACCCCCTCAAAAAATATATAAAAATAGGATCTAAATTCATTATAGAAAAATTTTCAAATAGCAGGAAAAATCCCAATGTTAACAATACGATGGAAAAATTAGCTTCTGTTCATAGAAGAAATTGGTTTTTTGATTTCCTTTCAATTTTGATTTTTTTCACTACTTTTACTCATAAAGCACTACTTTCCCTACCCTGTAGACGCTCTGCGAGAAAATTCAGAATTTTTTTTTCTCTAAAATTTTGAAAGATATTTTTAGGAACTTTGAAAAAGTTGAGAAATTTTTTCATCCCAAAAAATTGAGAATTTCCTACTCAGGAGAAGTGAAAGACTTTTCTTCAAAAATGATAAAATTTTTTTTTTTTTTTTGAAAGCTTAGAACATTTTAAGAAATCAAAGTAATGTACGAAGTAGTTTCAAGAGGATAGTCGGTCGAAGAAAATAATTGTTTTCAAAAATTACTCCGATTCGATAAAATTTGAAACTTTCTCATTTTTCGTTTAATGGACAAGTCTCACTCGGGAATTTTAAAACGAATTGCGAAAATCAAAATTTTGAGTAGGGACCTTAAACAATCATGTATATGATAGGTACTAATTATCAAATTTTGAAAAATTACTGAGTTGTCAAAGTTCAAAAAATTGTATAAATTGTAAAAAAATTATACACACCCCAAATTGACCAGTTTTCGTATAATCGCTATAATTCAAAAATCATCGAACAGTGAAAATTGTTAAAATTCATCATGTACCTTACTTACTTCAAAAACTGACCTTTGGAAAATTTTAGAATTTTTTTTAAAATTTTATTTTTATTTATTTATTTATAATTTTGATCAATACTCAGACCCAGTTATATTTTAAAAACTGTCAAATTAGTTACCTAAATTAAAAATGTGAAATATTGAAAATTACAGAAATTTTTGTTTTCTTTAATTCCTCAACGTTCATTTATATACCAACCAAAGACGTATAGAATAAACAAGACCTTCTGCTTGGCGGCATCCTTTGTGATCGCAGTTTAGTTACCATACTCGCCACCGCAGCGCTCCGCAGGGCTAAAAAGTTAGATTATTATGATGGTAATGCATGAAAAGGGAAGCTGAAGGTCTTGTTCCTTCTATACGTCTTTGATACCAACACTAACTAATTGGAATGCGAGGCTCCTGATTAGTGACAATATGCAACCAAACTCACGACCACTCGTCGAATGAATTGCCTACCTCTGGATTTAGGACGGTGCTCGTATAAATTGGCACACCCAGTATATACAAGTACAGTGTACACCTAAATCTTTTCGAATACGATTAAATATCGACTCGAGGTCTATACAAGGCCCCAAAGGATGTTTAATGGTTATGGTAAACCGCGTATCCGTACTATTAAAACACTAGTCGATTGATTTACGACCAAAACGTCGCCAAGTCTCGTCACATCTTTGCACAAGGCCTATAGCAAATAGAAGGAAAAGGGGTACGGCGAACAAGAAATCCACTTTATTCGCATTACACGATTGAAAACAGGCTCTATCGTATCCATGGTGTAATACGGTGTGTGCGGCTTTCTGGCTAGAAAACCCAAGCCGAGCGAGGCTTTAGTACTTAAAAAAATTACTTTATTTACACCGTTTAAAAGACGAAACGAAGCCAACGTCAGCCTTTTACGGTTTATTCGTTTTTCTTATTTTTTTCTTTTTTTCTTATGTACTCGTACCTAGACGATAGAAAACGTCTGAAACTGAAAGCGAGCCCGTGTATAAGCTCAAGCTGCCGAAGAAAATGTGCAGATTAGGGTGGCCCTTATTTTTCGAATTTTGGAAATGTTGTCGGGACGGGGGGTCAATTGGTGACATTATGGTATAAAATAATTCCCTATTTTTTATTTTTCCTTTAACTGAATTTTAAGCCGTTTCTTAGGGGCCCCCAAATTTGAAAAAATAAAAAAACAAAAAAAATAGAACATTTTGAAAATGTTTGAAAATTTTTAGCAAAATGGTCATAGGGATGGTATTTTTATAAGACAAGACCATTTTCGATGATTTCTTATCTTTACCTCCCTTTTCACCTTCATTTTTGGGAACCTCATTTTTTTCAATTTTTGATAGTTTTTGAAAAATTTTCACTGATACGGCAGTGGTGAAAATCACCGTAAATGACCTTTTTGGGTGATAACATGTATGTTGAAACCATTTTATTCAAATTTTTTTTTTTTTTCAATTTTTAGCCATTTTTTTCAAATTTTTTAAAAAACGTAAAAAATGACGGTTTTTTATGTCTCATGAAAAGGGGGGTAAAGATAATAAATCATCGAAAATGGTCTTGTCTTATAGAAATACCATCCCTATGACCATTTTGCTAAAAATTTTCAAAAATTTTCAAAATGTTCTATTTTTTCTATTTTTTTGATTTTTTCAAATTTGGGGGCCCCTGAGAAACGGCTTAAAATTCAGTTAGAGGAAAAATAAAAAATAGGGAATTATTTTCTACCAATATGTCACTAATTGACCCCCCCCCCGTCCCGACAACATTTCCAAAATTCGAAAAATAAAGGCCACCCTAGTGCAGATTCTGTACACGTGGAGCTTCGTGGTCCTTTCTCTCCGCGGTCTCGCGCGTGTGAACACTTCGCTATCGTACGTACTACGTACTACGTACGCATCCCAGAGACGAAAATTAGGGCACGTATTGGTTTCAATTTATACCATTCACTCGACTACAAAAGCCGCAAAAGATATCGATTCCGAAACCGGGAAGAGAATACTTAA
This sequence comes from Balanococcus diminutus, assembly GCA_959613365.1. Classification (NCBI taxonomy): domain Eukaryota; kingdom Metazoa; phylum Arthropoda; class Insecta; order Hemiptera; family Pseudococcidae; genus Balanococcus; species Balanococcus diminutus. The sequence goes on along the minus strand of OY390718.1, from coordinate 54,160,542 downwards.
AAAAAGTGTGAAAAAACGTCATTTCAGACACGTATACGTTTTAATTAAGAGGCATGGCGCGGTAAAGGAGCCGAGGGCAGGCAAACGTGTCTTAAAATATTAATATCGAGTGGGTGGCGTTTTCTTTTTCTCACTTTCTCAACCTCATAGACCATCCCTTCACCTTTTACGATTCCTCCAGCCCTGCGGTACTTTTCAATTATACAATTTTTTTAGTATTCCTTGCGAACGAACACGTATCATTTGCCAAAAAAGAGAAAAAGAAACGAGTAAATTACCGAAGAAGAATTAAAAATCTCCTAAATAAACGCCACCACTCCGAATACCTCTCTACTCGTCCGCCCATCGAATAATACCCCGACTAAATTAAATTATTTTTAAAACTAGTGAAAAACGAGGAAAAAAGCTCAGAGTGAGAGAACGAAATCACAAAAAAAAAAAAAAAATAGGAACTCAGATGTTTTTTCCAAAACAATGTAAAAAGCTTTTCACTAATAAAAGAAAAATTCGTTGTAAAAGCTATTCGCAGAATAAAGAACGTTTTAGTCGATTTTTCTTTTTACTCGCGTACGTCGCCGTCGCCGCCACCGCCACAAGCCCACCTCACCTCACGGTCACTTATTCTCTCTCACTTACGCTCTCTCTCTCTCGCACATACATGCTGGTCGGTAGTCGGTACAGTACCTTTTCTGTACCGTGATTTTTCGTACTTTCTCTTCGGCTGCCGCCACCGTTGCGACCGCACTGCACCACACCGCGTTAACTCGTACTTTTAGCAAAGCATCCCTTTTGCTACACAGAACAGAATCATGCTAGCCATTTTCAGATAACGGTAATTGTATTATATTGTTGGAAAACAAAATGTTAGCTGCTTCGTACATTCATTTCAATTTCGCCTCGACTGCCAAGTTTGTTTTCTGGCGGAAAAAAATTTTCAAACTTTAAGAGCTTCAACAATGAACTTTATATAATCTGCTTTATCGCCGGTATTCGCGCTCTCTGTGCTGCATTTCGTTGTATTCTCTCTATTGTTTTGGTTGGACGCGCGAAGGCGGTTGTCTTTTTTTTTTCTACTTTTTTTTTCTACTTTTTTTTGATGCTTTCGCTCGTGTTACACTGCTGCAAGTCTCCTCCGAGAAAGTATAAGCAGAAGTGCAGACAAGAAGGAGATATATTGCTTGGTCAAGTGTCTTTGCGATATAAATAATCAAGACGTATGTTCGCTTTGTGTCCTGATGTGTTTCGATGCCCTTCGAGTAGGGTTAAATATATTTGGTAATTTGTTAAAGGTCGATTTTCCAATTTCGATCATTTCTTTTTTTTTTTTTTTTTTTGGAATTTTTGCACTTGAGAATTTTGAATTTTTTTAAATCGAGCCATTTTTCGAAATTGGATCAAATTTTTTAATTTAGCAAATTTTCAAAATTTGTTATTTTTTGCATTTGAATAAATTTTGGGAATTAATCAAATTTTGAAATTTGATCAGTTTTTAAAATTCAGCCAAATTTAAATTTTTTTTAAAAATGTCAGTTTAAATAGAAAAATCAAATTTTCAAATTTCAATAAAAATTCGAAACTTGAAAAATAATCAAATTAAGTCCATTATTTGAACAAAATTCAAAATAGAGTTCTTCCACCTGCTATTTGAAAATTTTTCGCTTCTATAACAGTTATATTTTTGATTTTTTTTTTTTTTTTTTTTTTTTGTTTATTATCATCTTTTTTTTACCACGCTTTTATATACTTGGTATGTATGTATGTATGTATGTTTGTATGTCTCATGGAACCAAGAGTATGTTTTCGACCAATCCTCTCTCATTTAATATTTTACTGGAATTGAAAGAACATAGTGCTCACATTAGGGGTTTTCGAGGTCGCTGAATTCAATTTTCGAACTCAAATTTACCCCCGACCCCAAATTGAGCCCCTATGAGGGGGTTCAATTTTGAAAATTTCAGAAATTCGCAACATTGGTATCGAAATGTAGGTTTTCGAGGTCGCTGAATTCGATTTTCAAACTCAAATTTACCCCGACCCCAAATTGAGCCCCTATGAGGGGGTTCAATTTTGAAAATTTCAGAAAATTACCACATTGGTATCGAAATGTAAGTTTTCGAGGCCGCTGAATTCGATTTTCGGACTTAAATTTACCTTTGACCCCAAATTGAGCCCCTATGAGGGGGTTCCATTTTGAAAATTTCAAAATTCACAACATTGATATCAAAATGTTGGTTTTCGAGGTAGCTGAATTCGATTTTCGGACTTAAATTTACCCTTGACCCCAAATTGGACTCCTATGAGGGGGTTCCATTTTGAAAATTTCAAAATTCACAACATTCATATCAAAATGTTAGTTTTCGAGGAGTAAAACTATGAAATTAAAATATTTTCAACGACAAAAAGAGTTAAATAAAAATGTAAAAAAAATTTAAAAAACCACGTTTTTATTTAAAGTTGGTCACTTTGTAAAATGTTATTCATAGGGAAAGAGTAATGCCTTAAAAAACAAAAAATAAAATTTACTTGAATACAAAAATGTGTCATGAAAATTTTTTTTTCAAAAATTTTAATGATGAAAAGCGTGGTGGGGTGTGCGAGGAGCAAACGAATACCTTTTCGATTAACGCCCCACCACGATTTTCATCATTAAAATTTTTGAAAAAAAAATTTTCATGACATATTTTTGTATTCAAGTAAATTTTATTTTTTGTTTTTTAAGGCATTACTCTTTCCCTATGAATAACATTTTACAAAGTGACCATCTTTAAATAAAAGCGTGGTTATTTAAATTTTTTTTTTAGAGAAAGAGGTTGGGTGGTTGAAAATTTTTGGGCGAGTGGTTTACTGAAAATTTGGTCAAAATGTAGTGAAAAAATGTATCTAGTGATTTCAAAAAAAAAAAAAAAAAAATTGAAAAAAGATGAATTTTTTTCAATTTTAAAAGTCTTACGTTCAAAAGCTGTTGAATTTTTACAATTTTGGAAATTTGAAAAAAAAATTAAATATGGCAGCGTGGTACCTGTAAATTATTCCAGTTCAATAAGAATTCAAAACTTGATCATTTTTCACATACAATAAATTTACAAAATCAGTTGAATTTTTACAATTTTTTGATAAAATTTTAAAAGTCAATTTTTAAAATTTGGTGCTTGACTGAAAGTTTTCTAATGATTTTTCTTTTTTTTTGATACAATAAATTTTCAAACCTTGATAAAATTTGAAAAGTGGTAGGCTATTTTCCAATTTAATTTTTGAAATAAGAAGTTTTTAAAAATTCGACCAATTTTCAACGTTGGATTAATTTTTAAATTAAAAAAAAAACTCCAAGATTTGGGTAAAAAATAAAATTAGATAAGTTTTTAAACTTTTACGTAAATCTGATAAGTGAATAAACAATTTCAAAAATTTCATCTGTTTTTTAAATTCACTCAAATTTATAGGAAAATTGAAAGGCCAATTTTCAAGGTTTGATAAATTTTCATAAGTTGAAAAAAATGGTAAATTTTTCAAACTTGCAGATTGAAAATTTTTCAAAAATTTTGAAGGCTTCGAATACATTTTTTTCATCATATTTGATGTTGATTTCAAAAAATTTGTAATTATCAGTTTTTAGTCGATTTCCAATTTAATTTTTATTCGGGTTTCTAATTTTTTCCTCAGTTGCCAATTTCTCAATTTTTTGTTTAATATTTTGAATTTTTTTTAAAATTTTGATTCAAGTTCAACTCGTTTCTAATTTTTTTTTTCAAGATTAAATTTCATTTTTTCAAATTAAATGATCAATTTCTCCGATTTTTTAAAATCGTCAGTTTTTAGCCTACTCACCCCCCCCCCCCCCCCCCTCCAAATACATACACGACCTTTTCCAATTTTTTTTATCAAACTTCAACTTTTCTTCAATTTGAGTCATTTTACGTTAAATATACGAATTTTTCTAATTTGTAATTCGATTCCATTTCAATTCTTTCAAGTGTCAGTCTTTTCAGTTTAAAAAAATTTAATTCAAGTTGTAATATTTCCTTTTTAAAAGTTCAAGGAACTCATTTTTGCTATATTTTCAAATTTTTTTCAATGTGAGTAATTTTACATTCAGTTTGTAATTATTTCCAAGTTTTTGATACGAGATTCAATTTTTTATCATTTTCAATTATCTTTTCTTTAATTTTTTCAATTTTAAACACTTTCAGTTTGACATTTGACAACTTTATTTTGATTTTATTTTTTTACGTCCAATTTGAAATTGTTTTTCAATTTTTGATACCTGACTTTTTTCTCAATTTCTCCATGATTTTTCTTACAAAACACATTTCTTCAAAAATCCCTTCTTTTTTCTATTTATTTTACTACTTCTTAAAAAGTTTTCTGAAAATTACTCTCCTCAAAATGACCGAAAATTGAGCAGTCCTCTTCTAAAAAAAATTAGAACCTCAATTCATACAGAAAAATTTTAAAATAGCAAGAAAAGTTGGGTAATTACTTTTTTCAAACTTCAAACTCAATTTTAGCTGATTTTTTTCTTCGAAAAAATCAGCTATTAAATTTGACCCGTTGGTAGCAGTGGGGGGTGGGAGTGATATTTCTCGACGTTTTATGACAAAATATGACGATTGGCACTAATTTCGCATTTTGGTATTTCTTTTCATATAACTATATATATGTATGTATGTATAGACCAAAATTTGTTGGTGCGATAACTTGAGTTATAATTGATGGAATTAGTTGAAATTTATGTCAATGGTAGAGGGTCATTGGGAATAGAAGCCCATTGAATTTGAGCAAAATCGGTTCGCGGGTTCGCGAGATATCCGCGATCAAAATTTTCAAAGCTCATTAGCTCCTCAAATATGGCAGATGGGTGAAATTTGTTCATAACTTTTTCTGTAGTAGTGATTGAGATTTAACCAAAAACGTAACAATAACGTTACAGTAACGTTATTTTAACGTTATTAATCTGGTATTAATGTTGTTATGACGTATCTATCATTTGTGTGAAAAAACATCATTATAACGCTTCAATAACGTTATTATAATAACGTTATTTTTGAATTTTTCGTTATATTTCATCAATAGCATTGTAAAATGTAACAATAACGTTACAGTTACGTTATTGTAACGTTATTAATCTGGTATTAATGTTGTTATGACGTATCTATTATTTGTGTGAAAAACATCATTATAACGCTTCAATAACGTTATTATAGTAACGTTACTATAACGTTACTGTAACGTTATTTTTGCATTTTTCGTTATATTTCATCAATAGCATCACTACAATACGTTTCTATAAAGCTATTGTAACGTTATTGTTTCGTTTTCGGTTGAAAAAAAATTGTTCATAACTTTTTCTGTAGTAGTGATTGAGATTCAATAAAAAACGCAACAATAACGATATTTTAATGTTTTTGAACTTATGTTATTGTTGTTATGACGTATCCACTATTTGTGTGAGATTTCCATCATTATAACGCTTCATTGACGAAATGTGTTCGATTATTCATTTCTCACAATTTTCTTGTGTCCAATAAACTTTATCAATTTATGGGAGTAGGTAATTAAATATTGAAGAAAGGAAATGAATTCCATCATAATTCAGAATCAGGTAATTTTATAATTGAATGAAAGCTACAATGATATGACAGGAGTGAGAGACATTCATAAGAACAAGAAAAATAGAAAAAAATCAGCTTGTCTACCGCAGATGCTGCGGTAGAGTTTTTTTTTCTTTTATATTCTTTCAAAAAAAAAAAAAAAATTAAAAAAAAAATTCAATTCACATTTTCGTCAATTTGAAATTCAATTTAAACTTCCTCTTCAATTTTTGATTTTGGCGTGGTGATTGGTCAATCTTTGAATAATCCTAGTTTTTTTAATCGTTTTTTTCTACACAGATTTTACAAGTTTCAAAATGAAGATTGTCTTATTCGCATTATTTGTCTTATTCGTATTATGCGTGGTATTACCATCGCTGTACATCAGTACTCCGTGGCCAAAAGAGGTGGCCGAAGGTCCTGATAACGCACCTCCTTCACTAACTTACGATTACAACCCAACTTCACCTGTCCCGCCCGGCTAAGGGTGGTCACTCTTTGATTAATCCTAGTGGCCATTGGTATTGATTTTATAACTTTACCCGGATTTCAATAAATTTTTCATTTTAAATCTTATTTCAGGAAAATTATATGTAGATTTAATTAAGTGGATTGTAATTATTTGACAATAATACCTATATATTAAAAATTCTTCATTGCATTCCATGGTTTATTCTATTAAATATGAACACGTACCTTATTTACTGTTGATTCAGAAATTATAGGAATAAGGGACAAAAAACAAATCACTAATAAAATTATTAAAAAAAAAAAAAAAACCCGATAATGAAATGCTAAATAATGTACAATGATCAAAATATTTTGAAATTTGAAAAATGAACTACCAAAAAAAATAAAGAAAATGTCTGAAAATCTCACATTTCTCAATGAAAATCAACGAGTACACTACGACGTCACTCACTCTTCCCACACTATACTCAAGTCCAGCGTTGCCAACTTTTTTTTCAGGAAATCCATCAATTTGTGATTTTGAAGAAATGAAAAATCCCTCTTCGTGAAAAAAATCCCTCCCATAATGAATTTACTCTAATTTACTCATAAAAATCCTAAAAATACGTACCATATTTTAAAGAGGACACCATATTCTATAATAAATATTTTTTTTTCTCAGAATATTTCACTCAAAACAATGAGAGAAGCAAACTCGGAATTGTGTCGAATTTTACCCTTTTTCGACATTATTACTCCATTTTATCTCAAAAATGAAATTCAAAATACTGCCCCGAATTTTATTAGAAAAAATTGCGATTCTTGAATGAAAACTACATGTTTTCTTAGCCATTTTTGAAAAAAGAAGAAAAATAGATTCAAATTCGAAAAATACTAAACATTTTCCAACAATCCCTCAAAATCATGAAAGATCCCTCCTTATTTCAAAGCAGCTGAAAAATCCCTCCAAAGAGGGATATCCCTACTGGTTGGCAACCCTGAATTGCTTTGCGAAGAAAAATATTACACACGATGCGATGCGGAGATGAGAAAATGCCGGCATCGAGTATGCGGTAATACACACGTAAGTGTAGATGTGTTCGAGGGGCGGGGGCAAGTTACGAGGACCTGCGAGGCACAGAGGAGGAGGAGGAGGAGGAGGGCAATGCATACGTGAGCGGAGAAATAAAACGCTTGTTCGGCGTTCGCGTTCGGCATATACGCGAATTCCAGATACGGCCTCATAGTAAGCCGCAACGAGTATAAGGGAAAAAATAAGAGAAATCTCGTACCAGCAGCATATAGCAAGTTTGTATACGAGGGAAGAGGGAGGCGCGCGGGTAGCTGTGAAACTACTACGTATAAGATATCAATCAAATTTCAATTGGCAAACTACACACGAGTCCCGGTGGATTTTTTTATTTTTCAGCCAGCGAGCGCCCCCCGCCCCCGTCCCGCATGCCCAAACTGCGCTACTACGGTTTGGTATAATTTTTATTATTCTGCGCCGCGTTGCTTTGCGTTGCGGTCCCAATGTTGTTGTACGCCCTGGGTGTTGTAATTTATTTAACGCCGCAAGTTCGCTAAGCTCGTTCGTAGTTGTAGTCGTAGGTGGTACCAGGCCAGGGAGCAGTGCAGGGAGTAATTTCGGCTTTTGAGGAAATTTTTTCAATATAAAAAGCTAACTTACATATTGCACATACGTACAAACGAGCTATACGTATGTAAACCTGGGCTTGAATTGGCTAAAATTTTAATGCGACAGGTGATGGAGAATTCAGCGTTTTGGGGTCAACCAAGGATTCTTTCAGGCTTTCAAAAACCTAATTTTTAACAATTTTGATTAAAAATTTTCAATTTTCAAGAATTTCTACTTTGAACTTTCAAGGCTTCCGAAAGTTTGATTCAAGAGTACGAACGATGCACTATTCGAGATTATCATTTTCTAAGAGAATTTTTAAAATTATAAATTCGAGAAAATTATCCAAGTTTTTTACCAAATTTTGAAAATTTTTTAAATTCTGAATTTTTACTAAATATCAAAAAATTTCCGAATTTCAGGTATTTATTACATTTAATTTTTTTTTCAAATTTATCAAAATTCAAAAATGTCTAAAATTCGAAATTTGACCGAATTTTAAATTTTTACCAAATGAAGCGTAAAAATTCAAAGTATGATAAGCGCCAAAAATTAAATTTTACAGGGGAGCTTTGTAATCATGTCACGGGTAGAAGAGGGGGAAAGTAGGGGTTTCTCATGTCCCAAGTGATGAAGAGGGGACATTTCTCTACACATTGGTTCAAAGAAATCTCGAAATGAACGATTTGTCTCCGAGTGGGAGCAATTCTTCGTAACCCATTTTTTCAACAAAAAAATGGCGCTTATCATGCTTTGCATTTCCACCCTTCAAATATAAAAAATTTATGAAATTTCAACGATTTCTCAAATTTAAAAAGTTGTAGTAATTCATTAAAATTTGAAAATAGCCAAAATTCCTAACTGTACACGATACTGAAATTTTTTCAAACTTTCACTTTTTATCAAATAAGTATGTAATAATAAAAATTCTCAGATTGTGAATTTTTACCAATTACCTACTATCGAAAATTTGTCAAATTTCAGAAGTTTACCGCAGGTCAGCTACATTTTGAAAATTGTAGTATAAAATTACCGAAATTTGAAAATTACAAAAATATATCAGGTTTTACAGATTTCTGAAATTTTTTCAAATAAAATAATTTTCAAAACTCTCAATTTTGAATTTTTATGAAATATCAAAAATTTGCCCAATTTCAAAAATCGTAAAAATGTATTAAAATTTAAAAATTACAAAAATTACAGGTTTTACAGATTTCAGAAATTTTTTCAATTTTTTTTTTTTTAAATAAAATTTTCAGAAAACTCTAAATTATTAGAAATTTTTACCGAATAGGTGATGCTATCAAAAACTTTTTCAAAATTTTAACGATTTCCCTAAAAAAAAAATTATCAAACATTTAAAATTCAAGATAGTTAACGGACAAAATTTTAGACTAAAAAAATCAAAATTTTGAAAATGAAAAAATTTTTAAGGATTAGGTATTATATTTTTTTGAAATTTTTAATTTTTATCGAATATCAAAAATTTGTCCTACCTCAGATTTTTCCTATACCTACATTCTGAAAATTGTCAACATTTTTATCAAAATTTAAAAATGACAAAAACTACAATTTTTACATAATTTTGAAATGTTTCAGATTAGCAACTGATCAAATTGAAAAAAAAAATTAGAAAATTATCAAAATTCAAAATATTACAAAGTTTTGAAATTTTTATTAAGTATATTTTAAAATTTTCTCAATTTTTAATTTTCAACAAATGTGACCCGGCACGTTAAAGGGACCTAGTAGGTAAAAAATCGATTTTCACTTTTTTGGTGTTCTGAGGTCCACTTACCAAGGTCTATCACCTGAATCACTAAAAACTTCGAAAAAGTCAATATTTGCAATCGGCATGACAAAAGGAACCTAGTAAATTTGTAATCACTGTGGTTTTCGATGTATTTTTCATCTTATGATCACTTATGACACGAAATCTTCATAATTTAGCCTAAAATCATTACATTTGTTATCAGTAAACTTCAAAAATTTACTTATCACAATTTTTTTCCCCTTTTTGGCAACACTGAGTTTGGTCAAATTTGCTTTGCGCCATTATACAAAAATGTTCGCTCATAATTATTTTTTTAATATTGGAAAATATTTCACTTATACCCAGTAACAATTCCTCAAAGTTTTAGAAAAATCGGTCTATTCGTTCGAGAGATATTCATTTTCAAAGTTTGTTTTTGCTGTCCTGAAAAATTTGTAAAATACCTACTAGGTCCCTTTTAACGTGCCGGGTCACAAATATCAAAATTCAACAATTGATTCGAAAATGTAAAAATTTATCAAAACTTGAAAATTACCAAAATTTAAATTTTTACAGAATTTTGATTTTTTAATTTGAAATTTTCAAATATTACCTTGAGTTTTAAAATTTTTCCTAATTTCGAATTCTTACAAAAAAAAATATCAAAATTAGTCAAATTTTAAAATATTTATTAAACATTGAAAATTTATTATAACCTGAAAATGATAAAAATTCAAATTTTTCCAGAATTTTGAAATGTTTTCAAATTTTAAATTTTCAACAAAAATATTAAAAATTTGTCAAATTTCAAATTTTTAAAATTTCCAAAATTCCATTTCTTCAATCAAATTTTGAATGGCGTTTCAAATTTTATTAAATGATCAAAGTTGAAAAATCATCAAAAATTTTCAAGATTTCAATCTTTTTGTTTCAAATTTTTAATTTTGATCATTTAAATTTTATTATGTTTTACTACAGATTTTAAAAACTAGGTATAGGAATTCATCAAACATCAAAACTTCATCAAATTTGAAAATAATTTAAATTTCAATTTGTTGGGATTTAAAAAAAAAATGTCAAACACTTGAAAACTCTGAAAATCAGTCAAAATTGATCTAATTTGAAAAATATTTCGATAAGGTAATATTTTTTGAAAATTCGATTTCCTAAAAATGTCTATCCAATTTGAAAAATAACACTTTAATACTCCTTCTTGCTACATAATTTCACTCAAAAAAAATTTCGAGGAAATTTCTTTCTTCGAAGAGAATTTTCGTGGAAGGGTTTCTCGATAATTACTACGCCTGCATTAGAATTCCAACTCTCCAGTCATGCCTGTTGCAGCCATCGTGCGAATAAAATAATTCACGAGACACTTTCCGAACCCATATGCGCGTGTAATTACACCTTAATGAATGAATTTCACGAAGTTAATCCGCGCAGACAAGATTTACACGAGTAATATGAAGGTTGCTCGTGTGGAACTCCAATGTACACCAACTTGGCTCAACTTATTCACCCTTTGCTCGCTGTAAAAGCAAACACTCGTCGTTTCATCGTTTGTATTCTCATCCAGATCCAGAGCATGGCACAGTGGCACACGTTCGCCATCTCCATCCAAGACGTACTCGACTACACGTGTAAGTATATTCTCACGACTCGACGAGTAAAATCGTCCGTACAGACGAGCGAGTTTTTAGCAAATGAGATTTCTAGCCGGCATCTCATTCGTATTTCGTATCCTCTTTGGCAGTTTATTCCTGCAGGAGTTGCGATTGAGATTATTTTTCGGGTATTTAGAGACATGCTCGTAGAGCTGTTCCAGCGATGAGTCAGTTCGACGCGCTGACTTCGGCAATTATTCACAAGCCACGCCGAAAGCTGTCGTCGACGACGTCGTTACACAGGCCGAGTGATTATTTATTCTACCAGATAGAAATTCTACATGCGAGCGAGCGTACAGTATACGCTTTGGCTTGGTCATCCTTTGGGAGTTAGCAACGCGTCAGCCGAATCTTGGCGAGAGGGCGAGTTTCTTTGCAACAGCACCGAACCGACGACGACATCTTAGAACGTACATTTGCACGCATTACGCTCCGGTTAATTTCTCTATCTCGATAATTAGTCTTTCCAGAGAGAGGTTTGCAGTGTACTTATCGATTGAGAATAGTACTCCGAGCTGCGCTAGCGTGTTTCTCGTCGCGTTCTCTTTCGAATGAAGTTTCCTTTCTACAAGCAGTATTCGCACTCGCACATGTTGTAATTCTCACAAAATTCCTTTGCCAAATGATATAGTTTACTCATTAACCAGCAGACAACGACTTCGGAGCGTGCTTGCCGCTGTAATTAGTCTTTGCGAGTGCGATCACTCCACCTAACCTTGTATACTCGTATAATACTGGCAAAAGAATACGTATCTACGTACAGCAGGAAAATAATACTCCCTCGTACCTCGAACGAGAATATATTTATCCAAATTTGAGAAATTGAAGAAGAAGAAGGAGAAGAAGAAAAAGTCTCCGAGCCTTCTTTCCTGCGCCACATGCCACACCACGAACCACACGAACGATAAAATCAACTCCAGCTCCGGTTCTCGCCTTCGCTTACCGGACACCGCAACCAAAGTAACGTTGCTACGAGTAGATGACGTTTGATTAACGCACACAGCTCGACTCGAGCTCTGCTGGTTTTGCTCGATTGCTACGCTCGCTTAAAACGCACCATTTTGGAAAAAGTTTTTATTTATGCGGCAATTTCCGCTGCTGCGGGCGGCTCTGTCGGTTCGTTCGATGGTGAAAAATTTCGCGATAAAAGTTTTGCAAACGAGAGAGTAGAGTTTTGGTTGGTGTTTTTTTCTTCACTTTTACTACACTATACATAATATACACGTTCGACGCTTTTTTCTTCTCTCCTTTTTTTCCTTCCACATTCATTGTCGGTCCGCTTCATAAATCTTGATTTCGTTTAATATCGACAAAAACCTCACAACTCGAAAGCGTCGGTACCGAGCCCACAGCAGCCCAGCCCAGCCAGGCCTCAATTCAATTCTGTTAGCTTTATCTTCAAAAGTTGAAAAAGTTTCACTTCATTCGAATTCGGCCTAGATGTACTTCAATAAATGTAATTTTCGTTCTTTGCTAGAAATCTGGGTCGGTTTTGGTTCATTTTCAATTTTTTAAAATTTTGCTCGGATTTTCAAAATTTTTATCCGAAATAATTTTCAAATTCTTTTAAGAAGTAAGTTTTTTCATTTCATATTTTTTATGAGTTATTTTGGAAATCGAAAAAAATATCATTCAAGAAGAAATGGTATTTTAAAATCTTATTAGAACAAAAATTTCTCGAATTTTCATTTTATACATAATAATACCTAATATTATGAATTTTTTCAGTTTTTTTCAAGAAGAAATTTTTTGAATGCAAGTTGATTTTTTTAAACAATTTTTGTCAAGCGAAAATTCGGGTTGAAAAAGAGAAAGAAACGAATTTTTAACGTTTTGTACAAGTGACAATTTTCAATTTTTTTTTCAAACATTTTTTTTGACTTCCTTTTTTCCACAAATCAAATTCTTACAATTTCATTCAAGAAACAATTTTTCCATTTTTGCAAAAAAAAAAACAATTTTACAGAAAATTTCTCTAGGCAGAAATTAAGTACTTTCTTAAAAAATCAGATTAGGTAAAGTTTTTTTAGGTAGAAAATTCATCATTTTTTTTTCATTAAAAAAAAATCAAGATAGGTACCTAGTTTAAAAACATTTTTTTGAATTATTTTCAAAAACAAAGAAAAGTTTTTTCAATTTAATTTAAGCATGAATAATCTTCCAATTTTTTCACATTTTTAAAAATTTTTTGGTCGAACGACAATTTTTGAATGTTTTTACCAAGCAGGAATTCAATTTTCAAAATTTTATTCAAACAACAATTTTTTTTCAAGGGGAAGACATTTTTTTAGTTCTTTTTAAAACAAATTCTCAAAACATTTTTGACCCCCTCCCCCCCCCAAAATAAAATTTTTCCAATTTCACTCAAGCAGAAATAATTTTTCAATTTTATCAAGATACAATTTTCTAAAATTTTATATAGCTACTTGAATCACAAAATTCATAACAGTTTTCACCATCCTGGAATTCAATTTTTTCAAAAAGAAGCGATACACTTTTTTTCAAGTGGAAATTTTTTTCATTTTTTAAAAAAAACAATTTTTTAAAATTTTATTTAAATCACAATAATTCATACAAATTTCTCCAAGCCAAAATTACATTTTTTCAAAAAAAAAAAATAATAAAAAAAAATACAATATTTTCCAAGTGATAAATTTTTTAATTTTTTTTAAAATACCTATTTTCACCTGCCATTGTTTAAATACAGTTTTTGGGATTGTATTTAAAAAAAAAATTTCTGTTTCACTTGAGCAGAAATTATTTTGAAATTTTCGAAATAAACACTTGAATAAAATGTTGGTCAAATAGCGATTTTAAACAATCTTCGAGCAGAAATTCAATTTTCAAAATTTTGTTCAAGCAACAATTTTTTTTCAAGGGAAGACATTTTTTCAGTTTTTTTTAAAACACATTTTCAAAACATTTTTTGACCCCCCCCCCCCCCCTCTAAAATACAATTTTTCTAATTTCACTCCAGCAGAAATAATTTTTCAATTTCATCCAGGTACAATTTTCTAAAATTTTATATACTTGAATCACAATTCACCATGCTGGAATTCTATTTTTTCACAAAAAAAGTTACAATTTTGTTTAATAAATGGAATTTTTTTTTCATTTTTTCAAAGAAACAATTTCTTAAAATTTTATTTAAATAACAATTCATAAAAATTTCCCCCAAGCAAAAATTATATTTTTTCAAAAATGAAAAAAAAAACTAATTTTCACCTACCATTGTTTAAATGAATTTTTTGGGGTTGTTTTTTTAAAAAATACATTTTTTACTGTTTCACTTGAGCAGAAAATATTTTAAAATTTTTGAAATACCTACACACTTTAATAAAATTTTGGTCAAAAAATAGCGATTTTAAACAATCTTCAAGCAGAAATTCAACTTTCAAAATTTTTGTACAAATGACAATTTTTTCAATTTTTTTTCAACAAATACAATTTTTCCAATTTTATTCAAGCAGAAATGATTTTTTAATTTCTTCAGAGAATACACACTCTTTTAAAATTTGGTCGAATCACAATTTCTTAAAATTTTCTTTTGGCCTAAGTTCAAGTTTTTCAAAAAAAAAAAAAATTGATGGATGAGAATGTTTTCAATTTCTTCGAGTAAAAATTTTCCAAAAAGGTAGGTATAATATTTTCTTTGATTTTTTTTTCAAAAAATCCAAATTTTTCAGTTTTATTCCAGCAGAAATCTTTTTTCAATTTTTTAAAGAAGCATTTTTTAAAATTTTTGCCAAATCACTATTTCAATTTTTTTTTAGAAACTTTGTAGGTAAAATTTTTATTTATTTTTTTTAAATTAGGAAATATTGTTCAATTTGTTTCTAAAAAATTCAAAATCATTCGAATATTTTTTTTTGTTCATTTTGTTTCAAAACTTAAGAAAAAATTATTCAGCAGAAATAATTTTTCATTTCTTTGGAAACCAATTTTTTGAAATTTTTTGGAGAACAAATTCAACTAACATGTGATCAAAAGTGTTTTTTCTAACAATGTTCAACATTACTTTCCTAAGGTGATCTTGGCTGCTGCGTCAAAAAAATAAGGAAAGACGCACGAATGAAACTGGCGAGAATAATCAACATCCCTGTATGTGTACCTATTTGCCTAGCTGTAGCTGGTGTAGCGTGTACAATGACACACGCAACAAGAAGAATGCTACCTGTCTAGAATTGTTAACGCTAGCATGTAACTTATCCTGTGTGCTGTGTGTGGTGCTCCAACAAAAGGGTTAGCGTCCGCGGTTTGCGGCCACGTTGGCGCTGCGGGAGAAAGTGAAATATGTGTAAGAAACAAGAGTATCTTCCTGCGTATATGGAAAACCACCACCATCGCCGCCCCTTACCCCATTTCTGCGTCATCTTCGACCTCGAGTACGAGTACTACAAATTATTCCGAAGCGAAACACGCTCCAGAGACGAATTTCCTCTCTGTCTTTCACATAGATAGGTATAAGGTACTCGACTACTCGCACACGTATCCACAGATTCTTTCCGAACGAACGTCTCATCCGATGCTCTCGCGTGTGTGTGAATTTATACATCGCGTGAAAAATACACGCAAGATGTGCTCTTACTCTTGCTCTTTCCAGCGAAATTAGTCTTCTTTATATGGCATAGCGTGGCATGGCACACAGCCCAGGGAAATACTCGCAGAAAGCTTCGCGTTGAAAAATTAATACAACTCCAGATCCACGAGCACATAGGCATACTTATCACGATGGCGAAAGTATCACTGGGAAAATTTCAGTCTGTCAAACATCTGCATAGCTACACGTCTTTCATTTGTCAGAAAAACAAAAAATATAATTTAAATTGCGTTCGAGTCCTCGATTATAAAATATTTACGAATCGCGAAACTTGGAGTTCGTAAAAGTAAATAAACAGCCTCGACCTGGAGTGGAGATTAATTCGTTATTTCCAAACGAATCCTTCACGCAGGTATCTTATATAAATTTATTACCGACTATGATGGCAAAATAAAGGTCAAATTCGAGCCAATCCGTCCATAAGGGCAATGATTTATCTAGCAAAGAATTCGATTGGTATAGTACACTTCTCGAAACAGGGAAAACCATTTATTTAGGTTGGCACAAAAAAAAAAAAAAAAAAAAAAAAAAAAAGCAGACAGGTAGGCAAAGGGAAAAACGACGAACCGTAGGAAATACTCTTTTTTGATCCGAACATCAAACCGGAACGAACATTCGTGACGTTTCGGAAATTCAAATCTCATCTGAAAATTGGTTTTTTTTTCTCAACGTCGGCGTCGAGGGCAAAAAAGTATATGTTTTTGTTTCGACACGATATAAAAGGCGGCACAGGGCAGCTTGCGATAGAGCAAATCTCGCACACAGACGATTTGAATAATGTATTTTTGCGCGCTCGGTGATTAATTTTCTCGCTATATGTGATATGGCGCGAGATGAAAGCAGAGTGGTTTATTTTTTAACGTCTGTATAGTTGTATATTTGCTCGTCTACGCAGGTAGCCAGGTACACGCCAGAGAGCTCGCCTTTTTTCAACGTTTTCCCTTCATTTTTTCATTTATTTATTTATTTTTTTCATTTTCATCCGCCCAGAATGTACAGTCAGAGGCAGCTCTCAACACGATGATTCGAAAATTAACCCGAGCTTCTCCGACGAGCTCGTGTTACAAGTAAATTGCCCCAATGCTGGGTATCTTCGTCAGTTTCCAGTCACCCTGTTGGCCTAACGAAGTGTGTACGGTCAGATTTTTGAAACCGAAACCGCAGATCTCTCGGGAATAATTTCGTCAAACAGAAAACGTATCTTCTTTTAGTCCTTCTTTTTCCTTCATCTTTTTCTATCAGTACAGGTTTGTACGAGTAATTTACATGGTAATTTGAATTTCGAGCTTGAAAAATTTCAAATACGAGAACGAGTCATCTCTATGGAATTATCTACGTATCTACTTGAATTTCTCTTTGAACCGAATGATTTTTTTTTTTACATGATTTTCGCCTCCTGAAGTTTCTATCAAAATTCGAAATTATTTCACGAAGAAAAAAATATATATTTCGTTATTTTTGGGTCACGACATCATTTCAAGAATTTCAAAGCTGCAATTTTTAAAACCCTCGAAAGCTTGGTGCACATATTTTTTTGTGCTGAGTAACTTCAATTTTAAATTTTTAAAATTCCAAGAAACTAAAATTTTTATCTATTTAAACGAAATTTGAGTAGCAAAATTTAAAGAAATTCAATTGCCTACTCGAAATTTTTGAAAAATAGATTTCTGAACAGAATATTGAAAATTGAAATTTTTAAAATTTTTACTTGAATTTTTTTTTAAATTTTGTTTCAGACAGAATTTCAGAAAAAAAAATGTTTTAAGCAAAATTTTGTATTAATCAAAATTTTGAAAATGTGATGCACTTGGACCTACGAACAAAATTTACAAAAAAAAAAAAAAAAGAAACAGATGTCTTCTCAAAGTCTTGAAAAAATTTTTGTTTCAAGAAAATAATAATATTATTTTAAAAAAAAATTCAATGGCTAAGAAATTTGTTTACTAAAATTCAATTTGAGATTTCTGACAGAATTCGAGAAAATGCATGCCACAATATATCAGAATTGTTGCCAAAATTTTAGAAAATTCATGACGTGGGTAATTACAAATTTTTTTTGCATGTCAAAATCAAAAAAATTCATGATCCAAACGCAGAAGATTTTCGTCAAAATCGTAGAAAATTCATTGCTCATTACAGAATTTTTTTTGTCAAAAATCAGAGAAAAATCATCAGAGAGATCTTTTGCTAGAATCCTATAAACTTCATGATATTACTTATAGTCTGAAAATTTTTGTCTCATGACGTAGGTATTTACAGAAAATTTTTGCCACAAAATTTCAAAATATTCATAACAAAATAATATAGAATTTTTGTCAAAATCGGGGAAAACTCATGATACGAGTACTACATTCTGAGAACCTTTTTCCAAATCCTAAATTATTCATGAAACAATGTCAGAGAACCTTTGTCAAAATCCGAGAAAATATACATGGCACCATATTTTTCATAATTTTATTTTTGTCAAAAACTGAGAAAATTGACGACTCAATATCGTGAGAACTAAACTTTTGCCAAAATTTTAGAAAATTTATAACCTAAACACAGAATTTTTTTGTCGAAATCAGAGAAAATTCACGAAACAACACCTGAGAACTTTTGCCAAAATCCCAAAATAGTGACGACAAAATATTTGACAGTTTTTGCCAGAATTCCAGAAAATTCTTGACACAATGTCAGACAATTTTTGTCAAAATTCGAGTGAATTCATGACACAATATGTGAGAACTTTTGACAAAATTCCAATAAATTCGGGACAAAATATCAGAGAATTTTTTTCAACTGTATACCAACGAAATAAAATCAAGAAAACAACGTCGACAAAGTTCAAGTATTGCCCAAAATTATGAAAAACTCAACCTTGAAACGAAATATTCTTAAAAATTTATAATTTAAAAAATTTCGAAAATTTGTATGAACAAATATTTTTAAATTCTATTTGGAACAAAATTTTGAAAATTTGACATACAAAATGAATTTTCAGAAAAATTGAAAATTCGAAGAAATCAATTGCTTTTATAAAAGTTTGAAATTTTGAAAAATTCTCGTTCCAAAATAATTATCTGAAAATATGTGCTTGAAAAAATTCTGAAAATTTGTGATTAAAATTTTAAAAAAAAAATTGCTTGGGATAGAATTTGAGGGAAAAATGAAAAATTTGTATTCAAATAGGATTCAAATAATGCGTTTGCATAAAACTTTGCACTGGAAAAATAGAAATTGATTTTTTTTCCTAGATTTAATTTTTAGAAACAACTAGAATTTTTTAATTTTGACGAAGTACACTTAAAAATTTACATTTTCTCAAATCTTCAATCATTTAAGTCATTATATTTTTACAAATATTTGCAGACATGTACTTGGTTAAATTTTGACGAATTTTTGATAAGCTGACACAAACATTTTCAATTTCAATAAATTTTACTACAAATTTCTAATTTGATCAATTTTTAATTACTTTCAGATTTTGATGATTTCTTTCCTCAAATTTTCAAATTTTTCAAAATAACAATTTGGTCAAAAAAAAATCCATCAGTTTTAACTCAGACACTGCTCAGCATACACTATATTGACGACCAAACGAAAAATTCACCAGAGCCTGAAAAAAAAAACTCTACATGTGTTTCACGTGTCCGCCAACACGCTGGCTGTGAAAAATTCAACTCGCCAAATGATTTTTCCTCATTCGAAGCCGAGAGAGGTATCCCTCTTATGCGATTACATTCGATTGACTAAATGCGACCGAGCGTAATACACATAATACCTACAAAACAACTCCATTAATTTTTTTTTTCATTTCAACTCTCGTATAATTTCAAGTACGCTTTGAAGTTGTTTTTTTTTCACTCTTTCCTCCCCGCCCTACACCACTCGCTCATTTTTCCCATTGAAAAGCATTCAACAAGTACTTAGTAGAACACTCGCATCTCTTTTTTTTCTATCTCGTTTTTATTTTTCCTACAAAAAAAACCTCTCTGCGGGTATTTTCTCATCCTTATAGATGTATTTTTTTCTTCACTCTTTCGAACGTGGTGACGACGACTAGAAGGGCGGAGGAAATCGTAATTATCTCGTAATCCTCGGTTAAGTTTTCATTTTAGCTAAGAAATCTTATAATTCTTTTCCGCAGTTGGCGGCGAAAACGAAAAGTGTCGGCAGAAGGGCGGCGGGGGCACCTAGAAACTTTTATCCATCGCTGGAGAAAAAAATAAGGATAATATAATATATAGATATATCACGAGCAAAATGGCATCTGCTACAATTCCTGCGAGAAAACATCGCTGCAAAGTTTTTCCGCCTTTGTGTTTCTTGCAGACTGTATTGCCTTCCATCCATAAGTAGGTAAGTACACCTAGCACGTAAATTTCAACTCGCGGTATAGATTTACGATTAAGACCCCCCCCCCCACACCCCCTGTACCGTCCTCGTTGGATGTTTTCAAACGGCGCGTCATCTTTATCGAAAAGGTATGGGAATAGGGTTTTGCTATCCATCGTCGGTTAGATAGATTCGCTCCACGTCGATTCGGCAATCTGGTAAAATGCATATCATTTACACGAGTCTGCCAAACTTTCCTTTTACCCGGAATTCAAATCGTGTAAAACTTTCATTTTCCACAGCATCTTCTCTCTCTCTCTTGTTGTCCTTCTTTTTCTCTCTCGGTTCGAAGTGAAAAAATTTCATCCTTCGGAAACGCGATCGAATTGAAATTTGAATTTTTTAAAAATCGCCTCAACCGAAGTGCTCGGCAAATCGACCACAAAAAATGGTAAACCAACGAAAAATACCTATACAATGAAACGACAGGTGGATGGACACAATTTGAGACCAACAGCGAAGAAAACAAAAAATCAAAGGGAAAAAATGAGAGGAAATAAACTCGTGGAATTTTTCATCGATACACGACAAGAAACCGAAGCATAAAATGAAAAATTTCCGATAACATCTCGCACGCGTCTACCTCTCCACACCGCGAATTAAATCCACGTCACGTATACACGAGCACACGTTCCCGAACGTTTATTTTCTCAATTTTCCTCCCCAAAAAAAGCGCGTTGTATTCGGCTCGAAAGGATACGCAGGGGAGGGGGAAGGGAGGGTAAAGAAACGCAGACCGTATAACATTGAACAAAAAACTCGACCGACCGGTCGTCGTCCCGAGATTCAATCAATTTTTACCAAATATGAAATTCCTGTCCACATCAAACGAACCGAAAAGCTCACCAGGTTAATGGTAATTCGAAAATATTGAATTTTATTACGGGATTACCTTGGCCACTTTTTCATCTCCTTCATCTTTCATTTTTTTTTTTTTTTTTTTTAATAATATCAACCATGTAGAAAGTTTTTCTTTTTTCTTTGTACGTCAACAGTGAAAATGACCGAAAAAAAGATGCCTTAAAAGACCCTACTTTGTTTCGGAATCTTCTTCGAGGATGCAACATCACACAACACGTGTATGCTCAAAGCCACAAAATCCTTACTAACAAAAGGACCAAAGCATAATGTGCAACCGTTCTGGTGGTTTTAATTCGTCCTGTCTACGCCATCATCCTCTTCTCGCCTTTGGCATCGAAAAATGTTTCATTTTTTGGCATATAACTCGGATCTCTTACTACCTACGCGTGGATTCTTTTTGATTTTTCGAGAGGAAAGGCCCCTGTTTTCATTTCACGTTTGCTTTTTCGAGCATTATCAAAGATTTGTTCACCGAATGTATCTAAATAAGGGTGGTATTCTTGAAAAAAAAACAACACTTTTTTTATGTTGAGTTCAAGTCACTTACACTCGTGATCTCAGAGTTTGGTATTATTACGTAATAGAATCTAAAAATAATCCAAAAGAAAAAAAACCTATGTGTATTTGATGATGTGCAATTTCAAAACTCAATGTACTCAACACTAATTTTGAAAACATTTTCATTTTTTTTTTGTACATTGGAAATTTAATAAAAATTTTGCCCGAAACCTATTCATTGAAAAATGGGTTAAGAAGCAATTTTTCGAATTTTTTTGAAGAAAAATTTTCAATCATTTTTTTTTTCTTTTTTCCTTTGTTAAAAAAAAATTATTTTTCGAATTCTACTCGAATACAAAATTTCTCAACACTTTCCTCTTTGTTTTTCAAAGAAGTTTTCAAAATTTTTCTCTAAAATTTTGCCCTCATTGTTCAAAATCATTTTTGTCGAAATTTAATTTCAAAATTCAGTTGAAAAACAATCAAAAAAAATTCAAAATTTTATACCTATGGAAATTGAATATTTTATTATTCACTTATACATTTCCTTCTTTCAAATTTTGGGTTTTCAATCACGTTGTTTTAAAATTTTCTAGAAGATTCTATTTTAAAATTACTAAATTTTCAAAATTATTTTTTTCAAATTTTGATTTTTTTGCTGAACTTTTTAGAAAATCAGACTTTTGTAGGTATATTCAAAAAAATTGTGAAATGCAAGTATTTTTATTTCGAAAAAATTAAAAAATTCAAGTTTTTTAAAAAATTGAATATTTTTTTCTTCAAAACATTTTAAAGTATCTACGTAAGTATTTTCTAGCACAAAAAAAATTAGAAATTCGTTTCTATAAAATTTTTAGAAGTACAGAAAATTAAAAAAAAAATTTGCATAGGTACTAAAAAAAATCCAAGATACGTTCTATTCCTTGGAAATTCAGACATTTTTATTTTCGAAAACTTTGAGAAGCATTTTTATTCCGAACCAAAAACTCTGAAAAATTATTCTCAAAAATTGAATGATTTTTTCCTCCAAAAATTTTTGAAATAGGTACTCAATTTTTTTATCCCAAGAAAATTCAGAAATTTTTTTCTACAAAAATTTGAGATTTCTTATTAAAATCAGACATTTTTTCGCTCTAAAAATACTTATTAAAAATTTTTTTATACACCTAATTCAAAAAAATCAAAGATTTTTTATTCCAAGGTAATTCAGATATTTTTCTTCTATGAAAAAATTGAAAAATATACCTAGGTATTCAATCCAAAAAATTGAAAAATTTTCTATTCTAAAAAAAAATCAACGATTTCTTCCACCAAAAGAAATTCCTTTGAAAAAATAATTTCACAAAAATCTAAAAAATATTTTTATTAAAAAAATGATAATTTTTCCACGCCAAAAAATTCGTAATCAACTATAGGTAGGTATTGACATTTTTTTCTACAAAAATTTTAGTATTCTTTTTTAAATCAGACATTTTTTCGCTCCAAAAATACTTGTTAAAAAATTTTTATTCAAAAAAATTAAAGATTTTTTATTCCAAGGAAATTCAGATATTTTTCTTCTATGAAAAAATTGAAAAATATACCTAGGTATTCAATCCAAAAAATTGAAAAATTTTCTATTCTATTCTGAATAAAATCAATGATTTCTTCCGCCAAAAGAAATTCGGCCGTTGAAAAAATAATTTCACAAAAATCTAAAAAATATTTTTATTAAAAAAATGATGATTTTTCACGCCAAAAAACACGTAATTAACTATAGGTAGGTAGTTATTCCAAGAAAATTCAGTAATTTTTTTACCTAATAAAATTGAAAAATTTTGAATCATTCAGAAAAAATTGAAAATATTTTTTTCCAAAGAAATTTAGACATCGAGAAATAAGCACATAGGTAGGTATAAATTCCAAAAAATGAAATTCCTAAAAATTTAGAAAATGCTTTTCCAAAAAAAAAAAAAAAAAAAAAATTGAAGGTTTTTTCTCTGAATTACCTAATTAAAAGATGTTTTTCTTCTAAAAATATTATGAATTCAAGATAATTACTTATGTTAAGTTCAGAGACACTTGTACATTTAAAATTTGTGCAGTACCTATCGTAAAATTTCTGGAGAAAAAATATTGAAAAAATACAACTCCAATCAATTGCACCAAAAATGCGAAACCCAAATACATTATAAAAACCCCTCCACAGTCATTTCTGCAGCAGCATCATCATCATCATTAATGACCAAATGAATAATCTCCTATCGCGTACAACGGGGCAAGTTAATTTTCAATCCTTATCCAACCCATTCTGGTTCTTCTCTTATTTTTCAAATTTTCATCGCCGTATTCCGCCACTTCTACTGCTCGACTCGTTTGTAATCAAATCAATCGAAAAACTGATTAATTACCCCCTCTCTCGCTCTCCTCTTATGCTAGCTCAAGAGGTGTCGAACTTGACAAACGATCGCTTTATACAGTACAGCAACAAAATACGAGGTGTAGGAGTATTTTCGTTCATTTGAGAACGACCAAAGATATGTACCAAAGTAGATTGTCAGTTTTCAGTTTGTATGCGCGAATTCGTTCGACATGGCATAAAGATGGATGACTAGAGTCGTCGGCGCGGTCGTTCCGTATCGACGCGAGTAAAAGACTTAATTAATTGACCGTGCGAAAAGCTGAAAGAAACGAATTCGCGCCTTTTTTTATATACCTTGCAATGGGGGTAGTTAGGTGAAACACGATTCTATCGATGATTTGACTCGAAGGAAAATTCATTATTTTTGCCATACACTCGAACCATTTGTACCACCACCGAAAAGGTCAACTTTTCTTTTAATTGGGATCCTGCGATATTCGACAACGGAAAGTTTAACCCTCGCGAGAAACAACCATCTCACATAACGTGTCAAATATCGAAATAAAAGCAGCTCCGGTGTCAATAAAAATCGCACTCGGATAACAAACCAATCGAGGTTTGTGCGAATATCTCGCTTATGAAAAAAAGAAAAGAAAAAAAAAAGAACCGAATACGATCGACGTTTCTTCTCTATATTATTTGTATCTTTCATTCTTCGTCGTGTATGCTTCTTCATCGTCGCGAAAGAAAAAAAAAAGGGAACATATAACTCAATTTCCATATCCTTAAGGGCATTATTTATCTTTGGCTCGGCTAGAAGAAGAAGAAGAAGAAGAAGAAGAAGGCGCGTACTGTACTCCTACTGCAATGAAGAGAGCTCGTGTATCCGGCGAATTGTGCTGGATTATTATCTCTCACACGGTATCATTTTCGTGTTATATCGACATCGTCGTCGTCGTCGTCGTCGTCGTTAGATGCTCTTTTTTTCCACATGGTTTTCTTCTTTCTCTTCTTGTACATGCTCCTCGTACTTTTGTTGTTTCAGCGCGCGGTTAGCCCCATATCAGCGTTGTTTTTCCTACATATTTAACGAATCTTTGGAAAAAATACCTTATATAGATATTTTTGCAAGAAAACAACTCCTTCGATCAAAATTTGTTGAACTGGAAAGCGTATAGGTATCGAATTTAAATCCGCGAATATCTTCGTTCGTTCGTTCGTTCGTTGCTCCACTGTCAAGTTAGAAAACCCGAATTTTCATCGCAGAGCTGAGCAGCGCAACAAAAAACAAATCTCGTCGAGCTTCGACTCGTACACGTAAAACTTGAAAAACCAGAAGAGAAAAGTAGTACTCTGGAGAGCGAACCGAAACCTTTATAGTGGCCTCGGGCAGCCGGCCGCCGTGCCATGCCACGCAAACCCCAGTTCAAAGAGCTTCTCGTCTTATTGCTCTGTTCTGGGTAGTGGGTATAAAGCCATCGTATCCGTATTACGTTTCCCAAGCTACACACGTGCATAGCCTTTAGTCTACCAGTATACTAAGCCGGCAACCTATGTACTACAACCACTCAACAATAACCCAACGCAGCAACGTTCACTTTTTATGGACTGATGTCAAAAACAGGGCGTACACTCTCGCCATCCGCAGAGTCTACGAGTATATACCATTCCAAAACAAATAATCAAATTAATGAACACGAACGAAATAGCCACCGGCGGCGCTGGCGTTAAAGCAAAGACCATTTCTATCCTACGACGACGACGACGCCAAAGCCACCGTGTTCGTCTTTCCAAATCGAATCTTTTCAAAGCTCGTATATCAGCGGGAGTCGTTCAGCTCGCAAAGTTTCGCAGCTTCTATACTTTTTTTTTCATTTGGATAACCCATTGGCATATGTAGACGTATTGGTCGTCTCGTTATACAGGGTATATCGAGCTGATGGTACTTCCTTCCACCAGATGAATAGGCAACTCATAAGGAACAAAAAATGCTACATAAACATAGTGTCTATAATAAAATTTGAAGGGGCAAGAGAAAATGAAGTTGAGAAAAACTAATTTTTGGCTTGTTAGGTAAATATAAATGGCACAGTACTGAAATTCATGGCGTCGTAACTTTTTTTTTTTTTTTTTTTTTTTTTGAAAATTCATGACTTTTTCATAATCTTTTTCATGGGCAATATTTCTACATTTCCAGGACCCTTTTTCCAGCATAAGTGTAACTTGGAATGAATAAGGGGGGGGGGGGAAGGGGGGTAAAAATTCCCTAATTTTTTCCTTACATTTTGTGGTAAATATCTATTAAAAAACTATTGAGGGAGGTGGAGGGGAATGCCCCTTGAACCCCTTTTTTTGTAACCAAAAAAATCTACAATTTAAAAAAAAAAGTTTAATGAATACTTATAATTTTCGACGGTGTAATTCAATTTCTTCCCTAAAAGGTGGATGCTTGAAATTGTTTTCATGATGTAATGTGAGAATGCGAAAAATTCTCCCTAAAATTTTTTCAACAACTTCTTCAATGGAAAAACACTATTTTTTTCTATGTTTTTTTGTCCTAAAGTTTGAAAAATATTTTACAAATTTATTTATTTTACTATCAAAGAAAAAAATTTATCACAAAAAATTGAGATTTTTTTATTTTTTATTTCAGAAGAATTTTTAAAATTATTGTTCTAAAAAAAAATCCCAATTTTTTCGAAAATGAAACAATTTTTTTTTTCACAAACGAAAAATTGAGAAATTTTAATTTAATCAGTGGGAAAGGCTACCATTTGATCCATTGCAAAATCCTACCCTTGCTGAATTTGAGAAAATTTTTATTTTCAGTCAATTTCAAAAAATTACAATTTTAACTTAATCAGTGGCAAAGGTTACCATTTGATCTTCTGTAAATTTCAAAAAATTGAAATGTTATTTTAATCAGTTGCAAAGGCTACCATTTCGTCCAAGGCAAAATCCTACACTTACTGAATTTGAGAAAATTTGGATTTTCAGTAAATTTCAAAAACAGACAATTTTAATTTAATGAGTGGCAACGGCTACCACTTGATCCAATTCAAAATCCTACCGTTACTGAATTTGAGATATTTTTTTATTTTCTGTAAATTACAAAAAATTGCAATTTTTTTATTCCAAAATAATTTTAAAAAATTCTTGAACCAAAAAATTCGTATTTTTTTCATTCTAAAAATGAGAATTTTTCTCCAAATAACAGAGGCCCTCCTGCCCACAAAAATAAAAATATTTTTATGAAAATTGAAAAAAATCCAAAAAACAATCTAGAGTTGGAAACGTAATTTAATTTCAAAGCAATTTAATTCCAAAACGATAAAATTCAGATTTTTGATTTTGAAAGAAATTAATTTATAGGTAATGTTTTCGCCAAAGTTAAAAAAATATTTTTACTTCAAAAAAATTGAGATTTTTTTTAAACGCCTTATACAGCAACTCCCTAAGACTAGCGGCGTAAAAATGTTTTTCATTCTAAAACAAGTTTAAAAATTTTTTGTACCAAAAAATTCATTTTTCTTTCATTCTATAAAATGCTTTTTTCTTCATTCCACAAATTCATTTTTTTCCATTTCAAGAAATTCTTTTCTTTTTATTTCCACAAATTATTTTTTTTTATTCCAAAAAATTCATTTTTTTTTTATTCCAAGAAATGAGGATTTTTTTCCAAAAAATAAATTCCCCTCCCCTTTGAAAATTTTTTTCCAAGAAAATTAATTTTCTTCTTCAGAGTCCTGACCTAGTGATTCCCTTTTCAAAATTCATGACTTTCATGAGTCAATTTCAAATTTCATGACTTTTTTTTTTCTGTTTTGGAGTACTTTTCCCTGGCGGCGTTAATAATTTTTTGAATACAGTGTTGCCAATCGAGTTTGCTTAGAAAGCTTTGTAGCACCTTCATTTTCAAAGATAGGTAAAGAATCTCAAGAGTAAAAAAATGTTTACTTTTTCAAGTACTACCTAGTACCTACCTACATATATGCTCGATGAAAAAAATTCTCGGTTTTATTTTGTCTCGCCCCTTCAATTTTCAAGATAGGCAACATGTTTGTTATACCATTTTTTTGTCACTGAAGAGTTGTCTATTCACCTGATGGAAGGAACCACATTAGCTACGAAACACCATGTATACTGACTGACCAGACCACATATAAGAGATGAAGTCTCATATAAAACGAAATACGTACAATAGCTACATGTAGCGTGTCTCGATGGCTTAACAACTCAATCATGGCTACTATTTGCGAAGGTTGAAGCACAGGCACCTCACTGCGCCGCGCCGCGCCATATGCCATCCAACCATAACCATGATATTACAAGATTGACGCAATTTGTAAAATCTGACGTACGTGTACGAGTCACGTAAATATACTCTCTTCGCTCGTTTCCTCAGCGTCTGGCATCTCTGCGTCTGCTTTTAGGTACAAGACGGTTCCGCGTAGATACGAGCTGAGTACGCGAAAATTCTACACATTCGGATATTTTTCATTTCGCCGTACAACTACCTGCCTGCCTGTCTGCCCATCCAAATAAGAGCGAATACCATCTTTTTTCTCGAGACAATTTGTTCGATAGAAAAACCTCCCGCTGTAATGCTTCACTGTCTTTTCACTATTTCATTCGTGATGCTCATTTTAAAGAAATTTTTCACCTAACACCGGCCTACCTGCCTGCACCTACGAGCCAGAGATAGCCTTGAATCGACGCCGAATTTCTTTCAAACCCTTAAGCCTCGTGTTTCTTTTTTCACTAGTTAATTCCCGGGACTTTCGATCCAGGATCAGATAAGGTTTCACGGTCGTACCACTATTCGTCTGTTTTTCGTCCCAAAGTGCTATATATAAACTCGAAATGCGAGAATCTCAATTTTTTTTTTTTTCAAATTCGAGAACCATTTCTACCTCAGGGAGTGAAAATTTCGTGGAAGAAAAATAAACCGAAAACGAATTACATTAACGAATTCTAAAATTGTATTTACGAGCAGCAATGTAAAGGCGCGTGTACCTACAAAAACCTCTTGCTCTTTTTTCGACAAATAGGTAGCTATTCGAAAAATTCCTTTATATACCGATCGAACATCAGCAACCTGGTCCGAGATTTCGGATACAAAATTAATTGTTCCAATATATCCCGCACTAAGCGGTGATTTATAGCTCGTAAAATGACAGAAATGCGAAAAGTCCGAAGAAAGGATTTCGTTGGGGACAGCGTTTAAAATGTACAAGAGAGGTTTTAGGTAGCTACGTAAGCTTCACACGTGCTGTACCATTTTTCAAATAACCAACGGAGGTTTAGAAAATTGGAAATATATTGTATATGTATATAGGGGGGAAAAATGGGCGAAGGTGTAACGAGTATTTGGGTGGGAATAAAATATTCCATTTTGGATATGGTTTGAAACTAAAATTTTTGGGGGAAAATGAAAAAATAGTTTGAACGAATTTAAAAAAAAAATCAAAAGCATTGTGCCTATCAAAATTTTTTCCCTCAAAAACCACAGCTTTTTCACTGTCCTCGAAAAATTACAGAAAATTGAGGTTTTCCTCAAAAAAAATTAGGACTCAAATTTGCTACAGGAAAATTTTCAAATAAAAGAAAAAATCTCAATGTTACCGAAACAAAAAAATAATTAGCTACCTATTTTTTTATACTTAGACGAAACTAATTTTTCGATTCAATTTTGACCCCCCACCCCCCAAAAAAATGTTTACTACCTAGCAGACACCCTAGAAATTTTCCAAAAAAAAAAAAAAATTGAAAATGGTTCAAAACAATTTTTCAAAAAATTATTCATGCCTAAATATAATTATTTTAATTGATAAAAAAATTTGAAAAATTTTTTTGCATTTTCAACAATTTTTTTACTTCAAAAAATTCCAAAATATTGTATACAGCTACCTATGATTGAAGAGAAAAATTATTTTAAAAATCTGAAAACCAGTTTTCTCAATTTGAACATTTTCAAAAAAATCCCAAAAAAATAAACAAAACATTTTAGGAAAAAACCTATCTATTTTTCAAAAAAATTTATTTTGAAGAAAAAAATTATAAAAAAATCTGAAAACCAGTTTTTTTTTCAATTTGAACATTCTCAAAAAAATTCCAAAAAAAATTAATCAAAACATTTTAGGAAAGATCCTATCTATTTTGAAGAAAAAAATTATAAAAAAAATCTGAAAACCAGTTTTTTCAATTTAAACATTTTTAAAAAAATCCAAAAAAAAATTAAACAAAACTTTTTAGGAAAGCGTCGCTCTATTTCCAAAACTGTCTAACTCCATGTGATTTGGTACGAGGAAACTTTGGTAGGCGGCAAAAACAAATTTTGTCAGAAAATGCGTTTGAAGTTGAAAAAAATATCAAACGTGTTTTCTGACAAAATTTGTTTTTGCCGCCTACCCAAGTTTCCTAGGACCAATTCACATGGAGTTAGACAGTTTCGGAAATAGGGCGACGAAAGAACCCATCTATTTTTCAAAAAACTTGATTTTGAAGAAAAAAATTATTTAAAAAATCTGAAAACCAATTTTTTTTTCTTTCAATTTGAACATTTTCAAAAAAATCCAAAAAAAAAATAAAACATTTTAGGAAAGTACCTATCTATTTTTCAAAAAAATTTGATAAATTATTTACATAGGTACCCAGGTGAAAAAAATTCAAAAATAGTTCTTTCAAATTTCGACATGGGTACTTTTTTCTTCAAAAAATTCCAAAATATTTTATACAAGTGTGATTTAAAAAAATAAAATAAAATCAAAAATTGAAAGTACTCAATTTTTTTCACAAAAGAAAATTTTCGAAAAAAATCATTAGAAGTTCAAGATTCCTTTTTTTTCGATTTGAACATTTCCAAAAATTTTCAAAACAACTTTTCTCCATCAAATGAAGCAGACACCTATTAAAAAATGTCCATCAATTTTGCCAATTTTTGAAAAATTTACCTCCGAAATGATCAAACAATTTTTACAAAACTCGTAGGAGGGGGCTGTGGGGAAAAGAACTACAAACCGACGAACTCGTTACAGCGATAAATTCGCCATATTGACGCCTACATACTCGTACACTTCGCTACCCTCTTTCCAAAACCGAGTTATGAACTTACATTATACGCGTGGATAAAATTACGTCGCGTCGTCGTGTCGTTTTCAAAATAAGATGAAAAGCAGACACCACATCCGATTCGTAACTTTCGTAGCATTTGTCGCTTTCTTTAAAATTAATAACATATGTTAAGCGGCCACTTTTCTCCCTTTCCAAACTCACCTCGTCCCTAAGCAGCGAGCTTTTCTATGTGCGTCCCCTCCGCTCCGACTCGACGCTACAGAACTATATTCGGAGGCGAAGAAGACTGCAGCAGGAAAGAGATAAAACAGTTTGAAGAAATTAGAAACCATTAACGAAATGCGATAGCGCGCACAGCAGACGACGCGACGTAAACCATCAGTAAGTAAGTTGGTATTTAGTACTCGCACATACAGTTTACCCAAAACACCACGAGAACGAGACACCCGTCCTCTTGCCATCTTCCTCACTCCGTCCATTCGGTTCACCAACTCCATACAACCGAGCTAACTTTGTACAAACTTATACGTTCAGTTCACCTATAAGAAGAACACATACAGCTTTAGTGTAAATTATGGTGATCTGGCAATACGCCATTCTCGTGTAATTTCACAGATAACCGATGCTTTTTGTCTCTTTTCACTTTTACCAGCGATGAAAAAGGCCAGCCAAGAGATGATAGTGAGAGGAAAAAAGCTGAGCCAGTTTGAAAAAAAAAATTTCCAATAAACGTAAACATCTAGACCAATACACTTTTCACTGTGGTATATATTATTTCCCTTCGAAGCGTCCCTTCTGTATCGTGCATCTTTACAGTCACCATCATTTCCGGTTAAATCGCACATAAATACGACATATGTACATGTAACTTATAATATACCATGCTATACAACTATACTACGAGTGTATACGTTATAGCCGCCTATATTACATGATCTAAGCCACGCCACTAAAACGACCTGAGATAATAAACTGCTCGATAATACCTTCGCCGAGTTGGCCATTTTTTTTATTTTTTCGTTTTTCATTTTTAAAGCTGACAGGCCAGGCCAGCGCAGCGCCTCCATAAAAGCTTTAAATCGTTTTCCCTTTTATTAATCTACGACCGAGAGCTTTCTTTCATGTTCGAGCAATGTGCTCCTCTCACTTTTGTCAAGCTGCTCTTCGCTTCGTCTCTCGTGCCAACTGGTATTTTTCACGCTATCGCTTTTCATTACCATTACCGAGTTCTATGCTGGGTTGGTGTGACGAGTAACTCGAGAGATTATCCTCTAAACGTTGACCTGGTGAGCCTGAGTAGCTCGTAATAGTACGTCCCTTGCGAAGACTGCGCAACAAAATTACCCTAAATCACTCGAAAACGTTGTGCTAAAACCAAAAATGACCTTGATAGAAGAACCTAAAAATGTCTGAAATTTATCAATTCGTCAGAAAAACTGGTCTACATGTAACTTGGAAGAAATAGGGAGGTGGAGGGGGGGGAGGCGAAAAAAAAATTTTTTCCTTATATTTTGTGGTAAATAGCTATTTAAAAATTATAGAGGGGGGGGGGGGGGGACGAATGCCCCTTTAATGCCCTAAGTTATGAATATGCCTTCCGAGACCCTTTTTTTTGTAACCAAAAAAATTGTTCAATGAATACTTAGAATTTTCGAGGAAAAAAATTGATCCCCAAAAAATTGAGATTTTTTTCATTTCAGAAGAATTTTTAAAATTATATTGTTCGAATAAAAATCCCAGTTTTTTTTTTTGAAAAAAAAACGAATTTTTTTCTTCAAAAAGAAAAAATGAAGGAATTTTTCCACAGAAATTTTGAAAAATATCTTCACATAAGAAAATTTTATAAAAATTTTTCTCCAAAAAAAAGAAATGATTTTTGGATACTTACTTTTTATTCAAAAAAATCCGGAAATTTCTTCCTCCGAAAAAAATTCCTATTCCAGAAAATTTGAGATTATTTTCTCTATTTCAAAAAAATTAAGTATTTTTTTTATTCCAAAACCATTTTTAAAATTTTTGAACCAAAAAATTAGTTTTTAATTTTTTTTTTATTCCAAAAAATTAGAGTTTTTTTCTCCATAAAACAAAGACCCTCCCCCCCAAAAAAAATTATTTTCAGAAAATTAAAAAAA
This sequence comes from Balanococcus diminutus, assembly GCA_959613365.1. Lineage (NCBI taxonomy): Eukaryota > Metazoa > Arthropoda > Insecta > Hemiptera > Pseudococcidae > Balanococcus > Balanococcus diminutus. The sequence continues at coordinate 54,127,565 of OY390718.1, read as the reverse complement.
AAATCCACAAAATTGAGATTTTATACTCTGGAGTTCTAAAATTATTTTTACTTCAAAACAATTCAATTCCAAAACGATAAAATTCCGATTTTTAAAAAAGATAATTTTTTCGCTGAAGTTTGAAAAATATTTCAACTTCAAAAAAATTGGGATTTTTTTTTAAACGCCTTGGACAGCGCAACACCTATGGCTTAGTATAGTAAGTAGAATGATTTTTTTTTTCTATTCCAAAACAATTTTTAAAAATTTTTGTACCCAAAAAATGCATTTTTTTCCATTCCACAAAATTCTTTTTTTTTAACATTATCAAAAATTCATGACTTTTCTTGACCTAGTGATTTTTAAAAAAAAATTTAAGACTTTTCCATGACTTTCATGATTTATTTTCAAATTTCATGAATTTTTCATGACTGTCATGACCTAAAGTGTTAAGACACCCTGATTCATTTTACTGTCAAAGAAAAAAAAATTGTTTCCCAAAAAATTGAAATTTTTTTATTTTAGAAGAATGTTTAAAACTATTGTTTGAAAAAAAATTTCAGTTTTTTTTTCGAAAATGAAACGAATTTTTTTCTTTACAAAGAAAAAATTAGGGAACCTTTTTACAGAAATTTAAAAAAATATTTTCACACATGAAAATTTTATAACGTTCCCCCCCCAAAAAAAATGAATATTTTTATTCCAAAAAAATCCAGAAACTTCTTCCTCTGAAAAAATTTATACTCCAGAAGATTCGAGATTTCTCTCTATTTTAGAAAAAAATTGAGTAATTTTTTTCAGATGGGTATTCCAAAAGAATTTTTTTTAAATTTTGTACCAAAAAATTCGTTTTTGATTTTTTTTATTCCAAAAAATAGAATTTTTCTCCAAAAGAACGGAGACCCCCCCCCCCCTCCCAAAAAAAAATAGAAAAAAATAAAAATGTTTTCATTTTTCAGAAAATTGAAAAAGAAATCCAAAAATTGAGATTTTATGCCCTAATAGAGTTCGAAAAGTATTTTTACTCCAAAACAATTCAATTCCAAAACGATAAAATTCAGAGTTTTGATTTTTTTTTTAAATGAGAATTTTTTCGCGAAAGTTTAAAAAATATTTTTACTTCAAAAAAATTGAGATTTTTTTCTAACGCCTTGTACAGCAACTACCTAAGGCTAGTGTCGTGAACAAATTTTTATTCCAAAATTTTTTTATAAAATTTTCAAATTCATTTTTCATTCCGAGAAATGGGGATTTTTTCCAAAAAATAAAGATTCCCTACCCCTCAAAAATTTTTTTTTCATGAAAAGTAGTTTTCTTTTTCAGAGGGATCACAATATGTTATGCTTTTTTTTTTGAGAAGATGCAACAGTTTAAAAAAATTTCACTTTTAAGCGAATTTGTAATTTTGCCCGGGTAATATTATCAAAAATTCATAACTTTCCTTGACCTAGTGATTTCTTTTGAAAAATTTATGACTTTTCCATGACTTACATTTTACATGACCCATTTTCAAATTTCATGACTTTTTCATGTTACGTTTAGCCACGAAACATGTTTGAAAAAACAAGCAAAACGGGTTTAATAATTTCCAATAACCAAACGACCTTGACAACTGGACCTAAAACATGTCTGGAATAACCAGGAAAATCAGATTTTTACACGAGTAACCCGACGACTTGTCATGTGAATCTCAAACATATTGTAAATAACAAGAAATATCAATTTTTCCATTCCCTAATGTTCCACAATTTCACTCATTTCTGTTAATTCCTCTTTACCTACACAAAGTTAACAAAACGACAGACAGTTCCTAATACCAGTTAATTTTCTCTCTCTAATCTTTATTTTGGCTACACCGTTATCAGTTATCACTCCTGTTATAAATCATATTATACACTCGAAATGCAAATCTTCAAAGCATCTTCGTCTAATTTTAGCCTATACCACGTCACGTCACATCAATCTTACAGAAAGACAGAGAGGAAAGAAAGTAAAAAGTGCTCGGATCATCGGTCTCTTTGAAATTTTTCGTTAATTCTTAAACGCCACATAGTTGGCAACGTAAGAGTACTAGTCTTGATTTAATGTCGTCGTGCTTCTTAAGCGACTTACGAGAGTACACCGCACCGAGGTGGTTGGGGGTTAACCTCGCGCCACACCGCACATCTGCTTTTTATTATACTAATAATTTATAACGTGTTAAACAGCCGACATTGCCTCATTAATATTACCGATGACGACGGTGGCTGCAGACATTTGACGGTAAATATTTCCATTCGGAATGTAATTGTCACACTTCAGCGAGATATTAATAATGTCTCACCGCAAATATAGCGACTGTTGAAATTAAGCGAAGAAATTAATTCCACTATATGGTCAAATTATATTATTTCGAGTGACGAATTCGAATTTCTACGATAACTACATTCGTAAGTGTAAAATTGTGTCTGTTTCAATTTCATAATGGTATTTGAGGCGTGGGTAGGGGGGCAGGGGTAAAAATGACGTATTTTGGTTTACATATCATAGAACATACCGATATAGTCAAACCTGGGCAAGGCAAGAGTGATCTAATTTCAATTATCTTTGAAGTGAGTTTGAGCTTCGCAGTTCGAATCATTCGCTTATTATTTCCATCAATCGAAAATCCATCTCACCCACAGAAAATCTCATTCCATAATGTGAAATTTCGCCCGCAATCATTAATGAAGTTCTCACTCATCATTACTTCATCACGTAGCCATTTCTTTTACAAGTGCAGAATGCGACGCGATGGCGACTCCAATGATACATAAATACATATAAACGTAGCTGGTTAACGACGAGTGAAGATGGGGGGGGGGGGAGATTGTAAACCTTAATGGAGTACACTTAAGGCCACGTCATACGACATGGAAACGCCATCGACGCGTCGCGAAATAACGCATTAGGCATTTTAGGGCTGTACAGGCGTATTCGTACTATACGATGCAATGCAATTTACAACGTCCAACGCTGACGTCGACGCCGGCCTACAGCGAGGGCGAGGGCTCGTCTTATCGCCACCTAAATTAGCCCTGTAGCGGCTCGTTAACGCTTTTTGGTACCATTATAAATCCTCGGCAATTAGTCAACTCAGCACCGAGAACTTGGTACGCATCGTCGTATTTATGCTAACGCAAGTCTAATATTTCCAACACAGTAACACCACCCCCCCCCCCCACCGGGTACAGAGATGGGCAGATCCAGTATAGTGAAAGGATCTAGATCCAGATCCAGACCTTTTGCCTCATTGGATTTGCAAAAGATCCAGATGATCCTTTTTTGAGGAGGGGGAAATTAATCTTTGAGTAATTTATTTTGTTGTCTGTAAAGTATAAAATGAGTAAAAGCTTATTATTCAAATTTTGAGGGGAGCGAGGGGTCCAAGCAACATTTTAATAATAATCAAAATTTTTGCTATGATGTCAATTTACAACTTTTACTCGAAATTTTTTCAAATAAATTAAAAATTTACAATTTCCAAGAAAATTAAAAAATTTACAATTTTCTCAAAAATAAAAAAATACATTTTTCACAAAAATTAAAAAAAATACATTTTTCACGAAAATTGGAAAATTGACAATTTTTATTAAAATTGAAAAATTGACGAATTAAAAAAAATTAATTTTTCATAAAAATTGTAAAATTGAATTTTTTTCAATCGAATGTCATATTATTTCAGTAAATTTTGGCATTGGTGGTAAACAAGTCGGACAATTTGTAATTTTCAGGCCCGAAAAAGTTGCATCGAAGTTCTCAATTCTGCAATATTTAATCTGAGAAGTAAATGAAAATTCCAAATTTGATTTTTTTTTTTTCAATGGTTTATTTTCATTCATTTTATCGATTAAATATTGGACAATGGGAACAACAATGAAAAATTTATTTCACAGAGAAAATAATTATGATGAATTGAAGAAACAAATTTTTCTTGGATCTGGATCTGTTTTTTTTTTAATTTTTTTTTTTTTAGAAAATTTGAGGATCTAAAAAATCCAGATCAGATTCTTTATACAATTGAAGGATCTGATTTTTGGATCTTTGAATTCAATTTTCAAATTTTAGGATCCGGATTTGTCCTACTCTGCCTCGGTAGACTAATAGATATACAAAATAAAGATTTCATACTAATACGTTTGAATTTTCAAATTACCCAAAGAAAACTGAGTACTTTTTCTTACCTTTGGCCAATTTCATAGTTCTGGATCCTTCGGTAGCCGATGGTAATCCGTTACAAGTCGCATCTCCGGATTGAGCCACGTCGTATACGTTGTTCTCGCCTTGGTTGTAGACAAAACACCGATACCGGTCTTCATCAGTCGATGTCATCTTGTGCTCCAATTTGCCGACCATGTACTTCATAGAGCCATCTCTCCACGACGCCAAGCACGTTAATTCTTCGACTGCGTGTAAAAAAACAAACAAACCAGCAAATAAATATCTCGGATATTTTCGTCCTTTATCGTGTAATTTTTTTTTCTTTCTCAAGAAACAGTAACACTATATACGTTAGAAGAAAACTATCACATGGCACCTTGCGACGACCATCATACCAAAACCACCTAAAGATACAAGCCATGAACGTAGAAAGGCAACGTCGCATTTTGGAGTAGTAGACGGTCGACTTTCCAATCCGTTTTTTGACGATAACTCGGGAAATATTCATCGAATCGAAATTCTGACAACACACTAACGAAAGGAAATTTTCTGCTCTACAACTTTGGTTCAGATCAATTTTCACGAAAAATGCTTCGTTCGCTCTGAAAATGAGAATATGTGAAAATTTGCATATCCAATTGAAAACATTTTACGCTGAGAAATCGAGGTATTTTCGTCAAATCGAAATTTCAATAATTTTAGGGTGAAAGGATTTTTTTCGCTCTACAATTTTGGTTCGTATCAATTTACACAAAAATCGCTTCGTTGACCGGGAAAATGGGAAAATTTGGTAGACGGCCAACTTTCAAAATCAGTTTTTCGACGATAACTCGAGAAATATTCGTCAAATCGAAATTCCGACTACACCAAACAAATGTAAATTTTTTGATCTACAATTGTGGTTTTTATCAATTTTCACAAAAAAGGGGTCGTTGACCTCGAAAATGAAAAAATAAATAGTTTTTTGACGATAACTCAAAAAATTGGTCGAATCGAAAATTTTAAAAGCACTAAAACTGAAGGATTTTTTCTGCTCTACAATTTTAGTTCTCATCAATTTTCATGAAAAACGCTTTGTTTATCCGCGAAATAGGAAAATATGAAAATTTGCGTATCTGAGAAAACAGTTTTTGCTAATGAATCGAGGTATTTTCGTCGAGTCAAAACTTCAATGATTTTAGGATGAAAGGATATTTTTTGCTCTACAATTTTGGTTCTTATCAATTTTTACGAAAATCGCTTCTTTGACCGGGAAAATAGGGAAAATCTGGTAGACGGCCCATCTTCAAATCAGTTTTTTGACCGTAACTCGAGAAATATTAGTCGAATCAAAATTCCGAATACACTAAACGAAAGTTAATTTTTCCCTCTACAATTTTGGTTCCCATCAATTTTTTCGAAAAACACTTCGTTTGCCCAGAAAACGTATTTTCAATTGCTCAAGTCGGCCGTCTTCGGCAAGGTTGCCAAATTTAACTTCATGGCTTGTAGTGTCTAGGTGGTTTTGATCATACGCATTATAACCAACGCCATTGTTATCCGCACACCCTCCCAAAAAAGGGCATTTCTTCGCAAAGGTCATATTACACACGCATTATAGCACATATTCTTTTCTCCGCTCTCACATACGTAGTACTCCAAACTACACACAAAGCGACTAACGCGTAAGTTACTCGAGAGTTCGTTAAAAAGACCAGCCATAATGGCTTTCGAGTTCGTGTCCGTTCTTCTTCGTTTCACGAGTAAAAAAAAAAGAAAAAAAAGACGTTCGTGTAAAAAAAAACGAAGAAAAAAGAAAGAAAGGACGAACGTATAGGAAAACCACTCAGAGGATAAATTTAATTTGCTAAATTTGCGGAGCTTCTAGGCTGGCTTTCACACAGCAACGTACTCCTCCTGACGCACTAATAATATATGAAATCTACGCTATATCGAATAAATACCGCCGCTTCGAGCTTTTAAAATCTTCCGATACGATGTTTCTAAACATATATACGCAGGAACAAGTTGACCTTTTTACTTTCCGAACAGCGCGTAGCGTTGTAAGGAAAGTATTGTTTTCGGTGCGAAATGCGTTTTCACGAATATTGCACTTAGACAAATTTCGACTTCGTACAAATTTGTTTTGAACAATTTCCAGATGATGTTCCGTATGTATGTGTGTGTGTATGTGTGTGTGTGTGTGTGTGTGTATGTGTGTGTGTGTGTGTGTGTGTATGTGTGTATGTGTGTGTGTGCAGAAAAATTTGTTAACACGATTCTAATCGCCCTAATTGAGATATCTCGTTGAAATTCGGCGATGAGAAGTGGTTTATATAAACGAAGGCTACGCAAGAATTTGGGGCCTTTACGTTGAATAGAAAAAATTTTACGAGCGTTTTTTGCGAAAAATTTGTTAACACGATTCCAACCGCCCTAATTGAGATATCTCGTTGAAATTCGGCGATGAGTAGTGGTTTATATAAACGAAGGCTACGCAAGAATTTGGGGCCTTTACGTTGAATAGAAAAAAATTTACGAGCGATTTATGCGAAAAATTTGTTAAACCGCCCTAATTGAGATATCTCGTTGAAATTCGGAGATGAGTAGTGGTTTATATAAACGAAGGCTACGCAAGAATTTGGGGCCTTTACGTTGAATAGAAAAAAATTTACGAGCGATTTATGCGAAAAATTTGTTAAACCGCCCTAATTGAGATATCTCGTTGAAATTCGGAGATGAGTAGTGGTTTATATAAACGAAGGCTACGCAAGAATTTGGGGCCTTTACGTTAAGTACAAAATTTTTGTCTTATTCATGATAAGATGTACGGGTATTCGAATGGTTGTTTTGTTTACATCATCATGATATTTTTTCACGATTAATAATAATGGAGCAAGTGTGATTTTGCCGAATATTTTTGTGTCATGTTTAACGTTTTTCAGTGTAATTGCTGACGTTTTAAATACAAAAAATATTTTATAGTCGATTTTTTCACAAATATTCGATAATCAATTTTTTTTACATAATATTCGATGACCGATTTTTTTACAAATATTTTTTTGTTAATATTTTTTAAAATACTTTTTGATTCGGAAAGTTCGTGATGCTTGCATCACTGTTTATTTTTTAATCCTGCCTACTTCCTTCATCACCGAGCCCTCTTATATTTTCCTTCGGATTGCCGAACAGCGAACACCCCCTCCTCTATAATCAAACAGATTTTTTTTTTGCTCGACTATTCAAACAGGTCCATTTCAAAATAGGTCACGTATCGAGGTGGTGATCGATGTACTTAGTATTTTACTGATCACAGCCAGTGCATCACTTCGCATGCCATGCACCGAGCTGCCACTTAGCTTCATTTTATTAAACCTTTACGAATACCTCGTGCTTCGTTCAACCAACCGTATTGAAAAAAAAACCTTATACACGCGGAAAAAAGGTCGTTTCGCGTATACCTACAACGTATATATGTACCTACTATCTAGCTACCTATTCTAAGGAGGAAAAAAAAAACACGAAGGAGCAAACGCCTACAGCAACGCGTACCAAAACAAACAAGCATAAAAAAATTTTATTCAACGCGGTGGCGGTGAAATTACTGCAATACGAAACGTTGCTAACTTCATAATACTCGAGCACTCATTCGCCATTTACTTTTCGCATTTATTTTCTTTTTCTTTCTTCTTCTACTCTCTTTTTTCTCTCTTTCTACACATCACTTTTTTTAATACCTACCTACTTTTTTTAGTAGATTTTCTTACAGAAAGTAAAAAAAAAAAAACATGCTATTGTGCTATTGAGGATTTATTTGAACGTACTTTTGAAAGACGATATTCTCAATTTTCGAATGAAATTTGTTAATACCCATCTTGTTTGCTAAAATTTCCATAAATTGGTAATTTTTGCAAAAAATCGCCAAATTTGGAAAATTGTTGCGAAAAAATTTATTTTGAACAACGTCTTAAAAAAAACAAGTTTTTCGAAAAAAGAAAATTCAAAAATTCCAAGTCTAAGCTGAATTGAAAAAAAATTGACACTTGAACTCAAACTCTAAATTTTAGTCAAATTTGACCAGAATTAAATATTTCTGCAAAAACTACGTACTTCAACTAAAAAAAAAAAAATCTCAATATATTTTTTTGACAATGATAATTATATCTATTTAAAATGTAATTCATTTTCGAGCAATTTTTCATTTTTCCTTGGAGAATTTTGCATAAGAAAATTTTTTACGATTCTTTCTGAATGGGTATATTTTTTCAAAACCGATTTTTTTCATTTCGTGATTTTTTTTCTAAGGAAATTTGTTGAAGGATTTTTTTGAATATTCGAATATTTTCTTCCTTTTTTTGAATGGGGTCTCCCAATGCCTTTCACTAACAGGGTGTCTTGACTTTATTTTTAAATATTTATGACTCTTTCATGAACAATATTCCTATAATTCCAGAGGCCCCCTCCGGCATAAGCGTAACTTGGAAGAAATAGGGGGGGGGGCAAACAATTCCCCTAATTTTGTGATAAATAGCTATTGGAAAATGATTGAGGGAAGGAGCGGATGCCCCTTGAACCCCCCACGTTTTTTGGTAACCAAAAAAATCTATACGATTTCAAAATAAAAAAGTCAAATGAATACTTTAAATTTTCAAAGGTGTAATTCGATTTCTTCCCTAAAAGGCGGATGCTTGAAATTGTTGACGTGTTGTAATGTGAAAATGTTTTTTTTTTCTGGAAATGAAACAAAAAATTTTCTCGCAAAAATTCTACCCACTAAAATTTTTTTCAACAACTTAAATTTCGAGGGCTAAGTGTCAAACGAACGTAAATACAAAATTTTCGATTTTTCGATTTTTACATCATCGGTCTTAGAATTTTGACGGCTATCCATTGGTACACACGCCACATCTCTATCTTCAATAGAAATTTTTTTTTTTTAAAAACGTATCTGCTTTTAGTGAACCAAAATACTGTAGATACGTTTATTTCATCAAGAAAATGAAGGTAAATATACTAGTTACGTTCTTTTGACAGGGATATAATCTCAAAAAAATGAAAAAGTGTCAATGAAAACAATGGAAAACCAATGTTAATAAAACGTATCTGCGAAAGTTGAACTTCAAAGTTTTATTAAGAGCGTAATTTTCGTTTTAAAGTTTCTAAAAAATGACTGCAGGTTGAGCAATACTTAAAGTTTAATTGCTCCAAATTTGAGCATTCTTGCATAAGATTTACGATGTTTTATAATGTTATAAACGGGAAAAAAACTTATTTTTGCTCTCCTGAAAAATTTCGTTTTTGTAGGTTACGTTCGTTTGACACTTAGCCCTCGATTTTCAAAAATAAAACATTTTTTTGTTGTTTTTGTTTTTTGATCCAAAGTTCAAAAAATATTTCATCTATTTATTTTACTAAGGTTATCAAAGAAAAAAAATATATTCCCAAAAAATTGAGATTTCTTTTATTTCAGAAGAATTTTTAAAATTATTGTATAAAAAAAATTCCCAGTTTTTTTTCGATAAAAAAAGAATTTTTCTTCACAAAGAAAAAATTGAGAAACTTTTCCACAGAAATTTAAAAAAATATCTTCACATGAGACAATTTTATAACATCCCCCCCAAAAAAAGGTTATTTTTTATTCCATAAAATTCTGAAATTTCTTACCTACTCAGAAAAAATTTCTTCTCCAGAAGATTTGAGATTTCTTCATTATTTCCAAAAAAAATTTAGTAATTTTTTTCCAAAAGAATTTTTGAAACAAAAAAATTGATTTTTAATTTTTTTTATTCCAAAAAATGAGAATTTTTTCTCCAGAAGAACAGAGACCCCCCCCCCCCCCCCAAAAAAAAAAAATACTTCCATTTTTCAGAAAATTGAAAAAAATCCAAAAAATTGAGATTATAATAATTATACTTAAGAGTTTGAAAAGTACCTATTTTTACTCCAAAACAATTAAATTCCAAAACGATAAAATTCAGATTTTTGATTTTTTTAAATGACAGTTTTTTTAGCATAGTTAAGTTAAAAAATATTTTTACTTCAAAAAAATTGAGAATTTTTTTAAACGCCTTGTACAGCAATTACCTGAAGCTAGGAGCATGGAAATGTTTTTTATTCCAAAACAATTTTTGACATTTTTTGTACCAAAAATTCATTCATTTTTTTCATTCCACAAAATTCTTTTTTTTCATTCCAAGAATAATGATTTTTTCCAAAAGATAGAGATTTTCCTCCCCCTTAAAAAAATTCTTCAAGAAAATTAATTTTCTTCTTCAGAAAAATCACAATAATTATATATACGTATTTTTTTTCCTGAGGAGATACAACAGTTTGAAAAAAAAATCATTTAGGTAAATTCATTACTTTCCTTGACCTAGTGATTTTTTTGAAAAATTCACGACTTTTCCATGACTTTCATGTCATGACCCATTTTCAAATTTCATGACTTTCATGACCCTGACTAGCTTCCAAGTCTTGAAAAAGGTCCTCCATCGTTTTTAAGAACTTAGGTAAATACGAGGCAACAGCATGGAAAATATACACCCACTAAATCCATTGCTCACCAAATTTGCCATTACATCGATGTACCTACGTAGGAAGCAGCACGTATTTTGGCGGTATTATAGGTACGTACGTAAATTAATTTATCACGAAAGTCACCACCCCGCCCCCCACCATCAACGCTACTTCGCCAGCCTGAATATTTGATAATTCGTTATATACCCGCGCGTGGTGCTTTCCACCATCTCTGTGTTGGCCGCATCGTCATTAAGATAAAACAGAAAAGCACACAAGGGTTGCAGTACCCACCCATATATACCGCATCGGTTACATACATACGACCGAATAGCTAATTTCGTACACTCGTCCTCGTACGTATACTATGGTCTATGGATTTTTGTTTGCCTAAATTCGCCTTTTCTCCTTACTTATCTTTCCATCTTGCTCTCCTGATGAGAGGTGAAAGTATATGGTTTACGGTGTACGCGTATCGTATAAATACATTGTACGTCGACCTTATAGTGTCTCACTCTATCTCTTTCTCTAAATCATCGGCTGGATAAAACGCGATGTATTACAAATTAGCTTTAAAGATACTTTAGCCCAGATATAGGCCAGACGACCAACCGTGTATAGTGAAGAAGGTTTTTCGCAAAATGGACAATAAATCATCGGTCTCGACTCGGGTTATTTACTTTAACCATAGGGATAATTTTATAGCCCGTGTAAAAGGCTTGATGAATAAGTCGCGTATGTGTGCGTATAGTTCGCAGACACTGGTTCCTATATTATACGTATTACGTACGTCGTACCATAGTATATTGCTATGGTATGGCGCCTCTATTAAACACTATGTGTACACCCATTTGTCGATAAAACACGATTTTCATAATTAAATTGCGCCACTCTTTGTTGCACCCTTTCGTATACATTACCTTTTTGGCGCATTTACCTTTCAATATATGTATATACGCGTATCTCTGTTACAAATCTCTTTTCCCTCTTTATTATCATACGTACACGCCGGTCCCACTATAATTTTTCTTCTTTTTTTCAAACTCTGTCGCTTTTAATTTTCTTACGCCCGCCCCTCTCTCGTTCACTATCGAATCCAATATTAACAAACTCGGAAATTACATATCCTATACGGGGTGTCCGACTAACAAAAAACTTGACATATACACATATTGCCTCACTTTGAAAATAAAGGAGCTACAAAACTTTAAAAATTGCTATTTTTTTCCAAAAAAAATCGGTTGGCAACACTATGTTCAAAAAAAAAAAAAAAAAAATCAACACCATATATCGGCAGTAGATAACACTTCGAAAAAACAAAAAAAAAGTTGTAATGACATTAGGATGCCTATCTCTAAAATTGAAGGGGTTATGGCAATATGTAATTTCTATCAAAAATTTGAACATGAAAAATAGGTACCAATTTCCAAAGCATTGCAGCCCCTTCATTATTGAAGATAGACAAATGTTCCAAATAACTATTTTTGTTCCTTAGAAAAAGTTACACCTGTTTCATGCATTGTAATTTGCCTTGATAAAATTTTGAAATTTTTGTAAAATTTTTAAAAATCAGGATTTTTTTTTTTGTAATTGACACTAATTGACTTTATAATAATTAAAAGTTTGAAAAATTGAGATTTTTAAAAATGAATTTAGGAAAAGAAACGAGATGATTTTCAAAATTCAGCAAATTCTTACAATTTGAAAATACGAAAAAAATTCAAATTTGAGAAATTTTAGAATCTTGTCTACATTTTTTTTTTAAATTTCAGGAGGTCAATTTTCAAAACAATAATAACTTTTTCAAGTATCATAAAATTTGTTTATTGTTTTCAAATTAGCTACTTATTTCAATAAAAAGAAAAAAAAAATTATAAATTTATGAAATCGAATCAAATTTTAAATCGTTGTTCGAGAAATTTTTACAGCTTGGAAAATTTGTTAAGAATTGAATATTCGATGAATTAACTCTCAAATTTGATAATTTTTTCAAATTACGTAATAAATTGGTAAATGGTGGATTTTAAAAAATTTGGTAAATTTTTTACAAATGTTAAGAGAAGAATTCGAAACTGAAAATTTAATTTTCATAAATTTCTCAATTCTAAAGTCCAATACTACATACCTAGATAATTTATATTCAAAAGTGGAGGGGAGGGGAAGGGGATCCAATCGGAATTTTTTTAATAACCAAAATTATTCCTAGAACTTCAAGCAACAACTTTTGTTTGAACTTTTTTTTGTAATTGGACCTTCTCTTCCCACCAATTTTTAATAATTTAAGCATCTAAGTCATATTATGCGAAATTGGAGGGGAGGAGAGGGTCAAATCGAAAATTTTGTAATAACAAAAAGTATTCCCAGGACTGCAAGCTACAACTTTTGTCTGAAAATTTCTTCAATTAGACCCCTACCTACATCAGCTCAGTTTTTAATAATAATTAATTAATTATAAATATTCGTCATTTTGAGCGAAATTGGAGGGGAGGGAAGGGTCTAATCGAAAATTTTATGATAACAAAAATAATTTCAAGAACCCCAACCTACAACTTTTGTTTGAAAATTTTTTCAATTGGACCCCTTCCACAACTTTGAAAAAGTATCAATCTGGTGTTATGTGAAATCAGAAGAGAGGGAGGGATCCGATCGACATTTTTATAATAACCAAAATCATTTTTAGGATCATAATCTATAGCTACTTTCATTGAAAAATGTTCAATTGGGTCCCTCCCTCTCATCTCTAACTTTTAATTAATGCATTCGGAGTGTTTTGCGAAATCGATGTGGAGAGAGGGGTCCAATTGAAAAAAATTTCAAACAAAAGTTGTAGGTTCAAGTCCTACGAATAATTTTGGTTATTACAAAAATTATGATTAGACCCTTTCTCCCCTCCAATTTTGAATATCAAGTATCTATGTATTGGACTTTCTAAAATTCAACAACAACGATCCACTTCCATGTAAACAAATTCAGTTAACTAGACACTAATGATAATATACTATATCACCATAATAATTATCGGACACGTCTTACGTAGTTTATTTTTATGCCTCGAAGAGCAGATGTTGATGAAAGCTCGTTTCTACCAGTTCAATTTCATCAAAATATGATTATCTACAGTAAATAACAAGACAAGAAGAGGGCTGTTTCATACGAACATTATAAGGAAGTATTTTCCCAGTTGGACTTTCTTGACGTGGAAACAACAACTGAAACCTAATAATATTTTACAATTGATATACAGTACCATGACCGACTACACAGTGCCCAGGCTAAAATCACTTTCAAGTTTCAACATTCGATTACAGACGTACTGAATCATGAAATTATCACACCTTCGTGAAACAAATCATCTCCTGGTAATTACATCTCAGATAACAGTATAGTTATTAATTTCAACTCACCATAACTGATTCGTTCGTCTTCAAAACACAAAAAGGCAAATTCGAAATGACTACTTTCGAGTTTTGGAACAATTCTGTTCTACTAAACACTGGTATGAAACACTCATGATGATTCACTGTAGATAAGTCGAATACCGAAGAACTTGGTTGAATTATGAATCATCACCGTCAAAATATGTACTACACGTATAGGCGTAAACCAGTACAATACTCAAGATAAACCGAACATCGAAAAACCTCGAATAATATTTTCGTAAATTACTTCAACATAAAAAGTACAAAAGAACACGATAATTAATTAATTACCCGATCGCGGACATTGCAAAATATATCTGTTGCACCCGAAACCGACAGCGACTTGAGCACCCGAACAACCAGACGAGTATTTTATCACTTCACTTTGGACAGATTTAAGGTCTAAAGGGTTATTTTTAGGATGATTTCGCGAACTTTATCGATAATAACACTTTTTCCGTAACGAATTGTTTGAAAAAAAGGACAAATGAAGGCGATTAATTAATTAATTTACGCGATCGCGACATTGTAAATTATTCATTAACTACATAATCATCGGTAGCTACCGACTATTGTAACGTCAACGTGGCACGAAACCGGGTTGTTTTCATAGTCGGCAGTTAGTACCGCAACTCTCCTACAGGGGCGCTAAGTACTGCTACGCTCGCAACGCGGTTTTTTTTTTAACAGTGATTTTGCTTGCATTATTAATTTTTTATTTTTTTACAGTCGTTCGAATGATTTTTTTTTTTTCGTTTAAAATTTTTTTATATAATTAAAATCACCAAAATTCAGGTTTATGAGTAATTTTAAACGCTTTTAACGATATTTTTATAGGATTTTCAGCTTTTATTCAAATATCAAATCAAAAATTTCAACCATTATCGTTGAATAAAAATTACTTTCAAGGATAATAATCAATTTTAAGGTATTTTAAAAGTAATTTTTTATTATTTTTCACGCCTTCTAAGTTGAATCGAAGACTTGAACTATATTTTCAAGCTTCAGACTAGTCTAAAAATCACTTGAAAAGTAGAAAATTTACGATAAAAGCTACAAAACAAATAATACAAAACAATTACGAGATTTTTTTTCTCGTATTTATTCGAGAAAATCCCACTCCAACCGTATACTCGAACCTTTATTATTATTTTTTTTACCTTTCTGCCTACTAGTGCAGTTGCTGTTGCAGTTACTACCGTTGCTACTTTCCAAACAGCAGCCCAAAAAGAGAAAAGGCGACACGATCACGCAAACTGTCACTTAAGAAATTTACAAAGTCAACCTTTCGCTGTTGTTTTACACTCGCTCACTCGCTCCTTCGTATACCTACACGTAAAAGACTACCATAAGGTAAAGCTAACTCTCCACCACACACCGTCAACCAAAACAACACCGGCAGCAACGACGACGACGACGACGACGCAGCCAAGAGGGTAATCGTTTCTTCGAGACAAGGTGTCATTATGAGCTTAAACTGCGCGCCAAACTGAATCGAAAATTCGGTGCTTACCGCAGCTGAGAAGGGTTTACTGGAAAGTCGGAAGGCAGGAGGCGAGCGCCGGAGGTGGATACAGAGGGAGTATTTCACGCTCATATATTATGAATATGTTCCATTACCTTTCTCGATTTCTCAATGTGCTAGGTAAACGTATATACGTCGTGGGTACGACTTAGCGTGTAGCATACTCGACCCCGAGAATAAACTTCTGTTTAAATTAACGATCAATTTTACGCTACTGCGATGCCTTCGACGCCACCTCTGCTACCTCTCTCTTGACTTCTTAAATTGTTTCGCCGCGCGCGAGCGGTTCTTTCGTACAATGTATATGGTAAGTATCGTCGCAGGCTGCGCGTTCAGACTTGAGAATACACGAGGAGGACATCGCAAAGAAGCAGCGAAGAACATGAAACCCGCCAAACTATCTCGCGTCTGTTTTAAATTATAAATAAGCGTTAGCGTTTATTTCGCATTACGTTTGCACTGCGTTCTTCTAGACGTAGATTCTCTCGTCATTAAAGCCAGAATCGAAATCTTCTTCATCTTTCATACCCTTCCTTCAAATTTTCTAAATTTACCCATCCCCCACAAGTCTTCATCTTAACACTTTTCTCGCTGCTGCCAAGTACGACTATTTCACTATCATCTCCACATCTTGCTGCCATCCTTTCCTAATAATTTGAGTACTTATATACAGGGCTTTTACAGGGTGCCTACGAAAGTTTTCTCCTCAAGAAGACAACAATTTTTGCTATTTAAGAGGTAGATGCCCAAAATTGAAGAAATTCAAAATAATATTAAATAAAATTAATAAAATTCAAATAAAAGTACATATTCTTGGTAAAACAAGTAATATTAAAATTCTCTTCAAGAGCAGATACCTACTCGAGGTTTCATTTGATTTTATTTTGCAAGTATTCTTATGCTATTTTTAATTTTTTTCAACTGTAATTTCCCACAAAACTGCCAATTTGGACATTGAAAAAAAAAAAAAAAAAAAAAATCCCTGCAATTTTGCGAAATCTCTTGAAGAAGGCCCTGATACAAAATGGATAAAACCGAACGCCGATCGAGTATCGTGGGAGGTCGTATTAGGAGGTTGTTACTGGGATATTATAGCTTGAAAACGACGATTGGATCCCCGCAGAACTGATTTTTTGGCACCATCGAAAATTAGCCAAGTCCAATAATTCGTAGATACGTAAATTCAAAATTGGAGGTCAGGGAAGGGTCCAACCAAAATTTTTATAAGAACCAAAATTATTCCTTGGTCTTCAAGCTACAACTTTTGTTTTAAATTTTTTTCAATTGGACCCCGCCCTCTCCAAGTATTTTGCATAACATGATAACACTTCGAATATACCAATTAAAAAATTAAATAGTGTGGGAGGTAGGGACTAGTTTGAAAATTTTTTCAGATAAAAGTTGTAGCTTGAAGTCTTGGAAATAATTTTGCTTATTACAAAAATTTCGATTGGATCTCTCCCTCCCCTCCTGTTTCACATAACATCAGGTAAGATACCTTTTCAAAGTCAAAAGAGGGATCAAATTGAAAAAATTTTCAGACAAAAGTTGTAGATTGAGGTCCTAAAAGTAATTTCAGTTATTATAAAATTTTTAGTTAGACCCTCCCCTCCCCTCAAATTTGGCATAATATGACAAAAATACTTGTATTATTAAAAGCTGGTGGAGGTAGGGGTCCGATTGAAAAATATTTCAAACAAAAGTTGTAGTTTGAAGTCTTCAAAATAATTTTGATTATTACAAAAATTGTGATTGGACTCTTCCCTGCCCTTCAATTTTGAATTTACGTATTTACACAGTATTGGACTTGGCAAATTTTCGATGGTGCCAAAAAATCAGTACTGATCGTTGAAAAAGCTCGAAGAACGAGGTGCCACGAGTACGCTTGTATTTTACATTATGAAAAAGGCACCACCACCGTGAACCCCTTCCCTCCCCAAGCTTGCACGTACTACGTACGTGTGGAAAAAGCAGATAATTTTTTGTTTTTAATTTTCACGAAGAACCGTTCGTTCGGTTTAATTTCATGTTCAACGTCAATTAGTCGCGAACATTAACGTTAATAAAATTAACCCGCCTTTAGAATCCGGTCACCGCCTCCACCTCACAGCGCAATTTGGTGAGGTCTGCTGTAGGTATAACTGTAACAGGAAACATTGATCCGTTTTTGAGGGATCGGAGGGTGCTGTTGTTTTTTTTGTGTTTTTTTATACACACCGTGTACGTGTACTCGGCCGACGGCACTAAATCGCACCGGGTTCGCGATATTCATTGCGAATTGTCACGAAAATTTATACTCGATGAGGTGGCCATCGGCGGAGAGGAGTGCAAAGCATTAATTATCGGATTCGATGCGCGTTTTCTCTATTTTTTTACCCATTTCGAATTTCCTGCTGGAGCGAGAAAATCGCGATACGAGTTTTTTTTATTTATTTAAACGGCGCTCGCATTGTCGAGTAAAAAAAAAACAAAAAAAACAGGTGTCAATGTGCGAAGAGAAAGAGAGAGAGAGAAACTGCGTGTGTACTCGCGAAATTGAGTGACTGAAAGTAAAGAAAGAAAATTGTAGTATAAGGGTAGTGGGCTTTAACCAAATTACGACGATGCGACGTCCGCCTTTAAAAATGATGGATGGTCCCAAGTCGAGGCGGATTTTCAAAAAACTCTGGAAAAAGAGCAAAAAAAAAAACAAAAAAAACTCGCAGCTTAGAAATACTTTTTGTATACGCACGCGAAACGAAGTGGACATGGTAAAATGTTCTCTACATTTTGAAAACGGTGTACAGAAAATGCACGGAGGGCCGGCGAATTCCCAACAGATTTCCAGCTAGACACATATCGTACGATTTAAGAGGATGATGTACTTAAAAAAGTTTATCTTTTGCTATCTTTTATTATATATCTATATGTGAAGTTATGCCTTGCTCTTGCTGGAGAATGCTCTGTGTGCTGGAGAGAAACGAAAGAGAAAAAAAATTAAGGACGTGTATGACGAAAAAAAAAAAAAAAAAAAAAAACAGCACCAAAAGCGTCGCATGTTAGGGCTACTTGCTCTCAACTCCTTTATCATTTTGAAAAGTCGATGTTGTAACGTTTCACTAGAAGAATGGACTTATTTGACTATTTATGAATTGGGTCGGTTGAAAATTTTTCAATGTAGAATGTAAGACTGGCTTTTTAATTTAAAAAAAAAAAATTAATTTTTAAGAAATAGAAAATTTTTTTATTTCAAAAAATAAAAAAGATTTTCTTATTCCCAAAAAAATAAAAATAGTAGTTTATTCAACTAGGGAGATAAAGTGATTTTCGACGATTTTGAGGGTTTATTTCCCTCGGGCAATAAACCCTCAAAATCGTTTAAAATCATTTTATTTTCGTAGTTGGATAATATATTTTACGTTACGAGGGAGAAAAGGGCTTCTTTATACTACCGAAAGATCAGCGAGAGGTATATAAAGTAGCACTTTATCTCCCTAGTAATGTAAAAATATTTTCACTTGAAAAAATTAAAGTATTTCGAAATAAAAATATACGTAAAAAAATTAAGATTTTGCTCCAAAAAGTAAATCGATTTTTTCAGTAAAAAAATTCAAAGTGGTTTTCACTTTCCTCCGAAGAAATTGAAAGATATTTCACTACGAAAAATGAGGTATTTTTTTCGAAAAAAGTAGGAAAAAAATTTTATTCAAAACATTGGGAAATAAGTAGGTATCTATCTTATTCTATTTAAAAAAATTTTAATATTTTTTTTTATCGCAAAAATTGAGATAGGACACAGCTTTTAACTATTTTTCAATTCCAGTTAAAATTCAGTATGTTTATTTTCCAAAAAGATTCCAGTGTTTCTTCCAAAAAATTATTTCATTGAGAAATTCTTTTCTTCATAAATTTGAAAACAAATTTGGGAGATTTGTTTCCCCCAAAAAACTAAAAGGTCTTTTCTTCAAAAAAAAAAATCAAGATTTTTTTCTCAGAGCGAATTGAAATTTTTTCTATTTCCAAAAATTGAAAGAAGTTGATGAAGTATTCTGAAAAAATTTAAAATAAAATTATCCAAAAGATACAAAAAATTGAAAAAACAAATCAAAAACATTGAAACAGAAAGTTTGGATTTTCCTCCAAAACTGAGAATTTTTGGGGAAAACTTGTATTCCAAAAAAAAAAAAAATTGTCAAAAATGTTTCAAATTTCTCTACGTGAAATTTTGTAGGCCTTGAATTTCCAAAAAATTGTAATTTTTGTTGATTAAATAAAAAATCATTCCAATGAAAATTCAGATTTTTTATTTCTAAAAAATTGAGGTACTCTTTTTCTACAAAAATTAGTTGAGAAATATTTTGTACCTATTTGACCCCAAAAAAATTATTATTATTCTTCGAAAAATTAAAAATTCTAACTATTTATCAAAAAAATTATTTTCTGCTGCATTAATTTGAAAAAAATTTCTAATCCTACTCCAAAAACATATGTTCTCTACGTAAAATTTTGTAGGTTTTGTATTTCCAAAAAATTACACTTTTTTGTTGAACAAAATAAGGTAAGAAAATTTTTTTTCCAATAAAAATTCAGAAAATTGAGGTGCTTAAAATTAGTTTTTTGAATTATGTCATAGAGGTTAATCTATGATTATGTTAAAAATAAAATAATTGATTTCAACCAAAAAATTTAAAATTAATTCTCAACAAAATTTTCAGGAGATTTCAAAGACTTAAAAACGGAAAAAAAGAGAACAAGACTTGAAAATTTGAAACGATAGATTCATCAAGAAAACTACATTGTCTCAAGGTAGTGAAAGTTGTGAATTTTGCCAAAATTTCAATACAAGTAGTGAAAAAAATCGACGTCAAAAAAACAAAAAATTGATAAAGTTGAAAATATTTTTTTCTGCTCTTTGGACATTTTTATGTAATATGAACTCTAATTCTTTTGGAAGGCCTCTCAATTTTCGATCATTTTTGGAGGAATGGATCTCTGAAAGTAATTTAAAAAAAAAATCATGTGAAGAATATAAAAGATATCTAACATTTGAATTAAAATTATTAAAATTTTGATATTCGGCAAGGTTTGGTAAAAATCAATTTTTACCAAAATATTCAATAAAAAATTTCAAACAAAATCTTATAAATAATTTTTAAAATCATTTAAAAAATAAATTCATAATAAAATTGATTTTGATCCAAAATTTTAAGAATCGTTTCTCAACAAAATTTTGAAGGAAGAAATTGAGTAGGTACATCATTTAAAAATTGAAAAAAAAAAAAAAAATTCATCATGTAAAAAAGGTTCGTCATTTTAATGAAATTTTTCATGTTTGTCTTTTAACAGCGTTTTAAAAAAATGCTTTTATCCATAATTAAAAAAAAAACAAAAAAAACAGATTTCTAACATTATTTTAAACGGTTCCATTTGAACAAAATTTTGAATAAAAAATTTGAGCAAAACTAATCAAATTAATTTTTTGTCAAATTAGTAAAAAATTGTGAAAGATCTGAAAATTTTTCTTCCAACGAATTTGAAAAATAATTTCTTGAAGTTTCGAGTACCTTTGAGCAAAATTGCTATACCCAATGAAAGTCCCAAAAAATTATTTTCTTCGCCATGCAAACGAGTCAAACCTAATTTTAAAAATTTTACGAAAAGGTTGATGCTTTAAAAACAGTCGAACTTTTTTCAAATATTCTAAGATGGATATATGTAGTAGTATGGCTGAAAAATCAGCCAAGTCACACTCACCGGTACTTTCGCTGTTATGTACATCCGGGCAAGCTTGATACCTCAGCAGCATCCTTGAATCATCGGTGCACGAGTCTGACTTTGAAACTGGTGTCCTGCAACACACACACAAAAAATAAGAAGACGTAAAAAAAAAGTCGAATAAAAAACGTCTCGTGTCACCTTCACCGAACGTACTTGTATACGTACGGTACGGTACACGAAAATTTCCTTAAATTTAGAAAGCTGCTGCGCGATAAAAACGGCAATGGCGATAGCGATGGCAGTATACTCTGGCAAAACATCGCGTATATAACGCCAACGGATAGTGAAATATCTCTTAAGATAAGTAAGATACAACGAGAGAAAGAGAGAGACATAACAGATGGAAAACTACACAGCGACACAGCAAAGTACCAAAAAAAAAAAAGAAAAAAAAAAGGAAGAAGAAAAAGAAGATTACGAGAAAAAAAACGAGAAAAACGATGCAATAAAATGATTCATAAAACAACCCCCTTGAAAATAAAAGCAATAAAGAAATGGTACGCGAAGGCGTGAAAAATGGTCGGTTCGCGTTTATCGTTTTTTCCTTATTAGTAAAAACGACGCTGATGCCATGTTCGTTTCCTTTCGTTTTGGCTGCGAAGTCCACACGACCAACCTCTCTCTCTGTCTCCTGCCTGCTGCTGCTGTGCCATTTCCATATCCGCACACGGAGAGCATTTTTCAGTCTACGATACGATGCTTTTAACGTCGTAAAAATCTGAATATTGGTGTAAAATCTGAGAGGCAATGAGATGCATTTTCACACTCGATACGTCGACGACGTCGACCACCATTCGACCTACGCAACGAACGTGACCCTACCGTAAATTAATTTCTTATCAGTTTCACTCAGGTCGACATGAAAATACACTTTTCCAAATAAAAAAAAATCACTCGTACCCCTACCTGTAGTACCTTTTGTCATTCCAAATTCCAACATAGTCTCCAAATAAGAAAAAAAGGACCTAGACAGACATAAAAATACGTACTGTAGGTGTTCGACTCATTTTGCTGGGAGCGAAGTACTTCATTTCAATCTACTTACGCGCGATATTTCGACGAATTTTCCGAATGGACGTTTTAACAGGTTTAATGGATTTAAACTCGGATTCATT
This sequence comes from Balanococcus diminutus, assembly GCA_959613365.1. Classification (NCBI taxonomy): domain Eukaryota; kingdom Metazoa; phylum Arthropoda; class Insecta; order Hemiptera; family Pseudococcidae; genus Balanococcus; species Balanococcus diminutus. Next base: position 54,105,096 of record OY390718.1, on the reverse strand, counting down.
TGGTTGTATAATAAAAAAAAAAACAGAGATGGAAAGACCGAAAGGCAGAGTTACAAAATAGCTTTCTGTCTCCGCGTTATCGTCTCTCTCACTCTGTCGCTCGCTCAATGACGCGATGTTTTGCCCAGATATTCTTCGATATGAAATTTCACATCGGTGTTTTTCGTAATACCTTCGTATTCTGAACTTGGAAAGTAACGTGAGTGCTAAAAAACAAGTATATATACGATTTTCCACGTTACTTACTTGCAATCACCGGATCCTCGATTATACGTGAACGTAAACGGAGGTCCTCCTTTGAAAGGACACGGTATCGGTTTCGCATCCAATCGGAACATCGAATATAAGGGCGCATCCCCGGTTATCTTCTCGCATAATGTGTCCAACGTTTCTTTAGAGTCTCTGGCAAAGCAATAAGCTGAAAAATTCAACGTATCATTAAACATCGTATAACACAAAACACTAATTCGCAACCATTGTTACAGTAGGGAAATTTTGTATTTATAATATATTTGAAAAAACTCGTACCTACAGTCTTTCTATGGGCATTTTAATTTTTTTAAATCGTGTAAAACGGTTTCGAAAATTTTTCCACCCTTTAAAACGCCTGAAAAAGTTGTCGAAATTTTGCTGAAGTTGTTCAAAAAATCACACAGATGAGAATCGACAAATTTTTTGAACAAAATCGACGAATTTTTCACGTTCAGTTTATCAAATTAATTTCCGATTCCAATAAATCAATTTTTTTCTCAAATTATTTCTCCTATTTTATCAAGTAGATAAATTTTTCGATGTTGATACATCGAATGATTTTTGATTCTGACAAATCGATAAAGTTTTGAACCGTTCTGCGATACTAGTGTCTAGTTTATTCAATTTGTTCACATGGATGTGGATCGTTGTGTTTGAATTTTATCAAGTCCAATACCACACAGATACTTGATATTCGAAATTGGAGGGGTAGAAGGGGTCCAATCGAATTTTTTGTAATAACTAAAATTATTCATAGGACTTCAAGCTAAAACTTTTGTTTGAAAATTTTTTCAATTGAACCCCTAATTTCACCATTTTTTAATAATAGTAAGTATATAAGTCATATTATGCAAAATTGGAGGGGTGTGAGGGGTCCAATCTAAATTTTTGTAATAGCCAAAATTATTCATAGGATATCAGGCTACAACTTTTATTTGAAAACTTTTTCAATTGAACCCCTAATTTCACCATTTTTTAATAATAGTAAGTATATAAGTCATATTATGCAAAATTGGAGGGGTGGGAGGGGTCCAATCGAAATTTTCGTAATAACTAAAATTATTTTGAGGATCTCAATCTACAACTTTTGTTTGAAGTTTTTTTCAATTAGACCCCTCCTACAATTTTTAAAAATTACCTACCTAATGTTATGTCGAGGTATCTAACTTTTTTTTTTTTTTTTTTTTTGAAAATTAATGACCTTTTCGTGACCTTTCTCATGAACAATATTTCTACATTTTCAGGAGTCCCCTCCGACATAAGCGTAAATTGGAAGAAACTTGAGGGGAAATTTCTCTCATGTGGTAAATAGCTATTTAAAAATATTATTGAGGGAGGGGGCGAATGCCCCTTGAACCCCTCAAGTTATGCATATGCCCTCCAAGACTCCATTTTTTTTGTAACCAAAAAATTTTCAAGCAAAAACTTCTCCTAAAAAAATTTTTGACAACTTTTTCAACAGAAAAATATATATATTTACTTATATATTTTTTTTCGTCCCAAAGTTTAAAACTTATTTTATTCAAGATTTGACTATCAAAAAAGAAAGAAAAAATGATCCCCCAAAAATTGAGCTTTTTTATTTCAAATTTTTGAAATTATTGTTCCAAAAAAAAATCCCAGTTTTTTTTTTACGAAAATGAAACGAATTTTTTCCTTCACAAAGAAGAAATTAACTTTTCCACAGAAATTTAAAAAAATATCTTCACACACAAAAATTTTATAATAACATTTTTTCTCCAAAAAAAAAGAAAAGATTTTTGGATATGTTTTATTCCAAAAAGTCTTAAAAATTTCTTCGCCGAAAAAATTTCTACTCCAGAAGATTTGAGATTTCTCTACTTGAAAAAATGAGTAATTTTTTTTTATTCCAAAACAATTTTAGAAAATTTTTGAACCAAAAAATCAGTTTTCAATTTTTTTTATTCCAAAAATGAGAATTTTTTCTTCAAAAAACACGAGACCCTCCTTCCAAATAAATTAAAATATTTTATTTTTCAAAAAATTGAAAAAAATAGATTACATTTTTTTTTAATGAGAATTTTTCGCGAAATTTAAAAAAATATTTTCACTTCAAAAAAATTGATTTCTTTTCATTCGACAAATTCTTTTTTTTCATTCCACAAAATTCTTTACTTTTTCATTCCAAAAACTTTTTTTTTACATTCCAAAAAATGGAGATTTCCCTCCGCCTCAAAAAAAAATTCTTCAAAAAAATTAATTTTCTTCTTCAGAAAAATCACAATATTTTAAGTATGCTTTTTTTTTTTTTTTTTTTGAGAAGATGCAACAGTTTGAAAAAAATTTACTTTTAAGCGAATTTGAAATTTTGCCAGGGTAAATCAGGAAATTCGAACGAGATTGAACGAACGATTAAGCAACATAAACAAAGTGATACGATGGAAAAAAAATGAAAACAACGTTAAGCATGAGCGATTGCCATATATATATATAAGATGGTCATGATTTTCAATTCATGCATCGGAGCGAAATTTGAAAAAATAAAAGTAACTTTAGTAACCTGAAATTTCAAAAAAAGTAACCAAAATTATGGAAAAAAGTAACCAAAAATTTTCCATTTCCATTTGAATATAATGACTCATAACCCCCTCCCCTCCCCTCGTCACCGTTTTTCTCATATTTTCGCTAAATTTGACGTTTCACAACTCTTGAAATCAATGGTAAAAATTTTGAAAAAATCAAAATTTTTAATTCAAATGCATTTTTTCTTTTTCTATAATTATGACGAATTTTAATAGAATAGTTGGCTTAATAGGTGCTCAATTTTTATATCATAGGAAATTTCACTTCTTGAGAAGCTCACAATAAATAATTTTTGAGTTCCTATCAAATCTTAATTTTTTTTGAACTCAATATTGAAAATTCAAAAAAAAAAATTTCTTGAAAATACTTGATATCAACTTTTTTAAGTTTTTGAACTCTTATTTGTTTTGAAATAGTTTTCAGTTTTCAAATAATTGTTGATTTCAAAAAACGTGAATTTTAGAAAAATTTTAAATTACAAACAATACTGTCCTTTTTTTTAATTTAAAAAAAAATTTTTTCGATTTTTTTTTATTTTTCAAACAATTTTTAATTTCTATAAATTTAAATTTATTAACAATTTGTAATTTCTAAAAAGTTCTGGATTTCAAAAAATTAAACTTAAAATTCTCAATTTTTTGATTTTTAAACAATTTATATTTAATTTAAAAAAAATTGTCGTTCCTAAAATTCATGTTTATTCAAATAAAAAATTTCCAATTTATAAAAATTGTAATGCCTAAGAATTTAAAGTCTAAAAAAATCAATTTTTTGATTGGCTTATTGCAAAATGAGTAGATACAAAAAAATTTTAATTTTTGAAAAGTCTTCATTCTCCACAAAAAAACAATTTTTCAACATGTGAAATTCACAACTTTTCAAAATTTTTAAAAGGAAAGTTTTGCTCATTTGAGAAATACCAAATTTTTGAAGCATTTTAAGTTCACGAGTTGAAACGATTTTATGTTTCATTTTTGAGGAGTTCTCTTTTCAAACATAATTTTCAAATACTTCGAACACATTTTTTTTTAATTGAAAAAATTACTAGGTATTCTCATTTAAAAAAAAAGTTTTTAATGAGGAGAAATCGGTTTTATTCTTCGACGGCCTCTACTTTTTTTGAAAAGAAATTTTGAGAAAAAATCGTTTATTTGTCGAGAAAAGAATTTCTCAATTTTTTCAAAAAAATACGGCTTATCTACTTACATTTTTTTTTCAAGAAATGTGGCTCATTTTTAGACAAGAATAAATCTTAATTCTTCAAGAAAAAAAATCACAATTTTTCATACTGACTTGAAAAATGCCTATAAAAGAACTTTCAATTTTTTTAGGAGCAAACATTTTTCTACCTTGAATTTCAATACATAAGTACAAAATAAATATTCCTGAAGTTCGAGCAGAAAAAATCTCAATTTTAAAAGAAGATTCAATAAATTGTTCAATTAAGGTCAGTTGGGGTAACTGGGTCACGTTTTTACAACTCTAAAAAATTTTTATTCAAAAATGCCTCACTAGTGAAGAATAACCTTAAATCTTCAAATGGGACGTGTAGAGGGGTGTCATAGAGGTACGCTCACTTTTTTGATTTTGAGGGTGAAGCACATACCTGAGCTGAGGAACACCTCACTCTACACAAAGAATGGTGGCCCAGTTACCCCGAAAAATGGGGTAACTGGGCCACCAATTTTTTTTTTTATTAAGGAAGATTCAAGATGTGTAATTCACTTACCCCCACTCAAATCTGAGTTTTGGGGTAACTGGGCCACAGTTGTTGGGGGTAACTGGGCCATGTCATGTTACTCAAATTACTGAGGCCTCCTCAAGGGGAGCTAGGAACCGAATGATAATTGTTATGGTGGGCTTACGATGTCAGTGTTACCACGCAACCAACCATTTACGTCAAGACGATTTTGGAGGGGATTAGGAAGAGAATGGCCCAGATACCCCGGTGGCCCAGTTACCCCAACTGACCTTACTTAATTCATTTTTAAATAAAATATTTCAAATTTTTTGGAAGCAAAATCTCTGAAAAAAACTTTCAAAACGTTTTTAAAATTTTTTTAAATTTTAATGGCAGCTGTTCGTCAGATTTTTGACGAATTAGTAACCAAAATGAGTCCAAAAGTAACCATAGTAACCAAAATGAGCCCAAAAGTAACTAAAGTAACCTTGCCTTTAAAAAAGTAACCAAGTTACTAAAAAGTAACCGTGTTCCGATGCATGTCAATTGCATTTTTCGGCATCGTAATTAGAAAAAAAAAAAAAAAAAAAAAAAAAAAAAAAAAAAAAAAGATTAATTTTAATATATTTTTTAAAATCGAAAAGCACATGAAAAGAGCTTTCTTTTGACGTATCTACCTTCTAAATTGATCCATTCTGTCCAAAACTATAGCTTTATCACTTTTGCTACCTCTCATCAGCTAACTGTTTGCAAATTTTAGTAACTTTAATTTTCAATTTTTTATACTATATTGTCAAGTAATTATGCTTTTTATTGATTGAAATGACAATATTATTGAAGGAAGAGAGAAAATTGGTACGTAAAAGATAAAAAACGAAAAACGTTTTCAATGAAAATTTTTGATTTTATATAGCGATCCTAGCGTTTTTTTAACAAAACCAAATTTTAAGATGAATAACACGGCCGAAATCATATGGGTCGCGTGAATGTTCACGAAATATTTGAACTGATAAGGCCATATTTTTAAAAATATTAAAGGTATTTGCAATGTAAATACTTCATTAGAATGCTGATTTCATGAGCTTTCCATCTACAATTTTTCCATTATTCATAATTTTCATTTTCATGATTAAAAAATCACTTCAAAAACAGTGCAATTTTAGATATATGCAAAAGGCAAAGAGCTAACGTTGTTTTCAATTTTCTACCATCGCGCCTGTATGTGTCTTTGTGTGAGTGTGTATCAACATAAACAGTGAATCTTCGTTCGAATGTGGTCAACTGGTCATACATATTATCAAGAATTCATGACTTCAAAGTGTAAAATTCATGACTTTGCTTGACCTACTGATTTTTTGAAAAATTCATGACTTTCTTGATTTTTATGACCTTTCGACACCCTGTATGTGAAATCGGAAGACAGGGAGGAACGCGATCAAAATTTTTATGATAACCTAAATCATTTTCAGAATCGTAATCTACAACTTTTATTTGAATTATTTTTCAATTTAACCCTTTCTCCCTCACTCCTCCAACTTTTAGTTAGTAACTTTGTAGTGTTTTGCAAAATCGGTGGGGAAGGAGGGGCCAAATTAAAAAAAATTTCAAACAAAAGTTGTAGCTCGAAGTTCTAAGAATAATTTTGGTAATTACAAAAATTTCGATTATGCTCCTCTCTCCCCTCCAATTTTGAATATCATGTATCCATGTAGTATGAGGGGGGCTCCAAAATACAAAGTAACTCGAAAAATTGAATTCAGCGACATCAAAAACCTACATTTACGACATTCGAATTTTTACCATATTTCAGAAAACCCTTTCTAAGGAGAGGGGGGGGGGGGGGGGGCTAAAGAACGGTTCAATCTCTGATAAAAAAATCTACACGGATATCGATTTCTAGGTTTTCGAACACGTGCATTTCATTTTCGAGATAATTTTTACGATTGCTTGGGCGAGAATTTCGTCGTCGTCAAAAATGACCACCATTCAAGTACAATTTCACCAGCACTCGATCACTTACGTACGCTTTTCTTCTCGAGCCGAGCGAGCATTAGAGGTGTAATCGTATAACAAACACAACGTTCTCTTATTACGTATACGCAGCAGCGATAGCGAAAACGGTATGGTATTTTAATCTCACTAATAGGCTTTCTCGATTAGCTTTACGAAGCTGGAGCGAAATGGACGCGCACACGGCGACAAAGTGGCTTTTGTAATTTATACCCTTTGCACTTTGGCCTAATTAAACCATTCGTTACTGATGGAGCGGCGAGGCAGGGGGGAGGGGGGGTGCGGACCCATTACCGAAAATTTTTCTTAGCTGGAACATCGTTCGCTCGGTTAAACTCGTCTGGAATCGTTGTGCAAATATATACGAGTGCACCATACACTGGTACCTTTGCTATATACCACCAGCAAATGAGAAAGAAAGAAAACCGAGAGGTAGAGGGTTGTGAGAAGTAGGGAGGGTAGGGAGTGGGCATTTGGCGAGACTCGTGTAACAGATGGATGAAATTTTTAATACCGATGGCTTACGATGGGTTCACCTTTTGTAAGACGCGATCATTAAAGTTATAAATAAGGGTTAAAATATATATAAACATTCGTATATATACGAAAAAAAGAAATGACCCTATTTATACTTTATAATTCGTCGGATATGCGGGCGAAGGCGGCGTGGGCTCGCCTTCTTCGCGCTATACCTCTTTAAGAAAGTTAATAGCGCGCCATTTCCACAATGTACAATCCACTCGGTCATAGCGTAGGCAAACAAATGAACGCTATTCACGTTGGCGAAATTTTTTGAATAAAAATAAAATCAACAACGTTTTCCATTATTCATGAATAAAAAATCAAAAAGAAAAAACCGAACGAATGAGCAATCTCGTCCTCGTCTACCCTGCTGCTCCTGCTGCTGCTCCTGCTCCAGCTGCACGCTTACACGTCTTCGTCGGCCCTTTCCGCAGCGTCCTCACGTGCCACTTCTTCGTTACGTATAATTAATTTCATTTCTGCGAGCGCCAACAAGCGAAAGTTCGTTCTTTTCGATAATTCTAACAGCAACAGCGAAGAACTGCTATCTTTCTTCTGGCTGTCGACCCTCCCCTGCCCTCCTCGACAGCCTTCTTCGCATAATTTTTTCGACGCTGTACGAACTCTATGTATAGAAGAGAACGCTGGTACTGCCCGACGACGCATTATTATTCAATTTTTTTTTTCTTTTTCGCTCATCTGCAATCCGATGGATTGGAAAATTAAACAATGAGACGACGAATGCTCTGCGAACTTTGCCATTTATTTCGAATCTCTCGATTTACGTTGCAAATGCGACAGCGACCATTCATTAAATACTTCGCAAGCAATGGCAGGCGCGATATCAATTTTTAATTTTCAAAAAATTGTTTAGTGATTTGCAAACGTCAAAAATGTAACTAAATATTAACCAATATTTTTAAAATCAAGGTCATATTATTATTATAGGATTATTATAAAGAATTTTTTTTCGGAATAATTGGGTCCTATCTGTGGTGGGAATTGAAAAATTTTGGTAAAAAATTTACATGCTCATTTCCCTTCATGAAAAATGTTTGAAAATATTAGTAATAAGTATGCAAAATTTGGAATGAACTTGAGTAGGTACCTTAATAAGAATTCTGAAATTTTGCATAAAATTCTATGAAATTCTGCGATTTTTTTTTTTGATTCGTGAACTTTCTGAAATTTTTAATGAAATTCCTAAAACTTTGAAACAATTTTCCAAAGTTTTGTGAAACTCTATGATATTTTGTAAATACTTCTCCAAAATTTTTTCAAAAGAACTTGTGGAATTTGGTGAAAAATTCATTGAAAATTTTCTGATATTGTGTGAAAAAAATTTTCAAAGATTTTCTAGAAAATTTATCAAGATTTTTGGAATAACTCTTTGAAATTTTGTGATTTTTTTTTCAAATTTGTAAAAAATTCTCAGATCTTTCCTGACCTTTTTTCAATGTTCTGATACCTTGAAAAAATTCTGATGATTTTGTGAAAAATATTTTGAAATATAACAAGTAAAAAAAATCTTCCAAATTTTGAGAAAATTCTCTGATATATTAATTTGAAACTGAAATTTTCTGACGAATTTGAAAAAAATTTATGAAAATTTTGGAATAACTCTTGTGAAATTTTGTGAAATTTTTCATTTTAAAATTCATAAGTTCTTAGATATTTTCTGAAAATTCTCTTATGTAAAGTGAAAAATTTTCTATCACGATGCGATGTGGTGATTCATTTCAGAATTTCTTGATTTTTCAAAAACCACGTGAAAAATTTCCCATATATTTCGTGAAAAATACCTACACTGATTTTTAAAAAAAAAAGTTTTTATAAACATTCGTAGAAAATTTTCTGACGTTTTTGAAAAAATAAAAAAAAAAATTGTGAACATTCTCTGATATTGTAAAACTGAAAATTTTCTGAATTTTTTGTGAACAATTTTTCTAGTTTTAATTTTTTGAGATTATTCTGAAGTTTCGTAAGAAATTCGATGAAAATTTTTTGACAAAATTTGAAAAAAATACCTACGTAGGTAATTTTTTTGAGAATTCTACGAAAATTTTGGATCAACTCTTAAAAATTTCTCATTTTAAAATTCGTAAAAGTTCTTGGATGTTTTTCGAATTTCGTTTTGTTTTTCTCAATTTTTTCAAGCCTTAATGTTCTGAAGATTTAGTAAAAGAGTTTTGAAATTTTGAAGAAAAAAAAAACTTTCAAATTTTGTTAAAATTCTCTGATGCCAAGTGAAAAGTTTTTTACAATTTCATAAGTTTTTTTAAACGTTTCAGAAACATTGATAGAAAATTTTTTGAGTTTTGAAAAAATGAAAAATAATTTTTTGGAAACTTGTGTAGAAATTTTCGTGGCGTGTCTTTAAAATTTTGAGATTTCTCATTTTCAAATTAGGTAGTACAAATTCTTAGCTACGCTACGTACCTATTTTTTGAAAAAAAAAATTGTTTTTCATTTCAATTAGGTAAGTTTATGATGTTTTCATAAAATTTCTCCAATGATTTCAAAAAAGATTCTCTAAATTTTCATGAAATGAAATTTGAAAATTTCGTAAAAATTGTCCGAAATTTTGAAGAAAATTTATTGATAACGTTGATAAAATTTTAAATTTTCTAATGGTTGTTGAAAAATTTTCTTGAATATTGTGAAGACTTTTTTGAAAATTTTTCAATTTTTTTTTAAGGGGGGGGGCTTGTTTTGGAACATTTTTTGTTGAATACATAGCGTTGATTAGCGGAATTTTCTAAGACCTTTGCATGACGTCATTTTGATTTTTCACCTATGAAGTTTTGAAGAAAAATTGGAAACTAATTTCAAATTGTTTCTTTTTACAAAAAAAATTAATTTTTAATTTTTGAAAAATAAAATGCATAGAGTTCTCAAAAAAAGGAAATTATTTTCATATTGCATTTTGATTGTGTCATTTTGTAGAAAATGTTGGTAGATTTTTTGGAAAATTACAAATTTCAAGGTCAAAATTGGAGAAAAACGCGATTTTTACTTCAGGTACCGTTTCTAGGAAAACTATGCAACCCACAAAACTTTTTCTTAGAATCTTTTTTATTCAGTAGAGTCTTGTCTATAATTTAACGAGAGGATTTTGCAAAATTTTAATTTGTCAACTATTTCTTTCGAGTCGACTGGAATACTTCCGAGGAAAAACTATGAGAGGGTTTCATAAAATAGGAGAGAAAGTACGAGTTTTGCAAAATCCTCTCGTTAAATTATAGACAAGACTCTACTGAATAAAAAAGATTCTGAGAAAAAGTTTTGTGGGTTGCATAGTTTTCCTAGAAACGGGACCTAAAGTAAAAATCGCGTTTTTCTCCAATTTTGATTTTGAAATTTGTAATTTTCCAAAAAATCTACCAACATTTTCTACAAAATGACACAATCAAAATGCAATATGAAAATAATTTCCTTTTTTTGAGAACTCTATGCATTTTATTTTTCAAAAATTAAAAATTAATTTTTTTTGTAAAAAGAAACAATTTGAAATTAGTTTCCAATTTTTCTTCAAAACTTCATAGGTGAAAAATCAAAATGACGTCATGCAAAGGTCTTAGAAAATTCCGCTAATCAACGCTATGTATTCAACAAAAAATGTTCCAAAACAAGCCCCCCCCCTTAAATTTGTGGAAAATAATCTATGAAAATTTTGAGGTTATTTTAAGATGTTTTTTAAAAATTTGAAAAAAATTCTCAAGCATTTCTAAAAATTTTAAGAAAAATTCTCTGAAAAAAAGAAGAAACATTTAGCAATGGAAAAATTTTACAAAATATTTGAGATTTTCATTCAAATTAACTCGAGAAATAGTGCCAAGTGATAATAAACACCCCACCGTTATTTTTTTTGAAAATTCAAAATTTCTAATCCCCTTCATTTTTTAACGAAAAATCCTTTTATAAAATTAAGTTCAGTTAACTTTTCTCAGCAAATAGAGTAATTTTATTTAAAAAAGTATCCAACACGTAAAATAGTACCAAGCCAAAGTTACTTCAACATTAACGAAATCTCATGCCTCTAAGCCTGTAATAAACGTATAATACGTTTCTTGGCGTCGTCGTCGCATCCACACTCCACAGTGCAGCTCGCTCCTTTGGCCAAAAACCACCGAGCCAGGCCAGGCCACCGAAAATCAATGCCATGCCGCCGTGTATTGTATAAAAGCTTTAAAACTTTGGCCTCTGCTCCTTGCCGCGCGTCCTCCTCCAACTTAAAAGCCGAGCTTTTAATACGCTAACCGGTCAACTTGGTAAACAGATTACCTAATGACTCGGCGAACGAGCTGAAAATTCCTAAAACACACACGTCCACATTGGCACAACGACCGCACCCGGCGAGAAAAAGGCAGAGAGGCGTTCATCCTCGTAGTCGTACTTCTTTATCCATTGCGGCGCATTGGCGGAGGCAGTGGCACCCCCCGACTACTAATAGCTTATTGTAGTGGTTGTCGCCGTCGCCGTCGCCGTCGCCATCGGCCCCTCTGCAGGCCACATCTTGTGAAACTGGACTGCGCCCCGGTCCCGGCTGCAGTTCTTTCTCGCTGTAATCTCTGGTCGACACCACCATCGTCGTCGTCGCCGCTGCTGCTGCTGCTGCTGGCGCTGCGCCTGCCTTAACCAACGCGCCAGCAGGTATCCAAAGCCGGAGAGTTAAATCCTTTTGATGTTTTCGCCTAATTATGAAACGATGATAAGGCCTCGCTTTAGGCTTTCTCGCAAAATCTCATCCCCACCCCACACTCACCTCAAATGTGCCTTTGCAGTGGACGGTCGGCCGTCTTTCTGTACGTCGAGCTCGGCTATAGCTCTTCCTTCCTCTCTGGCGTTCTCTTTTGTATTTCGTATTTATACATTTGCGCCAAATTACCACCACCTGTTCCCTCCTTTCTTTCTCTTCCTACAATATACCAAAACCATGACCCACTAAATCACGCCACCGCTTAATGCGCAGAATACTACGAATCACTACGAATACATATCCAAGTCCTCCTACAGCTACAGCAGCACGCTTTTTCAGCCATACACGCGAGCTATATTTACGTACGTACCTATACCTACGATACCTGTCTGCCCAATAAAAGATGTTAATGAAACGTACAACATACAAATTCCAACACCATGCCATGCCATGCTACGCCACGCCACGCCACGCCACAGCGAATAATTCCGTACAATACGAATCAATTACCCAATACCCACCCCCTGTCTGTGTCTATCGTACGTGCATTGTGCTTCGTTTATTGTTCGTGTTTGCTGCGGTCGTACTTTTCGTTCGTCAACCCTCAGCAGCTTTACAGCTTTTAAAACTCTTTCACTAACCCTCTCCCAGCCATGCCATCCCTTTCCATCTACAATGTAGCTTATATTTCGACGTCGAAATCATAACAACGCAACATGCTTTATTTTTCCATCGTCGTATCAGTAGATAGTCTATGCTTTCCCATACCATGTATGTTCTCAATACTCCCTACCTACATACTTTTTATACACCTAAGTACCTAAGTATACGTATTTTATTATTGCTTTTCCTCAATCCGAACAAATTATGTACTTTGTTTTTACGTGGCGTTCCACGACGCAGCATCGAGTTCTAAAATTAACTCGATTTAGCAAGTGTTACCTTATCCTTCTAAGTAGACATTCATCTACCCTAGGGTGGCCCTTATTTTTCGAATTTTGGAAATGTTGTCGGGACGGGGGTCAATTGGTGACATATTGGTAGAAAATAATTCCCTAATTTTTATTTTTCTCTAACTGAATTTTAAGCCGTTTCTCAGGGGCCCCCTAATTTGAAAAAAATCAAAAAAAAAAAAGAAAAAATAGAACATTTTGAAATTTTTTGAAAATTTTTAGCAAAATGGTCATAGGGATGGTATTTCTATAAGACAAGACCATTTTCGATGATTTCTTATCTTTACCCCCCCCCCTTTTCATGGGACATAAAAAAACGTCATTTTTTACGTTTTTTAAAAAATTTGAAAAAAATGACTAAAAATTAAAGAAACATTTTTTTTTTTGAATAAAATGTTTTTAGCATACATGTTATCACCCAAAAAGGTCATTTACGGCGATTTTTCATCCTTACCTTCATTTTTGGGAACCTCATTTTTTTCAATTTTTGATAGTTTTTGAAAAATTCTCACTGATACGGCAGTGGTGAAAAATCACCGTAAATGACCTTTTTGGGTGATAACATGTATGCTGAAACCATTTTATTCAATTTTTTTTTTTTTTTTAATTTGTAGCCATTTTTTTCAAATTTTTTAAAAAACGTAAAAAATGACGTTTTTTCATGTTCCATGAAAAGGGGGGTAAAGATAAGAAATCATCGAAAATGGTCTTTTCTTCTAGAAATACCATCCCTATGACCATTTTGCTAAAAATTTTCAAAAAATTTCAAAATGTTCTATTTTTTCTATTTTTTTGATTTTTTTAAATTTGGGGGCTCCTGAGAAACGGCTTAAAATTCAGTTAGAGGAAAAATGAAAAATAGGGAATTATTTTCTACCAATATGTCACCAATTGACCCCCGTCCCGACAACATTTCCAAAATTCGAAAAATAAGGGCCACCCTAATCTACCCTTTAAACTTCTCCAAAGCGTCCTCGTACCGAGCTAATATGATGGTGAAGGGTTGAGGAGGTGGGGGGGGGGGGGTAAATCGAAGTTATATTGGCGTGGTTTTGTTTTCCTCGTCGTTCTCTGTCTACTGTAATTTCATCTCGTTTACCAAGAACGAGCGCTACGTGCAGATTTCCAAACCGATAAAATTGAGTTTTTCTCGAGTGATGTTTAATTTTCTCCACATACACCAGTTTTCAATTACCCTCCTCACTCCTGAATGTGCAGTCTGAATAGATAATTTCATAGATTCATAGCATCGTAGAGAGAAAAAAATTGACGACAAATTGAACGTTTTCATTAGATTCCTATACCAAATTTTTTTTTAATTCAAAACTTTTATATGCATGAAAATATTACTAAACTTAAGTTTGAAGAAAATCATTTTAAATTTTTTTTAGAGATTTCGCAAACAATAATTTTGAGTAATTTTTTTTAGCTGAAAATTTTGTTCAAAAAAAAAAAAAGTAATAACTTGCCAAAAATTTTGAAAGACATTTTACAGAAGAAAGTTACGAAAATGTTCTTAAAACGAACATGAACCAATTTTCACCAAAAATATACAATGGTAACTGACCAAAAATTAAAAAAAAAAAAAAAAAATCATTTTTCATCAATAACATTTTTAAAAATATCAGGAAAAAATTCAAGATTTATCCAAGCACAAAAAAAATCGGAAAAATTTCTTCAAAAAAAATGATAATTTTTTAACGAAGTGAATACTAAAAACGAGTTTATTTTCTCAAGAAAAAAAATTACAAATAATGACGATTGTGTAATTAATATATTTTTTTAAATAGAGGAATTTCATCAAAACATTTTTTCAGAATTTTTCAATTTTTTTTAAAGGTTTTCACAAACTAAAAAAAAAAGTTGAAATTTTTTTTCTCAAAATGACCTAAAATATGAGAGAAACTAAGAACTGAAAAAATTATATCCAGCAAACTGAAATCTGTTGATTATTTTTCTAACGATTTTTTTTTGGCCTATTCGCAAAAAATTTATGAAATGAATGTCATCAAAAATATTCTAAGAGAATTTAGGTACAAATAATACTAGCTAACAAAAAAATTTGAAATGCTATTTAGTTGTAAAAAAAAAAAAAAAAAAAAAAAAAAAAAACGAGTGAGTTTCTACGAAGAAAAGAAATTATAACAATTAATTTAAAATGTTTGTAAAAATTTAAGAAAAAAAAAAGAAAAGAAAGAAAGAAAGAATAAAAATCTCTTCAAAAACTCTGACAAAGCAATCTACGCAACTCGTCAACTCCAAATCAACTGAAAATTGGCTCATTAAAAGGGTAATATGTCATCCAAATCTCAAAACCAAATTTTGAGCTGCCGAAGTTGATTTTTTATTTTTTTTTAAATCTCAAAATTTATAAATTTTGTAATAAATAAAAAAAAAATAAAAAAGAGATTTACCAATAGGTTATTAGGGTTTTTGCCTTAAGGCAAAATCCCTATTGTGTTATTTTTTTTTCGTTTTCAAGTTTCAACACATAGCCAATCAGCGATCTGCGTTTTGTAATTAGCCAATGCGCGTTCGGTATTTAACAAATAAGTAGGTGTTCAAATAACAACCTATCATATTTAGCCAATGCGCATGAGTATTTTTCGCGCGTAGTTAAAATTTCAACGCATAGCCAATCAGCGTTTTGTATTTATTCGCCCTCATTTCAAAATGAATTCATCGACGTTGCAAAATAATTAATTATTTTAATTATTGTGCCAGACAAAGCAATTTAAAAAAAATAAAAATAACTTGAATTGAAATTTTATTAAAAATAAAAATTTAACCTGGACCGATCATATTAATTTTAATAAAATACCTACCGGAGTACTTCAGTAAGGAATTTAAAATTTACTAAATTCAATTTTTTTTTCCAATTTTGATTTTTGAAAAATCTCTTTGCTAAATGCTAATATTGAAGATTTGATCAGAATTCTCAATTTTTCTGTTCTATTGATTTATTATCTACAAAAATTATTTAAACTGTTTGTTTCTTTCAGGAAACAAAAGTTCGTAATTTTTTGAAAATAAAATTTTATTTAAAAAAAAACATACCTTATTGTTCTTATTCAAAATAATTTATGTATCATAAGATTGTTAAAAATTTGTACTAATTATTTAATTTTTTTTTCATTAATTTCTTTCCTAATTCAGTTATGAAATGTAATATTTTTTACTTCACGAAAAAATATTAGAACGGGAAGAAAAAAATTAAATTAAATTTCATAAAAACAATATCAACTATCAAGTAGAGTAGCTGGTATTGAAAATTTTGAATTAAACAATAATATAAAATACAAGTTTGAAAATCATAAAGCACAAATTTGTATAATTTTTATTAATGAAAAATAAGTTTTAGGACCGAATTCATAGACGTTACTCAAGTACTAAGTAATACTTTGCCAAGTGTACTAGCTTAAGGACCGAATTCATAGTTCTCTCTTTGAGTACCAAGTTGGATAAGTTAATGCCAAGTGACACTTATAAAAACAAAGAAAATTCGTTAAAATTTCGTTTCATAGTCACTAAGTGTTACTTAAGTAAGTGTCAAGTCATACTTAAGGGCTAGTACAGGATTTCCTGTACTTGGACTTACTCAAGTCTACTAACTAACACTAGCACTAAGTTCAAAAAACGTCTATGAATTCGGCCCTTAATTCTTTCACAAATTGACGAAACAACAAAAATATTTGTCAAAAAACAAAAGCAAAAACCCTCTTACAATGAGCGCATAGCTCATTGCTTGTTTTTGTTATTCCCGAAAAATTCGCCAAAAATTGAGAAATCAATTTCGACAGCTCTAAATTTGGTTCTGAGGTCTAGGCGACATGATTTTTCAGCGAGCCAAAGGTTCCCTTGTGAGAACATTTTTTCAAAAAATTTCAGATTCAAAATTTATTAAGAATAGGTAGGTAATTTGAAGAATTGGTAAACCTAAAAAATTAATAAGCTCAATTTGAAAAATTTGTAGATAAACTTTTGAAAATCAATTGAATGAAAAATTCTGGTTTTGTTCGACTCAATTTCTTTCAGATTAAAACATGCATACTTACTCATCCACAAAATTAAATTTGAACAAAAATAAAATGTTGGGGATCTTTCAATCTTTTAAAGAAATTTTTTCTCTATTTTTTGTGAAATGAAAAAAATTGGGAATAAATTATACTTACCTAAGTAGGTAATTACTTATTAGAGAGAGAAAAAAAAACTGTATTTTCCAAAAGAAAATTAATTTCGCTAAAATAAAATACTCTAGATAATAAATTCGTTGAAAAAAAAAAAAAAAATCTTTCAAAAAATCCTAAACAGAATTACCCATTCTGCTCTGAATCTCCATCACCAATAACAAAATCTCCCTGCACTACCATTCCGTCCAAACTCGACGGGACTATTCGTGTTAATAAAATTGCATACTCCAAACGCCGCAAATACGTACACTTTCGAGGCATTGAGATATGCTACCAGCTCATCCTTCGTGTATCTGCGTTCACCGAGAACGTACCTAACGTTATACACGTACTTTCCACACTATTTTTGATCGAGAAGACATTTTTCCAACATCATAAATTTTTTTTTAAATTATGCTAGTAACAAACAATGAAACTTACTTTCTTTGTACTGCAAAACATTGTAGTGTTTTTCGTGTATCACCACACATCGACGACAGTTCTCGTCTCTGAAATCACACAAGCAAAAAAAAAAAAAAAAAATTAATTATTGGAAACAAACTATAGACAGGTGGGTCTGGGTTCAATAAAATATGCATCTTATATACAACGTATAACGAAAAAGAGAAATATAAATTTATGACGTTTGCGAGCGGTTTATTTGAGAGGTATGGTACCTATAACCCCCCTCACCCTCTCATTCAGGTATTTTTTCAATCGTCGAACTCGAGCCGTCCATCGTTACTTTCGTCAAGTTCGATATTCCATTAAAATATTATACGCAAAATTTCATCGCCTCTGGTAAATGATTTTTCTTCGTTTACTCGATTTTTCAATTTTACCCCTGTCAACCTGCGTTTTCTTCATTTCTTTCTTTCAACGATACAAAAAGTACACTTCGTCAAACGATTCGATTATACGAAATGAGCAAAAAAAGTGTGCTGGCAAATTCCAGCAAATTTCTTTTATTTTTTTCGCTGTTCAAGTGAAAAGTTACTTAGGTAAACAACATTCGTCGTAATACTCGACAAAAAAAAATTACAAGAAAAAATTTAAAACGTTATTTGGTCGAGTTATTTCAAAATTATTCGAGTACGTCTCAGATGTACTTTTGATAGGAACTAAAACAGTAAAAAGAATAAATTGAAATTTCGAGAATAATTCGAAAAAAACGATGCAAAAAAATTACTCTCGCATTGCAGGCTTTGAACCGATGATAATACAATTTAAAAAATATTTCCAACGTCGAATTAAATGGTTAGTAAACTGTACACAATTCCCCTCTTTACGTCTCCGCGAATAATTATAATTAATATTTTACCGGATACTCGAGGAGGTTCTCGTTTCGGAATAAATTACATGAAAATTAATTAATTTTTTCGCGGTCGTTTGTTTTCAATTAGATGAGCGAAATTATACGAGAAAGAAGCGAAGAAGGCGGTTACGATGTGATTACGATTTTCATCAAAATGAAAATAAAAATCATAGCCTAAGTAAAGACTTCCAAAAAATGTGAGATCACATTGCAAGGATTTCCTCCCCTCAACCGCGTACCTACCTATCCATCATAAGGATGGAGCACGAGACGATGGCTCTAAAATGAATATTTTAACTGATCGTAACGATCTCGTTTTTCACTTTATATCGTTTCGCTTCATTTCCCATTATTACTCGATTTTATTTATTTTTCTTTCCCTTTCACCCTCCCCCCCCCCCACACTGCAGATCCTGGCATCAACTCGTAACATCCCAAGCTAGCAGAATTGCAGGTATAACGTCTGCTCGTCTGCGAAATGAAAATGCTACGTAATCTAATGATGATATATAACGTTTGCGGATTATTCACCGATGTTTGGACGAGGCGAGGAGGGGTGGGACGGGTGCTTTAACGTTTGACATTCATTTTTTCCACCTATCAATCTTGACGCCAGAGTGCACGACTGGGGTGCAAAAAATACTACCTAATCAACTTGCCAAAGCTACCCCTACGCGACTCTTATTTAATTGGCATTTATACAATTTCCAAGCTCGATTTTTCTCTTTCGCTCGAGCTGCCTTTTATGTACATAAACAACATCTATTACTGCGAGATGAAGTAACATTTTATGAATTCTCTTTCTTTCTTTTTGTTTTTCTGAATTAATATTCGCGCAATTTTTTCTCATAAATAAAAGAAGAAAGATGTTAAAAGTTGAGACTGCTTTTCTGCCTCAAAAAAAAAAATCAATTAGGTAGGTAGTGAAATTTTCGTTCCCATTGACGAGTCAACTCTTTAATATTTTCATTCAAAGTCTCGCAGATGGCAATTAGACACGGTACCTTGAGCATTCAAAAAATTTTTTTTTCAACATTTTGCGTCGTGTTTTGGATAAGAAAATTTCTAAAAATTTTGCTCGGCGAAAAATTTCATTTATTTTACGGTCTGCTTAATATTCTTTGGGGGAAAATTTTTAAACCTTTTAGTCTACTACCTTATGTTAATCGTCTAAATGAATTTTCACGTGATTTTTTACATAAAAATATTTGAAATTACACTGAAAAAAAAATGAATTTTTAAAAACCGTAAAGATTCTGGGTAAAACACAGTAAAATTAACATACGTCGCCAATTTTAGAATCATTCCGGTGAAAAATAGAAGAGATTCAATTGAACTCCGTAATCATTCTGGAATAGAACTGAATCTTTTCTGTTTTTCACCGGAATGATTCTAAAATTGGAGACGTATCCTAATTTTACTGTGTTTTACCCAGAATCATTACGGTTTTTGAAAATCCATTTTTCTCAGTGTAAATGTTAGGCTAATAGCGATTTAAAATGAAAAATTGAAAAAAGAATTTGATTAAAAACTTTTTGAATAAAATGAAAATAATAAAATTGTCAGTGTCTAGTTTACTCAATTTCATTTGTTTACGTGGATGTGGATCGTTGTGGTTGAATTTAACCAAGTGCAATACTACATAGATAGTGTTAGGATATTTGATATTCAAAATTGGAGGGGAGGGAGGAGTTTATTCGAAAATTTTATTAACCAATATTATTCCTTGGACTTTAAGCTACAACTTTTGTTTGAATTTTTTTTTCAAATTGATCACTCCCTTCCCACCGATTTTGCATAACACTCCGAAGACACTAATTGTAAATTAGTGAGTGAGTGAGGCAGGGAGGGGGAGGGAGGGGAGGGGAGGGGGCAATTGAATTTTTTTTCAAATGAAAGTTGTAGTTCAAGATCCAAAAAATAATTTTGGTCATTATAAAAATTTCGATTGGATCCCTCTCTCTCCTCAGATTTCACATAACATCAGGATGGTACCTTTCCAAAATTGGAGGAGGGGTCTAACTGAAAATTTTTTGAGACAAAAGTTGTAAATTGAGATCCTACAAATAATTTTTGTCATTATAAAATTTTCGATTGGACCCCTCCCTTCCCTCCAATTTTGAATATGAAGTATCTCATCTGCTGTATTGGACAATTGGAGGGAAGGGAGAAGTCCAATCGAAATTTTTGTAATAACTAACATTATTTCTAGGACTTCGAGCTACAACTTTTGTTTGAAGATTTTTTCGATTGGACCCCGCCTTCCCCTCCGATTTTGCATAAGACTCTGAAGATTTTAATTAAAAATTAAAAGAGTGAGAGAAGAAGGGGCCGATTGAAAAAAATTTCAAATAAAACTTGTAGTTTGAGATCCTAAAAATAATTTCGATCATTATAAAAATTTCGATTAGATCCCTCCTCCTCCTCCGATTTCTCATAACATCAGGAAGGTACTTTTCAATAATTGGAGGAGGGGTCCAATTGAAAATTTTTTGAAACAAAAGTTGTAAATTGAGGTTCTACAAATAGTTTTTGTTATTAAAAATTTTTAAATTAGACCCTTCTCTCCCCTCCAACTTTGCATAATATGACTTAGATACTATATTTTTAAAAACTGATGACGTTAGGGGTTCAATTGAAAAAATTTTCAAACTAAAGTTGTAGATTGAAGTTATAGAAATAACTTTGATTATTACAAAAATTTCGATTGGACTCCTCTCTCCCCTCCAATTTTGACGATCCACATCATTGTAAACAAAATGCGTACACTAGACACTAGATAGTAATAAAATTTCAACAAAAAATGACAACTAGGGAAATTTCAAGATTTCAAAATAAAAAGTAATTGAATTTGAAATGAATGAAAATTTCTCCCAAAAAAAAGAGAAAAAATAGAATTAAAAAAAATATTTAAAAAGAAGAATAAAAATGAAGAATTAGAACAAAAAAAAAATCAAGAAATCAGAAAAACTCTTTGAAAAAATTAAAAATTAAATACAAAGCGAAAAAAAATTCTATGTGCCATAATACACCGAAAATTAATTTTTTTGAATAAATTTTATCCAAATTTAAAATGACAAAAAATGAAGAAAAAAAAAATCCTGCTCCAACATAGAAATTCGAGATATATTTCAAAACAATACTCGCCCACTGTGGGTCATTTCAGCTATATACACTGCTCATCGCTTGGGTGCCAAAGACACGAAGCTGGACCGATATCCGCAATAAAAACAGCCCGTTAAACGTAATGACTCCCGAAGGCGTCGTATACTCTCGCACACCTCTTCAGCATATCTCGCACCTTCGACCTTATACACCTCGAGTACGTGGCTCGGCCACTTACAAATGGACTCCTTTAAAATTGTTATCGCCATTCGTTGTGTACCAACGTACAGAGCGAAGTATATTAGAACCATGGAAGGAGCAGGAGGACGTGGCGTCGCAGCCACCAAATGGGAGGCGAAGGCGTCTAGAATCGCTTTTAACGAGCTCGTTTTTGCTGGATAATCGTTAATACCATAATTACACGGCGCTCTTACTCCACTCTCGATGGTCGAAATTGCGGTTGCGAACCGTTCGCGTTTCGTGGCGCAGACGATGGCGATTTTCAATTAAACGAAGCCATATTTGTTTAAAACAGTCGATTTCTCTCAATTTCTATCCTATCTCTTGTTTTCGCAGTTCTATTTACTTTTACGTGGCATTTTCTGCTTCCTCATTTTTTCGAAATAAAAATTATAAAAAAAAAAAAAACTCTCGAAAAGAAAACAATATTGAGAAAAACTTCAAAAAAAAAATATATGTTTATAACTTTTACGATAAATTAGGACGAAGAGAAAAAAATAGCAACTCGTCCGAAGAGAAAAATAATAATAAAAAAAAAATCTCGAACGGAAATTGAATCCGTTCGTCAGCCAAATTGACAGAGTATTTTGCCCAGACTTAGATCAGATTATTAAAAAGATTAATGAATGCTATACGAAAAAAATACGAGAGCAGGAACAAAAAAAAACCTACTACGACAAAAAGAAAAACATTTTGAAAAAAATAAGCGGAACGAAAAGCGACCTCTCTTCACCCCCGCACGAAAATAAAAAATATATAAAAAAAACTTGAAAATTTTCTCCTGCCCACATTGCTATTTTCTCAGCACGAAAAATAACTGGCTACCGAGGTAAGTATTTGGTTGCAAAAAAAAACAACGTTGAAATTTTCCAACTGATAAGTATTTTTCTTTCACACTCGACTGATAAATTATTTTGTTTATACGAGTCGGCGCTTATCAAAATAAAAATTCAAGTAAACCGAAGCTGATCTGGAAAAATCGAACGTTTCGCGAAACTTGGTAAATTATCAGTGTTTGTTTTCTTCTCCTTACTCGTACTTTTAACTTCCAAAAATGTTGCAATCTAAATTCTTTGGTTTTTGGTTCTGGCCCGAGTTACCCATAAATTGTTCGGTTCGCGGTACCATTTTTCAAATCGAACAATAAATTTGCTCGTATTCGCATTATACACGTAAAACATCCTCGCCTGGCCGCCCTCGCTTTGCCAGGTACACACAACCACGCGCGTAAGACGAGTTTTTCTACTTTAGTTATTGGCAAACTTTGCACATTACAACAATATTTCGCCGTTACTTTAATACCTTCTTTACTTTTCTTCCCCTGATAAACTGCTCGCTTTCCCAGCATTTTTCTCTCGCTCTCCTCCTCGTCTTGGAATAGCCGTTTATACAAAACCCAAATTTAAAAAGTTTACCGCTTTAATTCGTTATTTCGATCGCGTGGTGTTGTTCCCTAGATGCAGAAGCAAACTGCTGCGATGATTCGGACGATGGCGTTGCCGCAGGTGATAACACCAACCATGTCATCTTATTAAACAGCTGCCATAAAAAAGTCTCGTTTTGTCTGCTGCAATTTGTTCAGAAAAATAATCTCGATCGTCAAAAAACGTATTTGTCGCCATCGTGCCCCAGCTCTGGCGGCGGCAGCAGCTCCTGCCATGG